>CP141155.1:87600936-88200936 GCA_035233585.1 Antiaris toxicaria
TTACTACTACTGGAAGGAAAATCCTGATTCCGCTCTCTGTAGTCGATGCACATTCTCAGTGTTCTGTCTTTCTTCTTCACGAATGGTACAGGTTTTAGGGATTTCGGACCCCTTAGAGGGCAAACCAAGTTCCAAGATGTTCATGGGAGTTGTTCATCTCGTCGAGAACAAAAATTTTCATGTTTACCAATTTCACAAATTAAATCATTTCGGATGAGTTTTAAATGGTTTTCCGAAAAAAGGGTTCAAAACCCCCCTTAACAAATGAACACCAAAATGTGTTCTCCATTTTAAAATGAAAAATGATTTTCGTAAAATACCCCCACCTTCCAATGGGGTGGTATGGGGATGATTTTAAGGGACATTTATTACCATAAAATTTTACAAAGGTTTTAGAACGTGTTCTTAAAAATTTTAAATTTCAAATTCAAATTTCAAATTCGAATTTCAAATTTAAATTTCAAATTCAAAATTTTAAACAATTTAAATTTCATGTGTAATAATATGTAATTTTAAAATTTTCAAATTTTCAATTACATATTTTTAAAAATGATTCAAAATTAAATCTCAAATTTAAAAATTGAAATTTTTTTTTATTTTTTGGCCCGTCGGCCCACAGGGCCCTGGAGGCCCGCAGCCATCGTGGGCAGCCCCCAGCCCTCAGGGGGGCTGGCAGCCCATGACCACAGACCGGGTGTAGCCATGCTGGGCTACAGGCATAACTTCCAACCCCAGGCTACACGCCCGAATGGTTGCAGCAGCCGCCAGGCTGCAGCCCAGGGCTTCGGCCACCTCTGGCTGCAGGCAAAGCTTATGGTTGTGGGTGGTGTTCGCCTAGACAGGGGCTACTGCAGCCCCATCCTACCTGAGGGCAGGGGCTGCAGCCCCACCAAGGTAGGTGGCTTATCCCAAGGGGTTGGTTCTCGATTTCCGTATCATATTCTAATTTTCCCATTAGGATCTCCAAAAATTAATTTGAATCCTAATTAAATTGGAATTTTCCACACAAATAAAATTTCAATCTTTAACTTAAATTTAACTTTTTAGAAAAATAAATTACGGTCTTCAAACTTCAATCTCCTCCAAGAATAATTACATAAAATTTCCTAAACCATTTCAGGTGTACAAAATTCAAACCATAATAATTCTAAGAGACAAAAATTAAAATCCAAGGGAAAGTTACAGTGATGATAAACCGCTCCCATGGTTACATAAAAAATTCCTAGATACAATTTTATAAATTCTAAAGAACCATAACTGGCATAAACAAGCATGCTTATAATAATTTAAAAAATTAAAAAAACCATATACTACATACATAATTCATGATAACAACATAAAGGAAACCTAGAATGCCACTCTTTAAATATCCAATCCATACATAAATAAAAGACTAACTAATTGTCTAATTTATGTACATGGTATAGTCACGAGATGGCTCTGATACCAATTGTAGGAAAAAATCGGTAAAAACGCATCAGAGTGATGCAGCGGAATTACAAAATTTTTTTAAGATCGTTAAATATCTCGTGATGCCATATACAATAAACTAACAACAATATAAATTCATACCTCAGAGGAAGCCAACTGTAGGAGGAGAATGATAGGAGGGCTTCAACCAACTAGCCTTCCCTCCAATTCCTATGGCAGAATGTGTGAGCACTCAGTTCTTCAACCGATATGCTAGTACTGCTAGTCTTCTTCCGACCACCCAGATCTATAAAGAACTTATTATCACGGTGAGTTATGCAACAATAAGCCTGCTCACCTAAAAGTCTGTGGTCTGAGAGAATTGGATGTAAGGACCACCCTGATCATTTACTTTAATTTTCATTTAATGGAAATTGAGGAACAATTTGATGCCATTTGGTGCAAATTTGAGTAACACGATCAGATACACAACCTGTGTAAGAGCTTATGTAGGCGACCGTGTAATGAGCAGAGAGCCAGTATACATAGACTCTCAAAAATTTATGAAACTTAATTGCTATATAATGAGTAATAAAGTTAGAAAATATAGTTTATTTTCCAGTTGAATAGACTAAACAAATATGGTACTGTTTAAGTACTATTCATATAGTGAAAAGGGTGACCGAAAGCGAACCCGGTCCACCCTATTATGTGTATGAGTGTAGGAGATATGCAGTGTCAGAAAATTGGTCCAAACGACCATTTCTTGACACAAGATTGGTAAGCTGATCACCAAAACGCTCGGACCGAATGTCTGAGCACAACAACAATGAGAAACTCTAGCAAGGGTACGGTATCGAGAAAATGGTCCCGGTGACCTCTTCTCACCTAGAGACTGGCAAAATCGGAATCAGAGCACTCGGACTAGTTAGTTAAGTAAAAGACAATGAATAGTAAATAGTAGGAAACACGGTGTCAAGTTACTGGCCAGGATGGCCTTAATTTGACCTAAAAATGATATATGAACGGTTAGTAGACTCAATTTGGTTGATTGAGCACAAAATAAGAATTTTAGTTAAGAGATATGCAGTATCAGGATGAGCGTCAAGACAGCCTTTACTCGCCCTGAAACTGATATATTTCGGCTCAGAACACCCAAATTAGTCAATCGGACACCTGACATGTTTTTCGAGGTGGGGTTACACAGATCCTGAAAACTAGTCCAAATGACCTCTGATGGATGTAAAACAGATAAAAATGGAATCAGCATGTCCAAATTAGTCAAGAGAGACCGTGTCTGAAATTTCAGCCGGGAACGCCTCGGTTTGCATGCGAAAGGACAACACAGTGTAGACACAATCACAGTATAGAAAATGAATAGTAAACTAGTATAGAAAGGGCTCTTAGATAGTATAAAACAATCAAAAATTGACAGTTTCAAAATTGGATTCAGAAAACCCAATTTCGGATGAAAACTAGAACACTACTGAAAAAGGGTCGGATACCGAATGGTAGAAATTAGACTGTGAAGAGAAGACTTTGCAGATGAATTCTCCCCCTAGAAAAGCATGTGTAATCAGCTAGAAAGCCACAAAATACAGCCCTAACAAGTGGGAAAAGTTTTCCCTAAAGTTAGGAATGTGTTGGACCATTTGTTGATTAAAATACTCAAACTTTCATCACATGGCCATGAAAAAATTTGTTGTTTATTCCCTCCTTTCCATGCAGCAGCCCACGCCCATTTATGGGGCTGAAATGGCAGCAAAATTTGTCCCTTGACTAGGCTAAAATGGTGGATAATTAATTAGGATTAAGCTTAAGCAAGTTGATTAGTTTTGCCTATAAAAGGCACACATGACTTAGTGATACCATTTCTTCACTTTGGCACCCCAAAAACACAACACTTATTCTCTCCCTTTCAAGCTGTAGCTGACCCCCTCTAAGTCACCAAAAGCCTCCATTTTCAAGCCTTAAATCATATCAAAAACTTACCAAAAATCAAACCTCACAAGCTTGTGTTAGGAGAATTCAAATCCAAGCCTTTTCCAAAGTGATAAAGGGTAAGTTTTGTAATCCAATCTTTGTGGTTTTAGTTTTTATTTTATTTTGATATTAAGAGAAATTATTTTGGTGTCTTGCTAGCACAAAGCCAGACTTCAAACCCCTGATTCCACATGGCCATTTTGGTCATCAAGCCTTGGTTCAAAATCGTGCTTGGTTCAAGGCATAAAGGTAAAACCGAAAACCCTATCTTATGTTAGTTGATTTTAAGTTTTGATCAAGGCCATTTATGTGCATTTGTTTATACAAATGGTTTGTAATAATTTTATTTTGAGCCCATAGTTTTCCATTTTTAAGTTTATGTAGTTGTGGTTGTGTTTACAATTTTTACGAGTGGTTATTAGTATGTTTGATGCGATGAACGTATAGGGATGTGGCTATACACAAATCTGTCCCCAAGAAAGACCGTGGATTTTGGCCATTTTGACCCACTTAGATTTTGAATTTGGGAATTGATAAAATGAGTTTTTAAGAAATTTTTGTTACGATCGTTTTTGCTTCAAATAGCCTCGGGTGAAAAATGACATTATGATAGGTTTTTCGAGTGATTTTCACTCGGTGCCCAAAACTGGGAACAAAACTGGGAACAAATCTGAACCCAGAAATTAGTCTCGGGTTTTAGTAAAAACGGACCCCTTATAGTCCGAACCGGACTTCGGGCTCAACACAAAAGTTGTAGATCTCGTTGAAATGTTTGAGATAACTTATGTGTGCTTCAAAAATTTGGCAGTTTCAGTCCTCAAACGGAGCCATTATTAAAGAGACGTAAAACTGGGAATTTTTGTAAAACTAGACATAACACAAGGCACGGGTTTAGTGAGTTTAGGAGCTGATAAAGTTAGATTTAAGCTCCGAGGTGAACATGAGAATTGTTCATCTCGTCGAGAATGAAAACTTTCATGTTTGCCAAAATCGTAAACAAAGTCGTTTCAACCAACTTTCAAAATAGTTTCGAAAGTGGTTCAAAAACCACCTTTTAATACAAGCTTCAAAAATGTGCTTTACATGTTTCAAAATAAAAATGTGTTTTAACACTTTAAAAATCTAAACATGGTTTTCATAAAAACGTCTCTCCCCTTCCAATGGAGTGATAAAGGGACGGGTTCTAAACACGTAATATTTTTCAAAGAATTTTAATAAGTAAACCTAAACAATTTTTTTCAAAGTAAAATAGTGCGGGAAGCCCGGTAGGCTACCACACCAAACAAGCCTTAGTAGCCTAGTAGGCTACTACCTCGAACAAGCCCTAGTGGCCCTGTGACGCCCCGTGCCCTCAGCGGCCCGGACCGTCACTGAAAACTCTTACTTGCTTCTTTAGCTTTTCCTTATACTTCCTCTTTAAAACCGATCCTTAAACTTGCTGAATTTAATACCATAAATTTAGAGGGATTTTTTTTTAATATACGCGTACGTATTTACTATTCACATACGTATACTATTAAAATGCGGAATTTGAAAAACATAAGGATTTAAATTATACATACACAATTATATACTTGTTTATCTGATTACTATTCACCAGATACTATTTAAATATACTACTCATACATATACTGTTTACTATTCTAAAATACCGTTTAACCTTTACTATTCAAAATACTATTTAACTGTCACCATTCAAAATATTATTTACTCATACTGTGCGGAAGAATACTCGCTGTGTATCCATAACCTCATCCTCACATCCACCTCCGCCACCATCATCGTCCCTTGATGTTTACGCTATAGGATGCTTACCTACAGCATGAACACACTCCGTGAGCTTTACGCCCAGTAAGTACAACATGTTAACCGCAAAACATGTTTAGAGCATAGTACATACTTAAAATCATAAGCATGACATATATCACTTAATAAATCACATACCATATAAGCATATCACATATCAGCTCACATATCATGTCATCACATAACATGTCATAACACTGAATATAAAACTTCACATACTTTGTGCATGACAGAAGCATCGTGTACTGTATGCACTCTACTGAAAAAGAAAGCATAGCGAACTATAACTAATGCATGGTCCGGTTATGTTCATTTCTGCTTCAAACTTCTCTTTTCTTTTCTTGTCTATTTAGGGCCCATGTGTCAGTACCGTGTGCGCGCAGACCAACGGTAACTCCCGAGGTCAACTAATGCCGAAGAGCCATAAACTGATGCTCAACTTTTGGCCTTAACTTTCTTTAACTGGAAACCCCTTCGACTGAAGGAGCCGGTACGACACACCTATTTATTTCCATCTTGTTTAACTGTTCTAGCCATACGCTTCTCTAAGCTATCCCCAATCCTACGCGGTGGAGATCTATGGCTTCTATCTTGTTCTTTCATCAATCTACTCAATTGTGAAAGTATATGCTCTTATGTATGCTGTGCAGCATCGTGTGCAAGATACATACTTAAAATACTGAAAAAGCATCATTTTAACATCATTTTATTCATGCTTCAGGCGGAGTTGTACTTACCTGTCATCAGACAGTTTATACTCTCGCCTTTGTCACAATACAGGTACCTCCCTGTAATCATAATGCATTTCATTAACATTTACTCGTAGGTCACTGTGGTCATTAGTGACTAATGAAAACTCTATCGTTAGTGATACCGATCCTTATCGGTACTAATTGCCCTTCTCTTAAGAATTTAATTTTCTAATTTCTAATCATGGTTAATTAATTTATTTGTTCAATAAATTAATTAACGTCGCTCTTAGGTCACTCTATCGATAGGAATTAATAAAACTATCGTTGTGTGATACCGATACCTATCGGTACCATACTGCTCTACTCTGGGAATTTGATATCTAATTTTTAATCGTGCTTGATTAATTTGTCTGCTTGACAAATTAATCACTGTCTCTCACTATCCCATTCCGACTTGGTCCTTGACTGGCTAACCGACCAGTCAACTGACTGAATACCTCTCGTATGACCATTTAGCCTGTCGGGTGTGACGCCCCGTGCCCTCAGCGGCCCGGACCGTCACTGTAAACTCTATTACTTGCTTCTTTAAAAACGATACTTAAACTTGCTGAATTTAAGACCATAAATTTAGAGGGATTTTTTTTTTTTTTTTTATATATACACGTACGTATTTACCATGCACGTACGCATACTATTAAAATGCGGAATTTGAAAAACATAAGGATTTCAATTATACATACATAATTATATACATGTTTATCTGATTACTATTCACCAGATACTATTTAAATATACTACTCGTACATATACTGTTTACTGTTCCAAAATACCATTTAACCTTTACTATTTAAAATACTATTTAACTGTCACCATTCAAAATATTATTTACTCATACTGTGCGGAAGAATACTCGCGGTGTATCCATAACCTCATCCTCACATCCACCTCCGCCATCATCATCGTCCCTTGATGCTTACGCTATAGGATGCTTACCTACAGCATGAACACACTCCGTGAGCTTTACGCTCAATAAGTACAACATGTTAACCGCAAAACATGTTTAAAACATAGCACATACGTAAAATCATAGGCATGACATATATCACTTAATAAATCACATATCATATAAGCATATCACATATCAGCTCACATATCATGTCATCACATAACATGTCATAACACTGAATATAAAACTTCACATACTTTATGCATGACAGAAGCATCGTGTACTGTATGCACTCTACTGAAAAAGAAAGCATAGCGAACTATAACTAATGCATGATCCGGTTATGTTCATTTATGCTTCAAACTTCTCTTTTCTTTTCTTGTCTATTTAGGGCCCATGTGTCAGTACCGTGTGCGCGCAGACCAACGGTAA
This sequence comes from Antiaris toxicaria, assembly GCA_035233585.1. Classification (NCBI taxonomy): domain Eukaryota; kingdom Viridiplantae; phylum Streptophyta; class Magnoliopsida; order Rosales; family Moraceae; genus Antiaris; species Antiaris toxicaria. The sequence goes on from CP141155.1 coordinate 87,608,206, forward strand.
TGCCCGAGGTCAACTAATGCCGAAGAGCCATCAACTGATGCTCAACTTGTGGCCTGAACTTTCTTTAACTGGAAACCCCTTCGACTGAAGGAGCCGGTACGACACACCTATTTATTTCCATCTTGTTTAACTGTTCTAGCCATACGCTTCTCTAAGCTGTCCCCAATCCTACGCGGTAGGGATCTATGGCTTCTATCTTGTTCTTTTATCAATCTACTCGATTGTGAAGCTATATGCTCTTATGTATGCTGTGCAGCATCGTGTGCAAGATACATACTTAAAATACTGGAAAAGCATCATTTTAAATTCATTTTATCCATGCTGTAGGCGGAGTTGTACTTACCTGTCATCAGACAGTTTATACTCTCACCTTCGTCACAATATAGGTACCTCCCTGTAATCATAATACATTTCGTTAACATTTACTCTTAGGTCACTGTGGTCATTAGTGACTAATAAAAATTCTCGTTATGTGGTACCGATCCTTGTCGGTACTAATTGCCCTCTTCTTAAGAATTTAATTTTCTAATCATTGTTAATTAATTTATTTACCCAATAAATTAATTAACATCGCTCTTAGGTCACTCTATCGTTAGGAACTAATAAACTTATCGTTGTGTGGTACTGATGCCTATCGGTACCCGACTGCTCTACTTTGGGAAATTTGATATCTAATTTTTTTAATCGTGCTTGATTAATTTGTCTACTTGACAAATTAATCACTGTCTCTCACTATCCCATTCCGACTTGGTCCTTGACTGGCTAACCAACCAGTCAACTGACTGAATACCTCTCGTATGACCATTTAGCCTGTCGGGTTACCGTTACCGATGTAATCGCCCCAAATTTTATACTTCGACCGCACCCGTCCCTCGGGCGGTACTATTCTGACATAGGGGTCGTTTTCTTACATTACGAAATTTCTAATGGGGCGGTTCACTAATCCTCACAACGTCCGTCCTTCTTTCCCGGACCTAGGTCATCGAGGGAGCTCGGGTTTCCATCCCGATCACATTTTCAGCCCTCGTTTCCTAAAATACCCCTTTGTGCCGTTTTAGAAATTTCGGCAGCATTTCCGCTTAATTTTTAGGTTTCCGGCGTTTAGGAAACGCCTCAAAACCATCTAACCTATTCTAACCTGCCACGTACTAAACCAGAGGCCTAATTTTTACGTAAAAGCTCCGCTTTTTACGTAAACATATTCACATTTTCTTTTTCGATATTTCACCCTTTTTTCTTACAATTCCTCAAGTCATTAAACCATAATTACTACATAATTATTTCCAATATTAAATTGAGGAATAAATAGATCAACACTACTACCAAAATCGTTCCCGTCGGCGGTCGGACGAACCGTTCGGTCTCGACCGTACAATCTTTGAATCGTCGTTCTTCACTTTTGAAACTCCAGTTTGCAAATCCGATGCCGCGGATGTGTCCGGAACGTCGAAAATAGGCCAACGGGCCATTCTTCAATTTTCGGTCTCCGGGTCGCCGTTGACCGGCGTTGACCGGCGTTGACCGGTGTTGACCGGCCGTTGACCGGTGTTGACCAAGGCGGCGATGGAAGTGGCGACCACCATCTTGAAGAGCTCGACGTGAGGAACCCATTGGTGGTGTCAATTTCACGAATCGAGGCTCCTATCACCGGAAATCGGCTCTCGAAAAGTCGACGACGGCGGCGGCGTTGGATCTTCATTTTTCCGGCGTTGTTGCCCAAAATTGATTTGGGGCTTTTGATCTACGTGTTGTTCTGAGCATTTTGACACCGACCTTGCAACTCAACTCCGCCGGAATAGCGAGATCCGACGGCGGCGATGGCGACGGCGACGGCGAACCTGGGGCGGCGCGATTCGGCGGCTGTTGATGTGAAATGAAGCCTGGATTTTGTTCTACTCTTCACCACGAATCCATTGGGACCGGAATCGTGGCATTTGGACGTCGGACGGCGGAGATACGGCGGTTTGAAAAATTCGGCCACCGGCGGCTTTGGGCGGCTCGTGCGGCGTGCTCCGGCATCGGTTCGGTCGACTCGGCCCACCGTTGGAATCAGCTCGTCGAGAGCTTTCCAATGGTGCCGGCGGTGTCAAAAACGGAGGCCGGATTCGATAGTTGGTCACTGTTCATCTTCGTGTGGTATGGGAGGGAGAAAATGTGATTTGGAAAAATATGGGGCTATTTCTCTAGAATCCCCAAAATTTCGTCCTTTATACAAATTTTTTGAAAAATTTTAAGATAGGCTATACTGACTAATTTGGGCGTGCTGAACCCAAATATATCAGTTTTATCTTCATCCGAGGTCGTCTCGACCAGTTTCCCGATACTGTATGGTTATCGGTCAAAAATTACTTTTTGTGCTCAAATGACTAATTTGAGCATTCTGATTCCAAATATATCAGTTTTATATCAAGAAAAGGTCATCTTGACTAATTTCTTGATACTGTGGTTAGGCCTACACTATGTTGACACTGTGCACGCATAACGAGGCGTTTTCGCGTGAAATTTCAAACACAGTCTCTCTTGACTAATTTGGACGTGCTGATTTCAAATTTATCAGTTTTACGTCCATCTGAGGTCTTCTGGACCAGTTTTCAGGATCTGCATGACCCCGTCTCGAAAAACGTGTCAGGTGCCCGATTGACTAATTTGGGCGTCCTGAGTCTAAATATATCAGTTTCGGGGCGAGAAAAGGTCGTCTTGACCCTCATCCCGATACTGCGTATCCCTTAAACAAAATCTACATTTTATGCTCAATTGACCAGATTGAGCCTGCTGACTATTAATATATCAGTTTTATGCCAGATTAAGGCCGTCTTGGCCACTAACCTGACACTGCGTTTCTCACTATTCACAAATCACTGTTCACTATCTGACTGACTAATCTGAGCGTTCTGACTTTGATTTTGTCAGTCCATTGGCGAGAAGAGGTCATCTAGACCACTTTTCTCGATACTGTACATCTATTAGGGCAATTATCATTGCTACGCTCAGATGACCAGTCTGAGCGTACTGATGATTAGCTCATCAGTTCTGTATCATGAAATGGTCGTCTAGACCGATTTCTTGATATTGCGTGTCTCAACGCATACTCACATAATAGGGTGGACCGATTTCACTGTCGATTACCCCTTTCACTGCATGAATAGTAATTAAACGTTACTATTCCTGTTTAATTCATTCAACTGAAAAGCACACTGTGCTTATTAACTTAATTACATCATTACATAGTAATTAAGTTTCATAATTCATGAGAGTCATTACAGTGGCTCTCGACTCATTACACAGCCTTCTACACAGACTCTTACACGTGCGTGTGCAACGCAACACGGGCGTGTACATTTCAGACACGAGCATGTACTAGTTGAGACTACTCAACACGGCCATGTCTTTGAAACACATTCATCTATCTGAGCGGTACACAGCCTCTTACACGGTCGTGTACTTGACCATGTTTCTTAAATTTGCTAAAGGACATTAAATTATGTCCATTTTATTCCTTAATGACTTATTACATGGTAAGTAAGTGCCATGAAAATGGCGGTCATTACATCGGGTTACCGTTACCGATGTAATCGCCCCAAATTTTATACTTAGATCACACCCGTCCCTCGGGTGGCACTATTCTGATCTAGGGGTCGTTTTCTTACATTTCGAGATTTCTAATTGGGCGGTTCACTAATCCTGTAAACGTCCGTCCTTCTTTCCTGGACCTAGGTCATCGAGGGGGCTCGGGTTTCCACCCCGATCACATATTCACGCCTTGCTTGCTAAAATACCCCTTTATGCCGTTTTAGAAATTTCGGCAGTATTTCCGCTTAATTTTTGGGTTTCCGGCGTTTAGGAAATGCCTCAAAACCATCTAACCTATTCTAACCTGCCACGTACTAAACTAGAGGCCTAATTTTTACGTAAAAGCTCCGCTTTTTACGTAAAAATATTCACATTTCCTCACATTCTCTTTTTCGACATTTCATCCCTTTTTCTTACAATTCCTCAAGTCAGTAAACCATAATTCATATATAATTATTTCTAATAATAAATTGAGGAATCAAGGGATCAAAACCACTACCAAAATCGTTCCTATCGGCGGTCGGGTGAACCGTTCGATCTCGATCACACAATCTTTGAATCATCGTTCTCCACTTTTGAAACTCCGGTTTGCAAATCCGATGCCGCGGATGTGTCCAGAACGTCAAAAATAGGCCAACAGGCCATTCTTCAATTTTCGGTCTCCGGGTCGCCGTTGACCGGCGTTGACCACCGTTGACCGGCGTTGACCGGGCGTTGATCGCGTTGACCACGGCGACGATGGGAGTGGCGACCACCATCTTGAAGAGCTCGACGAGAGGAACCCATTGGTGGTGTCAATTTCACCAATCGAGGCTCCTATCACCGGAAATCGGCCCTCGAAAAGTCGGCGACGGCGACGGTGTTGGATCTTCATTTTCCGGCGTTGTTGCCCAAAATTGATTTGGGACTTTTGATCTACGTGTTGTTCTGAGCATTTTGATACCGACGTTGCAACTCAACTCCCCCAGAATAGCGAGATTCGACGGCGGCGACGGCGACGGCGACGGCGACGGCGACGGCGACGGCGACGGCGACGGCGAACCTTGGGCGGTGCGATCCAGCGGCTGTTGACGTGAAATGAAGCTTGGGTTTTGTTCTACTCTTCACCATGAATCCATTGGGACCGGAATCGTGGCATTTGGACGTCGGACGGCGGAGATACGGCGGTTTGAAAAATTCAGCCACCGGCGGCTTTGGGCGGTGCGTGCGGCGTGCTCCGGCGTCGGTTCGATCGACTCGGCCCACCGTTGGAATCAGCTCATCGAGAGCTTTCCAATGGTGCCGGCGGTGTCGAAAACGGAGGTCGGATTCGACTGATGGTTACTGTTCATCCTCGTGTGGTGTTGGGGGAGGAAATGGGATTTGGAAAAATTATGGGGGCTATTTTTCAATAGTCCCAAAAATTTCGTCCTTTTATACTAATTTTTTGAAAAATTTTAAGATAGGCTATACTGACTAATTTGGGCGTGCTGAACCCAAATATATCAGTTTTATTTTCATCCGAGGTCGTCTCGACCAATTTCCCGATACTGCATGGTTCCCGGTCAAAAATTACTTTTTGTGCTCAAATGACTAATTTGAGCATTCTGATTCCAAATATATCAGTTTTATATCAAGAAAAGGTCATCTTGACCAATTTCTTGATACTGTGGTTAGGCCTACACTATGTTGACACTGTGCACGCATAACGAGGCCTTTTCAAGTGAAATTTCAAACACAGTCTCCCTTTACCAATTTGGACGTGCTGATTTCAAATTTATCAGTTTTACATCCATCTGAGGTCTTCTAGACCAGTTTTCAGGATCTATATGACCCCGTCTTGAAAAATGTGTCAGGTGCTTGATTGACTAATTTGGGCGTCCTGAGTCTAAATATATCAGTTTCAGAGGGAGAAAAGGTCGTCTTGACCCTTATCCTGATACTGCGTATCTTTTAAACAAAATCTACATTTTATGCTCAATTGACCAGATTGAGCCTGCTGACTATTAATATGTCAGTTTTATGCCAGATTAAGGCCGTCTTGGCCACTAACCTGACACTGCGTTTCTCACTATTCACTAATCACTATTCACTATGCACTATCTGACTGACTAATCTGAGCGTTCTGACTCTGATTTTGTCAATCTCTAGGCGAGAAGAGGTCATCTAGACCACTTTTCTCGATACTGTACATCTATTAGGGCAATTATCACTGCTGCGCTCAGATGACCAGTCTGAGCGTACTGATGACTAGCTCATCAGTTCTGTATCATGAAATAGGGTGTCCCAACGTACTCATCACTATGCGTTGATATTGCGTGTCTCAACGCATACTCACATAATAGGGTAGACCTATTTCACTGTCGGTTGCCCCTTTCACTGCATGAATAGTAATTAAACGTTACTATTTCCATTTAATTCATTTAACTGAAAAGCACACTGTGTTTATTAACTTAATTACATCATTAAATAGTAATTAATTTTCACAATTCATGAGAGTCATTATAGTGGCTCTCGGCTCATTACACATCGTTCTACACGAACTCTTACGCGTGCGTGTGCTACGCAACACGGGCGTGTACATTTCAGACATGGGCGTGTACTAGTTGAGACTACTCAACACGGCCATGACTTTGAAATACATTCATCTATCTGAGCGGTATACAGCCTCTTACACGATCGTGTACTTGACCGTGTTACACTACACGACTATGTATACTCACACGGCTATTAATAGATACACAGTCCGAATGGCACACGGTCACTTACACGGCTGTGTACCTGACCGTGTTACTTAAATTATACTAAAAGACATTAAATTATGTCCATTTTATTCCTTAATGACTTATTACATGGTAAGTAGGTGTCATGAAAATGGCAGTCATTACAGGCCCGGTGGGCCATTACACCAAACAAGGAATAATAGCCCGGTAGGCTACCACACCCCAACAAGCAAAGTAACCCGGTCGGTTACAACACTAAGTTCATGCATAGTAACCCGATAGGCTACCTAGTTACCAACGCATAAGGTAACCGATCAGTTGACTGGTCGGCAACCAGTCAAGGATCGTATTTTGAATAACACTGTGAGGAGTGATGATTAATCTGTCAAGAAGACAATTAATCAAACAATGATAGAAGTAGATACCAAATCTCCAAAGTAGGCCAATGGGGTACTGAGGGAACTCGGTATTACATAGAAACACAAGTAATAGTCACTAATAGTGATGGTGACTCAGCGAGAGTACTAATGAGGAATTTTAATAATGATAGGTGTTTACCTGTAATTCGATAAAGGCGCGAGAATCCAATTGCTTGCAAAATAAGGTAAGTACAACTCCTCCTATGGCATGAATAAAATGAATTTAAAATGATGTTTCTACAATATGTTGAGTGTGTATGCCATGCACACATTGTTGCACAGCATGTATAAGAGCATATAGATTCGTAATCCCGTAGATTGATGAACAAACAAATTAGAGGCCAGGCATCCCCATCGGTTAATATTAGGGGATAACCTAGTAGAGTATGTGGCACGATCAAATAAAGAATTGGGAAAGATGAGAATAAGGTGTTAGTATAACTGGCCAAGGCCCACAAAATTTAACGAGTCGAGGCTCATAATGAATAACTGGCCAAGGCCCATAAAATTTAACGAGCCGAGGCTCATAATATATAACAAGCCAAGGCCATAAAATATATCCATAGCGGGCCCTAAATAGACATAAGAAAGAAAAGAAAATAATAAAGCATAAATGAGAATAACCGGACCATGCATTGTACACAGTATGCAATAGTTATAATTCACAATGCTTCCATTCATAGTAAAATGCATTCAGTACTCGTTGTCTCTGCTATGCATATAGTATATGAAGTTTTGAGATGTGATGCTGTGATATATGATATGTGATATACGGTATGTAATGATATCTGGTATGACATGTTTGTATGGTTTTCAAGTATGTACTATGCTTTTAAACATGTTTTGTGATAAACATGTTGTACTTACTGGGTGTAAAACTCACTGAGTGTGTTTATGCTGTAGGTAAGCTTCCTATGGCTTGATCACCAATGGGTGATGATGGCAGTGGAGGCAGATGTAAGGCGAGGTTATGGAGACACCACATGTTAAACTTTCATAAAAGTTAAGTAAATAGTATTTTTGAATAGTAACTGTTGGAACAGTATTTCTGAATAGTAATCGTTGAATAGTATTTTTGAATAGTAGCCTTCAAATAGTATTTTTAAATAATAACCAGTAAAGAGTATTTTTGAATAGTAATCGATATACGTATATGCATAGTAAATACGTACGCAATAAAAAAAATTTTCCTGAATTTATGATATCTAGCTAAGTAACATTAAGTATCAATTGCAAGAAAGTATAAGTATTATTTAAAGAAGCAGTTTTTAAGTGACGGTCCGAGCCACTAAGGGCACGGGACGTCACAGTTGGTATCAGAGCGGCTTCTTGCCACCCTACCTTACATCGCCACACGCCTGCCTCATATATCTAAGTAAGTTCGTTTTTATCATAAAGTATTAGTTTGTAAGTTAACAGCTAAGTTTCAGTAGGCGACCATGGTGATGCCAATGGAGCCTGCACCGGTAGAACATGCATTAGCAGCACCTACTCTCATAGGCCCTTGCCAGATATAAGAAGATCATTGGACGAGTACGGCTTTCGTTGCCATGCACCCAGACAGATACGACAGGTACCATCCAGATGAGCTCCCACTATGGATTCACAATATGGAGGTTATCTTCCAAACCTGCCACATCCTACCACACCTACAGGCGGTTTTAGCGGGCGGCAGGCTAGAGGGGCCAATCATGGCCTAGTGGAGTCAATATCGTAGGGATAAAGACCCAATCGTACATTGGGAGGATTTCTATTGAGACCTCCTCAACCACTATGGACCGACTGGTGAGGACCCCATTCCGGCTATACCATATGCATTATATCACCCTGATGTGGAGAACGATGATGAAGGGTGGAGTACGAACTAGAACCTCAGGTTATCATAGCCAGCGATGATAAGGCCAGCTCTGACATAGAAAACAAGGAAGACCCATAGGAGTTTTCTGTCAACGGGAGCGATGACGAGGATATCTCTGATGCCGAATCAGTACTAACCTCCGAGTAGCAGTAACCCATATCAGCAAAACTTTTGACTACGTATATAGGCATGATGGGAAGCAGTAGCTTACTTCCACTAGACCATCCTAGTATGTCCTCTTCGAGGCTGTATGTTGGGAAGTGTGCTCCACTCCCACCGAACTAGAAGCTTGTACACATTTTGAGAAATATTATGAAATGCAATATCGTTTTGCTTAAAAGCTTAGAATTAACATTTTCACACGTGAGTAAGAAGGGAAATGATAGGTGATGTGATTCCTAGTATGGAACGAAGGACCTATAAATCCTTTTCTGCTATGTGATAGAGTTCGAAGGAACCACCAATCCCGGAGGAGCCGATGATCGATTAGCAGATATCTAAGTATCTTGGATTATAGGAGATTGGCCAATAGAAAGAAGATGATATACGTATCCCTTGCTTTGAGGAAAAGGCGCGTCAGTAGTAGAAGACAGTAGTGATTAGAAGAAAGGTCAGCAAGATAAGTTAGACTGAATTCAAGGGAATGTACTTCAATGGCAAGGCGTTAGCAGCACTATAGGATGAGTTCACCAACCAGCACCAAGGGAGTATGACTGTGATGGAGTCACCTAGTAGTTGCTAGACTTGCTAGAAAACTATATAGGGACTTGGATAAGATGAAATAGACTCTTAGAATAGCACTTCCCTCAGGGGAAGTTTTGTTGTCTAGTACTAGACGCACTATGTATAGATCTTCAGGGCTAGTTGTCCACTAAGTTTTGAGTGGCAAACAGTACTCCTAGACTCTATGGGAATGTCAGGACTGGTTTCGCACTATCAAGATGATTCCCCGGTTGTATGCCATTGATCAGGATAACTAAGTTTTATTGGTTGTTGATATCTCTTAGGAAGGTACTCTCGTGTGTATTGGGATTCTCGTGACCAGGATGAGCTCTTAACTAGGTCAATTTTCACTATACCATGATCGAGCAAATATCTAAGAGGAGTCTAGCATTAGCCCCAGTTTTCTTTATAGGTAAGCGGGGGAGTGAAAAAGCCTAAGTTTCCTAGAGTAGCAAACATACGAGGATTTGCTTATTGGACTGAGAGACTATAGCCGATGTCTAGTGACGTAATTCTAAAGTATGCTGTGCGCTATGAGGAAACTGATATGGACTTCTACAACACATGTTGAAGAAGGCTCATGACAAAACCAAGGCTGAGCATCAGCTATAAGCACACAAGGACGTCAGGGGAACCCATAGAAGAGCCCGAACTAATCCCTTCGTCCCTCGAACACCTTCTAGAGGTGGAGGTTAACGACGACGATGAAGAGGAGGAGACCCTCGACTACTACAGCAAAGACGAATAAATAGAGATATACGAGCCCCAAGTCATTATAGCTAGTGATGACGAGGCTAGTACTGACAAACGATCTAGCAGCCTTCATGGAATTAATGAACCAGGTGTTCAAGGACTTTTGGGAAGTTTGTCATCACGTTCATCGATGACATACTATTATACTCCAAGACGAAAAGAGGAGTACGAAGAACATTTAAGGATAGTATTACGCATATTAAAGGACCATCAGCGGTATGCCAAGTTCTCCAAGTGCAAGCTTTGGCTAGAAGATGTCCATTTTCTAGGCCACATGGTCTCCAAGGAGGGAGTATCCGTCGACCAGGTGAAAATTGAGGCAATTAATGCGTGGCCAACTCTGAGGAAATGTGATGAAGATCTGCCATTTCCTAGACATGGCAGGATGTTACCAGTGCTTCGTCGAAGCTTTTCAAAATCAGCAGCTCCACCTTGAGCGCTTACCAAGAAAAGGAAAGGGGTATTAGTAGGTCGATGAGTGTGAGGAGAGCTTTTAGGAATTTAACGGAGACTCACGAGTGCTCCAACACTGACCAATCCGGATGCTGGTCAGGGAAACCTCACAATTTATAGCAATGCACCCAAGATCGGGTCAGGACCCATGTTAATGTAGAGTGGTAGAGAGGTCGTGTATGCTTCCTGACAACCTAAGGACCACGAGAAGAACTACCCTATACACGATCTGGAGCTAGCAGCAGTAGTTTTCACGCTCAAGATGTGAAGGTACTACCTAGACCATGTCAAGTGCAAGATTCAGGGATAGAGTATGTGTTTCAGAGGTTGAAGAACTCAAAAGACAAATCCTATCAAAGGCTCATTACACACCATACTCGGTACATCTAGGGGCAAATAAGATGTATAAGGACTTAAAAAGAGAGTTTTTGGTGGCCTAAGATGAAGAATGATGTCACCAAGTTCATTGCAAGATGCCTTACATGTCAAAGGATTAAAGTAGAACATCAACAACCGGCTGGAAAACTGTAGAAAATTGAGCTGCCTGAGTGGGACTGCGAGCAGACTACGATGGATTTCTTAGATGGGTTTCCAAGAGCATCAAGCGAGAACGGTGCAATTTGGGAGATTGTGGACCGATTGACAAAATCTGCTCAATTTTAACCATGAAAGTGAGCTACTCAGTAGGAAGACTAGCAGAAATTTACAGAGCTCAGCTAGTGAGACTGCACGGAGTGCATGCTGATCTGACATACGAGGAGAAACCATGTGAGTCCTAGCCAAAGAAGACAAAGTACTTAGGAATAAGGTTATACCACTTGTAAAAGTGTTGTGGCGGAACCACAATATAGAAGAAGCCATATGAGAATGGGAAGAGTATATGAAAAGAAACTTCCCGGATTTATTCTAATTTTCGAGGATAAAAATTTTTGTAAGAGGGGTAGATTGTAAGGACCACCCCAATCATTTACTTTAATTTTCATTTAATGAGAAATTAAGGAACAATTTGATGCCATTTGGTGTAAATTTGAGTGACACGATCAGATACACAGCCTGTGTAAGAGCTTGTGTAGGAGACCGTGTAATGAGTAAAGAGCTGGTACACATAGACTCTCAAAAGTTTATGAAACCTAATTGTTATATAATGAGTAATTAAGTTGGAAAATATAGTATATTTTCCAGTTGAATAGACTAAACAGATATGGTACTATTTAAGTACTATTTATGCAGTGAAAGGGGCGACCGAAAGTGAACCCGATCCACTCTGTTATGTGTATGAGTGTAGGAGACACGCAGTATCAGGAAACTGGTCCGGATGACCATTTCTTGATACAAGACTGGTGAGTTGATCACCAGAATGCTTGGACGGAACAGCTGAGCACAACAACGATGAGAAACCCTAGCAAGGGTACGGTATCGAGAAAATGGTCCGGATGACCTCTTCTCACTTAGAGACTGACAAAATCAGAGTCAGGGCACTCGGACTAGTTAGTTAAGTAAAAGACAATGAATAGTGAATATTGGGAAACGCGGTGTCAAGTTACTGGCCAGGACGACCTTAATTTGACCTAAAACTGATATATAAACGGTTAGTAGACTCAATCTGGTTGATTGAACACAAAACGAGAATTTTAGTTGAGAGATATGCAGTATCAGGATGAAGGTCAAGACGACCTTTACTCACCCCGAAACTGATATATTTAAGCTCAAAACGCCCAAATTAGTCAATCAGGCACCTAACATGTTTTTCGAGATGGGGTCACACAGATCCTGAAAATTGATCCAGATGATCTCTGATGGATGTAAAACTGATAAAATTGGAATCAGCACAATGAAATTAGTCAAGAGAGACTCTGTCTGAAATTTCACCTGGGAACGCCTCGGTTTGCATGCGAAAGGACAATACAGTGTAGACACAACCACAGTATAGAAAATAAATAGTAAACTGGTATAAAATGGGCTCTTAGACAGTATAAAACAATCAGGAATTGATAGTGTCAAAATTGGATTCAGAAAATCCAATTTCAGGTGAAAACTAGAATACTGCCAAAAAAGGGTCGGATACCGAACAAAAAGCCCCTAAACATAGCCCTAACAAGTGGGAAAAGTTTTTCCTAAAGTTAGGGGTATGTTGGACCATTTGTTGAATAAAATACTCAAACTTTCATCACATGGCCATGAAAAAAATTGTTTTTATCCCCTTCCTTCCATGCAGCAGCCCACGCCTATTTATGGGTCTGAAATGGCAGCAAAATTTGTACCTTGATTAGGCTAAAATGGTGGACAATTAATTAGGATTAAGCTTAAACAAGTTGATTAGTTTTGCCTATAAAAGGCGTACATGACTTAGTGATACAATTTCTTCACTTTGGCTCCCAAAAACACAATACTCGTTCTCTCCCTTTCAAGCTATAGCCGACCCCCTCTAAGTCACCAAAAGCCTCCATTTTCAAGCCTTAAATCATACCAAAAACTTACCAAAAATCAAACCTCACAAGCTTGTGTTAGGAGGATTCAAATCCGAGCCTTTTCCAAAGTGATCAAGGGAAAGTTTTGTAATCCAATCTTTGTGGTTTTAATTTTTATTTAGGTTTGATATCAAGAGAAATTATTTTGGTGTCTTGCTAACACAAAACAAGCCTTCAAACCCTTGATTCCACATGGCCATTTTGGTCATCAAGTCTTGGCTCAAAATCATGATTTGTTCAAGGCACAAAGGTAAAACCGAAAACCCTATCTTGTGTTAGTTGATTTAAAGTTTTGATCAAGGCCATTTACGTGTATTTGTTCATGCAAATGATTTGTAATAATTTTATTTTGAACCTTAGCTTTCCATTTATAAGTTTATGTGGTTGTGGTTGTGGTTGTGTTTACAATTTTTACGAATGGTTATTAGTATGTGTGATGTGATGAACGGATAGGGATGTGGCTGGACACAAATCTGTCCCCAAGAAAGGCCATGGATTTTGGCTATTTTGACCCGCTTAGGTTCTGGATTTGGGATTTGGTAAAACATGATGCTTTAAGAAAATTTCGTTACGGTCGTTTTTGTATCAAATAGCTTCTGGCCAAAAACAATATTACGATAGGTTTTTCGAGTGATTTTCACTTGGTGCCCAAAACTAGGAACAAAACTGGTAACAAATCTGAACCCAAAAATTAGTCTTGGTTTTTAGTAAAAACGGACCCCAAATTAGACTGTAAAGAGAAGACAACACAGATGGATTTCTCCTCTCAAAATCTGTGTACCCTAGCTGAAAAAGCAGCTGCTATTAGCTGCAAACGTAGCCCAAAAGTTGACAATAAAATAATGCAAATAGGTATGACACATGGGAATAAAAAATGCAAAAGGTGTACGAAGGCTCATGCAACTTTAAGCTCCCATTCAATGCAACTTTTGCACCTTTTTGTGCAGCAACCACCCACGATTTTTTTGCAGCCAAGAGGCAAAAAATTTGTCCCCCTTTTAGCTTAGTTTTGGGCTTAATTAAGGTTGCTTAATGTTAATTAAGGCTACTTAGTTTTTCCTATAAATAGGTGTGCTTGCCCTTAGGTTTTGCTCCTTTCTTTTTGCTCCCAAAATGCCAAGCCTTTTCTCTCCCTCTTGCTTCAAAAAAATTCGCCCACTTCTAGCCCAAAAATAGACCATTTTCAAGCCAAGAAACCAAGCTAAAAACTTGCCAAAAACCAGCCCCCATCTAGCTTATGTTTGAGCTATTTTCTTAAGCCATCTCAAGGTCACTCAAGGGTAAGATTCTAGAACCAATCTTTGTGGTTTTTAGTTGTTATTTTGGTTTGATGTTAAGAGAAAAATTTTAGTGTCCTTTCTAGGACAAGCCAACCCTAATCCCTCTTGGTTCACATGGAAATTTTTGGGTCACCCAATCCTCGGTTTGGTTGTGCTTGGTTTATAGCACGTAAGGTAAAAATCGAAAATCCCCTTTTGTGGTTAGTCATTTTTAAGTTTCGATCAAAGGAAATTTATGTGTATTTATTTGTACAATGGGTTGTAATAAGTTTATTTTGAGCCCTTGGCCTTTTATTTTTAAGATTATGTGGTTGTGTGGCTGTAGTTTAAATTTTTATGGATAGATGTGTGTGTGTGTGTGTGTGTGTGGACGTTTAGGATGGTTGGACACACAAATCTATCCCCTGTGTTAGGCCACAGGTTTGGACATTTTTTACCTCCTTAGGGTCCAAATTTGGGATTTCGTAAGACATGAAATTTCATGGAAATTTTATTACGGTCGATTTTGCATCAAATAGCTTTTGGCAGAAAATGACTTTAAGATAGACTTTTCGAGTAGTTTTTGATCGGAGCTCAAAACTGAGACTAAAAATCCTGAGCACAGGAATAGTCTCAGATTTTTGTAAAAATGACCAACTTAGAGTACGAACCAGATCTCAGCCTCAACATGAAAGTGTAGATCTCCTCGAAACCTTTAAGACAACCCATGCGTGTTTTAAAAATTTGGCCATTTCGAGCCTCAAACAGAGCCATTTTTCAATAAGCATTAAATTGAGATTTTTCTAAAACTGGATACAAAATTAGTTACGGGTTTAGTGAGTTTAGGACCCGTTAGAGTTTGATTTGAGCTCTAAGATGAACACGAGAGTTGTTCATCTCGTCGAGGAAGAAAAGTTTTATGTTCACCAAATTTGCAAACTATGTCATTTCAAGCAAGTTTTAAAGTGGTTTCGGCAAATGGTTCAAGAACCACTTTTAAAAACAAACACCGAGATGTGTTCTACTCCTTTTTAAAAAAAAATTATGGTTTTGATAAAACGTCCTCACTTGCCAACGGGGTGATAACGGATGGTTTCAAAGAACATAATTTTCCCCAAAATTTTATAAGGCAACCAAAACAATTTTCAAAATAAATAAAACAGTAGAGGTAGCCCGGTAGGCTACCACACCAAACAAGCAAAGCAACCCGATAGACTACCTAGTTAACGACGCGCGAGGTAACTGGTAAGTTGACTGGTCGGTCAACCAGTCAAGGACCGAGTTTGAATGAAATGGTGAGGAACAATGATTAATCTATCAAGTAGACAAATTAATCAAGCACAAATAGATGTTAAATACCAAATTCCCAAAGTAGAGTAGTAAGGTACCAAGGGGCCTCGGTACCATACCACGATACAAGTTACAGTCACTAATGGTAATATTGATCTAAGAACAATGTTAATTAATTTATTAGGTAATAAATTAATTAACCATGTATAGAGAATCAAACTTTGAAGAGAGAGCAAGTTAGTACCGACGGCGATCGATACCATACGTTAGTATCTGCTTTAGTCACTAATGGTATAGTGACTTAGCAAGAGTATTAATGAATACATGTTATTGATAGGTAGTTACCTGTAAATTGACAAAGGCGAGAGTTCAAGTTTGCTTGCAAAATTAGGTAAGTACAACTCCGCCTACAGCATGAGCAAAAATGAGTTTAAAGTGTTATTTTACTCTATATTAAGTATGCAAATCATGTTTGGCTGTGCATGGCATAATAAAAGAGTTTATAGGTTCACAATCACATAGATTGACGATTAGTATAAGTTAGATGCCATTAGATCCCTATCACGTAAGATTAGGGGATAGCCTAGTAAAGCTTATGGCATGAGGATAAAGATAATAAACAATGAGCCCTTAGCAAAGTGGCATTAGCAAATTAAAGAAAAGATAATAAACAATGAGCCCTCAGCAAATTAGAGAAAAGATAATAAATAATGAGCCCTCAGCAAAGTAAAGAAAAGATAAGAATAATGAAGCATAATATGCACATAATCGGTTCATGCATTGTTCACGATATGCCTTAGCTATAGTTTAGCATGCTTCCAGCTATAGTAGATTTGCATTCAGTCGCACGATGTTTTTTGTCATGCATCCAGCAATGTGATATTTCAGTTATGTATTCAGCTCTGTATGATGTTTTGGTCTTGCATCTAATATGTGATATGCTTGAGTGTGTGACATGCTTATAAGTTTTAAGTATGCATTATGATTTAAACATATTTTCCAGACGACATGTTGTCCTTACTCGGTATAAAGCTCGCAGTATGTGTGTTCGGGCTATAGGTAAGCGACCTAAGGCTCAGACCATAATGGGCGGTGATGGCGGCAGAGGCAGATGTGATGGCAAGGTTATGGATGTAATGACCGCCATTTTCATGACACCTACTTACCATGTAATAAGTCATTAAGGAATAAAATGGACATAATTTAATGTCTTTTAGTACAATTTAAGAAACACGGTCAAGTACACGGCCGTGTAAGAGGCTGTATACTGCTCAGATAGATGAATGTGTTTCAAAGACATGGCCGTGTTGAGTAGTCTCAACTAGTACACGCCCGTGTCCGAAATGTACACACCCGTGTTGCCTTGTACACACCCGTGTAAGAGTTCGTGTAGAAGGCTGTGTAATGAGCCGAGAGCCACTGTAATGGCTCTCATGAATTATGAAACTTAATTACTATGTAATGATGTAATTAAGTTAATAAACACAGTGTTCTTTTCAGTTGAATGAATTAAACGGGTATAGTGATGTTTAATTACTATTTATGCAGTGAAAGGGGCAACCGACAGTGAAATCGATCCACCCTATTATGTGAGTATGCGTTGAGACACGCAATATCAAGAAACCGGTCTAGACGACCATTTCATGATACAAAACTGATGAGCTAGTCATCAGTACGCTCAGACTGGTCATCTGAGCGCAGCAGTGATAATTGCCCTAATAGATGTACAGTATCGAGAAAAGTGGTCTAGATGACCTCTTCTCGCCCAGAGACTGACAAAATCGGAATCAGAACACTCAGATTAGTCAGTCAGATAGTGAACAATAAATAGTGATTAGTGAATAGTGAGAAACGCAGTGTCAGGTTAGTGGCCAAGACGGCCTTAATCTGGCATAAAATTGACATATTAATAGTCAGCAGGTTCAATCTAGTCAAGTGAGCACAAAATGTAGATTTTGTTTAAAAGATACGCAGTACCAAGATAAGGGTCAACACGACCTTTTCTCCCCCCGAAACTGATATATTTAGACTCAGGACACCTAAATTAGTCAATCAGGCACCTGACACATTTTTCGAGATGGGGTCATATAGATCCCAAAAACTGGTCTAGAAGACCTCAGATGGATGTAAAACTGATAAATTTGAAATCCGCATGTCCAAATTAGTCAAGGGAGACTGTGTTTGAAATTTCACGCGAAAACACCTCGTTATGCGTGCGTAGTGTCAACATAGTGTAGGCCTAACCACAGTATCAAGAAATTGGTCAAGATGACCTTTTCTTGATATAAAACTGATATATTTGGGTTCAGCACGCCCAAATTAGTCAGTATAGCCTATCTTAAAATTTTTCAAAAAATTAGTATAAAGGGGTCGAAATTTTTAGATTTTTGTAAAAAGGGCCCCCATTATTTTTTTTTCCTATCTTTTTCTCCCCCACACCACACGAAGATGAACAGTGACCGACCATCGAATCCGGCCTCCATTTTCGACACCGCCAGCACCATTGGAAAGCTCTCGACGAGCTGCGTCCAACGGTGTGCCGAGTCGACGGAACCGACGTCGGAGAATGCCGCACGCGCCGCCTAAAGCTGCCGGTGGCCGAATTTTTCAAACAGTGATTTCTCCACCGTCTGACGTCTAAATGCCACGATTCCGGTCCCAATGGATTCGTGGTGAAGAGTAGAACAAAACCCAAGCTTCATTTCACGTCAACAGCCGCCGGATCACACCGCCCAAGGTTCACCGTCACCGTCGCCATCGCCACCATCGAATCTCGCTATTCCGGCGGCGTTGAGTTGCAAGATCGATATCAAAATGCTCAGAACAACACGTAGATCAAAATCCCCAAATCAATTTTGGGCAACAACCCCGAAAAATGAAGATCCAACACCGCCGCCGTCGCCGACTTTTCGAGGGCCGATTTCCGGTGATAGGAGCCTCGATTGGTGAAATTGACACCACCAATGGGTTCCTCTCATCCAGCTCTTCAAGATGGTGGTCGCCACTCCCATCGCCACCGTGGTCAATGCCGATCAACGGCCGGTCAACGTCAGTCAACGGCGACCCGGAGACCGAAAATTGAACAATGGCCCGTTGGCCTATTTTTGACGTTCCGGACACATCCGCAGCATCGGATTTGCAAACTGGAGTTTCAAAAGTGGAGAACGATGATTCAAAGATTGTGCGATCGAGATCGAACGGTTCACCCAACCGCCGATAGGAACGATTTTGGTAGTGGTTTTGATCCCTTGATTCCTTAATTTATTATTAGAAATAATTATGTATGAATTATGGTTTACTGACTTGAGGAATTGTAAGAAAAAGGGATGAAATGTCGAAAAAGAGAATGTGAGGAAATGTGAATATTTTTACGTAAAAAGTGGAGATTTTACGTAAAAATTAGGCCTCTGGTTTAGTACGTGGTAGGTTAGAATAGGTTAGATGGTTTTGAGGCATTTCCTAAACGTTGGAAACCCAAAAATTAAGCGGAAATACTGCCGAAATTTCTAAAATGGCACAAAGGAGTATTTTAGGAAACGAGGGGTGAAAATGTGATCGGGATGGGAACCCGAGCCCCCTCGATGACCTAGGTCCAGGAAAGAAGGACGGACGTTTACAGGATTAGTGAACCGCCCAATTAGAAATCTTTAAATGTAAGAAAACGACCCCTAGATCAGAACAGTGCCATCCGAGGGACGGGTGTGATCTAAGTATAAAATTTGGGGTGGTTAAATCGGTAAAGGTAACCCGACAGGTTAAATGGTCAATACACGAGGTAGTTGGCCAGTTGACTGGTCGGTTAGCCAGTCAAGGACCGAGTCTGAACGGGACAGTGATTAATTTGTCAAGTAGACAAATTAATTAAGAGCGATTAGAAATTAGATATCAAATTTCCCAAAGCAGAGCAGTTGGGTACTGATAGGCATCGGTACCACATAACGATAAATTTATTAGTTCCTAACGATAGAGTGGCCTAAGAGCGATGTGAATTAATTTATTGAGCAAATAAATTAATTAACCACGATTAGAAAATCAAATTCTTAAGAAGAGGGCAATTAGTACTGATAAGGATCGGTACCACATAACGAGAATTTTTATTAGTCATTAATGACCACGGTGACCTAAGAGTGAATGTTAATGTAATGCATTATGATTACAGGGAGGTACCTGTATTGTGACGAAGGCGAGAGTATAAACTGTCTGCTGACAGGTAAGTACAACTCCGCCTACAGTATGGATAAAATGAATTTAAAATGATGCTTTTCCAGTATTTTAAGTATGTATCTTGCACACGATACTGCACAGCATACATAAGAGCATATACTTTCACAATCGAGTAGATTGATGAAAGAACAAGATAGAAGCCATAGATCCGTACCGTGTAGGATTGGGGACAGCTTAGAGAAGCGTATGGCTAGAACAGTTAAACAAGATGGAAATAAATAGGTGTGTCGTACCGGCTCCTTCAGTCGAAGGGGTTTCCAGTTAAAGAAAGTTAAGGCCAAAAGTTGAGCATCAGTTGATGGCTCTTCGGCATTAGTTGACCTCGAGCGTTACCGTTGGTCTGCACGCACACGGTACTGACACATGGGCCCTAAATAGACAAGAAAAGAAAAGAGAAGTTTGAAGCATAAATGAACATAACCGGACCATGCATTAGTTATAGTTCGCTATGCTTTCTTTTTCAGTAGAGTGCATACGGTACATGATGCTTCTGTCATGCATAAAGTATGTGAAGTTTTATATTCAGTGTTATGACATGTTATGTGATGACATGATATGTGATATGCTTATATGGTATGTGATTTATTAAGTGATATATATCATGCTTAGGATTTTAAGTATGTGTTATGTTTTAAACATGTTTTGTGGTCAACATGTTGTACTTACTAGGCGTAAAGCTCACGGAGTGTGTTCATGCTGTAGGTAAGCTTCCTATAGCGCAACACCAAGGGGCGATGATGGCGGCGGAGGTGGATGTGAGGATGAGGTTATGGATACACCGCAAGTATTCTTCCGCATAATATGAGTAAATAGTATTTTGAACGGTGACAGTTAAACAGTATTTTGAATAGTAAAGACTAATTGGTATTTTGGAATAGTAAACAGTATACGTATGAATAGTATATTTAAATAGTGTCTGGTGAATATTAATCAGATAAACAAGTATATAAGTGTGTATGTATATTTAAAATCCTTATGTTTTTCAAATTCTGCATTTTAATAGTACACATATGTGAATAGTAAATACGTACGTGTATATAAAAAAAAATCCCTCTAAATTTATGGTATTAAATTCAGCAAGTTTAAGTATCGGTTTTAAAGAGGAAGTATAAGTAAAAGCTAAAGAAGCAAGTAATAGAGTTTACAGTGACGGTCCGGGCCGCTGAGGGCACGGGGCGTCACAGTTGGTATAAGCTTCCTATAGCGCAAACACCAAGGGGCGATGATGGCAGCGGAGGTGGATGTGAGGATGAGGTTATGGATGCACTGCGAGTATTCTTCCGCACAGTATGAGTAAATAGTATTTTGAATGGTGACAGTTAAACAGTATTTTGAATAGTAAAGACTAATTGGTATTTTGGAATAGTAAACAGTATACGTATGAATAGTATATTTAAATAGTATCTGGTGAATATTAATCAGATAAACAAGTATATAAGTGTGTATGTATATTTGAAATCCTTATGTTTTTCAAATTCCGCATTTTAATAGTATACGTATATGAATAGTAAATACGTACGTGTATATAAAAAAAAATCCCTTTAAATCTATGGTATTAAATTCAGCAAGTTTAAGTATCGGTTTTAAAGAGGAAGTATAAGTAAAAGCTAAAGAAGCAAGTAATAGAGTTTACAGTGACGGTCCGGGCCGCTGAGGGCACGGGGCGTCACAGTTGGTATCAGAGCGGTTTCCTGCCATCCTACCTCACATCACCGCATGCCTGCCTCATCTGTCCAAGTAAGTTAGTTTTATTTTTAGTCAGTAAATGTTTATCTATTGAAGATAACATTTTATAGTAATGAAACGACGAAATCTATGATGGCGAGGATAAGATGAAAAGATGCTGAGATCATTATACGAAAAATCACAACCATGCAGTGCTAGAGAATTGCTCAAAGAAAGAACATGGATTGCTACTCGAGTTGTACCGATCTTCAGAGCTAGTTGTCCACTAAGTTTCGAGTGGCAAACAGTACTCCTGCATTCTATGAGAATGTCAGGACTGGTTTCACATTATTAAAGTGATTCCCCGATTGTACGTCATTGACTAGGATAACTGAGTCCTGTTGGCTGTTGATATCTCTCAGGAAGATACTCTCGTGTGTATCGGGATCCTTATGACCAGGATGAGCTCTTAACTGTGTCAAGTTTCGCCATACCACGATCAAGCCAATCTCTGAGAGCAGTCCAGCATCAGGCCTAGTTTTTCTCTATGGGCAAGCGGGGAGTGAAACCGCCTAAGTTCTCTAGAGTTATGGATATACGAGAATTTGTTCATCGGACTGAAAGACTGCAGCTGATGTCCGGCGATACAGTTCTAACGTATGTTGTTCACTACAAGGAACCGAAATGGACTTCTACAATACATGCCGAGACAAAAGTGGATCAAGACAGGAGAAGACCTAAAGAGAGAAAGAGACCTTGCCAAACAGAATTAGAAGAGCGATCAAGCAGGACTAGTAAGCCTTATCAAGGAGATAGTGAACGCTGAGAGAAAAGTGCTCAACCCCGGGAACCCTACACAAGCCCAAGGCATTATAGCAGCCGCCATTATGGAGGGTGACCCGGTAGAACCAGCACCCCAACTGGCCGATGAAGAGTTCATCGCCGAGCACCAGCCAGAAGTACACAAGGGCAATAGGGAGCCGATGGAGAGCCCCAAACCAGCCCGTATGTCTCCCGAACACCCCATGAAAGAGGAAGATAACGAGACTCTTTCCGACGCCCATCCCGACGACGAGAGAGAAGAGATCCCCAACCGCTTTAGTAATGACGAATAGATAGGGATGTACGAACCCCAAGTCATCATAGCCAGTGATGAGGAGGTCAGTTTCAACTAAGAAGAAGAGAACCCAGAGGAGTACTCACTCAGTGATAGTGACGATGAGGAGATGTCTGATACTGAATCAGGATTGTCCTTCCAATAGTAGTAACCCTTCTGCGAGAATGTTAATTATGAAAATATATAGAGGGAAGCAGTAGCTCTCCCCCGTCAGTTGTAGCATAATGTACTTGTTGGGATCGTATAAGGGAAGTGTGTGTCACTCCCACTGAACTAGAATCTTGAATATATGTATATATATTATGTGAAATACATTATGAGATAAGCAGTAAAGCTTTGCCCTAGGGGCCAGATATATATATTTTTTTCCACAAGTGTGAGTATGATATGACAGGAAGTGCAGGACGAATCCTAGCACTCAGACGATGTCCCAATACAATGCGGTAATTGTATTGAACATCACAGTATGAGAGAAAGAAAGGTGGATATAGTGTGTATATTTATATCCATAACGTTTAAGTAAGATTGTTAAATAAGAAAGAAAATAATATGTGATACGAGTCCCAAGTACAGAATTTAAGAGACATATTTTCCTTTCCCGCTGTAGGATAGGGTTACATAGGAAAACATGGTAAGAACAAGAGCTTAGTTAAACCCAGCATCCTGAGAGGATGAGTTGATAGCACAGATCGTACCCATGCGAGAGATGATGGAGAACCAGTAACGGGAGCTAAACCAACTTAGGGAACAGCTGGGCCAGCAACCCCAGGCACCACAGTTAGTAGAGATGCCAGCACAGGAGGCTCTAGCAGCCCAAGAAACTCTTAGGGAGCAAGCAGCTCCTCTAACCCAAGAGGCACTAGCACCCATAGTAATGCCTGCTTTCGTAACAGCAATTGTTTTTCTAACAATCCCTAGGGAAGGTGACTTGTATGAGAGATTTCGACGCATGAAAGCGTTAGAATTCTTAAGAATCACCAACCCTATAGAGGCCGATGATTGGCTAACGGATATCCAAGTAATCTTGGATTTTATAGGATTAACAGATAGAGAGAGAAAGTGATGTACGCATCCTTCACCTTGCGCAATGAGGCGCGTTAGTGGTGGAAGATGGTAACCATTAGGAGGAACATCAGAGAGATGAGCTGGAGTGATTTCATTGAGGAATTCAAGAAGATGTACTTCAACGAGGAAGCACTAGCAGCGCAGTAAGACAAGTTCAACAACCTACGCCAAGGTAGTGTGACTATTATGGAGGTAGTCAAGAAATTTGAGCAGTTGGCTCAACTTTTTCCAGATTTGGTACCAACTAAAAGGAGAGAGTTAGACGAATGCTGAAGATGTTCAGAACGGAAATCGTAGTTTGGGTTTGTAGCTGAAGCCACGAACCAGCGACACTAGTAGAATGTGTCAGCAAGGCTATCTGAGCTAAGTACTGGTCGGTTCATGATAAGGAGCGAAAGGCGTAGAATTTTAAGGCACGAAAGGAGGAGAAAACGCAAGCCGAGTAGGCTCAGGAGAAGCAGAACCCCGAGTCACAATACAGAGGGCAAAATGTGGGAACCGGCAAGAATAGTAGGCATTCCCATAACAACAATAAGAGAAAAGGGGAATTAAGGCAATCAAGATTTACAGAAGAATTTCCCCAGAAGAGAGACGACCAGGAAGGAATGACAGCCAATACCCGACGTGCACGAGATGCGGAAAGAGGCACCCAGGAGAATGCAAGCAGAGAGCAAGTGGTTGTTTCATCTATGGCAAGGAAGGCCACTATGCCAAAAAAAAAAATTGCCACTCCAACCTGTAGAATCGACAGAATCAACCCCGCACTGGGAATAATCAACTTCACATCAACCAGACCAGGATCGAAGACCCTTCAATCACACAAGGTATACTGAAAGCTTCAGACAGCTAAGGGAGAATCTATGCTTACACGGGGAGTGACTTTGAAGCTGTAACTTCTGCAATGGTGACGGGCCAGCTTTCTATCGCTAACTTTGATGCGTTAGTTCTACTTGATTCTGGAGCCACCCATTCGTTGCATCATCAGATTCTGTCAAAAAAAAAAATCTTAGGATACAACGTTGTCATAAACTGTTGAAGGTGGAAAATCGTTTTCGAACCAATCGGATGTGAAAAGTTCATCTACAAGGGTTTCTCGCCAGAGCAACCAAAGACGATGATATTAGCAGTGAAGGCTCGCGAGATGCTATCCAGTGAATGCACGGACTTCCTAGTATACGTAGCAGATAAGACTCAAGGAATAGAGATAGGACCCGACAATGTACTGATAGTCAGGGAATTCATGGAGATATTTCCAGAAGATCTTACAGGACTCCAACCAGAGCGCGGGATCTCGTTCGAGACTGAACGTCTACTAGAATCAGCCCCATCTTTGAGGCCCCCTACGGAATGGGCCCTGCAGAGCTAAAGGAGCTCCAAGCCCAGCTAAAGGACTAAATAGATAAGGGATTCATTCGATAGAGCAATTCACCCTGGAGAGCACCCATACCATTCGTGAAGAAGAAAGATGGACCACTGAGAATGTGCATCGACTATAGAGAGTTGAACAGGATTACGATTAAGAACAAGCATCTATTGCCGCGAGTTGACGATCTATTTGATTAGCTCTGAGATGCTGCAATGTCCTCGAAGATCGATCTACGTTCAAGGTACCATCAACTACGAATCAGGAAAGAAGATGTACCTAAAACAGCCTTTCAAACGCGGTACGGACATTACGAGTTTCTGTTCATGTCGCTCAGATTAACGGACGCACCAGCAACTTTCATGAACTGGATGAACCGCATGTTCAAGGACTATTTGGATAAGTTGTCATTGTGTTCATCGATGACATACTTATACACTCTAAGACGAAGGAAGAACACGAAGAGCACTTAATTATCATTTTGCGCATGCAACAGGACCATTAGTTATACACCAAGTTCTCTAAGTACGAGTTTTGGCTGGAGAAGGTCCATTTCCTAGGCCATGTAGTCCCCAAGGAAGGAGTATCTGTGGACCCGATGAAAATTGATGCAGTTAGCGCGTGGCCAGCTCAGAGGAACCTAACGGGAATTCTGTAATGACCGCCATTTTCATGACACCTACTTACCATGTAATAAGTCATTAAGGAATAAAATGGACATAATTTAATGTCTTTTAGTACAATTTAAGAAACACGGTCAAGTACACGACCACATAGGAGGCCGTGTACCACTCGGATAGATGTTTTTGTTTCAAAGACATGGCCGTGTTGAGTAGTCTCAACTAGTACATGCCCGTGTCTGAAATGTACACGCCCGTGTTGCGTTGCACACGCACGTGTAAGAGTCCGTGTAGAAGGCTGTGTAATGAGCCGAGAGCCACTGTAATGACTCTCATGAATTATGAAACTTAATTACTATGTAATGATGTAATTAAGTTAATAACCAAAGTGTGCTTTTCAGTTGAATGAATTAAACAGGAATAGTAACGTTTAATTACTATTCATGCAGTGAAAGGGGTAATTGACAGTGAAATTGGTCCACCCTATTATGTGAGTATGCGTTGAGACACGTAATATCAAGAAACCGGTCTAGACGACCATTTCATGATACAGAACTGATGAGCTAGTCATCCAGTATGCTCATACTGGTCATCTGAGCGCAGCAGTGATAATTGCCCTAATAGATGTACAGTATGGAGAAAAGTGGTCTAGATGACCTCTTCTCGCCTAGAGACTGACAAAATCGGAGTCAGAACGCTCAGATTAGTCAGTCAGATAATGAATAGTGATTAGTGAACAGTGTGATACGCAATGTCAGGTTAGTGGCCAAGACGGCCTTAATCTGACATAAAACTGATATATTAATAGTCAGCAGGCTCAATCTGGTCAATTGACCACAAAATGTAGATTTTGTTTAAAAGATATGCAGTATCGGGATGAGGGTTAAGACGACCTTTTCTCAACCCGAAACTGATATATTTAGACTCAGGACGCCCAAATTAGTCAATCGGGCACCTGACACGTTTTTCGAGACAGGGTCATACAGATCTCGAAAACTGGTCTAGAAGACCGTAGATGGACGTAAAACTGATAAATTTGAAATCAGCACGTCCAAATTAGTCAAGAGAGACTGTGTTTGAAATTTCACGCGAAAACGCCTCGTTATACGTGCGTAGTGTCAACACAGTGTAGGCCTAACCACAGTATCAAGAAATTGGTCAAGATGACCTTTTCTTGATATAAAACTGATATATTTGGGTTCAGCACGCCCAAATTAGTCAGTATAGCCTGTCTTAAAATTTTTCAAAAAATTAGTATAAAGGGGTCGAAATTTTTAGATTTTGCAAAAAGGGCCCCCATTTTTTTTTTCCTATCGTTTTCTCCCCACACCACCCGTAGGTGAACAGTAACCATCAGTCAAATCCGACCTCCGTTTTCGACACCGCCGGCACCATTAGAGAGCTCTCGACGAGCTGATTCCAACGGTGGGCCGAGTCGACCAAATCGACGCCGGAGCACGCCGCACGCGCCGCCCAAAGCCGCCGGTGGCTGAATTTTTCAAACCGCCGTATCTCCGCCGTCCGACGTCCAAATGCCACGATTCAAGTCCCAATGGATTCGTGGTGAAGAGTAGAACAAAACCCAGGCTTCATTTCACGTCAACAGCAGCCGGATCACGCCGTCCAAGGTTCGCCGTCGCCGCCGTCGGATCTCACTATTCCGGCGGAGTTGAGTTACAAGGTTGGTATCAAAATGCTCAGAACAACACGTAGATCAAAAGCCCCAAATCAATTTTGGGCAACAACACCGGAAAATGAAGATCCAACACCGTCGTCGTCACTGACTTTTCGAGGGTCGATTTCCGGTGATAGGAGCCTCAATTGGTGAAATTGACACCACCAATGGGTTCCTCTCATCGAGCTCTTCAAGATGGTGGTCGCCACTCCCATCGCCGCCGTGGTCAACGCCGGTCAACGCTAGTCAACGGCCGGTCAACGCCGATCAACGCCGGTCAACGGCGACCCGGAGACCGAAAATTGAAGAATGGCCCGTTGGCCTATTTTTGACGTTCCGGACACATCCGCGGCATCGGAATTGCAAAGCGAAGTTTCAAAAGTGAAGGATGCCGATTCAAATATTGTGCGGTCGAGACCGAACGGTTCGTCCGACTGCCGACGGGAACGATTTTGGTAGTGGTTTTTGATCCATTGATTCCTCAATTTATTATTGGAAATAATTATGTATGAATTATGGTTTACTGACTTGAGGAATTGTAAGAAAAATGGTTGAAATGTCGAAAAAGAGAATGTGAAGAAATGTGAATATTTTTACGTAAAAAGTGAAGCTTTTACGTAAAAATTAGGCCTCTGGTTTAGTACGTGACAGGCTAGAATAGGTTAGATGGTTTTGAGGCATTTCCTAAACGCCGGAAACCCAAAAATTAAGCGGAAATGCTGCCGAAATTTCTAAAACGGCACAAAGGAGTATTTTAGGAAACGAGGGCTGAAAATGTGATCAGGATGGAAACCCGAGCCTCCTCGATGTCCTAGGTTCGGGAAAGAAGGACGAACGTTGTGAGGATTAGTGAACCGCCCCATTAGAAATCTCGAAATGTAAGAAAACGACCCCTTGATCAGAATAGTGCCACCCGAGGGACGGGTGTGATCTAAGTATAAAATTTGGGGTGATTACATCGGTAACGGTAACCCGACAGGCTAAATGGTGATACGAGAGGTATTCAGTAAGTTGACTGGTCGGTTAGCCAGTCAAGGACCAAGTCGGAATGGGATAGTGAGAGACAGTGATTAATTTGTCAAGTAGACAAATTAATCAAGCACGATTAAAAGTTAGATATCAAATTTCCCAAAGTAGAGCAGTTGGGTACCGATAGGCATCGGTACCACACAACGATAAGTTTATTAGTTCCTAATGATAAAGTGACCTAAGAGCGATGTTAATTAATTTATTGGGTAAATAAATTAATTAACAATGATTAGAAAATCAAATTCTTAAGAAGAGGCCAATTAGTACCGATAAGGATCGGTACCACATAACGAGAATTTTTATTAGTCACTAATGACCACGGTGACCTAAGAGTGAATGTTAATGTAATGCATTATGATTACAGGGAGGTACCTGTATTGTGACGAAGGCGAGAGTATAAACTGCCTGCTGACAGGTAAGTACAACTCCGCCTACAGCATGGATAAAATGAATTTAAAATGATGCTTTTCCAGTATTTTAAGTATGTATCTTGCACACGATGCTGCACAGCATACATAAGAGCATATACTTTCACAATCGAGTAGATTGATGAAAGAACAAGATAGAAGCCATAGATCCCTACCGCGTAGGATTGGGGACAGCTTAGAGAAGCGTATGGCTAGAACAGTTAAACAAGATGGAAATAAATAGGTGTGTCGTACCGGCTCCTTCAGTCGAAGGGGTTTCCAGTTAAAGAAAGTTAAGGCCAAAAGTTGAGCATCAGTTGATGACTCTTCGGCATTAGTTCACCTCGGGCGTTACCGTTGGTCTGCGCGCACACGGTACTGACACATGGGCCCTAAATAGACAAGAAAAGAAAAGAGAAGTTTGAAGCATAAATGTACATAACCGGACCATGCATTAGTTATAGTTCGCTATGCTTTCTTTTTCAGTAGAGTGCATACAGTACACGATACTTCTGTCATGCATAAAGTATGTGAAGTTTTATATTCAGTGTTATGACATGTTCTGTGATGACATGATATGTGAGCTGATATGTGATATGCTTATATAGTATGTGATTTATTAAGTGATATATGTCATGCCAATGATTTTACGTATGTGCTATGTTTTAAACATGTTTTGCGGTTAACATGTTGTACTTACTGGGCGTAAAGCTCACAGAGTGTGGTCATGCTGTAGGTAAGCATCCTATAGTGTAAACATCAAGGGACGATGATGGTGGCAGAGGTGGATGTGAGGATGAGGTTATGGATACACCGCGAGTATTCTTCCACACAGTATGAGTAAATAATATTTTGAATGGTAACCGTTAAATAGTATTTGGAATAGTAAAGGTTAAACGGTATTTTGGAACAGTAAACAATATATGTATGAGTAGTATATTTAAATAGTATCTGGTGAATAGTAATCAGATAAACAAGTATATAATTGTGTATGTATAATTTAAATCCTTATGTTTTTCAAATTCCGCATTTTAATAATATACGTACGTGAATAGTAAATATGTACGCGTATATATATAAAAAAAATCCCTCTAAATTTATGGTATTAAATTCAGCAAGTTTAAGTATCGGTTTTAAAGAGAAAGTATAAGTAAAAACTAAAGAAGCAAGTTAAGTAATAGAGTTTTCAGTGACGGTCCGGGCCGCTGAGGGCACGGGGCGTCACAGTTGGTATCAGAGCGGTTTCCTGCCATCCTACCTCACATCGCCGCATGCCTGCCTCATCTGTCCAAGTAAGTTAGTTTTATTTTTTAGTCAGTAAATGTTTATCTATTGAAGATAACATTTTATAGTAATGAAACAACGAAATCTATGATGGCGAGGATAAGATGAAAAGATGCTGAGATCATTATACGAAAAATCACGACAGTACAGTGCTAGAGAACTGCTCAGAGAAAGAACATGGATTACTGCCCGAGTTATACCGATCTTCAGGGCTAGTTGTCCACTAAGTTTCGAGGGGCAAACAGTACTCCTGCACTCCATGAGAATGTCAGGACTGGTTTCATGTTATCAAAGTGATTCCCTAATTATACGCCATTGACCAGGATAACTGAGTCCTGTTAGCTGTTGATATCTCTCAGGAAGATACTCTCGTGTGTATCGGGATCCTTATGACCAGGATGAGCTCTTAATTGTGTCGAGTTTCGCCATACCACGATCGAGCCAATCTCTGAGTGCAGTCCAGCATCAGCCTCAGTTTTTCTTTATGGGCAAGCGGGGAGTGAAACCGCCTAAGTTCCCTAGAGTTATGGATATACGAGAATTTGTTCATCGGACTGAAAGACTGCAGCTGATGTCCGGTGATACAGTTCTAACGTATGTTGTTTGCTACAAGGAACCGAAATGGACTTCTACAATACATGCCGAGACAAAAGTGGATCAAGACAGGAGAAGACCCAAAGAGAGAAAGAGACCTTGCCAAACAGAATTAGAAGAACAATCAAGCAGGACTAGCAAGCCTTATCAAGGAGATAGTGAATGCTGAGAGAAAAGTGCTCAACCCCAGGAACCCTGCACAAGCCCAAGGCATTATAGCAGCCGCCATTATGGAGGGTGACCTAATAGAACCAGCACCCCAACTGGCTAACGAAGAGTTCATGGTTGAGCACCAACCAGAAGTACACGAGGACAATACGGAGCCGATGGAGAACCCGAACCAGCCCGTATGTCTCCCGAACACCCCATGAAGGAGAAAGATAACGAGACTCTTTTCGACGCCCATCCCGACGATGAGGGAGAGGAGAACCCAGAGGAGTACTCACTTAGCGATAGTGACGATGAGGAGATGCCTGATACTGAATCAGGATTGTCCTTCCAATAGTAGTAACCCTTCTGCGGGAATGTTAGTTTTGAAAATATATAGAGGGAAGTAGTAGCTCTCCCCCGTCAGTTGTAGCATAATGTACTTGTTGGGATCGTATAGGGGAAGTGTGTGTCACTCTCACTGAACTAGAATCTTGAATATATGTATATATATTATGTGAAATATATTATGAGATAAGTAGTAAAGCTTTGCCCTAGGGGCCAGATATAAATTTTTTCCACAGTGTGAGTATGATATGACAGAAAGTGCAGGACGAATCCTAGCACTCAGATGATGTCCCAATACAATGCGGCAATTGTATTGAACATCACAGTATGAGAGAAAGAAAGATGGATATAGTATGTATATTTATATCCATAATGTTTAAGTAAGATTGTTAAGTAAGAAAGAAAATGATATGTGATACGAGTCCCAAGTACAGAATTTAAGAAACTTATATTTTCCTTTTCCGCTGTACAATAAGGTTACATAGGAAAACATGGCAAGAACGAGAGCTTAGTTAAATCCAGCATCCCGAGAGGATGAGTTGATAGCGCAGATCGCAGCCATGTGAGAGATGATGGAGAACCAGCAACCGGAGCTAAACCAACTTAGGGAACAGCTGGGCCAGCAACCCCAAGCACCACAGTCAGTAAAGATGCTATCACAGGAGGCTCTAGCAGCCCCAGAAACTCTGAGGGAGCAAGCAGCTCCTCCAGCTCAGGAAGCACTAGCACCCATAGTAATGGCTGCTTTCGTAGCAGCAATTATTTTCTGCCAATCCCTAGGGAAGGCGACTTGTATGAGAGATTCCGACGCATGAAAGCGTTAGAATTCTTGGGAATCACCAACCCTATAGAGGCTGATGATTGGCTAACGGATATCCAAGTAATCTTGGATTTTATAGGGTTAATAGATAGAGAGAGAAAGTGATGTACGCACCCTTCACCCTGCGCAATGAGGCGCGTTAGTGGTAGAAAATGGTAACCATTAAGAGGAACATTAGAGAGATGAGCTGGAGCGATTTTATTGAGGAATTCAAGGAGATGTACTTCAACGAGGAAGCACTAGTAGCGCAACAAGACGAGTTCAACAACCTGTGCCAAGGTAGCATAACTGTCATGGAGGCAATCAGGAGGTTTGAGCAGTTGGCTCAACTTTGCCCAGATTTAGTACCGACTAAAAGGAGAGAGTCAGATGAATGCTGAAGATGTTCAAAACAGAAATCGCAGTTTAGGTCTGTAGCGGAAGCCACGTTACAGACCAGCGACACTAGCAGAACATGTCAGTAAGGCTATCTGAGCTGAGTACTGGTCGGCTCAGGATAAGGAGCGAAAGGCGCAGAATTTTAAGGCACGAATGGAAGAGAAAACGCAAGCCGAGCAGGCTCAGGAGAAGCAGAACCCCGAGTTACAACACAGAGGGCAGAATGTGGGAACCAGCCAGAATAGTAGGCATTCCCATAACAACAACAAGAGAAAAGGGGAATTAGGGCAATCAAGATTCACAAAAGAATTTCCCCAGAAGAGAGACGACTAGGAAAGAATGACAGCCAATACCCGACGTGCACTAGATGCGGAAAGAGGCACCTAGGAGAATGCAAGCAGAGAGCAAGTGGTTGTCTCATCTGTGGCAAGGAAGGCCACTATGCCAAAAAAAAAATTGCCACTCCAACCTGCAGAATCAACCCCGCACTGAGAATAATCAACTTCACACCAACCAGACCAGGATCGAAGACCCTTCAATCACACAAGGTATACTGAAAGCTTCAGACAGCTAAGGGAGAATCTATGCTTACACGGGGAGTGACGTTGAAGCTGTAACTTTTGCAATGGTGACAGGCCAGCTTTCTATCACCAACTTTGATGCGTTAGTTCTACTTGATTCTGGAGCCACCCATTCATTGCATCATCAGATTCTGCCAAAAAAAAAAAAAAAAGCTTAGGACACAACGTTGTCATAAACTGTTGGAGGCGGAAAATCGTTTTCGAACCAATCGGATGTGAAAAGTTCATCTACAAGGGTTTCTCGCCAGAGCAACCAAAAACGATGATATCAGCAGTGAAGGCTCGCGAGATGCTATCCAATGGATGCACGGACTTCCTAGTATACGTAGTAGATAAGACGCAAGAAATAGAGATAGGACCCGACAACGTACCGATAGTCAGGGAATTCATGGAGATATTTCCAGAAGATCTTGCAGGACTCCAACCAGAGCGCGGGATCTCGTTCGAGACTGAATGTCTACTAGAATCAGCCCCATCTTTGAGGCCCCTACGGAATAGGCCCTATAGAGCTAAAGGAGCTCCAAGCCCAGCTAAAGGACTAAATAGATAAGGGATTCATGCGACAGAGCTATTCACCCTTGAGAGCACCCATACCAATCGTGAAGAAGAAAGATGGACCACTGAGAATGTGCATCGACTACAGAGAGTTGAACAGGGTTACGATTAAGAACAAGAACCCGTTACCGTTGGTTAACAATTTATTTGATCAGCTCCGAGACGCTGTTGTGTTCTCGAAGATCGATCTACGTTCAGGGTACCATCAACTACGAATCATGAAAGAAGATGTACCTAAAATAGCCTTTCAAACGCGGTACGGACATTACGAGTTTCTGTTCATGTCGCTCAGATTAACGGACGCACCAGCAACTTTCATGAACCAGATGAACCGCATGTTCAAGGACTATTTGGATAAGTTTGTTATTGTGTTCATTGATGACGTACTTATACACTCTAATACGAAGGAAGAGCACGAAGAGCACTTAATTATCATTTTGCGCATGCAACAGGACCATCAGTTATACACCAAGTTCTCCAAGTACGAGTTTTGGCTGGAGAAGGTCCATTTCCTAGGCCACGTAGTCCCCAAGGAAGGAGTATCTATGGACCCGATAAAAATTGATGCAGTTAGCGCGTGGCCAGCTCAGAGGAACGTAATAGGAATTCACAGTTTCTTTAAACTAATAGGATGTTACCTACACTTAGTCGAAGGCTACTAAAAGTTAGCTGCTTCGCTCACAGCGCTCACCAAGAAGGGAAAGAGGTATAAGTGAATCGACAAGTGTGAGGAAAGCTTTCAAGAGCTGAAATGAAGACTCATAAGCACTCCAATGCTGACCATTTCAAATGTTGGTCAGGGAAGCTTTGTGATTTAAGCGCCACATCTAAAACCAAGTTGGAAACTGTGTTGATGCAGAGTGGTAGAGTAGTCGCGTATGCTTCACGACAACTCAAAAACCTTGAGAAGAGCTACCCAACGCGTGATCTGGAGCTAGTAGCGATAGTTTTTATGATAAAAGCATGGAGGCACTACCTGTACGGAGTCACGTGCGAGATTTACATCGACCACTAGAGTCTCAAATGTATCTTCACGCAGAAATAGCTCAACATGAGGCAGCGTAGATGGCTAGAGTTGGTAAGGATTACGACCGTGAGATCTTATGCCATCTGGGGGAAGCCATTAAGGTGGCCGATGCGCAGAGTCAGAAGCATATTATTATGTCTATGGCTATTAGTGCCTTGTCAGGAGCGCTACAAAGGAGCTATGCGACAGTGAGATCAAGATTTTGATAGGGAGATTGTTTGACATGGCCCTCCAATCGACGCTCCAAGAAGAGATCAAGATCAGTCAAGGTTTCGATTTGTCCCTGTTCAAGTCTGGAAAGGAAGCTATAGAGGACAAGGGTTTAGAGTTTAAGATCCTTAAGGACGACGTACTCTACTACAGAGGTAGAGTGTGTGTTATGAAAAATGAAGAACTCACGAAGCGAATCTTTTTAGAACCTTACGAGACGTCATATTCCGTATATTCGGTGGCAAATAAGATGTACAAGTACCTGAAGGAAAGCTTTTGGTGGCTTGGAATGAAGAATGACATTGTCGAGTTCGTCGCCAGATGCCTTACGTGCCAGAAGGTTAAGGTAGATCACCAGCGCTCAGCAGGATAATCGTAGGAAATTAAGTTACCCGAGTGGAAATAGGACCAGATTACGATGAATTTCGTAGTCGGACTGCCGAAGACGTCAAACGATAATGACGCAATCTGGGTGATTGTAGACAGACTGATGAAATCAGTTAATTTTTTTTTAGCAATGAAAGTTAGCTACTCAGTGGAACGACTAGTAGAAATCTATGCGGCATAGTTCGTGAAACGGCACGGAATACCAGAGTCGATCGTCTCAGATCGTAGTGGACGCTTTACCTCCAGATTTTGGCGAAGTGTTCAAGCCGCATTACGGTCCAAGTGAGAGTTCAGCATAGCATTTCATCCTCAGACCGACAATTAGTCTGAGAGGACCATACAGATGTTAGAGGACATGTTGAGACCTGCGTTCTAGACTTCAAAGGAAATTGGGATCCGAAGCTACCATTGAGCGAGTTCTCGCACAACAGCAACTACCATTCCTCGATAGGAACGGCATCGTACGACACTTTGTGGAAGGAAATGCAGATCTCTGGCTCATTAGTACGAGTTTGGAGAGAAACAACTAGTTAGCTTGGACATCATCAAGAATACCATGGCAGACGTGAAGTTGATATGAGAAACGTTAGGTACAGCGCACAGTCGATAGAAAAAAAAATTTTGATGATAAGCGCTATAAACCCCTTGAGTTTCAAGTAAGAAACTTGGTCTTTATCAAGGCGGCACCCATGAAAGGGGTGGTGCATTTCGAAAAGAAAGAAAAGATCCGTCCTAGGCATATAGGACCCTCGAGATAATAGAGAAAGTCGGGAAGGTGGCTTATAGACTAACGCTTCCTCCCGAGTTAGCTATAGTGCACAACATCTTTCACATTTTGATGTTGAAGAAGTACGTGCCAGACAGCTCCTACGTTCTTTGTGACAACCCGCCCTACGTAGGGTTAAACAGTACTATTACAGTCAGCCACTGTTGCCAATTGCAATAGACTATAACCACTTGGGTCGTCGGCAACTTACTTTTAACTTGTTTCTAACTTATTCTGATACCATCTGTAATAGCTGGTATCTTACTTTTAACATACTTTCTTTAACATGCTTACTCTACTTCCCATTTGAACATAAAAATATGGAATAAATTTTTTTTTTCTTTTCTTAAACTTTACTTGGAAACTGTACCGTCGTAAAACATTTACTATAATAAATATTTTACATTGCCTTAACTTCCTTTACATTATAAAATATCATTTTAATACTCTTTTAAACAACTCAGCGGAAGACTCATAGTAGTACCATAACCCTCACCCAGTCCCTGGGCACATGCAGATTCCATCCGTCATCCATCACTTGTCTTATCTTCGTGCAGGATGCTTACCTGCAACATAAACAAACTTGTGAGCGACAGGCTCAATAAGTTCAAACATACATTCATGACAAAATACTAACTCATACCTTTTGGACAGAACATGTCTGATACCAACTGTGGCATCAGAACATGAACATACCTTATACTTTACTTTCAACTTCATATATAACATATTCTAACATTGAGAGAACAATCTCAACG
Organism: Antiaris toxicaria; assembly: GCA_035233585.1. NCBI lineage: Eukaryota > Viridiplantae > Streptophyta > Magnoliopsida > Rosales > Moraceae > Antiaris > Antiaris toxicaria. Next base: position 87,644,721 of record CP141155.1, read on the forward strand.
TTCTTTTAGCATAACATAATTTAAACATAACATACAGGATGTATGCTTAACATCTTAAGCATAACATACTCAACATTATACAAAATATTGTATACACATATCAACTTAAACACAGCATACTTAATGTATGCTTAAACATCACAGATACACTTAAAATTGTATACCTGACTTATGCATATCAATTTATGCATAACATAGCATATGCACACATGTTAGTCGCATTATGCTTGTTTACTTTCATTCTTTCTTTCATGTCATACTTTTCTTCTTCTTTTCTTTTCTTGCTAAGCATATGCACACATATTAGTGGCATTATGCTTGTTTACTTTCATTCTTTCTTCTTCTAGCTTTTCTTAGCTTTTCCTTACTAAGCTTTACTTTCTCTTCTTTTCTTTTCTCTTCTTAGCTTTACTTTCTTTTCTTTTCTTTGCTTTTCTTAACTTTACTTTGCTAAGCTTTACTTTCTGTTCTTAGCTTTTCTTTGCTAAGTTTTACTTTATCTGCTTAATCTTTCACTTGTGGGCCCGTGGTTGGACGTACCTAGTGCGCGCAGACCAATAGAGGATCAGGGGAGCGACCCACCGATCAACTCTAAGGTCATCTCTGGACTACTGACCTTATAGGTAGTAAGTCATGCCATAAACTACCTCATTATTAACGAGGCAGCGCCACACTTCTGGGGTGGAGGCAGGAAGTTAAGCCATAAACTACCTCATTATTAACGAGGCAGCGCCACACTTCTGGGGTGGAGGCTATCTGGGAACCTCACAACTGGGGAGGCCGGTACGCCAATCTTAACTTTTAAGTCTTATTATCTGACTTATCTTATTCCTCTTTTCTATTTCTGATCTTGCTTACTATTCTCGTGAACATGTTAGTATCATGTCACAAACTGAATAGCTTAAATGTATATATATATATAACACAACTCTATGGTAAGTCCATTCGTGAGTAGACAATTAAATGTCTGTACTTACCACATATCATACTTAGACATAATAGTCTATTCATATTGCAGTCAATTAAGTATTCGAACTTACTACATAGAACACATAACACATAACATGTCCAGTTCATTTATGTTGCAGTCAATTAAATGTTTGAACTTACTACATAGAACACATAACACATAACATGTCCAGTTCATTTATGTTGCAGTCAATTAAATGTTTGAACTTACAAATACTTGCTAGCATCTCTTTTCTCGCTTCCTTGGTCCGCAGACGTCTCTTCATATTGTCTGGCGCGGATCCCTATAACCGAAATAATAACGGTTATTTTCTATGCTTCTTTCATGTATAAAACTTAATAAAACGTAAAAATTCTACGTTTCATTTCTCGATCATAAATTTAAGGATCTAATATCCCATTTATAACTTTTCTGCTAACTTTTAGTAAAATTACTATTTTACCCTGAACTTTTGACAAAATTACCATTTTGCCCCTAATGGGATTTTTCTCATTATAACCTTACTTTTTTTTGATTCGCAACTTAGCTTTGGCCCTTATTTACCATAATTTCTTGGTTTACTATTTACCGACCCTCGGGCGATACTATTCTGACTCTCGAGCATTAATGCTCTTTCTCGGGTCTAGGTCACCGAAAGGGCTCGGGTTTCCATCCCGACCACGTTTTTACCCTTCGGTTCTTAAAATACTCTTTTGTGCCGTTTCCAAAATTTCGGCAGCATTTCCGCTAAATTTTTGGATTCCCGGCGTTTAGGAAACGCCTCGAAACCATCTAACCTCGTTCTATTCTACCACGTACTATACCAGAGCCTATATTTTTACGTAAAAACTCAACTTTTTACGTAAAAATCTTTACATTTTTCACTTTTTCTCATTTGACTATTTTTCATACACATAGTCCAATTTTCTTACAATTTCACATTCCAGAATACATAATTCATATATACTCATTCCAAAAACATTAATTTCAGGAATGGAGGGACCGAAGTCACTACCGGAATCGTTCCACTGGCGATCGAACGAACTGTTCGGTTTCACGCGGATAAACTTTAATTCTTCGTTCTTTGCCTTTGAGACTCCGTCTTGCAATTCTGACGTCGCGGATGTATCCGGAACATCGAAAATAGGCCAACGGGCCATTCTTAAATTTTTGGTCTCCGGTCGCCGTTGACCGGCGGTTGACGGCGGCGACGGTGGCAAATGAGTAGCCCATCTTGAAGAACTCGACGAGAGGAATCCATTGGTGACCTCAATTTCATGTTTGGAGGCCCCTATCGTCGGAAAATTCCCTCGAAAACCACGGTCACGGCGGCGACGGTGGAACTCCGCCGTTCCGGACCTTTTTCCCAAAATTGGTTGAGGGCTTTTGCTCCCCTCAGCCCTGCGGTCATTTCTGCACCAACGGCGCACTTCAACTCGGCCGGAATCGGGCGTTTCGACGGCGGCTCCACGGCGGCGTTTCACCGAATTTTTTGAAGCTTGGACAGCGCGATTCCGCCGGTGTTGAGACGATCGGTGGCATGGGTTTTGCTCCTCTCTTCACCACGAAACTTTTGGGACCGGTTTCGTGGCAAACGGTGGCCGGACGAAGGAGATATCGGCGATCGAATTTCTTGGCTCCGGCGGCATTCGAGCGGCGCGTGCGGCGGCGTGCGGCGGCTGTTCCGTCGAGTCGACCCACCGTTGGACTCAGCTTGGTGAGAGCTTTCCGATGACACCGGCGGTGTCGAAAACGGACACCGTTTCCGATGGTCGGTTACTGTTCATTTTCGGGTAAGGGGAGGAAAGAGAAAATAAGAGAAAGTTATGGGCTTATTTCTTAAATTTCTGATTTTTCGCCCTTTATATACTTCTTCACCCAAAATTTCAACATGGGCTATCCTGACTAATTTGGGCGTCCTGAATCCAAATATATCAGTTTTATTTTCATCTGAGGTCATCTTGACCAGTTTCCGATACTGTGAATTCTCGATCAAAAATTACCTTTGTGCTCAATTAGCTAATTTGAGCATACAAATAGGCTATACTGACTAATTTGGACGTGCTGAATCCAAATTTATCAGTTTCAACTTCATTCGAGGTCATCTCGATCAGTTTTCAGGATCTGTGTGATCCCGTCTCGAAAAACGTGTCAGGTGCCTGATTGACTAATTTGGGCATCCTGAGTCTAAATATATCAGTTTCATATCAAGAAAATGTCATTTTAACCAATTTCTTGATACTGCATATTTCCTGATCATCACATTCTTAGCCAAGAATCCGTTGTAGTATATGCTGATTCGACGTACGAGGAGAGACCCGTGCGGATCCTAGTTAGAAAGGAGAAAGTACTTAGGAACGAAGTATACCGCTAGTAAAAGTGTTGTGGCGGAATCATAGTGTTGAGGAAGCCACATGAGAATGGGAAGAAGACATGAGAAGAGACTTCCCGGAATTATTCTAATTTTCGAGGACGAAAATTTTGTAAGGGGGGTAGGTTGTAATGACCGCCATTTTCATGACACCTACTTACCATGTAATAAGTCATTAAGGAATAAAATGGACATAATTTAATGTCTTTTAGTACAATTTAAGAAACACGGTCAAGTACACGACCGCGTAGGAGGCCGTGTACCACTCGGATAGATGTTTTTGTTTCAAAGACATGGCCGTGTTGAGTAGTCTCAACTAGTACATGCCCGTGTCTGAAATGTACACGCCCGTGTTGCGTTGCACACGCACGTGTAAGAGTCCGTGTAGAAGGCTGTGTAATGAGCCGAGAGCCACGGTAATGACTCTCATGAATTATGAAGCTTAATTACTATGCAATGATGTAATTAAGTTAATAAGCACAGTGTGCTTTTCAGTTGAATGAATTAAACAAGAATAGTAACGTTTAATTACTATTCATGCAGTGAAAGGGGTAATCGACAGTGAAATCGGTCCACCCTATTATGTGAGTATGCGTTGAGACACGCAATATCAAGAAACCGGTCTAGACGACCATTTCATGATACAGAACTGATGATCTAGTCATCCAGTATGTTCAGACTGGTCATCTGAGCGCAGCAGTGATAATTGCCCTAATAGATGTACAGTATGGAGAAAAGTGGTCTAGATGACCTCTTCTCGCCTAGAGACTGACAAAATCGGAGTCAGAACGCTCAGATTAGTCAGTCAGATAGTGAATAGTGATTAGTGAACAGTGTGATACGCAGTGTCAGGTTAGTGGCCAAGACGGCCTTAATCTGACATAAAACTGATATATTAATAGTCAGCAGGCTCAATCTGGTCAATTGAGCACAAAATGTAGATTTTGTTTAAAAGATGCGCAGTATCGGGATGAGGGTCAAGACGACCTTTTCTCACCCCGAAACTGATATATTTAGACTCAGGACGCCCAAATTAGTCAATCGGACACCTGACACGTTTTTCGAGATAGGGTCATACAGATCTCGAAAACTGGTCTAGAAGACCGCAGATGGACGTAAAACTGATAAATTTGAAATCAGCACGTCCAAATTAGTCAAGGGAGACTGTGTTTGAAATTTCACGCGAAAACACCTCGTTATGCGTGCGTAGTGTCAACACAGTGTAGGCCTCACCACAGTATCAAGAAATTGGTCAAGATGACCTTTTCTTTATATAAAACTGATATATTTGGGTTCAGCACGCCCAAATTAGTCAGTATAGCCTATCTTAAAATTTTTCAAAAAATTAGTATAAAGGGGTCGAAATTTTTAGATTTTGCAAAAAGGGCCCCCATTATTTTTTTTCCTATCTTTTACTCCCCACACCACCCGTAGGTGAACAGTAACCATCAGTCGAATCCGACCTCCGTTTTCGACACCGCTGGCACCATTGGAGAGCTCTCGACGAGCTCATTCCAACGGTGGGCCGAGTCGACCGAACCGACGCCGGAGCACGCCGCACGCGCCGCCCAAAGCCGCCGGTGGCCGAATTTTTCAAACCGCCGTATCTCCGCCGTCCGACGTCCAAATGCCACGATTCTGGTCCCAATGGATTCGTGGTGAAGAGTAGAACAAAACCCAGGCTTCATTTCACGTCAACAGCCGCCGGATCGCGCCGCCCATGGTTCGCCGTCACCATCGCCGTCGCCACCGTCGGATCTCACTATTCCGGCGGAGTTGAGTTGCAAGGTCGGTATCAAAATGCTCAGAACAACACGTAGATCAAAAGCCTCAAATCAATTTTGGGCAACAACGCCGGAAAATGAAGATCCAACACCGTCGCCATCGCCGACTTTTCGAGGGTCGATTTCCGGTGATAGGAGCCTCAATTGGTGAAATTGACACCACCAATGGGTTCCTCTCGTCGAGCTCTTCAAGATGGTGGTCGCCACTCCCATCGCCGCCGTGGTCAACACTGGTCAACGACGGTCAACGGCGGTCAACGGCGACCCGTAAACCGAAAATTGAAGAATGGCCCGTTGGCCTATTTTTGACGTTCCGGAGACATCTGTGGCATCGGAATTGCAAACCGAAGTTTCAAAAGTGAAGGACGCCGATTCAAAGATTGTGCGGTCGAGACCGAACGGTTCGTCCGACCGCCGACAGGAACGATTTTGGTAGTGGTTTTTGATCCATTGATTCCTCAATTTATTATTGGAAATAATTAATTATGGTTTACTGACTTGAGGAATTGTAAAAAAAATGGATGAAATGTCGAAAAAGAGAATGTGAAGAAATGTGAATATTTTTACGTAAAAAGCGGAGCTTTTACGTAAAAATTAGGCCTCTGGTTTAGTACGTGGCGGGTTAGAATAGGTTAGATGGTTTTGAGGCGTTTCCTAAACGCCGGAAACCCAAAAATTAAGCAGAAATGCTGCCGAAATTTCTAAAACGGCACAAAGGGGTATTTTAGGAAACGAGGGCTGAAAATGTGATCAGGATGGAAACCCGAGCCTCCTCGATGACCTAGGTCCGAGAAAGAAGGACGAACGTTGTGAGGATTAGTGAACCGCCCCATTAGAAATCTCGAAATGTAAGAAAACGACCCCTAGATCAGAATAGTGCCACCCGAGGGACGGGTGTGATCTAAGTATAAAATTTGGGGCAATTACATCGGTAACGGTAACCCGACAGGCTAAATGGTCATACGAGAGGTATTCAGTAAGTTGACTGGTCGGTTAGCCAGTCAAGGACCAAGTCGGAATGGGATAGTGAGAGACAGTGATTAATTTGTCAAGTACACAAATTAATCAAGCACGATTAAAAATTAGATATCAAATTTCCCAAAGTAGAGCAGTTGGGTACCGATAGGCGTCGGTACCACACAACGATAAGTTTATTAGTTCCTAACGATAGAGTGACCTAAGAGCGATATTAATTAATTTATTGGGTAAATAAATTAATTAACAATGATTAGAAAATCAAATTCTTAAGAAGAGGGCAATTAGTACCAATAAGGATCAGTACCACATAACGAGAATTTTTATTAGTCACTAATGACCACGGTGACCTAAGAGTGAATGTTAATGTAATGCATCATGATTACAGGGAGGTACCTGTATTGTGACGAAGGCGAGAGTATAAACTGCCTGCTGATAGGTAAGTACAACTCCGCCTACAGCATGGATAAAATGAATTTAAAATGATGCTTTTCCAGTATTTTAAGTATGTATCTTGCACACGATGCTGCATAGCATACATAAGAGCATATACTTTCACAATCGAGTAGATTGATTAAAGAACAGGATAGAAGCCATAGATCCCTACCGCGTAGGATTGGGGACAGCTTAGAGAAGCGTATGGCTAGAACAGTTAAATAAGATGGAAATAAATAGGTGTGTCGTACCGGCTCCTTCAGTCGAAGGGGTTTCCAGTTAAAGAAAGTTAAGGCCAAAAGTTGAGCATCAGTTGATGGCTCTTCGGCATTAGTTCACCTCGGGCGTTACCGTTGGTCTGCGCGTACACGGTACTGACACATGGGCCCTAAATAGACAAGAAAAGAAAAGAGAAGTTTGAAGCATAAATGAACATAACCGGACCATGCATTAGTTATAGTTCGCTATGCTTTCTTTTTCAGTAGAGTGCATACAGTACACGATACTTCTGTCATGCATAAAGTATGTGAAGTTTTATAATCAGTGTTATGACATGTTATGTGATGACATGATATGTGAGCTGATATGTGATATGCTTATATGGTATGTGATTTATTAAGTGATATATGTCATGCCTATGATTTTACGTATGTGCTATGTTTTAAACATGTTTTGCGGTTAACATGTTGTACTTACTGGGCGTAATTCTCACGGAGTGTGTTCATGCTGTAGGTAAGCATCCTATAGTGTAAACATCAAGGGACGATGATGGTGGCGGAGGTGGATGTGAGGATGAGGTTATGGATACACCGCGAGTATTCTTCCGCACAGTATGAGTAAATAATATTTTGAATGGTGACCGTTAAATAGTATTTGGAATAGTAAATGTTAAACGGTATTTTGGAACAGTAAACAATATATGTATGAGTAGTATATTTAAATAGTATCTGGTGAATAGTAATCAGATAAACAAGTATATAATTGTGTATGTATAATTTAAATCCTTATGTTTTTCAAATTCCGCATTTTAATAGTATACGTATGTGAATAGTAAATACGTACGTGTATATATATAAAAAAAAATCCCTCTAAATTTATGGTATTAAATTCAGCAAGTTTAAGTATCGGTTTTAAAGAGAAAGTATAAGTAAAAGCTAAAGAAGCAAGTTAAGTAATAGAGTTTTCAGTGACGGTCTGGGCCGCTGAAGGCATGGGGCGTCACAAATTCACAGTTTCTTTAAACTAACAGGATGTTACCTACACTTAGTCGAAGGCTACTCAACGTTAGCTGCTTCGCTCACAGCGCTCACCAAGAAGGGAAAGAGGTATAAGTGAATCGACAAGTGTGAGGAAAGCTTTCAAGAGCTGAAATGAAGACTCATGAGCACTCTAATGCTAACCATTTCAAATGTTGGTCAGGGAAGCTTTGTGATTTAAGCACCGCATCTAAAACCGAGTTGGAAACTGTGTTGATGCAGAGTGGTAGAGTAGTCTCGTATGCTTCACGACAACTCAAAAACTCTGAGAAGAGCTACCCAATGCATGATCTGGAGCTAGTAGTGGTAGTTTTTGCATTAAGAGCATGGAGGCACTACCTGTACGGAATCAAGTGCGAGATCTTACACCGATCACCAGAGCTTCAAGTGTATCTTCACGCAGAAAGAGCTCAACATGAGGTAGCATAGATGGCTAGAGTTGGTAAGGATTACGACCGTGAGATCCTATACCATCTGGGGAAAGCCAATAAAGTGGTTAATGCATAGAGTCAGAAGCATATTACTATGCCTATGAATATTAGTGCCTTGTCAGTAGCGCTACAAAGGAGCTATGCGGCAGCGAGATCAAGATTTTGATAGGGAGATTGTCGGACATGACCCTCCAATCGACGCTCTAAGAAGAGATCAAGATCGGTCAAGGTTTCGATTTGTCCCTGCTCAAGTCCAGAAAGGAAGTTATAGAGGACAAGGATTCAGAGTTTAAGATCCCTAAGGACGACGTTCTCTACTATAGAGGTAGAGTGTGTGTTATGAAAAATGAAGAACTCACGAAGCGAATCTTTTTAGAACCTTACGAGACGTCATATTCCGTACATCCGGTGGCGAATAAGATGTACAAGTACCTGAAGGAAAGCTTTTGGTGGTTTGGAATGAAGAATGACATTGTCAAGTTCGTTGTCAGATACCTTACATGCCAGAAGGTTAAGGCAGATCACCAGCGTCCAGTAGGATAATCGTAGGAAATTAAACTACCAGAGTGGAAATAGGACCAGATTACGATGAATTTCATTGTCGGACTGCCGAAGACGTCAAACGATAATGATGCAATCTGGGTGATTGTAGACAGACTGATGAAATCAGTTAATTTTTTTTTTAGCAATGAAAGTTAGCTACTTGGTGGAATGACTAGCAGAATCCATGCGGCACAGTTCGTGAAACGGCACGGAGTACCAGAGTCGATCGTCTCAGATCGTAGTGGATGCTTTACCTCCAGATTTTGGAAAAGCATTTAAGCCGCATTACGGTCCAAATGAGAGTTCAGCACAACATTTCATCCTCAGACCGACAGTTAGTCTGAGGACCATACAGATGTTAGAGGACATGTTGAGACCTACGTCTTAGACTTCAAAGGAAATTGGAATCAGAGGCTACCATTGAGCGAGTTCTCATACAACAGCAACTACCATTCCTAGATAGGAATGGCACCGTACGAGACACATTGTGGAAGGAAATGCAGATCTCTGGCTCATTAGTATGAGTTTGGAGAGAAACGACCAGTTAGCTCGAACATCATCAAGAATACCATGGTAGACGTGAAACTGATACGAGAAACGTTAGATACAGCGCATAGTCGATAGAAAAATTTTGACGATAAGCGCTATAGACCCCTCGAGTTTCAAGTAGGAGACTCGGTTTTTTTTTTTCAAGGTGGCACCCATGAAAGGGGTGATGCACTTTGAAAAGAAAGGAAAGCTCCGTCCTAGGTATATAGGACCCTCGAGATAATAGAGAAAGTCGGGAAGGTGGTTTATAGACTAACGCTTCCTCCCGAGTTAGCTATAGTGCACAACATCTTTCACGTCTTGATGCTGAAGAAGTACGTGTCAAACAGCTCCCATGTTCTTAGCCAAGAATCCGTTGTAGTATACGCTGATCCGACGTACAAGGAGGGACCCGTGCGAATCCTAGTTAGAAAGGAGAGAGTACTTAGGAATGAAGTATACCGCTAGTAAAAGTGTTGTGACAGAATCATAGTGTTGAGGAAGCCACATGAGAATGGGAAGAAGACATGAGAAGAGACTTCCTGGAATTATTCTAATTTTCGAGGACGAAAATTTTGTAAGGGGGGTAGGTTGTAATGACCGCCATTTTCATGACACCTACTTACCATGTAATAAGTCATTAAGGAATAAAATGGACATAATTTAATGTCTTTTAGTACAATTTAAGAAACACAGTCAAGTACACGGCCGTGTAAGAGGCTGTATACCGCTCAGATAGATGAATGTGTTTCAAAGACATGGCCGTGTTGAGTAGTCTCAACTAGTACACACCCGTGTCCGAAATGTACACACCCGTGTTGCCTTGTACACACCCGTGTAAGAGTCCGTGTAGAAGGCTGTGTAATGAGCCGAGAGCCACTGTAACGGCTCTCATGAATTATGAAACTTAATTACTATGTAATGATGTAATTAAGTTAATAAACACAGTGTGCTTTTCAGTTGAATGAATGAAACGGGTATAGTGACGTTTAATTACTATTTATGCAGTGAAAGGGGCAACCGACAGTGAAATCGGTCCACCCTATCACGTGAGTATGCGTTGAGACACGCAATATCAAGAAACCGGTCTAGACGACCATTTCATGGTACAGAACTGATGAGCTAGTCATCAGTACGCTCAGACTGGTCATCTGAGCGCAGCAGTGATAATTGCCCTAATAGATGTACAGTATCGAGAAAAGTGGTCCAGATGACCTCTTCTCGCCCAGAGACTGATAAAATCGGAATCAGAACGCTCAGATTAGTCAGTCAGATAGTGAACAGTGAATAGTGATTAGTGAATAGTGAGAAACGCAGTGTCAGGTTAGTGGCCAAGACGGCCTTAATCTGGCATAAAATTGACATATTAATAGTCAGCAGGTTCAATCTAGTCAAGTGAGCACAAAATGTAGATTTTGTTTAAAAGATACGCAGTACCGAGATAAGGGTCAAGACGACCTTTTCTCCCCTCGAAACTGATATATTTAGACTCAGGACGCCCAAATTAGTCAATCAGGCACCTGGCACATTTTTCGAGACGGGGTCATAAAGATCCTAAAAACTGGTCTAGAAGACCTCAGATGGATGTAAAACTGATAAATTTGAAATCAGCACGTCCAAATTAGTCAAGGGAGACTGTGTTTGAAATTTCATGCGAAAACGCCTTGTTATGCGTGCGTAGTGTCAACACAGTGTAGGCCTAAATACAGTATCAAGAAATTGGTCAAGATGACCTTTTCTTGATATCTTAAAATTTTTCAAAAAATTAGTATAAAGGGGTCGAAATTTTTAGATTTTTGTAAAAAGGGCCCCCATTATTTTTTTTCCTATCTTTTTCTCCCCCACACCACACGAAGATGAACAGTGACCGACCATCGAATCCGGCCTCCGTTTTCGACACCGCCGGCACCATTGGAAAGCTCTCGACGAGCTGAGTCCAACGGTGTGCCAAGTCAATGGAACCAACGTCGGAGAACGCCGCAGGCGCCGCCTAAAGCCGCCGGTGGCTGAATTTTTCAAACCGTGATTTCTCGACTGTCCGACGTCCAAATGCCACGATTCCAGTCCCAATGGATTCTTGGTGAAGAGTAGAACAAAACCCAAGCTTCATTTCACGTCAACAGCCACCGGATCGGGCCGCCCAAGGTTCACCGTCGCCGTTGCCATCACCACTGTCGAATCTCGCTATTCCGGAGGAGTTGAGTTGCAAGATCGGTATCAAAATGCTCATAACAACACGTAGATCAAAAGCCCCAAATCAATTTTGGGCAACAACGCCGGAAAATGAAGATCCAACACCGCAGCTGTCGCCGACTTTTCGAGGGCCGATTTCCGGTGATAGGAGCCTCGATTGGTGAAATTGACACCACCAATGGGTTCCTCTCGTCGAGCTCTTCAAGATGGTGGTCGCCACTCCCATTGCCGCCGTGGTCAACGCCGGTCAACGGCGACCCAGAGACCGAAAATTGAAGAATGGCCCGTTGGCCTATTTTTTACGTTCCGGACACATCCGGGGCATCGGATTTGCAAACCAGAGTTTCAAAAGTGGAGAACGATGATTCAAAGATTGTGCGATCAAGATCGAACGGTTCACCCGACCGCTGACGGGAACGATTTTGGTAGTGGTTTTGATCCCTTGATTCCTCAATTTATTATTAGAAATAATTATGTATGAATTATGGTTTACTGACTTGAGGAATTGAAAGAAAAAGGGATAAAATGTCAAAAAAGAGAATGTGAGGAAATGTGAATATTTTTACATAAAAAGTGGAGCTTTTACGTAAAAATTAGGCCTCTGGTTTAGTACGTGGCAGGTTAGAATAGGTTAGATGGTTTTGAGGCGTTTCCTAAACGCCGGAAACCTAAAAATTATGTGGAAATGCCGCCGAAATTTCTAAAACGGCACAAAGGAGTATTTTAGGAAATGAGGGGTGAAAATGTGATCGGGATGGGAACCCGAGCCCCCTCGATGACCTAGGTCCAGGAAAGAAGGACGGACGTTTACAGGATTAGTGAACCGCCCAATTAGAAATCTCGAAGTCTAAGAAAACAACCCCTAGATCAGAATAGTGCCACCCGAGGGATGGGTGTGATCTAAGTATAAAATTTGGGGTGGTTAAATCGGTAAAGGTAACTCGACAGGTTAAATGGTCAATACACGAGGTAGTTGGTCAGTTGACTGGTCGGTTAGCCAGTCAAGGACCGAGTCTGAACAGGACAGTGATTAATTTGTCAAGTAGACAAATTAATTAAGAGCGATTAGAAATTCGATATCAAATTTCCCAAAGCAGAGCAGTTGGGTACTGATAGGCATCGGTACCACATAACGATAAATTTATTAGTTCCTAACGATAGAGTGACCTAAGAGCGACGTGAATTAATTTATTGAGCAAATAAATTAATTAACCACGATTAGAAAATCAAATTCTTAAGAAGAGGGCAATTAGTACCGATAAGGATCGATACCACATAATGAGAATTTTTATTAGTCACTAATGACCACGGTGACCTAAGAGTGAATGTTAATGTAATGCATTATGATTACAGGGAGGTACCTGTATTGTGACGAAGGCGCGATTATAAACTGTCTGCTGACAGGTAAGTACAACTCCGCCTACAGCATGGATAAAATGAATTTAAAATGATGCTTTTCCAGTATTTTAAGTATGTATCTTGCACACGATGCTGCACAGCATACATAAGAGCATATAGTTTCACAATCGAGTAGATTGATGAAAGAACAAGATAGAAGCCATAGATCCCTACCGCGTAGGATTTGGGACAGCTTAGAGAAGCGTATGGCTAGAATAGTTAAACAAGATGGAAATAAATTGGTGTGTCGTTCCGGCTCCTTCAGTCGAAGGGGTTTCCAGTTAAAGAAAGTTAAGGCCAAAAGTTGAGCATTAATTGATGGCTCTTCGGCATTAGTTGACCTCGGGCGTTACCGTTGGTCTGTGCGCACACGGTACTGACACATGGGCCCTAAATAGACAAGAAAAGAAAAGAGAAGTTTGAACCATAAATGAACATAACCGGACCATGCATTAGTTATAGTTCGCTATGCTTTCTTTTTCAGTAGAGTGCATACGGTACATGATGCTTCTGTCATGCATAAAGTATGTGAAGTTTTATATTCAGTGTTATGACATGTTATGTGATGACATGATATGTGATATGCTTATATGGTATGTGATTTATTAAGTGATATATATCATGCTTAGGATTTTAAGTATGTGTTATGTTTTAAACATGTTTTGTGGTTAACATGTTGTACTTACTGGGCGTAAAGCTCACGGAGTGTGTTTATACTGTAGGTAAGCTTCCTATAGCGCAAACACCAAGGGGCGATGATGGCGGCGAAGGTGGATGTGAGGATGAGGTTATGGATACACCGCGAGTATTCTTCCGCACAGTATGAGTAAATAGTATTTTGAACGGTGATAGTTAAACAGTATTTTGAATAGTAAAGACTAATTGGTATTTTGGAATAGTAAACAGTATACGTATGAATAGTATATTTAAATAGTGTCTGGTGAATATTAATCAGATAAACAAGTATATAAGTGTGTATGTATATTTGAAATCCTCATGTTTTTCAAATTCCGCATTTTAATAGTATACGTATGTGAATAGTAAATACGTACGTGTATATAAAAAAAAATCCCTCTAAATTTATGGTATTAAATTCAGCAAGTTTAAGTATCGGTTTTAAAGAGGAAGTATAAGTAAAAGCTAAAGAATCAAGTAATAGAGTTTACATTGACGGTCCGGGCCGCTGAGGGCACGGGGCGTCACAATGGATACTACCGCAGGTTTTGACTTCCCCACAGTATTAAGTAAATATTATAATTTGAGTAGTAATATGCAGTTAAATGATTTTGTAAGTATGTATGAATGATTGAGACTCCCGATGGTTTAGACCTGGTATTTGCAAAGCATATGTACGTGAATAGTATTTATGTATGCACTAAAAAAAAATCCTCTAAAATTTACGGTATCAAATAAAGTAAGTTTAAGTAATAGTTTTTAAGTAAATTAATTATCAATAGTAGTTTTAAGTGATAGTCTGGCCCACTCAGGGCTTGAGACATCCCAGTTGGTATCAGAGCGGTATCCTGCCACCCTGCCTCACATCGCCCCATGCCTGCCTCATCTGTTCAAGTAAGTTAGTTTTTATTTTACAGTATTAGTATGTAAGTTAACATAAGTTATAACATGTAACCATGGCTGCACCAGTAGAGGTTACGCTAGTGGAGCCCCACTAGAGGAAACCGTCATTCCAAAGGACAACATGGTTCGAACATGTACGTAGGCTAACCAAGCATCCCGATAGGATGAATTAATGGCACAACTCATGGCTATGCAAGAGATAATGGAAAACTAGCAACGCGACCTAGACTGGCTTAAGGAACGACTGGACCGGCAACCCCAGGCACCACAACCAGCAGAGGTGCCAAACCAAGAGGCTCCAATAGCCCTCGACACTCCCAGAGAGCAAGCTGCTCCTCTAGCTCAGACGACACCAGCGCCCTCAGTTGTGGCTACTCCTGCAGTGGCCAATGTTCTTTTGCCAATCCCTAGGGAAGGCGATTTGTACAAGAAATTTTGGCACATGAAAGTGCCAGAATTCAAAGGAACCACGAATCCCATTGAGGCCGACGACTGGCTAACTGACATCCAAGTTATCTTCGACCTTGTGAGATTGACTGAGAGGGAGAAAGTGTTGTGTGTATCCCTTGCCCTATGCAAGGGAGCACAACAATGGTGGAAGACAATCACAATTAGGAGGGATGTCAGTATGATGAGCTGGTCAGAGTTTATAGAAGAGTTCAATGAAATGTACTTTAACAAAAAGGCACTAGCGGCGTAGTAGGATAAATTCAATAACTTGCACCAAGGCAGTATGACCGTGATGGAAGGCATTAGAAAATTCGATCAATTAGCCCGACTCTGCCTTGACCTAGTGCCCACCGAGAAGGAGAGAGTGAGATGGATGCTGAAGATGTTTAGTATGGACATCGCCATCCAAGTCTGCAGTAGTAGCTATGGGCCCACAACAGTGGCAAAATACATTAGTAAAGCCATCCGAACAGAGTATTAGTTGGCTTAGGACAAAGAGAGACAAGCTTAGATCTTTAAGGCTTGAAGAGAGGAAGAGACGCAGGCTAAGCAGACTAAAGGGAGACAGAACCCTGACTTGTAACATAAAGGGCAGAATATGGGAACTAGCCAGAATAGCAGGCAATCCTACAACAACAACAAGAGGAAGGGTAATCTGGTCAACCAAGGTTCACAGAAGGACTTCCCTCAGAAGAAAAACGACCAGGAAGGAAACGTCAACAAATGCCCGACGTGCTCGAAATGCAAAAAGGGACACCCAAGAAAGTGCAAGCAGGGAGCAAGTGGCAATTTCATCTGTGGCAAGGAAGGCCACTATGCTAGAAACCGTTATTCTAACCCGTAGAGCCAACAAAACCAAGCCTGTACTACAAGTGGCCAACTTCACGCTGCCCAGACCAGAATTGAAGGCCCTTCAATCGCATAAGGCAGACTAAAAGCCCCAGACAACTAAAGCATATTCTTTCTATTAGGCTATGTATATAAGCATGAAGAGAAGCAGTAGCTTTTCCCACTGGACTTAGCTTAATATACCCTTTTTAGACTATATATTGGGAAGTGTGTGTCACTCCTACCGAACTAGAAGCTTGTACATATTTTTGAGAAATATTATGAAATGCAGTATCGTTTTGCCTAAGGGCTTAGATATAACATTTTCACACACGACTAGAGTGCGACTGAAAGAACAACTCAGAGTAGGAACATGGATTGTTGCCTAAATTGTACCGATCTTTAGGGCTAGTTGTTCACTAAGTTTCGAGTGGCAAGTAGTACCCCTGCACTCCATAAGAACGTTAGGATTGGTTTCATGCTATCAAAGAGACTTCCCGATTGTACTTTATTGATGAGGATAACGGAGTCCTATTGACTATTGATATCTCTCAGGAAGATACTTTCCTGTGTATTGGGCATCTTATGATCAGGATGAGCTCTTAACTAGTTTGAGTTTCTCCATACCATGATCGAGCAAATTTCTGAGAGGACTCCAGCAACAGCTTCAATTATTCTTTTTGGGCAAGCAGGGAAGTGAAACTGCCTAAGTTTCCTAGAGTTGTGGATATATGAGAATTTGTTCATCGGACTGAGAGATTGCAATCGATGTCCGGTGACACAATTCTAGCATATGCTATGCGCTACAAGGAGCTGATATGGACTTCTATAATGCATGTATAATGCATGTTGAAGAAGGCTTATGACAAAACCAAGACCGAGGCAAAAGTGGATCAAGGCAGGAGAAGACCAAAAGAGAGAAAGAGACCTTGCCAAATAGAATTTGAAAAGTAGTCAAGCAGAAAGAGTAGCAGGTCACCCATTCGTTGCATCATCAGACTTCACTAGAAAGCTAGATAGGTGCTTAGATAGGATGAAATAGACTCTTAGAATAGCACTTTCCTCAGTGGAAGTTTTATTGTCTAGTACTAGACGCATTACATACTAGTAATTATCTGTGGTAGAGAGCTAAGCATTAATCTGATTATCATCAACATGATCGATTATGACATAATCTTGGGAATAGGATTCCTCGTGGAGTACGACGCCGTCATAGACTGTCGAAGGTGGAAAGTCGCTTTTGGACTGATCGGGTGCAAAAGGTTTGTCCACAAGGGGTTTATCACCAAAGCAATCAAAGACGCTGATCACAGCAATAAAGACTTGCAAGATGCTATCCAGTGAATGCAACGGCTTTTGAGCACACGTAGTAGATAAGACTTGAGGAATAGAGATAGGACCCGAGAACGTGCTGATAGTCAGGGAATTCATGGAGGTATTCCAAGAAGATCTTCCAAGACTCCTGTCAAACTGTGAGATATCATTCGAGACTAAACATCTGCTAGGCTCAGCCCCCCATCTATAAGGCCCCATACAGAATGGGCCTTACAAAGTTAAAGGAGCTCCAAACATAGTAAAGGTTGAGATAGTTAAGCGTGGCCAGCTTCGAGGAAAGTAATGGAAACAAGCAGTTTCCTAGGCCAAGCAGGATATTACCGGTGCTTTGTCGAAGGTTTTTCAAAGCTGGCCGCACCACTCATAGCGCTTACCAAGAAAGAAAAGAGGTATGAGTGGACAAATAAGTGTGAGGAGAACTTTCAAGAGCTGAAACAACAACTCACGAGTGCTCCAATGTTGACTGTTCTAGAAGCTAGTCAAGGAAACTTTGTGATTTGTGATGACGTATCCAAGACTGGATTAGGGGCCGTATTGATGCAGAATGGTAGAATGGTCACGTACACCTTGCGATAACTCAAGGGCCACGAGAAGGACTACCCTACGCATGATTTGGAGCTAACAACGGTAGTTTTCACACCCAAAATATGAAGGCACTACCTATATGGAATCAAGTGTGACATTTACATCGACCACCAGAGCCTCAAGTATATCTTCACGCAAAAGGAGCTTAACATGAGGTAACAAAGATGGCTATAATTGATAAAGGATTACGATTGCGAGGTCCTGTACCATCCAGGAGAAGCCAACAAGGTGGCCGATGTTCTGAGTCAGGATGGTGGCTTATAGATTAGCACTTCCTCCTGAGTTAGTTTCAGTGTACAATGTCTTCCACATCTCGATGCTGAAGAAATACGTGCCAGACAGCTCCCATGTTCTGAGCCAATAACCGGTCGGAGTGCATGCCAATCTGATGTACGAGAAGAAACCCATGCGAATCCTAGCCACAGAGAGGAAAATACTTGGGAATAAGACAATACCACTGGTAAAATTGTTGTGGTGGAATCATAACGTTAAGGAAGCCACATGAGAATGGGAAGAAGACATGATAGGGACTTCCAGGAATTATTCTAATTTTCGAGGATGAAAATTTTGTAAGGGAGGTAGGATGTAATGACCCCTATATTCATGGATCTTACTTATCATGTAATAAGTCATTAATAAATGAAATTGGAATAATTTGACAACTTTCAGTGCAAATTTGAAGAACACAGTCAGGTACACGACCGTGTAAGTAACCGTGTACCATTTGGATTATTAAAGTGTGAGAAGCCGTGTAAGTGTACATGGCCGTGTAGTGTAATACGGTCAGGTACACGGCTGTGTAAGTGGCCGTGTACCGCTTGGGTTGAAGAATGTGTTTCGAGACATGGGTGTGTTGAGCAAACTCAATTGGAACACGCCCGTGTCTGGAATGTACACGCCCATGTAAAAGTCCATGTAAAAGGCCGTGTACTGAGCAGAGAGCTACTGTAATGACTCTCACAATTCATGAAACCTAATTATTATGTAATGAGTAATTAAGTTAATAAATACAGTATATTTTTCAATTGATTGAGTTAAACGGGTACAGTAACATTTAATTACTATTCATGCAGTGAATGGGGTAACCGACAGTGAAACCAATCTACCCTATTATGTGTATGTGCGTATAAGACACGCAGTATCAAGAAAAAAGGCCCAGACGACCATTTCTTGACACAGAACTGGTAAATAGGCTATCAGCACGCTCAGACTGGGCATCTGAGCACAACAGCGATAATTGCCTTGATAGATATATAATATCGAGAAAAGTGGTCTAGATGACCTCTTCTCACTAAGAAATTAACAAGATCAGAATCAGAACGCTCAGACTAGTCAGTTAAACGGAGAATAGTGAACAGTGAATAGTGAATAATAGAAACGTAGTGTCAGGTCAATGGCCAAGACGGCCTTAATTTAACCTAAAACTGATATATTAACAGTCAGCAGGCTCAATCTAGTCAATTGGGCATAAAACGTGAAATTTTGTTTGAGAGACACGTAGTATTGGG
This sequence comes from Antiaris toxicaria, assembly GCA_035233585.1. Lineage (NCBI taxonomy): Eukaryota > Viridiplantae > Streptophyta > Magnoliopsida > Rosales > Moraceae > Antiaris > Antiaris toxicaria. Next base: position 87,663,868 of record CP141155.1, read on the forward strand.
AAGAGGGTCAAGACAACCTTTTCTCAGCCCGAAACTAATATATTTAGACTCAGAACGCTTAAATTAGTTAATTGAGCACAAGACACGTTTTTCGAGGTGGGGTCATACATATCTTGAAAACTAGTCCATACGACCTCAGATGGATGTAAAACTAATAAATTTGAAATCAACACGTCCAAATTAGCCAAGAGAGACCATGTTTGAAATTTCACACGAGAACGCATCGTTATGTGTGTACAAGGACAAAACAGTGTAGACATAACCATAGTATAGGAAATGAATAGTAAAATAGACTCAAAATGGGCTCATAGGCAGCGCAACCCAATTAGGAATCATCAGTATAAAAATCAAGTTCAGAAACTCTAATTCCGGTTGAAAACTAGAACACTGCCGAAAAAGGGTCAGATATCGAAAGACAGAAATTAGACTACAAAGAGAAGACAACAAGATGAATTTCTCTTCTCAAAATCCATGTACCTTAGGTGAAAAAGCAGCTGAAATTAGCTAAAAAAGCAGCTGAAACCCAAAAGTTGACAATAAAATAATGCGAATAGGTATGACACATAGGAATAAAAAATACAAAAGGTGTACCAAGGGCACATGTAACTTTAAGCTCCCATTCAATGCAACTTTTGCCCCTTTTTGTGTAGCAGTCACCCATGGCTTTTCTGTAGCCAAGAGGCAGAAATATTTTCCCCTTTTTAGCTTAGTTTTGGGCTTAATTAAGGTTGCTCAGTTTTTCCTATAAATAGGTGTGCCCGACTTTAGGTTTTGTTCCTTTCTTTTTGCTCCCAAAAAGCCAAGGCTCTTCTCTCCTTCTTGCTTTAGAAAAATCTACCCACTTCCAACCCCAAAATAGACCAATTTCAAGCCAAGAAACCAAGCCAACAACTTGCCAAAAACCAGCCACTATCTAGCTCATGTTGGAGCTATTTTTTCAAGCCATCTCAAGGTCACTCAAGGGCAAGATTCTAGAACCAATGTGGTTTTTAGTTGTCATTTTGGTTTGATGATAAGAGAAAAATTTTAGCGTCTTTTCTAGCACAAACCGACCCCAATCCCTCTTGGTTCAGACTGAAATTTTTGGGTCACCCAAGTCTTGGTTTGATTGTGCATGGTTCACAGCATGTAAGGTAAAAACTGAAAACCCCCTTTTGTGGTTAGTCATTTTTAAGTTTTGATCAAAAGAAATTTATGTGTATTTATTTGTGCAATGGGTTGTGATAAGTTTATGTTGAGCCCTTAGCTTTTTATTTTTAAGATTATGCGGTTGTGTGGTTGTGGTCTAAATTTTTATGGATGGATGTGTGTGTGTGCGTGTGTGGACGTTTAGGATGACTGGACACACAAATCTATCCCCTATGTTAGGCCATGGGTTTGGCCATTTTTGACCTCCTTAGGTTTCGAATTTGGGATTTGGTAAAACATAAAGTTTTAAGAAATTTCGTTACAGTCGTTTTTACATCAAATAGCTTTTGGTCAAAAATGACTCTAAGATAGACTTTTCGAGTAGTTTTTGATCAAAGCTCAAAACTGAGACTAAAAATCCTGAGCACAATAATAGTCTTGGATTTTTGTAAAAATGACCAACTTAGAGTCCAAACTGGATCCCGGGCTTAACACAAAAGTTGTAGATCTCATTGAAACCTTTAAGACGACCTAAATTTGTTTTAAAACTTTGGCCGTTTCAAGCCTTAAACATAGCCATTTTTCAATAAGCATAAAACTGGGATTTTTCTAAAACTGGATACAAAATTAACCACGGGTTTAGTGAGTTTAAGACCCATTAGATTTTGATTTGAGCTCCAAGATGAACATAAGAGTTGTTCATCTCATCAAGGATGAAAAGTTTTATGTTCACCAAATTTGCAAACTAAGTCGTTTCATGCAAGTTTTAAAATGGTTTCGGTAAATGGTTCAAGAACCACTTTTAAAAACAAACACTAAGATGTGTTCTACCCCTTTTTAAAACAAAAGTATGGTTTCAATAAAATGCCCTCACCTTCCAACGGGGTGATAAGGGACGGTTTCAAAGAACATAACTTTCCTAAAAATTTTATAAGGCAACCAAAACAATTTTCAAAATAAATAGAACCATAGAGGTTGCCTAGTAGGCAACCACACCAAACAACCAAAGTAACTCAGTAGACTACCTAGTTAACTACGTGCGAGGTAACCCGTCAGTTGATTGATCGGTCAACCAGTCAAGGACCGAGTTTGAATGAAATGGTGAGGAACGGTGATTAATCTGTCAAGTAGACAAATTAATCAAGCACAAATAGGCAACAAATACCAAATTCCCAAAGTAGAGCAGTAGGGTACCGAGGGGCCTCGGTACCATACCACGATAAAAGTTACAGTCACTAACGGTAATAGTGACCTAAGAACATTTTTAATTAATTTATTGGGTAATAAATTAATTAACCATGTATAGAGAATCAAACTCTGAATAGAGAGCAAGTTAGTACCGACGGCAATCGATACCATACATTAGTATTTGCTTTAGTCACTAACGGTATAGTGACTCAGCAAGAGTATTAATGAATACGTGTTGTTTACAGGTGGTTACCTGTAATTTGACAAAGACGAGTGTTCAAGTTTGCTTGCAAATTAGGTAAGTACAACTCCGCCTTCAGCATGAGCAAAAACGAGTTTAAAGTGTTATTTTACTCTATGTTAAGTATGCAAATCATGTTTGGTTGTGCCTGGCATAATAAAAGAGTTTATATGTTAACAATCACATAGATTGACGACCAGTATAAGTTAGATGCCATTAGATCCCTATCACATAAGATTAGGGTATAGCCTAGTAAAGCTTATGGCATAAGGATAAAAGATAATAAACAATGAGCCCTCAGCATAGTGGATCAGCAAATTAAAGAAAAGATAATGAACAATGAGCCCTCAAAAATTAAAGAAAAGATAATAAACAATGAGCCCTCGGTAAAGTGGCCTCAGCAAATTAAAGAAAAGATAATAAATAATGAGCCCTCAACAAAGTAAAGAAAATAAAAGAATAATGAAGCATAATATGAGCATAATCGGTTCATGCATTATTCACAATATGCCTTAGCTATAGTTTAGCCTGCTTCCAGCTGCAGTAGATTTGCATTTAGTCGCACGATGTTTTCTGTTATGCATCCAGCTATATGATATTTCACTTATGTATGCAGCTCTGTATGATGTTTTGGTCTTGCATCTAATATGTGATATGATTAAGTGTGTGACATGCTTATAAGTTTTAAGTATGCATTATGATTTAAACGTGTTTTGCGGATGACATAATGTACTTACTGGGCATAAAGCTCGTAGCATGTGTGTTCATGCTATAGGTAAGTGACCTATGGCTTAGACCATAATAGGCAGTGATGGCAGCAGAGGCGGATGTGAGGGCGAGGTTGTGGATACCACCGTAAGTTGTGACTTCCGCACAGTATTAAGTAAATATTATAATGTGAGTAGTAATATGTGTAGGAAAATAAACCGGTAAAAACGTATCAGAGTGGCGCAGCGGAACAATAAAAATTTTTAGATCGTTAAATATCTCATGATGCCATATACAATAAATCAACAACAATTAAAACTCATACCTCAAGGACGCCAATGAACAGGAGGAGAGTGACCGGAGGCTTCAACCAACTAGCCTTCTCTACTATTCTCCAATTCCCGAATGGCTGAGTGTGTGGGCACTCTGAACCTCGATCGGTATGCTAGCACTGCTAGTCTTCTTCCGACCACCTAGATCTCTAAAGAACTTTATTGTCACGATGAGCTGTGCAACAATAAGCCTGCTCACCTGAGAGTCTGTGGTCTGAGAGAACTGGAGTGGCAGGACCTCTATTTATAGACCTGCATGAGGTGATTCTCTGAATTCGAATTGGACTAGGAAAAGATTTTCTCCCTTATCCAAACCAAAAAATCCGAATTTTTCCAAGGGAGAATCTCCACAATTAAATTCGGTTTTCCTAGGATAAATCCAATCCAAATCTAAACAAGATTTTAACTAGAATTTTATATCCCTTTTTCAACCAAAAAATCCGAAATCTTTAGGAGAAAATCTTCTCCAAATTTTCGGCCACTTTTAGGATAAGGAAGAATCAAAATTCCACTAGGATTTTTCAAGCTAAATCTCATCTCAACCTTATCCAAAAATAACCGAATTTCCTAGGATTAAGGCTCCAAAATTTCGGCCACTTTTAGGGAGTAGAGAGAATCCAAATTCAACTAGGATTGAAGCTTGAATTTACCCTTGAATCTCATCCACAAAATCCGAAATTTTCATGAGGATTATCCTCAAAAATTTCGTCCCTTATTTGTTGGGATTTGGATTCAAAATTCAAGTAGGATTCTAACAAGATTATCCTCTCCAAATCCAACTCAAATTCGAATTTCAAACCTTGTGGATTTTCCACAACAAATTCGAATCCTACTTGGACTGTGATTTAAAATTTGAATTTCAAATTTCAAATTCAAATTTCAAATTCAAATTTCAAATTTCAAATTTCAAATTTAAATTTCAAATTCAAATTTCAAATTCGAATTTCAAATTCAAATTTCAAATTCAAATTTCAAATTCAAAATTCAAATTTCAAAATTCAAAATTCAAATTTCAAATTTCAAAATTCAAATTTCAAATTCCACAAAACGGTTGTATTTCATATTCTTGTTCTCATGGATAATTTTCTACAACTCCAATCCAATCTCAAATAAAATCATGGCAACTTTATTTGGAGTTCGAATAATTGTGTACTCTATTATCCAAAACAAAATCTGAATCCAACCGGAGAGAATATTGTCTACCATCCTAATCCTGTGTCATCACCATCCATACATAATAAACTAGCCAATAGCATACACAAATCAATTTGCCAATCGTTAAGGAATTAAGTGGAGCTAGTAGAGGGACTGATTGGACATATATAATCGGGCTCCCGTGATTCCATATGATCATCATTCTGTACCGAACAACTCAATCATATGATCACTAATTTCAGAGTCACACCACTATAAACCTGAAACTGAACTCCCAATTATATACCGTATTACGTAAGCCTGTGACGAGCTACCATCCAATGACCTTGTCATATATGCAAAACCCTCATATGATATCCATGATCAGCCTTAGGTCAAAGTCCGTTTAATCCTACTGATCAGGCTATCTTAAAGTTCCATTATACTACCGAATCAAGAAAATGATTATTCACCATATGTGAATAAGAAGTCATCCGCCCAGCAGACGACCCAAGGCCTTGTCCATTTTCACATTCAGTATAATGCCTTTAAGAGGATACCTTTAACTCCTCAGAGCTATGATTCCGATACCTGCAAACAAACCCTTCATCGTATACAAGTCATGCACCCAACGAACCGGTCTATAAGCTTACTACCTCTGAGACGCTTTAGCCATTGGAACATCAAAGTACACAAGTCATATACATGAAGTAGTTCATTTACTCAGGATTAAGGTTATTGCACAATGAACGTCAAAAGCAGATTGATCCACTCATAGCGGACTACGTAGATCAATCACGCTTTAGTCCCGGTCTAATATGTCACCACCGAGTAACATATCCATGTCTCTACTTAGGAGTCCAGCTCCAGACAGTCAAGACAAACCGTCCCCTCTAAGGCTTTAGACAACATAATAGTCTTAACATGAGTTAGATGCTCGGTCTAACCCCATAGACTACAGACCATAATTTAGACTGCTAACTTTAGAACATTGTCTTCTCGCATACAAAAGTCCATTGCATGCAACGTTCTAACAGTTTTAACACAAGCAGTCAGTGAGCCATATTTGCTTACATTTACTTTAACATGTAAATAAGACGAGGACAGATAGCAATGTAATGAATAACCTCTAAGTATAATTTTATTATCCAGTTCAAAATGAATACATCAAAATGTCTCTAATACTTAGGGCATTTCCTAACAATCTCCCACTTGCCCTAAGCCAGTAGATGTGCCATGTTACGCATCCCCATAGCCTCTACATGCCTCTCAAAGCTTCTAGCTACCAAAGTCTTAGTAAAGGGATCAGCGATGTTGTCCTCGGACGTGATCTTACAAACATCCACTTGTCCTGTCTCCACATGCCCTCTAATAATGTGATACCTCCGATCGATGTGCTTGGTCCCCTTGTGGTGCCGAGATTCCCTTGTGTTGGCAATAGCCCCTGTATTATCACAGTAAAGTGTGATAGGCTTGTCAACACCCGGAATGACCTCAAGGTCTCTAAAGAACTTGCGGAGCCAAACCGCTTCTTTAGATGCCTCAGCCGCAGCCACATACTCAGCCTCCATAGTAGAGTCAGCTGTGCAGCCCTGCTTCACGCTCCTCCACACAATGGCGCCTCCTCCGAGCAAAAACACTGATCCAGATGTCGATTTCCTCGAATCCTTACAAGTCTGGAAGTCTGAGTCCGTGTATCCTACGGGTGTTAGGTCCCCTCCAGAATACACTAGCATATAATCCCTCGTTCTCTTAAGATACTTGAGTATATGCTTTACTGCTTGCCAGTGCTTGGTTCCAGGATTCGCTTGATATCGACTCACCATACCTACTGCAAAACATATGTCCGGGCGAGTACAAAGCATAGCGTACATAAGGCTACCCACAGCGGATGCATAAGGGACCTTACTCATACGCTCTCTTTCTTCCGATGTCTTGGGACAGTCATCCAATGAAAGAGTTAAACCGGCAATAGAAGGTTGTGAGCCTTTCTTTGCCTCTAGCATTGCATATTTGTCAATTATTTTATCTATGTATGAAGCTTGGGATAACGCTATCATTTTGTTCTTTCGATCTCTGAAGAGACGAATGCCTAGAACATAATTAGCTTCTCCCAAGTCCTTCATGTCAAACTGTTGGTGTAACCAAAGCTTGACCGATGATAAGTTCCCTACATCATTCCCAATGAGTAGTATATCATCGACATAGAGTATCAGAAAGACCACTTTTCCATCCTTAATACGTTTATAAACACAAGGTTCATCAATGTTCTGCTAAAAACCAAATGTCTTAATCGCTTGATCAAACCTCTGGTTCCATGAGCGGGATGCCTGCTTTAATCCATAAATGGATCTAAGCAACTTGCAGACTTTCTTATCTTGGCCTTTTGCTACGAACCCTTCGGGCTGTATCATATAGATACACTCTTCAAGATGGCCATTCAAGAATGCTGTCTTGACATCCATTTGCCAGATCTCGTAATCGAGAGCCGCAGCAATGGACAGAAGAATACGGATAGACTTCAGCATAGCAACAGGCGAAAAGGTTTCCTCGTAATCGATTCCAGCCTTTTGCGTGTATCCCTTTGCAACCAGTATAGCTTTGAAAGTTTCCACTCTCCCTTCCGTATCCTTCTTTCTTTTGTAGACCCATTTGCATCCAATGGGTTTTATCCCATCCGGCAAATCTACAAGTTCCCAAACAGAGTTGGATTTCATAGAATCCATCTCACTGTTCATAGCCTGTTTCCAAGATCTAGAATCAACATCCTTTATAGCTTCATCATATGTGACCGGATCTTCCTCATGCTCATGAGCCTCGGCCTGGTATACCTCAGCATCATACATAAAGAAATTAGGTTTCTTAGAAACCCTCCCACTACGACGAGGCCCCCTAAATTGTTGATCGTCTGCAGGTCTTTCACTGGAACTCGGACTTGCGTCCAAGACCGAAATCTGTGGAGCAGTTCTTTCACCCGATAACTCCTCTAGCACCACTTTGCTTCGAGGCTTAAAGTCATTCATGTGACTTTCCTCCAAGAATGTCGCATGGGTTGAGACAATGACCTTTTGTTCCTTCGGGTTATAGAACAGACCTCCTTTAGTTCCCTTTGGATACCCTACAAACATGCACAATTCTGATCTTGGTTCCAACTTCTTCACATCCCCATCCAGTACATGTGCCGGGCAGCCCCATATTCTCATATGTCCAAGGGAGGGCTTCCTGCCACGCCACAATTCATACGGAGTTCTAGGAATTGATTTGCTCGGAACCTGGTTCAGAATATAACACGCCGTTTGTAAAGCATGTCCCCAAAATGATAATGGCAGCGTTGAGTAACTCATCATGGACCGTACCATATCCAATAAGGTCCTATTTCTCCTTTCGGCTACACCATTCTGTTGTGGAGTACCAGGTGCAGTGAATTGGGATAAAATCCCGTTCTCTACAAGATGTCCTAGAAATTCATCAGAGAGGTATTCGCCACCTCGATCAGATCGAAGTGTCTTTATGGATTTATCCAATTGCTTTTCCACTTCCGCACGATACTCTTTGAATTTATCAAAGGTTTCGCTCTTGCGGTGCATCAGATACACATATCCATACCTCGAGTAATCATCTATGAAAGAGACATAGTACTCGAACCCTCCTCGTGCTGTGACGTTCATGGGGCCACATACGTCAGTGTGCACAATTTCTAAGAGCTCCTGTGCCCTTGTACCTTTAGCTCCAAAAGACCTCTTAGTCATCTTACCCTCTAGACAAGACTCACATTGGGGAAGTCGTACCTCCTCCAGAGATTCCAGAGGACCGTCTTTCACCAATCTTTGAATCCTATCCTGATTAATATGACCAAGTCTTAAATGCCAAAGATACGCCTTGTTAGAGTGAGAAACTTTCAACCTTTTAGAGTTATCAATTAATTCAGTGTCAAGCAGTGAGTACATCTTTGGTCTGATCAAATATAGGTTTCCATCCATCCATCCAGAACAGATAAAAGACTTATTTCTACGAATATCAACTCTTTTACTAAAAGAAACTGAATAAGAATCCTTTATTAAACAAGCTACCGATATAAGGTTCCTCCTAAAATTAGAAACATAAAAACAGTCTTTCAATAAAATAAACCTAAATTGATCAAAATAAAGATGAACGTCTCCCACTGCCTCAGCCACCACAAAGCTACCATCTCCAGTCCGCAACGAGAGGCTCCTATCATGTAGACTTCTCGTTTCCACGAACCCCTGCATAGAAACACAAACATGATTAGTGGCGCCCGAATCAATGACCCATGTGTCTTTCGATTCTTCCACCAAACACGCTTCTAAGTAATGAAGTTCCTTACCTTCCTTGCCCTTGGAGGCTAGGAATTCCCGGCAAGCCTTCTTGAAGTGACCTACCTTCCCACAGTGGAAGTATTTGGACTTTTTAGGGTCCTTTGGCTTCTTGTTCTTGTTCTTCTTCTTCCCATCCGAGACAGGAGGATTAGAAGAACTGGAAGCCACTTGCTTCTTATTTGGCCTCTTCCTCTTCCGTGAGGGATTGGAAGATTCCGCCAAATTGGCCTCTCCTTTAGGTCGGACCGTATCCTCATCCCCGATCATCCGCTCATAAGCCTGTAGTTGCTTCATGAGCTCGGTAAGTCCTAACTCCTTTGTCGCCAGATTGTATGCGGCCTTAAACCCCACAAAATCTTTAGACAGAGTCTTGAACACCATCTCGATCTGGGTGTTATAGTCCAACTTAGCACCATTCTCGGCAGCCTCAGCGAAGAATCCCATTAGAGTGATCATATGGTCCTTCACTGGAGCACCCGCCTTTTGCTTAGAGTTCATAATGCTGGTGATAGCGGACTGTCGAGCCAATTTTTCTTGGCCTCCAAACATGTCCTCCAGATTTTCCATGATCTCCCCAGCAACTTGATAAGTCTCATGCTGCTTTTGTAAAGCACTCGTCATGCTAGCAAGGATGTAGCATCGAGCTATCTCATTGGATTCTCTCCAACGATTATAGGCAACCGGGACCTCCTCAAGTGGTGTGTTAGGTTTGGGCCCAGGTGGGCATGGTTCGTCCAATACGAACTTGTGTCTCTCGCAGCTGAGAACTATTAATAGATTTCTTTTCCAATCTTTATAATTGCCGCCATTCAACTTATTTTCAGTAAGTATCGAAATGAGGGGTGTCGGTGACATTTTGAACTGAAATAAAATTATACTAGACATCATTACAAAGCCCAAGCAAATATGCAGATAATTTAGCAAATAAAACATACAAGTATGTTCCTACATGAAACTTGAAAAAAATGTAGCATTGCAACGGTAATTCTCAGCACCTATTGCCCCAAGCCACCGAGGGGTGGTCATGAGAACAAATAGCTGGAACATGGACCCCGTCCAATTAATATATGTTACCTTAAATCCTCCAAGGTTAAGACATATATTAATAACTGCTTATTTGGCCACCAGTTTAGTTAACAGAGCTTCTAGGGAAGGTTAATAACTAAACGAGTCTTGAGTGTATAACCATTGTTTACGTAGCCCGATCCACGTCCTACCAAGCCACCGAGGGGTGGTCATGAATAGGATCGCACCCGAACACGTTTTCCACATAGGAGATCCAATCTAGTATACCGGCGGCGGTAAACACCTACCGAGGGGTGTGGTCAGGTCAGAACTGACGCGAGGCGTTACCATGCTTTCACATATGGATCAACAATGGAGGCCGTGGGTTTTGTTTGAAACCCTCTCCCACTCAATATTTTGAAAAACATGCAAGTTTTGACAAATTATGTATGATCAATATAGTATGAGCGGCACTCACCTATCCTATATGACATGTTATCAAATATGCATACAAAACATCCATCAATACATATTTATACATCCATGACATATCACAGAAAAAAATAATTGACAGACTAACCAAGCTATGGTTCCATCCTAGAACAAAGAAAATAAAGATTACAAAATTCCATCCAAAGCATTCTTTGGGTCTTGAATTTTGTTCCGTCTTCTTGTATCCATCTTTATGTAGCCTCTCCATTTATTTCTCATCCCAAGAATTATTTAAAATTTAAATTTCCAAAAATTTAAATTTCAAATTCAAACTCCAAATTCGAATTTCAAATTTAAATTTCTAATTCAAATTTTAAACAATTTTAATCATCATGTGTAATAATATGTAATTTCAAAAATTTCAAATTTTTAATTACATATTTTTAAACATGATTTAAAATTAAATCTCAAATTTAAAAATCAAAATTTTCAAATTTTGGACCGCCGCACCGCCGCCCGTGAAGGCGGCAGCCGCCGTGGGTAGCCACCAACCCCGGAGGGGCTGGCAGCCCACGGCCGCCCCTTGTGCAGCCTGCCGGGCTGCAGGCCAAGCCTGCAGCACCAGGCTGCACGCCCAGACTGGGCGCAGCAGCCGGCAGGCTGCACGCCCAGGCTGCGGCTAGCCTTGGGCAGGCCACGGCCACCCCTGGCTGCAGGCAGAGCCTGCGGCCGTGGGTGGTGTGGGCCTGTACAGGGGCTGTCGCAGCCCCATCCTGCCCGAGGGCAGGGGCTGCAGCCCCACCAAGGTTTGTCGGCCTATCCCGAGGGGTCGTGTCTCGATTTTCGTGCCATATTCCAATTTATCTTTTAGGATCTCCAAAAATTAATTTGAATCCCAATTAAATTGAAATTTTCCACACAATCAAAATTTCAACCTTTAAATTAAATTTAACTTTTGGGAAAAATAAATTACGGTCTTCAATCTTCAATCTCCTCCAAGAATAATTACATAAAAAATTCCTATACCGTTTCCGGTGTACAAAATTCTATCCATAAAAATTCTTAGAGACAAAAATTAATATCCATGGGAAAATTACAGTGTTAATAAACTGCTCCCATGGTTACATAAAAAATTCCTAGATACAATTTTTCTAAATTCTAAGGAACCATAACCGGTATAAACAAGCATGCTTATAATAATTCAAAAAATTAAAATAACCACATACTTTATACATAATACATGATAACAACATAAAGGAACCCTAGAATGCCACTCTCTAAATATTAAATCCATACATAAATAAAAAGACTAAGTAATTGTCTAATTTATGTACATGGCATAGTCATGAGATGGCTCTGATACCAATTGTAGGAAAATAAACCGGTAAAAACGTATCAGAGTGGCGCAGCGGAACAATAAAAATTTTTAGATCGTTAAATATCTCATGATGCCATATACAATAAATCAACAACAATTAAAACTCATACCTCAAGGACGCCAATGAACAGGAGGAGAGTGACCGGAGGCTTCAACCAACTAGCCTTCTCTACTATTCTCCAATTCCCGAATGGCTGAGTGTGTGGGCACTCTGAACCTCGATCGGTATGCTAGCACTGCTAGTCTTCTTCCGACCACCTAGATCTCTAAAGAACTTTATTGTCACGATGAGCTGTGCAACAATAAGCCTGCTCACCTGAGAGTCTGTGGTCTGAGAGAACTGGAGTGGCAGGACCTCTATTTATAGACCTGCATGAGGTGATTCTCTGAATTCGAATTGGACTAGGAAAAGATTTTCTCCCTTATCCAAACCAAAAAATCCGAATTTTTCCAAGGGAGAATCTCCACTATTAAATTCGGTTTTCCTAGGATAAATCCAATCCAAATCTAAACAAGATTTTAACTAGAATTTTATATCCCTTTTTCAACCAAAAAATCCGAAATCTTTAGGAGAAAATCTTCTCCAAATTTTCGGCCACTTTTAGGATAAGGAAGAATCAAAATTCCACTAGGATTTTTCAAGCTAAATCTCATCTCAACCTTATCCAAAAATAACCGAATTTCCTAGGATTAAGGCTCCAAAATTTCGGCCACTTTTAGGGAGTAGAGAGAATCCAAATTCAACTAGGATTGAAGCTTGAATTTACCCTTGAATCTCATCCACAAAATCCGAAATTTTCATGAGGATTATCCTCAAAAATTTCGTCCCTTATTTGTTGGGATTTGGATTCAAAATTCAAGTAGGATTCTAACAAGATTATCCTCTCCAAATCCAACTCAAATTCGAATTTCAAACCTTGTGGATTTTCCACAACAAATTCGAATCCTACTTGGACTGTGATTTAAAATTTGAATTTCAAATTTCAAATTCAAATTTCAAATTCAAATTTCAAATTTCAAATTTCAAATTTCAAATTTCAAATTTAAATTTCAAATTCAAATTTCAAATTCGAATTTCAAATTCAAATTTCAAATTCAAATTTCAAATTCAAAATTCAAATTTCAAAATTCAAAATTCAAATTTCAAATTTCAAAATTCAAATTTCAAATTCCACAAAACGGTTGTATTTCATATTCTTGTTCTCATGGATAATTTTCTACAACTCCAATCCAATCTCAAATAAAATCATGGCAACTTTATTTGGAGTTCGAATAATTGTGTACTCTATTATCCAAAACAAAATCTGAATCCAACCGGAGAGAATCTTGTCTACCATCCTAATCCTGTGTCATCACCATCCATACATAATAAACTAGCCAATAGCATACACAAATCAATTTGCCAATCGTTAAGGAATTATGTGGAGCTAGTAGAGGGACTGATTGGACATATATAATCGGGCTCCCGTGATTCCATATGATCATCATTCTGTACCGAACAACTCAATCATATGATCACTAATTTCAGAGTCACACCACTATAAACCTGAAACTGAACTCCCAATTATATACCGTATTACGTAAGCCTGTGACGAGCTACCATCCAATGACCTTGTCATATATGCAAAACCCTCATATGATATCCATGATCAGCCTTAGGTCAAAGTCCGTTTAATCCTACTGATCAGGCTATCTTAAAGTTCCATTATACTACCGAATCAAGAAAATGATTATTCACCATATGTGAATAAGAAGTCATCCGCCCAGCAGACGACCCAAGGCCTTGTCCATTTTCACATTCAGTATAATGCCTTTAAGAGGATACCTTTAACTCCTCAGAGCTATGATTCCGATATCTGCAAACAAACCCTTCATCGTATACAAGTCATGCACCCAACGAACCGGTCTATAAGCTTACTACCTTTGAGACGCTTTAGCCATTGGAACATCAAAGTACACAAGTCATATACATGAAGTAGTTCATTTACTCAGGATTAAGGTTATTGCACAATGAACGTCAAAAGCAGATTGATCCACTCATAGCGGACTACGTAGATCAATCACGCTTTAGTCCCGGTCTAATATGTCACCACCGAGTAACATATCCATGTCTCTACTTGGGAGTCCAGCTCCAGACAGTCAAGACAAACCGTCCCCTCTAAGGCTTTAGACAACATAATAGTCTTAACATGAGTTAGATGCTCGGTCTAACCCCATAGACTACAGACCATAATTTAGACTGCTAACTTTAGAACATTGTCTTCTCGCATACAAAAGTCCATTGCATGCAACGTTCTAACAGTTTTAACACAAGCAGTCAGTGAGCCATATTTGCTTACATTTACTTTAACATGTAAATAAGACGAGGACAGATAGCAATGTAATGAATAACCTCTAAGTATAATTTTATTATCCAGTTCAAAATGAATACATCAAAATGTCTCTAATACTTAGGGCATTTCCTAACAATATGCAGCTAAACGATTTTATAAGTATGTATGAATGATTAAGACTCCCGATAGTTTAGACCTGGTATTTGTAAAGCATATGTACATGAATAGTAATTACATACGCACTCAAAAAAAAATCCCCTAAAATTTATAGTATCAAATTAAGTAAGTTTAAGTAATAGTTTTCAAGTAAATTAAGTATCAGTAGTAGTTTTAAGTGACAATGTGGCGGCCCGCCCCTCGTAGAGATCATACAATACTATTACAGTTGAGCTTATCGCTAACTGCGATAGATTGTACTCTCATGGATCGCCGGCTTATCTCTCTCTCTTTTAAAATCATGTCGTTTTTGGGGAATTTTTTTTTTCTTTAAACATCATATAAAATCTTTTTCCACTATTTACTTTGTTGATAAGTACAAAGTAGTATAAATAATACAGTACTTTTGTAAAATATATATATATAATTACAAAAGAACTGTTTCCCTTTTTTTTTCCTTCACTTTAACACTCAGCGGGAAGACTCTGGCAGTACCATATCCCTCGCCCAGTTATCCCATTTGACACGCGCTATCCCGTCCGCATCCAGTTAAACAAGCTACTGAGCTGGTCGCTTACCTACAACATTAGCAAAAATGGTGAGCTACAGGCTCAGTAAGTTCAAACATGCAAGAAATAAAATTTCTATAAATAGTATTATTCATCATGAATAGTACCGTTGACTACTATTCATATGTGAATAGTAACTTTGACCACTATTCATGGTGAATAGTAAGGTTGACCACAACACTGTGTCACAACAGTACATCTACCGTGATGTTAGTACTCTCACTAAACTGTCTTATGCTCAATTATGGCATAGTTTCAGTTTTAGGTCATTATCTTTGATTACGTTCTGGTTTTGAGCTCAAGTTGGCAGTACCATTTAAGTGCGCATGACTGGGAGCGGTACATTAGTGCTGACCTCCACAGCCTTAATCTCATAGCCCCGAAGGCAAAATTGTACATGACTGGGAGCGGTACATCAGTGCTGACCTCCACAGCCTTATCTCATAGCCCCGAAGGCAAAAGTACCTCCCTGTACGAAAGGCTGGTACGCCAGAAAGTGGTTTCATTACCGACTTTTTAAAATTCTAACCCGGTGACTTCACATTGTCCCGTGGTTAGGAATGGTTCACATTTTAATTTTAGTTGAGTGAGTTTTATTAACCTCGCTCTAGTGCCCGAAGCACAATTAACCATGTGTCCCATTCTTATAGTGCCCGTAGCACATTTCGTCTCTCTCTCTATTCTATCATAGTGCCCGTAGCACATATGTACCTAACTTATAGTTAGTACATTAAAGTTAGCACAATATTGCTATATGTTGCAGACAGGTAAATGTCTGAACTTACCTTATCACCCTGTTCCCTTTCTCTCTCTTGGATCTTGAATCGCCTTCCTTGTAGGCTGATTTTGGGATCCTACAGACAAAACTATGTCTGTTAATTTCTTTCCCATTTATAGCTTTTATTTTTCATTAAAAAGCTTAAATAAAACCTATTTATAACTTTTTAGGTTTTATTTATTATTTTCACCATTTTCCCCTAACTTTTGCAAAATTACGATTTTACCCCAATATTTTGACAAAATTGCAGTTTTGTCCCTGACGGAATTTTATTGATCCAGACTGCATTTTTGGCTCTCAGGAACTTTTCTGACTCTTTTCTAATCATTACCGGGTTCGTTTTTATTTTATCTCCATTTTTCACTTTCCCGACCCTCGGGAAGTACTATTCCGACCCTTACGTCGGTTTAGTGATTTTCTATCGTTTCGGAGTCTCAAATGGACGTTTCACTAGTATTTAAAACGTTCATCTAGACTTTCCCGACCTAGGTCTCCGAGGCTCGGGTTTTCCGTTCCCGACTCGGACCTTTATTTCATTTCCAAAAATGCCCCCCCCCCCTCGGGGTCGGTTTTTCAATTTCGCTAGCGTTTTAAATTTTAAAGGGGACAAGTTACTATTCACGAACCACCCCTTAGGTTTCCCTCATTCAATTTTCCGTTAGGGACTCGGGTTTCCGACCCGACCCCAAACTTTTTATTTTTAATTCCATTTTACCCCAAATGCTGTTTTCGAAATTTCGGCAGCATTTCGGCGTAATTTTAAGGCTTCCGGCGTTAGGTACGCCTCGAACCGTATGTACCTGCCACGTACTATACCACAAGCCTATTTTTATGTAAAAGTTTTCCAAACTTTTACATAAAAGCTCACAAAATTCCAATTTCACATTATCACCCACATTACAAAATTTTTTTCACAATTTTGCCCTTAATTTGGTTTCGGTTTTCACAATCAAACCGAACCAAATTTTGTCAAACTTTTCACCACACTTTAGGCCATTCAAATGTCATTTTTTTCAACACATTTTCAAGCCCATTTTCTTGGCATTTTCAACCAATTTCTTAGGGTTATAACCCACGGCCTCATGAATAGAAATCATACTCAACATTTTTTTTTCATGCTTTCAATTATAAATTCATCATTTGCATATAAAATTGCATGATTTCAATCAACCAAATATCACATAAATTAAGCAAAATTTTCTTCCTAACCATTAGGAAACCCCACGGCCACCTTATGAAAATGCATACCAAAATTTTTTTTCAAACTTTCCACAATGAAATACAAGCTTTATTCTTCACCAAATTAAACTTGGAAGCAAGTTAACAATTAAACCATAAATTTTTCTCATAGATTACTCAAGGTAACCCACGGATTTACCCTTGAAAAACCAACAAAATTTTGGTTTTTCTTTAAACAAATTACATGGTTTTCTTCCTTATTTCATCCTTAACATAACCCAACATCAATTCAATGGAAAACAACCAAAAATTTTCCATCTTTTTCTCACTATTCACCCACGGATTTTATGAAGAAAAACCATGAAAAATTAAGTGAAAAAGGGAATTACCTTGGTCTAATGTTTCCTTTGTCTTCTAGGAACACTTTGGCACTCTTTTTGTGAAGAAATTTTGAAGAAAAAGCTTGGTTCTCCTTTGGTTCCTCACGTAGACTCCATGGAAAATAGCTTAGCAAATTTTTCTTTGGTTTTGGCTTAAAAACATGTCTCGGCCTTTTGTTCCAAAATGTTGCCGACTTATGCAAACCAAAAGCCAATTAATTTGGCTCTAAACTAATGAAATTGTGACACCTTTCATGCTTAATTCTTTCTCCATTTTTCAAAAATTAAAAAGGGTAAATTTTGGCCAAATCTTGGCCTTTAGATCAAAAGGTGATTAAATCCTAGCCATTAATGCCACCAACAACCTTATTTCTTTCATTTATTAATCTTGATTTATGATGTCATAAATGCTAAAGTGAAAGTTGACTTTGACTTTCACTATTCACATTAATTCGACTACTTTTTGACCATACCGGTTCGAGCCGAAATTTTCCTGAAATCGTCCCTGCGTGTTCCTAAGGTCTCCTGTGCAGTCGGATCAATTTAAACTGCTTCCGTTTGATCAAAATCAATCCCGGAAGTTTACCGACTTTTATTGGCTCGGTTAGGGTTTTCAATGCCGGTTTTGGCACCGTTTCACCCGTTTCAACTCAGTGAATTTTTCCAACACTGAATTCTTACTCGTCAGTATTGTTAGAACATTTTCATATATTCTGAACAATATAATTACATTTATTTCACTGTTTAAATAGTACAAATTGTTATATACATACAATTGTACATTTTCATCCGAGAATTGCCTGAATTTCCCGGTTGTCACAGACAATCTAGGTCACTCAGGGCTTGGGACGTCACATACTCAGGAAAGAAAACTGAGACCCCTTGATGAGTTAGACTTGAAAAGGTTGGGTAGACGTTTTAAGGAATAGTAAAACATCCCTCCGAAATCTAAAATGTTGAAAAGAGAAAAAAAACGACGATAAGGGTATTTTAGGAACTGAGGTTAAAAATGTGGACGGGACAGAAACCCAAGCCCCCTTAATGACCTAGGCTTGGGAAAATAATGATGAACATTTCAGGATTAGTGAAATGCTCATATGAGACTCTGAAATGTGAAAAAAACCAGAAACAACCCTAGGTGTTAGAATAGTACCATCCGAGGGTCGGGTGAGAAATAGTCACTGATTTTGCAGTAATTAATACTGTAAAAATATATCGAGGCCTAAGAAAAATTATTCTATGATTTTTGGGCTTAGAAAGTTTTGTAAAAACGTTGAAATGGAATTTTTACGGTCCATTGACCCATCAAAGGCAAAATGGTCATATTGACAAAAAATTTCCAAAAGAACTAGAAAGGACCATGAGTGCATTAGAATAGCTAAAATAAAATTCTAAAGGCTAAAATTGAGTTCAAGGACCATGAAAAGTGGATTTACGATGAAAAAAGTGAATGAGGGGCAAAATGATAATTTTACCAAAAGTTGGCGGAAAGGTCAAAATTGAGATGTTGGACCTTAAAGTCCACCATTAGAGATCCGAAATTAGAATTTTTATATTTTTGCTATGTTTTAAGCACAAAATAAATATGGGAAATAATCGTGGATTATTTCTGTTTTAGGAGTCAAACTAAAAAGCGACGAAGAAACGTCGATAGACTCTAAGAAGTGGACATTAGCACAATTATTGTAAGTTCAGACATCTTTCTATCTGTAACATGAACCTGCTTATTATGTATATGTACTATACGTACATTATGTGAGAATGTGCTATGGGCACTATAGTGTGATGAGACTAACACATACATAAATGACTTGATAAGTCTAAGTTATGTACTATAGGTACACTATGAAAGTTATGCTATGGGCACTAGAGTGTGGTTAATTTAATACATACTATAAATGAACTATGCTACGAGCACTAAAGTGTTCCTAATCGTTAGGTGATGATAAAGCCACCCGGTTGGAACCATAAGAAAGATGGTAATGAAACCAAAGCTGGTCTACCAGCCTCCAGAAAGGTTGGGGTTTTATTTATCAGCTACAGCTTATGACAGACTATGGAGGAGTAGCCAGTGGGTAGCTCCCCAGAATCCCTCCCAGTCAGTGTGCATAACGGTATGGCCAATGACATGATGGGCATAAAACCAGAACGTAAAGAAGATAATGACCAAAAATTGAAATGAAAGCCATAAGAGAACATAACTAAGCATAATAGACACTAACTTTACATATAGTGTTATCGGTCAAAGTTGACATGAATAGTACCCAGTCAAAGTTGACATTACTATTTACAGTCAAAGTTACTATTCATGATGAATATTATTATTTACAATAAAATTTATTATTCGTGATTTAGAGTCTATATGATTTCTAGTATTTATGTTTGAACTTACTGAGCTAGTAACTCACCAATATGTTCATGTTGTAGGTAAGAAACCTGTCCAGTAGATTGCTGTGGATGGCAGTAGGGATCTGCGTGTGCTAAAGGGATAGGGAATCCACTGTAGATATGGTCCTGCTACCAGTCTTCCGCTGAGCTTTAAAGTGAAGATCTGAAGAAAGAAAATATGCGTTTTGTATAAAGACTTGAATTTTATATTATGTAAAATTATGTTTGTACTTACAAAAAGGACAAGCATAGTAAGTTTTATTCATTAGGCTGTTTAAAAAAAAATACCCTAAAATGACGAGAGAATTTTAAAGGAAAAAGTGAGTTTTCGACGACTCAATGACGTTCCCGGACTATTTTAATCGACAGTGGAGGTCGATTGTTATAGTTTCGTCTAACCAAAATTGGGGACGCCATAGGTGGTATCAGAGCAGCTTGACCATATCCCTCCTGGCATAAAACACAGTCTGTTCATCAATCCAAGTAAGTTAGCTTTCTTTAAGATAGTTAACAATTTGTTTATACGATGGTAAATATTTTGTAAGATATACGATGATGAGGCCACCATATGTGCGACCTCAACCGTATAGATCGAGAGGACCACTCAGAGTATGGACAAGGTCTGTTGTTAGGCCGTCCATGTCTCAACGACGAGGTAAGTAGACCCCTGACGCTTGAGCTACCAGTGCTGTTACGCCCCGTGCCCTCAGCGGCCCGGACCGTCACTGTAAACTCTATTACTTGCTTCTTTAAAAACGATACTTAAACTTGCTGAATTTAAGACTATAAATTTAGAGGGATTTTTTTTTTTTTTTTTTATACACGTACGTATTTACTATTCACGTACGCATACTATTAAAATGCGGAATTTGAAAAACATAAGGATTTCAATTATACATACATAATTATATACTTGTTTATCTGATTACTATTCACCAGATACTATTTAAATATACTACTCGTACATATACTGTTTAACATTTACTATTCAAAATACTATTTAACTGTCACCATTCAAAATATTATTTACTCATACTGTGCGGAAGAATACTCGCGGTGTATCCATAACCTCATCCTCACATCCACCTCCGCCATCATCATCGTCCCTTGATGTTTACGCTATAGGATGCTTACCTACAGCATGAACACACTCCGTGAGCTTTACGCCCAGTAAGTACAACATGTTAACCGCAAAACATGTTTAAAACATAGCACATACGTAAAATCATAGGCATGACATATATCACTTAATAAATCATATATCATATAAGCATATCACATATCAGCTCACATATCATGTCATCACATAACATGTCATAACACTGAATATAAAACTTCACATACTTTATGCATGACAGAAGCATCGTGTACTGTATGCACTCTACTGAAAAAGAAAGCATAGCGAACTGTAACTAATGCATGATCCGGTTATGTTCATTTATGCTTCAAACTTTTCTTTTCTTTTCTTGTCTATTTAGGGCCCATGTGTCAGTACCGTGTGCGCGCAGACCAACGGTAACGCCCGAGGTCAACTAATGCCGAAGAGCCATCAACTGATGCTCAACTTGTGGCCTGAACTTTCTTTAACTGGAAACCCCTTCGACTGAAGGAGCCGGTACGACACACCTATTTAATTCCATCTTGTTTAACTGTTCTAGCCATACGCTTCTCTAAGCTGTCCCCAATCCTACGCGGTAGGGATCTATGGCTTCTATCTTGTTCTTTCATCAATCTACTCGATTGTGAAACTATATGCTCTTATGTATGCTGTGCAGCATCGTGTGCAAGATACATACTTAAAATACTGGAAAAGCATCATTTTAAATTCATTTTATCCATGCTGTAGGCGGAGTTGTACTTACCTGTCAGCAGACAGTTTATACTCTCGCCTTCGTCACAATACAGGTACCTCCCTGTAATCATAATGCATTTACATTAACATTCACTCTTAGGTCACCGTGGTCATTAGTGACTAATAAAAATTCTCGTTATGCGGTACCGATCCTTGTCGGTACTAATTGCCCTCTTCTTAAGAATTTGATTTTCTAATCATTGTTAATTAATTTATTTACCCAATAAATTAATTAACATCGCTCTTAGGTCACTCTATCGTTAGGAACTAATAAACTTATTGTTGTGTGGTACTGATGCCTATCGGTACCCGACTGCTCTACTTTGGGAAATTTGATATCTAATTTTTTTAATCGTGCTTGATTAATTTGTCTACTTGACAAATTAATCACTGTCTCTCACTATCCCATTCCGACTTGGTCCTTGACTGGCTAACCGACCAGTCAACTGACTGAATACCTCCCGTATGACCATTTAGCCTGTCGGATTACCGTTACCGATGTAATCGCCCCAAATTTTATACTTAGATCACACCCGTTCCTCGGGTGGCACTATTCTGATCTAGGGGTCGTTTTCTTACATTTCGAGATTTCTAATTGGGCGGTTCACTAATCCTGTAAACGTCCGTCCTTCTTTCCTGGACCTAGGTCATCGAGGGGGCTCGGGTTTCCATCCCGATCACATTTTCAGCCCTCGTTTCCTAAAATACCCCTTTGTGCCGTTTTAGAAATTTCGGCAGCATTTCCGCTTAATTTTTGGGTTTCCGGCGTTTAGGAAACGCCTCAAAACCATCTAACCTATTCTAACCTGCCACGTACTAAACCAGAGGCCTAATTTTTACGTAAAAGCTCCGCTTTTTACGTAAAAATATTCACATTTTCTCACATTCTCTTTTTCGATATTTCACCCTTTTTTCTTACAATTCCTCAAGTCATTAAACCATAATTAATACATAATTATTTCCAATATTAAATTGAGGAATAAATAGATCAACACCACTACCAAAATCGTTCCCGTCGGCGGTCGGACGAACCGTTCGGTCTCGACCGTGTAATCTTTGAATCATCGTTCTTCACTTTTGAAACTCCAGTTTGCAAATCCGATGCCGCGGATGTGTCCGGAACGTCGAAAATAGGCCAACGGGCCATTCTTCAATTTTCGGTCTCCGGGTCGCCGTTGACCGGCGTTGACCACGGCGGCGATGGAAGTGGCGACCACCATCTTGAAGAGCTCGACGAGAGGAACCCATTGGTGGTGTCAATTTCACGAATCGAGGCTCTTATCACCGGAAATCGGCTCTCGAAAAGTCGGCGACGGCGGCGGCGTTGGATCTTCATTTTTCCGGCGTTGTTGCCCAAAATTGATTAGGGGCTTTTGATCTACGTGTTGTTCTGAGCATTTTGACACCGACCTTGCAACTCAACTCCGCCGGAATAGCGAGATCCGACGGCGGCGATGGCGACGGCGACGGCGAACCTGGGGCGGCGCGATTCGGCGGCTGTTGATGTGAAATGAAGCCTGGGTTTTGTTCTACTCTTCACCACGAATCCATTGGGACCGGAATCGTGGCATTTGGACGTCGGACGGCGGAGATACGGCGGTTTGAAAAATTCGGCCACCGGCGGCTTTGGGCGGCGCGTGCGGCGTGCTCCGGCATCGGTTCGGTCGACTCGGCCTACCGTTGGAATCAGCTCGTCGAGAGCTTTCCAATGGTGCCGGCGGTGTCAAAAACAGAGGCCGGATTCGATAGTTGGTCACTGTTCATCTTCGTGTGGTATGGGAGGGAGAAAATGTGATTTGGAAAAATATGGGGGCTATTTTTCTATAATCCCCAAAATTTCCTCCTTTATACTAATTTTTTTGAAAAATTTTAAGATAGGCTATACTGACTAATTTGGGCGTGCTGAACCCAAATATATCAGTTTTATCTTCATCCGAGGTCGTCTCGACCAGTTTCCCGATACTGTATGGTTCCCGGTCAAAAATTACTTTTTGTGCTCAAATGACTAATTTGAGCATTCTGATTCCAAATATATCAGTTTTATATCAAGAAAAGGTCATCTTGACCAATTTCTTGATACTGTGGTTAGGCCTACACTGTGTTGACACTGTGCACGTATAACGAGGCGTTTTCGCGTGAAATTTCAAACACAGTCTCTCTTGACTAATTTGGACGTGCTGATTTCAAATTTATCAGTTTTACGTCCATCTGAGGTCTTCTGGACCAGTTTTCAGGATCTGCATGACCCCGTCTCGAAAAACGTGTCAGGTGCCCGATTGACTAATTTGGGCGTCCTGAGTCTAAATATATCAGTTTCGGGGCGAGAAAAGGTCGTCTTGACCCTCATCCCGATACTGCGTATCCCTTAAACAAAATCTACATTTTATGCTCAATTGACCAGATTGAGCCTGCTGACTATTAATATATCAGTTTTATGCCAGATTAAGGCCGTCTTGGCCACTAACCTGACACTGCGTTTCTCACTACTCACTATTCACTATTCACTAATCACTATTCACTATCTGACTGACTAATCTGAGCGTTCTGACTTTGATTTTGTCAGTCTATGGGCGAGAAGAGGTCATCTAGACCACTTTTCTCGATACTGTACATCTATTAGGGCAATTATCATTACTGCGCTCAGATGACCAGTCTGAGCGTACTGATGATTAGCTCATCAGTTCTGTATCATGAAATGGTCGTCTAGACCGATTTCTTGATATTGCGTGTCTCAACGCATACTCACATAATAGGGTGGACCGATTTCACTGTCGATTACCCCTTTCACTGCATGAATAGTAATTAAACGTTACTATTCCTGTTTAATTCATTCAACTGAAAAGCACACTGTGCTTATTAACTTAATTACATCATTACATAGTAATTAAGTTTCATAATTCATGAGAGTCATTACAGTGGCTCTCGGCTCATTACACAGCCTTCTACACAGACTCTTACACGTGCGTGTGCAACGCAACACGGGCGTGTACATTTCAGACACGAGCATGTACTAGTTGAGACTACTCAACACGGCCATGTCTTTGAAACACATTCATCTATCTGAGCGGTACACAGCCTCTTACACGGTCGTGTACTTGACCATGTTTCTTAAATTTGCTAAAGGACATTAAATTATGTCCATTTTATTCCTTAATGACTTATTACATGGTAAGTAGGTGCCATGAAAATGGCGGTCATTACAACCTACCCCCCTTACAAAATTTTCGTCCTCGAAAATTAGAATAATTCCGGGAAGTCTCTTCTCATGTCTTCTTCCCATTCTCATGTGGCTTCCTCAACACTATGATTCTGCCACAACACTTTTACTAGCGGTATACTTCATTCCTAAGTACTTTCTCCTTTCTAACTAAGATCTGCACGAGTCTCTCCTCGTACGTCGGATCAGCGTATACTACAACGGATTCTTGGCTAAGAACATGGGAGCTGTTTGGCACGTACTTCTTTAACATCAAAACGTGAAAGACATTGTGCACTGTAACTAACTCGGGAGGAAGTGCTAGTCTATAAGCCACCTTCCCGACTTTCTCTATTATCTCAAGGGTCCTATGTACCTAGGACTGAGCTTTCTTTTATTTTCAATGCGCATCACCCCTTTCATGGGTGCCGCCTTGAAAAAGACCGAATCTCCTACTTGAAACTTGAGGGGTCTACGGCGCTTATCGTCAAAATTCTTCGGTCGACTGTGCGCTGTATCTAACGTTTCTCGTATCAACTTCACGTCTGACATGGTATTCTTGATGATGTCCGAGCTAACTACTCGTTTCTCTCCAAACTCGTACTAATGAGCCAGAGATCTGCATTTCTTTCCACAGAGTGTCTCGTACGGTGCCATTCCTATCGAGGAATGATAGTTGCTGTTGTACGAGAACTCGCTCAATGGTAGCTTCTGATATCAATTTCCTTTGAAGTCTAGGACGCAGGTCTCAACATGTCCTCTAACATCTGTATGGTCCTCTCAGCCTAACTGTCGGTCTGAGGATGAAATGCTATGCTGAACTCTCACTTGGACCGTAATGCGGCTTGAACACCTCGCCAAAATCTGGAGGTAAAGCGTCCACTATGATCTGAGACGATCGACTCTGGTATTCCGTGCCATTTCACGAACTGTGCCGCATAGATTTCTACTGGTCGTTCCACCGAGTAGCTAACTTTCATTGCTAAAAATCTAACTGATTTCATCAGTTTTTCTACAATCACCCAGATTGCATCATTATCGTTTGACGTCTTCGGCAATCCGATTACGAAATTCATCGTAATCTGGACCCATTTCCACTCGGGTAACTTAATTTCCTACGATTATCCTGCTGAGCGCTGGTGATCTACCTTAACCTTCTGGCACGTAAGGCAGCTGGCGACGAACTCGACAATGTCATTCTTCATTCCAAGGCACCAAAAACTTTCCTTTAGGTACTTGTACATCTTATTCGCTACCGGATGTACGGAATATGACGTCTCGTAAGGTTCCAAAAGGATTCGCTTCTTGAGTTCTTCATCTTTTAGAACACATACTCTATCTCTGTAGTAGAGTATGTCGTCCTTAAGGATCTTAAACTCTGAACCCTTGTCCTCTATAGCTTCCTTTTTGGACTTGAGCAGGGACAAATCAAAATCTTGACCGATCTTGATCTCTTCTTGGAGCGTCGATTGGAGGGTCATGTTAGACAATCCCCCTATCAAAATCTTGATCTTGCTGTCGCATAACTCCTTTGTAGCGCTCTTGACAAGGCACTAATAGCCATAGGCATAGTAATATGCTTCTGACTCTACGCATTGACCACTTTATTGGCTTTCCCTGGATGGTATAGGATCTCACGGTCGTAATCCTTACCAACTCTAGCCATCTACGCTGCCTCATGTTGAGCTCTTTCTGCGTGAAGATACATTTGAGACTCTAGTGGTCGATGTAAATCTCGCACGTGACTCCGTACAGGTAGTGCCTCCATGTTTTTATCGTAAAAACTATCGCTACTAGCTCCAGATCACGCGTTGGGTAGCTCTTCTCAAGGTTTTTTTGAGTTGTCGTGAAGCATACGCGACTACTCTACCACTCTACATCAACACAGTTTCCAACTTGGTTTTAGATGTGGCGCTTAAATCACAAAGCTTCCCTGACCAACATTTGAAATGGTCAGCATTGGAGCGCTTATGAGTCTTCATCTTAGCTCTTGAAAGCTTCCTCACACTTATCGATTCACTTATACCTCTTTCCCTTCTTGGTGAGCGCTGTGAGCGGAGCAGCTAACTTTGAGTAGCCTTCGACTAAGTGTAGGTAACATCCTGTTAGTTTAAAGAAACTGTGAATTCCCGTTTCGTTCCTCTGAGCTGGCCACGTGCTAACTGCATCAATTTTCGCCAGGTCCACAGATACTCCTTCCTTGGGGTCTACGTGGTCTAGGAAATGGACCTTCTCCAGCCAAAACTCGTACTTGGAGAACTTGGTGTATAACTGATGGTCCTGTTGCATGCGCAAAATGATAATTAATTGCTCTTCGTGCTCTTCCTTCGTCTTAGAGTGTATAAGTATGTCATCGATGAACCCAATGACAAACTTATCCAAATAGTCCTTGAACATGCGGTTCATCCAGTTCATGAAAGTTGCTGGTGCGTCCGTTAATCTGAGTGACATGAACAGAAACTCGTAATGTCCGTACCACGTTTGAAATGCTGTTTTGGGTACATCTTCATTCCTGATTTGTAGTTGATGGTACTCGGGATGTAGATCGATCTTCGAGAACACTACAGCGTCTTGGAGCTGATCAAATAGATCGTTAACTCGCGGCAACAGATGCTTATTCTTAATCGTAATCCTGTTCAACTCTCTGTAGTCGATGCACATTCTCAGTGGTCCATCTTTCTTCTTCACGAATGGTATGGGTGCTCTCCAGGGTGAATAGCTCTATCGCATGAATCCCTTATCTATTTAGTACTTTAGCTGGGCTTGGAGCTCCTTTAGCTCTATAGGGCCTATTCTGTAGGGGGCCTCAAAGATGGGGCTGATTCTAGTAGACGTTCAGTCTCGAACGAGATCCTGCGCTCTGGTTGGAGTCCTGCAAGATCTTCTAGAAATATCTCCATGAATTCCCTGACTATCGGTACGTTGTCGGGTCCTATCTCTATTCCTTGAGTCTTATCTGCTACGTATACTAAGAAGTCCGTGCATCCACTGGATTGTATCTCGCGAGCCTTCACTGCTGATATCATCGTCTTTGGTTGCTCTGGCGACAAACCCTTGTAGATGAACTTTTCACATCCGATTGGTTCGAAAATGATTTTTCGCCTTCAACAGTTTATGACAACGTTGTGTCCTAAGCCTTTTTTTTTTTTTTTTTGGCAGAATCTGATGATGCAACGAATGGGTGGCTCCAGAATCAAGTAGAACAAACGCATCAAAGTTGGCGATAGAAAATTGGCCTGTCACCATTGCAGAAGTTACAGCTTCAACGTCACTCCCCATGTAAGCATAGATTCTCCCTTAGCTATCTGAAGCTTTCAGTATACCTTGTGTGATTGAAGGGTCTTCGATCCTGGTCTAGTTGGTGTGAAGTTGAGTATTCCTAATGCGGGGTTGGTTCAGTCGATTCTGCAGGTTGGAGTGGCAATTTTTTTGGCATAGTTTCTTGCCATAGATGAAACAACCACTTACTCCTTGCTTACATTCTCCTGAGTGCCTCTTTCCGCATTTCGTGCACGTCGGGTGTTGGCTGTCATTCCTTCCTGGTCGTCTCTCTTCTGGGGAAATTCTCCTGTGAATCTTGGTTGCCCTAGTTCCCCTTTTCTCTTATTGTTATTATGGGAATGCCTACTATTCTGGCCGGTTCCCACATTCTGTCCTCTGTGTTGTAACTCGGGGTTTTACTTCCCCTGAGCCTGCTCAGCTTACGTTTTCTCCTCCTTTCGTGCCTTAAAATTCTGCGCCTTTCGCTCCTTATCCTGAGCCGACTAGTACTCAGCTCAGATAGTCTTGCTGACACATTCTGCTAGTGTCGCTGGTCCGTGCCCTCCGCTACAGACCTAAACTGTGATTTCCGTTCTAAACATCTTCAGCATTCGTTTGACTCTCTCCTTTTGGTCGGTACCAAATCTGGACAAAGTTGAGCCAACTGTTCAAACTTCTTGACTGCCTCCATAACAGTCATACTACATTGGTGCAGGTTGTCGAACTCGTCTTACTGCGCTACTAGTGCTTCCTCGTTGAAGTACATCTCCTTGAATTCCTCAATGAAATCACTCCAGCTCATCTCTCTGATGTTCCTCCTAATGGTTACCATCTTCCACCACTAACGCGCCTCATTGCGCAGGGTGAAGGGTGCGTACATCACTTTCTCTCTCTCTATCTATTAACCCTATAAAATCCAAGATTACTTGGATATTCGTTAGCCAATCATCGGCCTCTATAGGGTTGGTGATTCCTACGAATTCTAACGCTTTCATGCGTCGGAATCTCTCATAAAAGTCGCCTTCCCTAGGGATTGGCAAAAAAAAAACAATTGCTGCTATGAGAGTAGCCATTACTATAGGCGCTAGTGCCTCCTGGGCTGGAGGAGCTGCTTGTTCCCTTAGAGTTTCTGGGGCTGCTAGAGCCTCCTGTGCTAGCATCTTTACTGACTGTGGTGCCTGGGGTTGCTGGCCCAGCTGTTCCTTAAGCTGGTTTAGCTCCGGTTGCTAGTTCTCCATCATCTCTCGCATGGCTGCAATCTGTGCTATCAACTCATCCTCTCGGGATGCTGGGTTTAACTAAGCTCTCGTTCTTGCCATGTTTTCCTATGTAACCCTATCGTACAACGGGAAAGGAAAAAATATAAGTCTCTTAAATTCTATACTTGGGACTCGTATCACATATCATTTTCTTTCTTACTTAACAATCTTACTTAAACATTATGGATATAAATATACACACTATATCCATCTTTCTTTCTCTCATACTGTGATGTTCAATACAATTACCGCATTGTATTGGGACATCGTCTGAGTGCTAGGATTCGTCCTGCACTTTCTGTCATATCATACTCACACTGTGGAAAAAAATTATATCTGGCCCCTAGGGCAAAGCTTTACTACTTATCTCATAATATATTTCACATAATATATATACATATATTCAAAATTCTAGTTCAGTGGGAGTGACACACACTTCCCCTATACGATCCCAACAAGTACATTATGCTATAACTGACGGGGGAGAGCTACTGCTTCCCTCTATATATTTTCATAACTAACATTCCCGCAGAAGGGTTACTACTATTGGAAGGATAATCCTGATTCAGTATCAGGCATCTCCTCATCGTCACTATCACTGAGTGAGTACTCCTCTGGGTTCTCTTCTTCTTCTCAGCTGAAACTGACCTCGTCATCGCTGGCTATGATGACTTCGTCATTACTAAAGCGATTGGGGATCTCCTTTCCCTCATCGTCGGGTTGGGCGTCGAAAAGAGTCGCGTTATCTTCCTCTCTCATGGGGTGTTCGGGAGACATACGGGCTGGTTCAGGGTTCTCTATCGGCTCCCTATTGCCCTCGTGTACTTCTGACTGGTGCTCGGTCGTGAACTCTTCATCGGCCAGTTGGGGTGCTGGTTCTACCGGGTCACCCTCCATAATGGCGGCTGCTATAATGCCTTGGGCTTGTGTAGGGTTCCCGGGGTTGAGCACTTTTCTCTCGGCGTTCACTATCTCCTTGATAAGGCTTGCTAGTCCTGCTTGATTGCTCTTCTAATTCTGTTTGGCAAGGTCTCTTTCTCTCTTTGGGTCTTCTCCTGTCTTGATCCACTTTTGTCTCGGCATGTATTGTAGAAGTCCATTTCGGTTCCTTGTAGTAAACAGCATACGTTAGAACTGTATCGTCGGACATCAGCTGCAGTCTTTCAGTCCGATGAACAAATTCTCGTATATCCATAACTCTAGAGAACTTAGGCGGTTTCACTCCCTGCTTGCCCATAGAGAAAAACTGGAGCTGATGCTGGACTGCTCTCAGAGATTGGCTCGATCGTGGTATGGCGAAACTCGACACAGTTAAGAGCTCATCCTGGTCATAAGGATCCCGATACACACGAGAGTATCTTCCTGAGAGATATCAACTGCCAACAGGACTCAGTTATCCTGGTCAATGGTGTACAATCAGGGAATCACTTTGATAACATGAAACCAGTCCTGACATTCTCATGGAGTGCAGGAGTACTGTTTGCCATTCAAAACTTAGTGGACAACTAGCCCTGAAGATCGGTACAACTCGAGCAGCAATCCATGTCCTTTCTTTGAGCAGTTCTCTAGCACTGCACGGTCGTGATTTACGTATAATGATCTCAGCATCTCTTCGTCTTATTCTCGCCATCATAGATTTCGTCGTTTCATTACTATAAAATGATATCTTAAATAGATAAACATTTACCGACAAAAAATAAAACTAACTTACTTGGACAGATGAGGCAGGCATGCGGCGATGTGAGGTAGGATGGCAGGAAACCGCTCTGATACCAACTGTTACGCCCCGTGCCCTCAGCGGCCCGGACCGTCACTGTAAACTCTATTACTTGCTTCTTTAAAAACGATACTTAAACTTGCTGAATTTAAGACTATAAATTTAGAGGGATTTTTTTTTTTTTTTTTTTATACACGTACGTATTTACTATTCACGTACGCATACTATTAAAATGCGGAATTTGAAAAACATAAGGATTTCAATTATACATACATAATTATATACTTGTTTATCTGATTACTATTCACCAGATACTATTTAAATATACTACTCGTACATATACTGTTTAACATTTACTATTCAAAATACTATTTAACTGTCACCATTCAAAATATTATTTACTCATACTGTGCGGAAGAATACTCGCGGTGTATCCATAACCTCATCCTCACATCCACCTCCGCCATCATCATCGTCCCTTGATGTTTACGCTATAGGATGCTTACCTACAGCATGAACACACTCCGTGAGCTTTACGCCCAGTAAGTACAACATGTTAACCGCAAAACATGTTTAAAACATAGCACATACGTAAAATCATAGGCATGACATATATCACTTAATAAATCATATATCATATAAGCATATCACATATCAGCTCACATATCATGTCATCACATAACATGTCATAACACTGAATATAAAACTTCACATACTTTATGCATGACAGAAGCATCGTGTACTGTATGCACTCTACTGAAAAAGAAAGCATAGCGAACTGTAACTAATGCATGATCCGGTTATGTTCATTTATGCTTCAAACTTTTCTTTTCTTTTCTTGTCTATTTAGGGCCCATGTGTCAGTACCGTGTGCGCGCAGACCAACGGTAACGCCCGAGGTCAACTAATGCCGAAGAGCCATCAACTGATGCTCAACTTGTGGCCTGAACTTTCTTTAACTGGAAACCCCTTCGACTGAAGGAGCCAGTACGACACACCTATTTAATTCCATCTTGTTTAACTGTTCTAGCCATACGCTTCTCTAAGCTGTCCCCAATCCTACGCGGTAGGGATCTATGGCTTCTATCTTGTTCTTTCATCAATCTACTCGATTGTGAAACTATATGCTCTTATGTATGCTGTGCAGCATCGTGTGCAAGATACATACTTAAAATACTGGAAAAGCATCATTTTAAATTCATTTTATCCATGCTGTAGGCGGAGTTGTACTTACCTGTCAGCAGACAGTTTATACTCTCGCCTTCGTCACAATACAGGTACCTCCCTGTAATCATAATGCATTTACATTAACATTCACTCTTAGGTCACCGTGGTCATTAGTGACTAATAAAAATTCTCGTTATGCGGTACCGATCCTTGTCGGTACTAATTGCCCTCTTCTTAAGAATTTGATTTTCTAATCATTGTTAATTAATTTATTTACCCAATAAATTAATTAACATCGCTCTTAGGTCACTCTATCGTTAGGAACTAATAAACTTATTGTTGTGTGGTACTGATGCCTATCGGTACCCGACTGCTCTACTTTGGGAAATTTGATATCTAATTTTTTTAATCGTGCTTGATTAATTTGTCTACTTGACAAATTAATCACTGTCTCTCACTATCCCATTCCGACTTGGTCCTTGACTGGCTAACCGACCAGTCAACTGACTGAATACCTCCCGTATGACCATTTAGCCTGTCGGATTACCGTTACCGATGTAATCGCCCCAAATTTTATACTTAGATCACACCCGTTCCTCGGGTGGCACTATTCTGATCTAGGGGTCGTTTTCTTACATTTCGAGATTTCTAATTGGGCGGTTCACTAATCCTGTAAACGTCCGTCCTTCTTTCCTGGACCTAGGTCATCGAGGGGGCTCGGGTTTCCATCCCGATCACATTTTCAGCCCTCGTTTCCTAAAATACCCCTTTGTGCCGTTTTAGAAATTTCGGCAGCATTTCCGCTTAATTTTTGGGTTTCCGGCGTTTAGGAAACGCCTCAAAACCATCTAACCTATTCTAACCTGCCACGTACTAAACCAGAGGCCTAATTTTTACGTAAAAGCTCCGCTTTTTACGTAAAAATATTCACATTTTCTCACATTCTCTTTTTCGATATTTCACCCTTTTTTCTTACAATTCCTCAAGTCATTAAACCATAATTAATACATAATTATTTCCAATATTAAATTGAGGAATAAATAGATCAACACCACTACCAAAATCGTTCCCGTCGGCGGTCGGACGAACCGTTCGGTCTCGACCGTGTAATCTTTGAATCATCGTTCTTCACTTTTGAAACTCCAGTTTGCAAATCCGATGCCGCGGATGTGTCCGGAACGTCGAAAATAGGCCAACGGGCCATTCTTCAATTTTCGGTCTCCGGGTCGCCGTTGACCGGCGTTGACCACGGCGGCGATGGAAGTGGCGACCACCATCTTGAAGAGCTCGACGAGAGGAACCCATTGGTGGTGTCAATTTCACGAATCGAGGCTCTTATCACCGGAAATCGGCTCTCGAAAAGTCGGCGACGGCGGCGGCGTTGGATCTTCATTTTTCCGGCGTTGTTGCCCAAAATTGATTAGGGGCTTTTGATCTACGTGTTGTTCTGAGCATTTTGACACCGACCTTGCAACTCAACTCCGCCGGAATAGCGAGATCCGACGGCGGCGATGGCGACGGCGACGGCGAACCTGGGGCGGCGCGATTCGGCGGCTGTTGATGTGAAATGAAGCCTGGGTTTTGTTCTACTCTTCACCACGAATCCATTGGGACCGGAATCGTGGCATTTGGACGTCGGACGGCGGAGATACGGCGGTTTGAAAAATTCGGCCACCGGCGGCTTTGGGCGGCGCGTGCGGCGTGCTCCGGCATCGGTTCGGTCGACTCGGCCTACCGTTGGAATCAGCTCGTCGAGAGCTTTCCAATGGTGCCGGCGGTGTCAAAAACAGAGGCCGGATTCGATAGTTGGTCACTGTTCATCTTCGTGTGGTATGGGAGGGAGAAAATGTGATTTGGAAAAATATGGGGGCTATTTTTCTATAATCCCCAAAATTTCCTCCTTTATACTAATTTTTTTGAAAAATTTTAAGATAGGCTATACTGACTAATTTGGGCGTGCTGAACCCAAATATATCAGTTTTATCTTCATCCGAGGTCGTCTCGACCAGTTTCCCGATACTGTATGGTTCCCGGTCAAAAATTACTTTTTGTGCTCAAATGACTAATTTGAGCATTCTGATTCCAAATATATCAGTTTTATATCAAGAAAAGGTCATCTTGACCAATTTCTTGATACTGTGGTTAGGCCTACACTGTGTTGACACTGTGCACGTATAACGAGGCGTTTTCGCGTGAAATTTCAAACACAGTCTCTCTTGACTAATTTGGACGTGCTGATTTCAAATTTATCAGTTTTACGTCCATCTGAGGTCTTCTGGACCAGTTTTCAGGATCTGCATGACCCCGTCTCGAAAAACGTGTCAGGTGCCCGATTGACTAATTTGGGCGTCCTGAGTCTAAATATATCAGTTTCGGGGCGAGAAAAGGTCGTCTTGACCCTCATCCCGATACTGCGTATCCCTTAAACAAAATCTACATTTTATGCTCAATTGACCAGATTGAGCCTGCTGACTATTAATATATCAGTTTTATGCCAGATTAAGGCCGTCTTGGCCACTAACCTGACACTGCGTTTCTCACTACTCACTATTCACTATTCACTAATCACTATTCACTATCTGACTGACTAATCTGAGCGTTCTGACTTTGATTTTGTCAGTCTATGGGCGAGAAGAGGTCATCTAGACCACTTTTCTCGATACTGTACATCTATTAGGGCAATTATCATTACTGCGCTCAGATGACCAGTCTGAGCGTACTGATGATTAGCTCATCAGTTCTGTATCATGAAATGGTCGTCTAGACCGATTTCTTGATATTGCGTGTCTCAACGCATACTCACATAATAGGGTGGACCGATTTCACTGTCGATTACCCCTTTCACTGCATGAATAGTAATTAAACGTTACTATTCCTGTTTAATTCATTCAACTGAAAAGCACACTGTGCTTATTAACTTAATTACATCATTACATAGTAATTAAGTTTCATAATTCATGAGAGTCATTACAGTGGCTCTCGGCTCATTACACAGCCTTCTACACAGACTCTTACACGTGCGTGTGCAACGCAACACGGGCGTGTACATTTCAGACACGAGCATGTACTAGTTGAGACTACTCAACACAGCCATGTCTTTGAAACACATTCATCTATCTGAGCGGTACACAGCCTCTTACACGGTCGTGTACTTGACCATGTTTCTTAAATTTGCTAAAGGACATTAAATTATGTCCATTTTATTCCTTAATGACTTATTACATGGTAAGTAGGTGCCATGAAAATGGCGGTCATTACAAGTGCCATGGGCTAGGGTACTGTCACCAGTGAAAGCGCCATCACCATGACCAGTACCTCATCCACCCGTGGAAATTGATATCGCAGTAGTAGGAGGGCATACACACATGGGAGCTAGAGTTTTAATTCACATTGTGCACGTATTTCGAGGTAGTCATCCACCCACTTTTGAGGGAGGACAACAGTCAATGGGTACGAGAGATCGGTTACACGCCGTGGAGATGATCATGCACCAATACGATATTAATGAGGACTATTGGATCATGTTGGCAATCAGCACATTCCAAGGAGATGCATGAATGTTCTGGGAGTATTGTGACCAAGACATGCTGTTAGGGCTCGACTGGGCTAAGTTTAGGTGTATTATGATGCAAAAGTTTCTACCTAAGAGTCTGGCCAGAGAGTAGGGTAGCAACATTGCTGCCTGCCTTACCTAGATACACAGATATTAGAGAGTTTATTCTCCATGTAGAGAGACTACAGATGCTACTTAGTGACATAGTCCAAATCATAAGGGGTTCAGTCGTACATACATACTTTTAAACTTGTTTAACTAATTACTATTCAAAATATACTATTCAAATTATACTGTTACTCGATACTGTGTGGAAGTTAAACTCGCAGTGATATCCATAACCACATCCTCACATCCGCCTCCGCCACCATCATCGCCCACTGAGGTTTAAGCCATAGGACGTTTACCTACAGCATGAACACACACTGTGAGCTTTATGCCCAGTAAGTACAACATGTCATCTGCAAAACATGTTTAGATCATAATACATACTTAAAACCATATAAGCATGTCATATACCAATACATACCATTGAAACATTCCACATACCAGAATATCATATACTATATGCATAATAGAAAACATTGTGTATGCATATCTACTATAATTGGAAGCATAGTGAATTATGATTCATGCATATCGTGAACAATGTATGATCTGATTATGCTCATATTATGCTTTAATATTCTTTTTCTTTCCTATGTCTAGCTGAGGGCTCGTGTGTCAGTACCGAGTACACGTGGATCATTAGAAACGTCCATGATCACAAACTTAAGAGCCATCAATGGAGGCTCATCTTACTTAAACTTGAAAAACCTCTTCAACGAAAAAGGCCGGTATGGCACGCTTATTAATTTTCCAATTGTCTAACTGATCTGGCCATATGCTTCTACTAGGCTGTCCCTAATCTTACGCGATAGGGATGTATGGCATCTGGCTCATGCTTTCATCAATCTACATGATTGCGAAACTATATGCTTACTTAATATGTGATGCAACAACAGTGCATGGTTTGCAAATACTTAACATACTGTGCAAATCAACACTTTAAATTCATTTGGCTCATGCTATAGGCGGAGTTGTACTTACCTAATTTGCAAGTAACCTTGAACTCTCGCCCTTATCACGTTACAGGTATCTACCTATCATCATAACATATCCCGTCAATAATTATCGCGGAGTCACTAGTACCGTTATTGATGAAAGCAGATACTAACGCATGGTATCGATTGCCGTCAGTACTAACTTGCTCTTTCTCCAGAGTTTGATTCTCTAGGCGTGGTTAATTAATTTATTATCCAATAAATTAATTAACATCATTCTTAGGTCACATTACCATTAGTGACTGTAACTTGTATCGTGGTATGGTATCGAGGCCCATCGGTACCCTACTACTCTACTTTGGGAATTTGGTGTTTAAGGTATATTCGTGCTTGATTAATTTGTCTACTTAATAGATTAATCCCTGTTCCTCACTATTTTGTTCAAACTCAGTCCTTGACTAGTTGACCGACCAGTCAACTGACCGGTTACCTCACACATCTTTAACTAGGTAGCCTACCAGGTTACTTTGCTTGTTTGGGTGTGGTAGCCCACCGGGCTACCTCTACTGTTTTGTTTATTTTGGAAATTGTTTTGGATGACTTATAAAATTTGGGAAAATTTATGTTTTTTGAAACTGTCCCTATATCACTCTGTTGGAAGGTGGGGGTATTTTATCCAAATCATGTTTCCATTTTAAAGAGGGTAGAACAAATTTTGGTGTTCGTATTTTAAAGAGGGTTTTTGAACCATTTACAGAAACTATTTTAAGACTTATTTGAAACGACTTAGTTTGTAAATTTGGCGAACATAAAACTTTTCATTCTCGACGAGATGAACAATTCTTGTGTTTATCTCAGAGCTCAAATCAAAATCTAATAGGTCCTAAACTTACTAAACCCGTGGCTAATCTGTGTCAGTTTTTAGAAAAATCCCAGTTTTATGCTTATTTAAAAATGACTCTGTTTGAGGCCCGAAACGGCCAAATTTTTAAAACATGCATAGGTCATCGTAAAGGTTCGACGAGATCTACAACTTTCATGTTGAGCCTGTGATCCGATTCGGACTCTAAATTAGTCGTTTTTAACAAAACACTAGACTGTTCCTATGCTTAGATTTTTAGTCCCAGTTTTGAACATCGGTTAAAAACAGCTCATAAAACCTATATTACTTTTATTTTTGGCGAAAAGCTATTTAGCTATTTGACACAAAAATAATCGTAATGAAATTTTCTTAAAACTTTGTGTTTCACCAAATCCCAAAATCAGACTCTAATGTGGTCAAAATGGTCAAAACCGGTGGCCTAAAACTAGGGATAGATTTGTATTTCTAGCCACCTAAAACATCCACACACATACACACACGCATCCATCCATAAAAATTTAAACCATAACCATACAACTACATAAACTTAAAAGTAGAAAGCTAAGGGCTCAAAATAAACTTATTACAACCCATTGCATAAATAAATACACATAATTTTTCTTGATCAAAAACTTAAAAATGACTAACCACAAAAGGAGGGTTTTTGGTTTTATTTTACGTGTTATGAACCAAGCACATCGAATCAAAACTTGGGTGACAAAATGGCCGTGTGAACCAAGAGGGATTGGGGGTCGGCTTGTGCTAGAAATGAGACACAAAACTTCTTTTTCTCATCAAACCAAAATAATAACTAAAACCACAAAGTTTAATTCTATAATCTTACCAAAATAACCTTGAAATTGCTTGAATGGAAACCTCCTAACACAAGCTTGAGGGGACTAATTTTTTTGGTAAGCTTTTGGCTAGAATTTTGGCTTGAAAATGGTTGGTTTGGGGGCTGGGAAGTGGTCAGCCTTGGCTGATAAGAAAAGGGAAAGAAGGGCTTGGTTTTTGGGGAAGCAAAAGAAAGGAACAAAACCTAAGGGTGAGCACACCTATTTATAGGAAAAGTCAAGCAAGATTAATCAATCGTAAGTTCAATTAATCAAGCCAAATTTTTGCCCAATTAAGGGACAAATTGCTGCCATTTTCAGCCTCTAAAACTGAGGGCTACACGCATGGGGAAGGGGCCAAATAAAAAAATTCCTTTGTTGGCCATGTGATGGAATTCTAGCATTGTTAAATCAAAAAGGTGGCCAACACATCCCTTACTTTAAGGAAAACTTTTCCCTCTTTTTAGGGCTATGTTTGGGGCTGTTTTTGCTACTTGCATATAGTTTTCTAGAGGAAAATTTGATCTACAAAGTCTTCTCTTCGCAGTCAAATTTCTGCCTTTCGGTATCCGACCCTTTTTCGGTAGTGTTCTAGTTTTCAACCGGAATTAGATTTTTTGAATCTGATTTTTATACTGTTAATTCCTGGTTGGATTGTAATGCCTAAGAGCCTATTCTGAGTCTATTTTACTATTTATTTCCTATACTGTGGTCGTGTCTACACTATGTTGTCCTTGCACACGTATAACGAGGCATTCTCACATGAAATTTCAAACACAGTCTCTCCTGACTAATTTGGATGTGCTGATTTCAAATTTATTAGTTTTACATCTATCTGAGGTCATTTGGAATAGTTTTTGGGATTTGTGTGATCTCACCTCAAAAAACGTGTCTTGTGCTCAATTGACTAATTTGAGCGTTTTGAGTCTAAATATATCAGTTTTGGGACAAGAAAAGGTCACCTTAACCCTCTAGCCGATAATGCATATCTCTCAAACAAAAATTCTTGTTTTATGCTCAATTGACTAAATTGAGCCTACTGACTATAAATATATGAGTTTTAGGTCAAGTTAAGGCCGTCTTGGCCATTAACCTGACACTGCATTTCTACTATTCACTATTTTCTGTTTAACTGACTAGTTTGAGTGTTCTGGCTCCAATTTTGTCAGTTTCTGATCAAAAAGAGGTTATCTGGACCATTTTTCTTAATATTGTACCTCTATTAAGGTTATCATTGCTATTATGCTCAGATTGAGCATTTTGATGAATAACTTATCAGTTCTATGTCAAGAAATGGTCGTCGGGACCGATTTCTTGATACTGCATGTCTCACATGCACATACACATAATAAGGTGGACCGATTCACTGTCGGTTGCCCCTTTCACTGCATAAATAGTAATTAAACATTACTGTGCCTGTTTAATCTATTCAACTAGAAAATATGCTGTATTTTTCAACTTAATTACTCATTACATAGTAATTAGGTTTCATGAATCATGAGAGTCTTTACGGTAGCTCTCTGCTCAATACACGGCCTTCTACACGGGCTCTTACATGGGTGTGTACAAGGCAACATGGGCGTGTACATTCTGGACATGAGCATGTACTAGTTGAGATTTCTCAACACGGCCATGTCTTTGAAACACGTTTATTTACCTGAGCAGTATATGACCACTTACACAGCTGTGTACCTAACTGTGTTACTCAAATTTGTACTAAAAGTCATCAAATTATTTCAATTTCGTTACTTAATCAATTATTACACGGTAAATAGGTTCCCTGAATATGGAGGTCCTCACAACCTACCCCCTTTACAAAATTTTCGTCCTCAAAAATTAGAACAATTCTGGGAAGTCTCTCTTTATATCTTCTTCCCGTTCCCATGTGGCTTCCTCTATACTACGGTTTCACCACAATACTTTTACAAGTGGTATAACCTTATTCCTAAGTATTTTATCTTCTTTAGCTAAGATCCGCATAGGTTTCTCCTCATACGTTAGATCGGCGTGGACTTCTACGGGTTCTTAGCTCAGAACGTGGGAGCTATCTAGCACATACTTCTTTAGCATTGAGACGTGGAAAACATTATATACTAAAGCTAATTCGGGAGGGAATGCTAATCTATAAGCTATTTTCCCGACTCTTTCTATAATCTCGAAGGGTCCTATATATCTAGGACTGAGCTTTCCTTTCTTCCCAAAGTGCATCACCCCCTTCATAGGTGCCACCTTGAGAAAAACTGAGTCTCCTTCTCGAAACTCGAGGGGTCTGTAGTGTTTATCTGCATAGCTCTTCTGGCGACTATGTACTGTATCCTGCAGGAAATTAAATTAGTAAAAGCGTATCAGAGTGGTGCAGTGGAACAAAAAAAATTTTTCAAATTGTTAAATATCTCATGATGTCATATACAATAAACCAACAACAATTTAAACTCATACCTCAAGGACACCAATCTGCAGGAAGAAAATGATCGGAGGGCTTCAACCAACTAGCCTTCTCTACTATTCTCCAATTCCTGAATGGCAGAGTGTGTGGGCACTCTGAACCTCGATCGGTATGCTAGCACTGCTAGTCTTCTTCCGACAACCCAAATCTCTAAAGAACTTATTGTCACGGTGAGTTGTGCAACAACAAACCTGCTCACCTAAGTGTCTGTGGTCTGAGAGAACTGGAGTGGCAGGACCTCTATTTATAGACTTGCATAAGGTGATCTTCTGAATTCAAATTGGATTAGGAGAAGATTTGCTCCCTTATCCACTCACAAAATCTGAATTTTCTAGGCCTTATCCAACCAAAAAGATTCGGCCACTTTATGGATTTTTTTATTCAAAATTCAAATAGGATTTTAACTAGAATTTTATCTCTTCATTCCCTCATAAAAACCGATCCCCCTTTGTGCCAAAAACATGACGGGATTCGATCATTAAAGTGTAAAGAGAATCAAAATCCAAATAGGATTTTCTAGCTTGAATTTTATCTCATTCTTATCCAAATAAAACTGAAAATTTCCTTGAGATTTGCCCTCAAAATTTCGGCCACTTTTAGGGAGGAGAGAATCCAAATTCAATTGGGATTGAAACTTGAATTTTTCCCTGCATCGTTATCCATAAAAACCGAAAATATCTTAAAGGATTTTCCTCAACAAAATTTCGGCCACTTTTGATGGAATTGGGATTCAAAATTCAAGTAGGATTCAAACAATATTTTCCTCTTCATAATCCAACTCAAATTCGAATTCTAGCCTTGTGGAATTATCCACAAAGAATTCGAATTCCATTTGGACTGTGATTCAAAATTTGAATTTCAAATTTCAAATTTCAAAATTCAAATTCAAATTTCAAATTTCAAATTTCAAATTTCAAATTTCAAATTTAAAATTTCAAATTTAAATTTGAAATTTAAATTTCAAATTCAAATTTCAAATTCAAATTTCAAATTCAAATTTCAAATTCAAATTTCAAATTCAAAATTCAAAATTCAAATTTCAAAATTCAAAATTCAAATTTCAAATTTCAAAATCCAGAAAGAGTTGTATTTCAAATTCTTGTTCTCATGGATAATTTTCTACAACTCCAATCCAATCTCAAATAAAATCATGGCAACTTTATTTGGAGTTCGAATAATTGTATACTCTATTATCCAAAACAAAATCTGAATTCAACCGGAGAGAATCTTGTCCACCATCCTAATCCTATGTCAACACCATCCATGCACAATCAACTAGCCAATAGCATACTCAAATCAATTTGCCAATCGTTAAGGAATTATATGGAGCTAATAGAGGGACCAATTGGACATATATAATTGGGCTCCCACGAATCCATATGATCATCATTCTTTATCGAACAACTCAATCATATGATCACTAATTTTAGAGTCACACCATTATAAACCTAAAAATGAACTCCCAATTATATACCATATTACGTAAGCCTGTGACAAGCTATTGTCCAATGACCTTGTTATGTATGTAGAACCCTCATATGATATCCATGATTAGCCTTAGGTTAAAGTCTATTTAATCCTACTAATCAGGCTATCTTAAAGTTCCATTATACTACCGAATAAGAAAATGATTATTCACTATACGTGAATGAGAAGTCATCTGCCCAGCAGACGACCCAAGGCCTTGTCCATTTTCACATCCAGTATAATGCCTTTAAGAGGGTACCCTTAACTCCTTATTAGAGCTATAATTTCGATATCTTTAAACAAACCCTTCATCGTATACAAGTCATGCACCCAATGAACCGGTCTATACGCTTACTATCTCTGAGATGCTTTAGCCATTGGAACATCAAAGTACACAAGTCATATACATCAAGTAGTTCATTCAGTCAGGATTAAGATTACTGCACAATGAACGTCAAAAAGCATATTGATCCACTCATAGCGTACTACGTAGATCAATCCCGCTTTAGTCTCGGTCTAATATGTCACCACCAAGCAACATATCTATGTCTCTACTTGGGAGTCTATGCTCCAGACAGTCAAGACAAACCGTCCCCACCATGGCTTTAGACAACATAATAGTCTTAATATGAGTTAGATGCTCGGTCTAACCCCATAGACTATAGACCTTAGTTTAGACTGCTTACTTTAGAACATTGTCTTCTCGCATACAAAAGTCCATTGCATACAGCGTTCTAACAGTTTTAACATAAGCAGTCAGGGAGCCATATTTGCTTACATTTACTTTAACATGTAAATAGAATGAGGACACACAACAATGTAATGAATAACCTCTATATATAATTTTATTATCCAGTTCAAAATAAATATATCAAAATGTCTCTAATGCTTAGGGCATTTCCTAACAATCTCCCACTTGCCCTAAGCCAGTAGATGTGCCATATTACGCATCCCCATCGCCTCTACATGCCTCTCAAAGCTTCTAGCCACCAAAGTCTTAGTAAAGGGATCGGCAATGTTGTCCTCGGACGCGAACTTACATACATCTACTTGTCCTGTCTACATGTGCCCTCTAATAATGTGATATCTCCGATCTATGTGCTTGGTCCTCTTGTGGTGCCGAGATTCCCTTGTGTTGGCAATAGCCCCAGTGTTATCACAGTAAAATGTGATAGGCTTGTCAACTCCTGGAATGACCTCAAGGTCTCTAAAGAACTTGCAGAGCCAAACTGCTTCTTTAGATGCTTCAGTCGCAGCCACATACTCAGCCTCCATCATAGAATCAGCTGTGCAACCCTACTTTAAGCTCCTCCACACAATGGCACCTCCTTCAAGCAAGAACACTGATCCAGGTGTCGATTTCCTCGAATCCTTGCAAGTCTGGAAGTCTGAGTCCATGTATCCTATAGGTGTTAGGTTCCCTCCAGAATACACCAGCATATAATCCCTCGTTCTCTTAAGATACTTGAGTACATGCTTTACTACTTGCCAGTGCTTGGTTCCAAGATTTGCTTGATATCGACTCACCATACCTACTGCAAAACATATGTCCGGGCGAGTGCAAAGCATAGCGTACATAAGGCTACCCACAGCGGATGCATAAGGGACCTTACTCATATGCTCTCTTTTTTTCGATGTCTTGGGACAGTCATCCAATGAAAGAGTTAGACCGACAATAGAAGGTTGTGAACCTTTCTTTGCCTCTTGCATTGCATATTTGTCAATTATTTTATCTATGTATGAAGCTTGGGATAACGCTACCATTTTGTTCTTTCGATCTCTGAAGAGACAAATGCCTAGAACATAATTAGCTTCTCCCAAGTCTTTTATGTTAAACTGTTGGTGCAACCAAAGCTCGACTGATGATAAGTTCCCTACATCATTCCCAATGAGTAGTATATCATCGACATAGAGTACCAGAAAGACCACTTTTCCATCCTTAATACGTTTATAAACACAGGGTTCATCAACGTTCTACTCAAAACCAAATGTCTTGATCACTTAATCAAATCTCTGGTTCCATGAGTGGGATGCTTGCTTTAATCCATAAATAGATCTAAGCAACTTGCAAACTTTCCTTTCTTGGCCTTTTGCCACGAACCCTTCGGGCTGTATCATGTGGATACATTCCTCAAGATGGCCATTCAAGAATGCCGTCTTGACATCCATTTGCCAGTTCTCGTAATCGAGAGCCGCAGTAATGGACAAAAGAATATGGATAGATTTCAGCATAGCAATAGGCGAAAAGCTTTCATTGTAATCGATTCCAGCCTTTTGCATGTACCCCTTTGCAACCAGTCTAGCTTTGAAAGTTTCCACTTTCCCTTCCGCATCCTTCTTTCTTTTGTAGACCCACTTGTATCTAATGGATTTTATCTCATCCGGCAGATCTACAAGTTCCTAAATAGAGTTAGATTTCATATAATCCATCTCATTGTTCATAGCCTATTTCCAAGATTTAGAATCAACATCATTTATA
This sequence comes from Antiaris toxicaria, assembly GCA_035233585.1. Lineage (NCBI taxonomy): Eukaryota > Viridiplantae > Streptophyta > Magnoliopsida > Rosales > Moraceae > Antiaris > Antiaris toxicaria. Next base: position 87,708,669 of record CP141155.1, read on the forward strand.
GCTTTATCATAGGTGACCGGATCATCCTCATGCTCATGAGCCTCAACCTGGTATACCTCAGCATCATACATGAAGAAATTAGGTTTCTTCGAAACCCTCCCACTACGACGAGGCACCCTAAATTGTTGATCGTCTGCAGGTCTTTCACCGGAACTCAGACATGCATCCAAGACTGAAACCTGTGGAGCAATTCTTTCACCCGATAACTCCTCTAACACCACTTTGCTTCAAGGCTTAAAGTCATTCATGTGACTTTCCTCTAAGAATGTCGCATGGGTTGAAACAATGACTTTTTGTTCCTTCGGGTTATAGAATAGACCTCCCTTAGTTCCCTTTGGATACCCTACAAACATGCACAATTCTGATCTTGGTTCCAACTTCTTCGCATCCCCATCCAGTACATGTGCCGGGCAGTCCCATATTCTCACATGTCCAAGTGAGGGCTTCCTGCCATGCCACAATTCATACGGAATCTTGGGAATTGAATTGCTTAGAACCTGGTTCAGAATATAGCACGCCATTTATAAAGCATATCCCCAAAATGATAACGGCAGCATTGAATAACTCATCATGGACCGTACCATATCGAATAAGGTCCTGTTTCTCCTTTCGGCTACACCATTCTGTTGTGGAGTATCAGGTGCAGTCAATTAGGATAATATCCTATTCTCTACAAGATGTTCTGAAAATTCATCGGAGAGGTATTAACCACCTCGATCAGATCGAAGTGTCTTTATGGATTTATCTAATTGCTTTTCTACTTCCACACGATACTCTTTGAACTTGTCAAAGGTTTTGCTCTTGCGGTGCATCAGATACACATATCCATACCTTGAGTAATGGTCTATAAAGGAGACATATTACTCAAACCCTCCTCGTGTTGTGACATTCATGGGGCCACATACGTCAGTGTGCATAATTTCTAAGAGTTCATGAGCCCTAATACCCTTAGCTCCAAAAGACCTCTTAGTCATCTTACCATCAAGACAAGACTTACATTGAGGAAGACGTACCTCTTCTAGAGATTCTAGAAGACCGTCTTTCACCAACGTTTGAATCCTATCCTGATTAATATGACTAAGTCTTAAATGCCAAAGATACGCCTTGTTAGAGTGAGAAACTTTCAACCTTTTAGAGTTATCTATTAATTCGGTGTCAAGCAGTGAGTACATCTTTGGTTTGATCAAATATATGTTTCCATCCATCCATCCAGAACAGATAAAAGACTTATTTCTATGAATATCAACTCTTTTACTAAAAGAAACTGAATAAGAATCCTTTATTAAACAAGTTACCGATATAAGGTTCCTCCTAAAATTAGGAACATAAAAACAGTCTTTTAATAAAATAAACCTAAATTCATCAAAGCAAAGATAAATGTATCCCACTGCCTCAGCCACCACTAAGCTATCGTCTCCAGTCCGCAACGAGAGGTTCCTATCATGTAGACTTCTCGTTTCCACGAACCCCTGCATAGAAACACAAACATGATTAGTGGCGCCCGAATCAATGACCTAAGTTTCTTTCGATTCTTCCACCAAACACGCTTTCAAGTAGTGAAGTTCCTTACCTTCCTTGCCCTTGGCGGTTAGGAATTCCCGGCAAGCCTTCTTGAAGTGACCTACCTTTCCACAATGGAAGCACTTGGACTTTTTAGGGTCCTTGGGCTTCTTGTTCTTCTTCTTTTTCTTCGCATCCAAGACAAGAGGATTAGAAGAACTAGAAGCCACCTGCTTCTTATTTGGCTTCTTCCTCTTCCATTAGGGTTTGGAAGATTTCGCCAAATTAGCCTCTCCCTTGGGTTAAACCGCATCCCATCCTTGATCATCTGCTTATAAGCTTGGAGTTGCTTCATGAGCTTGGTGAGTCCTAACTCCCTTGTTGTCAGATTATATGTGGCCTTAAACCCCACAAAATCCTTCGACAGAGTTTTAAACACCATTTCGATCTGGGTGTTGTAGTCCAACTCAGAACCATTTTCGGTAGCCTCAGCGAAGAATCCCATTAGAGTGATCATATGGTCCTTCACTAGAGTACCCGTCTTTTGCTTGGAGTTCATAATACTGTTGATAGCAGACTATCAAGCCAATTTTTCTTGGCCTCCGAACATGTCCTCCAGATTTTCCATGATCTCCCCAGTAACTTGATAAGTCTCATGTTGCTTTTGTAAAGCACTCTTCATGCTAGCCAGAATGTAGTATCGAGCTATCTCATTAGATTCTCTCCAATGAGTGTAGGCAACCAGGGCCTCCTCAAGCGGTGTGTCAGGTTTAGGCCTAGGTGGGCATGGTTTATCTAGCACGAACTTGTGTCTCTTGTAGCTGAGAACTATCAGTAGATTCCTTTTCCAGTCTTTATAATTATCGCCATTCAGCTTATTTTCAACAAGTATTGAAATGAGGGGTGTCGGTGACATTTTGAATTGAAATAAAATTATACTAGACATCATTACAAAGCCCAAGCAAATATATAGATAATTTAGCAAATAAAACATACAAGTATATTCCTACATGAAACTTGAAAAAAAAAACATGTAATATTGCAATGCTAATTCTTAGCACCTATTGCCCCAAGCCACAGAGGGGTGGTCATGAAACAAATAGCCAGAATATGGACCCCGTCCAATTAATATATATTGTCTTAAATAATAACCGCTTATTTTGGCCACCAGTTTAGTTAACAGAGCTTCTAGGGAAGGTTAATAACTAAACGAGTCTTGAGTGTATAACCATTGTTTACGTAGCCTGATCCACGTCCTACCATGCCACCGAGGAGTGGTCATGAATAGGATCGTACCCAAACACGTTTTCCACATAGGAGATCCAACCTAGTATATCGGCAGCGATAACCACCTACCGAGGGGTGTGGTCAGGGCAGAACTGGCGTGAGGCGTTACCATGCTTTCACATATGGATCAACAATGGAGGCCATAGGTTTTGTTTGAAACCCTCTCCCACTCAATATTTTGAGAAACATGCAAGTTTAGACAAATATGTATGATCAATATACTATAAGCAGCACTCACCTATCTATATGATATGTTATCAAATATGCATATAAAACATCCATCAATACATATTTATACATCCATAACATATCACAGAAAAAATAATTGACAGATAAATAGCCAAGCCATGGTTCCATCCAAAAACAAAGAAAATAAAGATTACAAAATTCCATCCAAAGCATTCTTTGGGTCTTGAATTTTGTTTTGTCTTCTTGTATCCATCTTTATGTAGCCTCTCCATTTATTTCCCATCCCATGAATCATTTAAAACTTAAATCCCAAAAATTTAAATTTCAAATTCAAATTTTAAACAATTTAAAATATCATGTGCAATAATATGTAATTTCAAAAATTTCAAATATTCAATTACATATTTTTAAACACGATTTAAAAATTAAATCTCAAATTTAAAAATCAAAATTTTTCGATTTTTTGAATCATCGCCCCCACAGCCCCGAAGGTTGGTAGCCGTCATGGGCAACCCCCAGCCCTCGGGGTGGCTGGTAGCCCACGGCCACAGCCGTGTGCAGTCCAGCCAACTGCATGCCCGGGTGGGCGCAATAGCCCACCAGGCTGCAAGCAACGCCTGTAGCCATGGACTGCACGCCTAAGGGCTGGCCGGCCCTTGGGTGGGCCACGGCCAACCCTGGCTACAAGCAAAGCCTGCAGCCATGGGGCGCAGCTGTGGTCAGGGGCTGCTGCAGCTCCATTCTGTCCGATGGCAGGGGTTGTAGCCCCATCATGACTGGTGGTCCATCTCGAGGGGGCGGTCCTCGATTTTCATGCCATATTTCAATTTATCCATTAGGATCTCCAAAAATTAATTTGAATCCTAATTAAATTGAAATTTTCCACACAATCAAACTTTCAACCTTTAAATTAAATTTAAATTTTGGAAAAAATAAATTACGGTCTTCAAACTTCAATCTCCTCCAAGAATAATTAAATAAAATTTCCTAAACCGTTTCCGGTGTACAAAAAATTCTAATCATAATAATTCTAAGAGATAAAAATTAAAATCCATGGGAAAATTATAGTGTTAATAAACTGCTCCCATGGTTACATAAAAAACCCTAGATACAATTTTCTAAATTCTAAGGAACCATAACCGATAATAAACAAGCATGCTTATAATAATTCAAAAATTAAAATATCCATATATTATATACATAATCCATGATAACAACATAAAGGAATCCTAGAATGCCACTCTCAAAATATCAAATCCATACATAAATAAAAAGACTAGTTAATTGTCTAATTTATGTACACAGCATAGTCATGAGATGTCTTTGATACCAATTGTAGGAAATTAAATCGGTAAAAACATATCAGAGTGGTTTAGCGGAACAAAAAATTTTTTTCAAGATCGTTAAATATCTCATGATGCCATATACAATAAACCAACAACAATTTAAACTCATACCTCAAGGACACCAATCTGCAGGAAGAGAATGATCGGAGGGCTTTAACCAACTAGCCTTCTCTACTATTCTCCAATTCCCGAATGGCTGAGTGTGTGGGCACTCTGAACCTCGATCAGTATGCTAGCACTGCTAGTCTTCTTCCGACCACCCAGATCTCTAAAGAACTTATTGTCACGGTGAGTTGTGCAACAATAAGCCTGCTCACCTAAAAGTCTATGGTCTGAGAGAACTGGAGCGGTAGGACCTCTATTTATGACTTGCATAAGGTGATCTTCTGAATTCAAATTGGATTAGGAGAAGATTTTCTCTCTTATCCACTCACAAAATCTGAATTTTCTAGGCCTTACCCAACCAAAAAGATTCGGCCACTTTATGGATTTTTCATTCAAAATTCAAATAGAATTTTAACTAGAATTTTATCTCTTCATTCCCTCATAAAATCCGATTCCCCTTTTTGCCAAAAACATGACTAGATTCAGTCATTAAAGTGTGAAGAAAATCAAAATCTAAACAGGATTTTCTAGCTTGAATTTTATCTCATCCTTATCCAAATAAAACCGAAAATCTCCTTGAGATTTGCCTTCAAAATTTCGACCACTTTTAGGGAGGAGAGAATCCAAATTCAACTAGGATTGAAACTTGAATTTTTCCCTGCATCCTTATCCACAAAAACCAAAAATATCTTGGAGGATTTTCCTCAAGAAAATTTCTGCCACTTTTGATGGAATTGGGATTCAAAATTCAAGTAGGATTCAAATAAGATTTTCCTCTTCATAATCCAACTCAAATTCGAATTCTAGCCTTGTGGAATTATCCACAAAGAATTCAAATTCCACTTGGACTGTGATTCAAAATTTGAATTTCAAATTTCAAAATTCAAATTACAAATTAAAATTCGAATTTCAAATTTAAATTTCAAATTCAAATTTCAAATTCAAAATTCAAAATTCAAAATTCAAAATTCAAATTTAAAAATTCACAAAGAGTTGTATTTCAAATTCTTGTTCTCATGGATAATTTTCTATAACTCTAATCCAATCTCAAATAAAATCATTGCAACTTTATTTGGAGTTCGAATAATTGTGTACTCTATTATCCAAAACAAAATCTGAATTCAACCGGAGAGAATCTTGTCCACCATCCTAATCCTATGTCAACACCATCCATGCATAATCAACTAGCCAATAGCATACTCAAATCAATTTGCCAATCATTAAGGAATTATGTGTGGCGGCCCGCCCCTCGTAGAGATCATACAATACTATTACAGTTGAGCTTATCGCTAACTGCGATAGATTGTACTCTCGTGGGTCGCCGGCTTATCTCACTCTCTTTTAAAATCGTGTCGTTTTTGGGGAAATTTTTTTTTTCTTTAAACATCATATGAAATCTTTTCCACTATTTACTTTGTTGATAAGTACAAAGTAATATAAATAATACAGTACTTTTGTAAAATATATATATAATTACAAAAGAACTGTTTCTCCTTTTTTTCCCTTCACTTTAACGCTCAGCGGCAAGACTCTGGCAGTACCATATCCCTCGCCCAGTTATCCCATTTGACAAGCGCCATCCCGTACGCCATCCAGTCAAACAAGCTACTGAGCTGGTCGCTTACCTGCAACATTAGCAAAAATGGTGAGCTACAGGCTCAGTAAGTTCAAACATGCAAGAAATAAAATTTCTATGAATAGCACTATTCATCATGAATAGTACCTTTGACCACTATTCATACGTAAATAGTAACTTTGACCCACTATTCATGGTGAATAGTAAGTTTGACCACAACACTGTCTCACACTAGTACATCTACCGCGATGTTAGTGCTCTCACTAAACTGTCTTATGCTCAATTATGGCACAGTTTCAGTTTTAGGTCATTATCTTTAATTACGTTCTGGATTTGAGCTCAGGTTGGCAGTACCATTTTAAGTGCGCATGACTGGGAGCGGTACATTAGTGCTGACCTACACAGCCTTAATCTCATAGCCCCGAAGGCAAAATTTTACATGACTGGGAGCGGTACATCAGTGCTGACCTCCACAGCCTTAGTCTCATAGCCCCGAAGGCAAAAATAGTACCTCCCTATACGGAAGGCTGGTACGCCAGAAAGTGGTTTCATTACCGACTTTTTAACATTCTAACCCGGTGACTTCACATTGTCCCGTGGTTAGGAATGGTTCACATTTTAATTTTAGGTGAGTGAGTTTCATTAACCTCGCTCTAGTGCCCGAAGCACAATGAACCATGTGTCCCATTCTTATAGTGCCCGTAGCACATTTCGTCTCTCTCTCTATTCTATCATAGTGCCCGTAGCACATATGTACCGAACTTATAGTTAGTACATTAAAATTAGCACAATATTACTATATGTTACAGACAGGTAAATGTCTGAACTTACCTTATCAGACTGTTCCCTTTCTCTCTCTTGGATCTTGAATCGCCTTCCTTGTAAGCCGATTTTGGGATCCTACAGACAAAACTATGTCTGTTAATTTCTTTCCCATTTATAGCTTTTATTTTTCATTAAAAAGCTTAAATAAAACCTATTTATAACTTTTTAGGTTTTATTTATTATTTTCACCATTTTCCCCCAACTTTTGCAAAATTACGATTTTGCCCCTGTATTTTGGCAAAATTGCAGTTTTGCCCCTGACGGAATTTTATTGATCCAGACTGCATTTTTGGCTCTCAGGAACTTTTCTGACTCTTTTCTAATCATTACCGGGTTCGTTTCTATTTTATTTCCACTTTTTGCTTTCCCGGCCCTCGGGAAGCACTATTCCGACCCTTACGTCGGTTTAGCGATTTTCTATCGTTTTGGAGTCTCAAATGGACGTTTCACTAGTATTTAAAACGTTCATCTAGACTTTCCCGACCTAGGTCTCCGAGGCTCGGGTTTTCCGTTCCCGACTCGGACCTTTATTTTATTTCCAAAAACGCCTCCCCCTCGGGGTCGGTTTTTCAATCTCACACGCGTTTTTCATTTTCAAGGGGACGGGTTACTATTCACGAACCGCCCCTTAAATTTTTTCCTTATTCAATTTTTCCGTTAGGGACTCGGGTTTCCGTTCCGGCCCTAACTTTTATTTTAAATTCCTATTTTACCCCGAATGCCGTTTTTGAAATTTTGGCAGCATTTCGGCGTAAATTTAAGGCTTCCGGCGTTAGGTACGCCTCGAACCGTATGTACCTGCCACGTACTATACCACAAGCCTATTTTATGTAAAAGTTTTCCAAACTTTTACATAAAAGCCCACAAATTTCCAATTTCACATTATCACCCACATTACAAAATTTTTTCACACTTTTACCCTTAATTTGGTTTCGATTTTCACAACCAAACCAAACCAAATTTTGTCAAATTTTCACCACACTTTAGGCCATTCAAATGTCACATTTTTAACACATTTTCAAGCCCATTTTCTTTGTATTTTCAACCAAATTTCTTAGGGTTTTTACCCTTGTATAACCCACGGCCAAAGAATGAAATCATGCCAAAAAAATTTTGTTTCATTCTTTCCATTATAAATTCATCATTTGCATATTGAAATGCCTAATTCCAATCAACCAAATACCACATAAAACCAACAAAATTTTCCTTCCAAACCATTAACAACCCACGGCCACTTTATGAAATGCATACCAAGAATTTTTTTTCAAGCTTTCCACAATGAAATACAAGCTTTATTCTTCACAAATTTAAACTTAGAAAGCATGTTAACCATTAACCAAAACTTTTTCTCATTGGTCACTCAAGGTAACCCACGGATTTACCTTTGAAAAACCAACCAAAATTTGGTTTTTCTTTAATGAATTTGCATGGTTTTCTTCCTTAATACATCCTTAACAAAACCCAACATCAAATCCATGAAAAACAACCAAAAATTTTACATCTTCCAATCACTATTCACCCACGGATTTTAAGAAGAAAAACCATGAAAAATCAAGTGAAAAAGGGAGTTACCTTAATCAATTGCTTCCTTTGTCTTCAAGGAGTGTTTTGACACACTTTTTGTGAAGAAAATTTGAAGAGAAAACTTGGTTTCCCTTGGTCCCTCACGTAACCACCATGGAAGTTAACTTAGAAAATTTTTTCTTTGGTTTTGGCATGAAAAATGGGTGTCGGCCTTTATGTCCCAAAGTTGCCGACTTAATGCAACCAAAAGCCAATTAATTTGGCTCTAAACCAATCAAATTTCAACACCTTTCCAAGCCATTACTTTCCATAATTTTCAAAAATTAAAAAGGGTTAATTTTGGCCAAATCTTGGCCTTTAGATCAAAAGGTGATTAAATCCTAGCCATTAATGCCACCAACCACCTTATTTATTCCATTTAATAAACTTGATTTATGATGTCATAAATGCAAAAGTGAAAGTTGACTTTGACTTTCACTATTCACATTAATTCGACTACTTTTTGACCGATGCCGGTTCGAGCCGAAATTTTCTTGAAATCGTCCCGGCGTGTTCCTGAGGTCTCCTGTGCAATCGGATCAATTTAATCTGCTTCCGTTTGATCAAAATCAATCCCGAAAGTTTACCGTCTTTTATTGGCTCGGTTAGGGTTTTCAATGCCGGTTTTGGCACCGTTTCACCCGTTTCAACTCAGTGAATTTTTCCAACACTAAATTCTTACTCGTCAGTATTGTTAGAACATTTTCATATATTCTGAACAATATAAATACATTTATTTCACTCTTTAAATAGTACAAATTGTTATATACATACAATTGTACATTTTCATCCGAGAATTGTCTGAATTTCCCGGTTGTCACATTCACCCCTCCTTATAAAATTTTCGTCCTCGAAATTTAGAACAAATGGGGGTATAAACTCCTCATCTCGTCTTCTCGTTCCCACGTAGCTTCTTCAATATTGTGATTTTTCCACAAAATCTTCACTAGTGGGATTACCTTATTCCTTAGTACTTTCTCTTCACGAGCTAGTACTTGCATAGGCTGTTCCTCATATGTCAAATCCTTGTGGATTTGAATAGGCTCATGCTTCAATACATGGGACGGATCTGGTATATACTTTCTCAGCATCGACACATGAAATACGTTATGCACTGCCGATAATTCTGGGGGTAGCGCTAATCTGTAAGCGACCTTTCCAATGTGTTCGATAATTTCATAAGGTCCAATGTATCTTGGACTCAGTTTCCCCTTCTTACCGAAACGCATAATCCCCTTCATAGGCGATACCTTGAGAAACACGAAGTCTCCTTCGTCGAACTCCAAGGGTCTCCGCCTCTTGTCCGCATAACTCTTTTGCCGGCTTTGCGCAATTTTCATTTGACGCTGAATTCTAGCAACTGCATCGGAAGTCTCTTGCATGAAATCCGTCTTATGCAACTGCTTTTCTCGCAAATCGTACCAATGTAATGGTGATCTGCACTTCCGTCCATACAAAGCCTCGTAAGGTGCCATGCCTATCGAAGCTTGGTAACTATTATTGTACGAGAATTCAATCAATGGTAGCTTCTCGTTCCAATTTCCCGCAAAATCCATAACGCAAGCTCGAAGCATGTCCTCTAACGTCTGAATTGTCCGCTCTGACTGCCCGTCTGTTTGCGGATGAAAAGCCGTACTGAGTCTCAATTCAGTACCCATGGCCTCTTGCACACACTTCCAGAAATTCGAAGTGAACCGTGCATATCGATCTGATACAATGGATTTCGGTACTCCATGTAGTCTGACGACATGAGTTATGTACAGCTGAGCAAACTTTTCCAGCGAAAAAGTCATCTTTACAGCTACGAACCGTGCCGTCTTGGTCAGTCTGTCCACAATAACCCAGATGGCATCATAACCTTCTCGGGTTTTTGGGAGTCCCACTACAAAATCCATCGTAATGTGTTCCCATTTCCATTCAGGAATCTCCAACGGTTCCAATCTTCCTGCTGGATGTTTATGTTCCGCTTTGATTCTCTGACAGGTCATGCATCTGCTCACGAATTTTGCTATATCATTCTTCATCCCTTTCCACCAGAACTGTAGCTTCAAGTCCTGATACATCTTGCTCGCTCCAGGATGAACCGAATAGGGTGTCTCGTGGGCTTCTGACATGATCCGTCTTCTAAGTTCCTCATCAGCTGGAACATTTATCTTTCCTTGATAAAGGATCATTCCATCCTTGGAAATTCCTTCTTGAGAACTTGCCATCATTGGATCTCGCCTCTGAGCTTTCTTTATATCCTCAAATAGCGATGATTCCACTTGGAGTGGAGCTAGTCTGCCAGATATCAACTACAAGTTCAAAGAATTTATCTCTCACTGCAATGGCTTCGGAAGCCTGTTTATTGGTAGCTGGTGCGATATGGTAGACTTTCTACTTAGAGCATCCGCTACACGATTGGCCTTTCCTGGATGGTAGAGGATTTCACAATCATAATCCTTCACCAGTTCCAACCATCGCCTTTGCCGCATATTGAGCTCTTTTTGCGTGAAGAAATACTTCAGGCTTTGGTGATCAGTGAAAATCTGACATTGAGCTCCATAGAGATAGTGTCGCCAAATTTTAAGTGCGAACACTACTGCAGCAAGTTCAAGGTCATGCGTAGGATAATTCCTTTCATGATCCTTTAATTGACGGGAAGCATAGGCAATCACCTTGCCGCCTTGCATCAGGACTGCTCCCAATCCTATTTTCGATGCATCACTGTAGATCACAAACTTCTCCCCTTCAGTGGGAAGCGTAAGGATTGGTGCGCTTGTCAGTCGCCTCTTTAACTCCTGGAAGCTTCTTTGGCATTCCATAGTCCACTTGTACTTTCTTTCTTTGCGTGTAAGAGCGGTAAGAGGTGCAGCTAATCGCGCGAATCCCTTTACAAATCGCCGATAATAACCAGCCAATCCCAAGAAACTACGTATTTCAGTTACATTCTTGGGTGCAGGCCACTGGTTAATTGCCTCTACCTTTGTCGGATCTACTGCAATACCTTCCTGGGACACAACATGTCCGAGGAAATGTACTCTGTCCAGCCAAAATTCACATTTTGAGAATTTGGCATACAGTTGATGCTTCCGTATCGTATTCAGCACTATTCTCAGACGCTCCTTGTGCTCCTCATGAGTCTTCGAGTATATAAAAATGTCATCAATGAATACAATGACAAACTTATCCAAATACTCTTTAAAAATTCTGTTCATCAAATCCATGAACGCTGCTGGCACATTTGTCAATCCAAATGGCATCACAAGGAACTCGTAGTGACCATAACGAGTCCTAAACGCCGTCTTAGGAATATCACTCTCTTTAATTCTCAGCTGGTGATATCCTGACCGTAAGTCGATTTTGGAAAATACCGCTGCGCCTTTTAACTGGTCGAATAGGTCATCAATTCTAGGTAACGGATACCTATTTTTGATCGTAACCTTATTCAACTCCCGGTAATCAATGCACAGTCGGAATGTTCCATCCTTTTTCTTGACGAATAACACAGGTGCACCCCATAGAGAAAAACTCGGCCTGATGAATCCTTTATCCAAAAGCTCCTTTAATTGTACCTGCAGCTCCTTTAACTCCACTGGAGCCATACGGTATGGTGCTTTGGAAATAGGTGCTGTTCCAGGCATCAACTCAATTTCAAACGAGATTTCTCTCTCTGGCGGTATCCCTGGTAACTCTTCCGGAAATACGTCAAGAAACTCATTAACCACCGGAACATCTTCAGCTTGAAGCTTCTGTTCCTCTGTAGTATCCACCACATATGCCAGATATCCCATGCAACCACTGGCTATCAGCTTGCTGGCTCTCAGCGAACTGATGATCATCTTCCCGGGTCTTCGAGAAGTATCAACATACTCGAAACTCTCTTCTTCCTCGGGTTGGAAGACTATCTTTCGATTTCGGCAGTCGATCGTAGCTTGGTATTTCCCTAGGAAATCCATGCCTAAAATCACATCGTAATCCATGATCTCCATTACGATCAACTCAGCATATAGTTCCCTATTTGCCACATATACTGGTACATAGGGTAACCAGTAACTGGACAACAATACTTCCCCAGAGGGTAAAGCTGTCTTAAATACCCTTCCCATATTATCCTTAGGAAGTCCTATCTTGTCAGCAAATGCATAGGAAACAAATGAATGCGTAGCACCGGAATCGAATAGTACAGAGGCTACATGACTAGCGACAGGAAGCTGACCTGTCACCACGTTTGATGTTCCTGCCTCTGCATCTTCCTTGCTGTAGGCCATCACACGAGCATCCGCACGTGGTATACGCTCCTGGCGTTGCGGCCTCACTGGTGACTCTTCCACTCTGGCTTGAAGGGAATGAGCTTGTGGGCGTGTCTGGTGCGGTTGGGAAGTGCCTTGTCCACCCTGCCTATTTGGACAGTTCCTGGCGTAATGGCCTTCCTTTCCACATTCGTAGCAAACAAGTGGCCCAAATTTGCATTGCCCAGAATGTCTCTTCCAGCATGTAGGGCAGTTTTGCACATTGGACTCTGCATTACCAGCTGTTCTCCGCTGCTGGTTTCGATTATTTCCCTGGCGATTCCCAGAAAAATTCCCTTTCCTCTTATTTTGCTGGGATCCTTGATTGTTGCCCTGGCTTGGTTTCGCATTCTGACTAGGCTTGCTCGATTGACCAATTTGCGTAGACTTCGCCAAAGCCCTCTCCTTCTTTTTAGCCTCCCAGTGTTTCTCTCTTTCCTCTTTCTGTCGAGCTACATGGAACTCAGCCCTGATGGCCCGACTCACACAATCGGCTACAGAAGTAGGTGGCATTAGTCCAGTATCTACTAACGCAGCAATTTCTGGCCTGAACATCCCGATCATTTTCTGTATCTTTTCCCTCTCAGTAGGGACTACATAAGGGCACAAACGGGATAGTTGATCGAACTTTCGGCAGACTTCGCTTACCGACATGTTCCCTTGCGTCAACTCTGAGAATTCCTTCTGTTGCTGTCTCAGAGATGCAGGGTCGTAATATTTCTGGTTAAATTCTTCCAGAAATTCCGCCCAACTCATGGTAGACACGTCTCTTCTCATTCGCACGGTGTCCCACCAAAACCGAGCATCTTTTCTCAGCACAAAAGACGCACACGCAACCTTCTCCCGGTCGGTTAGGTTCATGAACTCCATGATCACTTGTAATGATGACAACCAGTCTTCAGCCTCTAAGGGATTTGTAGACCCTTCAAATTCTGGCGGTCTCATACGCCTGAATCTTTCATAGAGGGTTTCCAAATTCAATACTGGTTGTGGTTCAGGAGCTCTCTCATGTACTGCAGCTGGAGGAATAACCGGATCTACCTCAGCTTGTTGTTCTACTTAGGTACCCTCAGAGCCTTGCCTCTGTTCTAGTTCCTCTACCCGTCGCCTCAGATTCGTATTTTCTTGCATCTGAGCTTCCAACAGAGCTTGTATCTGATCCAGTCTCTCCATAATATCAGGACGTCGCTCTCGTCCCTCTGGTCGATTTCTCAAATCCACCATCTTGTCTATTGTCCTATTATGGCACAATAATTCACCGTTAGCTTTTCCATAACCGCATTCGTAAAATTATATCAATTTACGAAATTTAGGGTAATGTAAAGCGACAACATCGTAACACATCATCGTACAACATATAATCATTTTGGTATTTCATTCATAGCAAAACATTTATATGTCATACATAGGCATCACCAGTCATATATACATCGACCCTTTATACAAAATGGCCACAAGTCTATACAAAAGAGCTTTTCTCTCTAAGCTACTTATGTACATCTACATATCTACTGGTCACTCATTCCCCGCATCTGGGACTAGAGGATATTCTTCTGGATCCTCATCATCATTGGTATCATCTGAGTCGTCACCACCCCTAGGTAATGTTCCCTGTCCTGAGTCATCACCTCGTGGTCTAGACGGTCCGGCCTCATGATCATTCATCATTCTTCTCGGCCCGAATATGCGTGCAAACATCTCATCTTGACCCAGCGTCTCTCGTCGACTCTGCGTCAGATGCTCGATCAGAATTTCTTTCTCGATTGTCCTGATCGTTACCACGAATTCTTGGAGCGTTGGAGGAAACGGCTTGATCACCCTCGGTCTCAGCTCCAAGGATAAACCTTTCCAAAACAGCTCACAGCAGTTTGCTTCCGTGAGGTTAGGCAACGGACATCTCCTCCGAATGGTCTCCTCAAACCGTGCTGCGTAAGACATCACTGTCTCACCAGACAGCATGACCATCCTCTCGGTCTGGAGAATGTAATCCCTGACCTCATCGAATCCAGGGTACGCAGGTGTATCAGCCTCTCGTCTCTCTGGAGGTGCTGGAGCAGGTGCTGGATCCCTAGGTTGAAACTGATCAGTCAACCGCTGACAGAACTCAGCCCAACTGAATCCCAATAAAATCTCCTGGTCGCAATATTGCCAGAACACTCGAGCGTCTCCCTGAAACATACTGACTGCCAACTGGATCCACATATCTCGATCAATGTCGCATATCACCATGATCCTTTCTACGGCATGGAGCCAGTCCTTGGTCTCCATCGACTGTCGTCCACCGTCAAACAAAGGAGGACTGTTGGCCCTAAATGCCTGTACTGCCCGTGCCGACACTCTCACCCCAATATGTTGGCGTCCATCAACAACTGGAATGTCCACTACTACCGGTGGATGAACTATCGGTCGTGGCTGTACTATCTCTACTGGCGCTGGCACTGGTGCTGGTACTGGTACCGGAGGTCTCTCGGGTACCGGGGGTCTGACTACCGGCCTTTGGGAAATGGGCGGCCTCACAATAGGTCTCGTCCATACCCGTAATACCCCTCTTGGTCCTGGTAGCGGTGGTCTCACATATGGAGGTCTGGTCATCGTGCTACCTATAAGATAATTATTTTCACATAAGAAAATAATTAACTAAACTTAAGTAAACTACTTACTTGGATAGCGGTGCAGGATGCGCAAAGTGTCAAATCGGGATATGGTCACACTGCTCTGACATACCAACTGTGACGGCAATTGGTATTCAAAACTTAGCCACTCGAAAACCAGGCTCTGATATACCAACTGTGACAGCAGTTGGTGTTATAAACTAGACCAATCTCAGACCTTGCTCTGATACCAACTGTGGCGGCAGTTGGTATTATAAACTAAACCAATCTCAGACCTTGCTCTGATACCAACTGTGGCGGCCCGCCCCTCGTGGAGATCATACAATACTATTACAGTTGAGCTTATCGCTAACTGCGATAGATTGTACTCTCGTGGGTCGCCGGCTTATCTCACTCTCTTTTAAAATCGTGTCGTTTTTGGGGAAATTTTTTTTTTTCTTTAAACATCATATGAAATCTTTTCCACTATTTACTTTGTTGATAAGTACAAAGTAATATAAATAATACAGTACTTTTGTAAAATATATATATAATTACAAAAGAACTGTTTCTCCTTTTTTTCCCTTCACTTTAACGCTCAGCGGCAAGACTCTGGCAGTACCATATCCCTCACCCAGTTATCCCATTTGACAAGCGCCATCCCGTACGCCATCCAGTCAAACAAGCTACTGAGCTGGTCGCTTACCTGCAACATTAGCAAAAATGGTGAGCTACAGGCTCAGTAAGTTCAAACATGCAAGAAATAAAATTTCTATGAATAGCACTATTCATCATGAATAGTACCTTTGACCACTATTCATACGTGAATAGTAACTTTGACCCACTATTCATGGTGAATAGTAAGTTTGACCACAACACTGTCTCACACTAGTACATCTACCGCGATGTTAGTGCTCTCACGAAACTGTCTTATGCTCAATTATGGCACAGTTTCAGTTTTAGGTCATTATCTTTAATTACGTTCTGGATTTGAGCTCAAGTTGGCAGTACCATTTTAAGTGCGCATGACTGGGAGCGGTACATCAGTGCTGACCTCCACAGCCTTAATCTCATAGCCCCGAAGGCAAAATTTTACATGACTGGGAGCGGTACATCAGTGCTGACCTCCACAGCCTTAGTCTCATGGCCCCGAAGGCAAAAATAGTACCTCCCTATACGGAAGGCTGGTACGCCAGAAAGTGGTTTCATTACCGACTTTTTAACATTCTAACCCGGTGACTTCACATTGTCCCGTGGTTAGGAATGGTTCACATTTTAATTTTAGGTGAGTGAGTTTCATTAACCTCGCTCTAGTGCCCGAAGCACAATGAACCATGTGTCCCATTCTTATAGTGCCCGTAGCACATTTCGTCTCTCTCTCTATTCTATCATAGTGCCCGTAGCACATATGTACCAAACTTATAGTTAGTACATTAAAACTAGCACAATATTGCTATATGTTACAGACAGGTAAATGTCTGAACTTACCTTATCAGACTGTTCCCTTTCTCTCTCTTGGATCTTGAATCGCCTTCCTTGTAAGCCGATTTTGGGATCCTACAGACAAAATTATGTCTGTTAATTTCTTTCCCATTTATAGCTTTTATTTTTCATTAAAAAGCTTAAATAAAACCTATTTATAACTTTTTAGGTTTTATTTATTATTTTCACCATTTTCCCCCAACTTTTGTAAAATTACGATTTTGCCCCTGTATTTTGGTAAAATTACAGTTTTGCCCCTGACGGAATTTTATTGATCCAGACTGCATTTTTGGCTCTCAGGAACTTTTCTGACTCTTTTCTAATCATTACCGGGTTCGTTTCTATTTTATTTCCACTTTTTGCTTTCCCGGCCCTCGGGAAGCACTATTCCGACCCTTACGTCGGTTTAGCGATTTTCTATCGTTTCGGAGTCTCAAATGGACGTTTCACTAGTATTTAAAACGTTCATCTAGACTTTCCCGACCTAGGTCTCCGAGGCTCGGGTTTTCCGTTCCCGACTCGGACCTTTATTTTATTTCCAAAAACGCCCCCCCCTCGGGGTCGGTTTTTCAATCTCACACGCGTTTTTCATTTTCAAGGGGACGGGTTACTATTCACGAACCGCCCCTTAAATTTTTTCCTTATTCAATTTTTCTGTTAGGGACTCGGGTTTCCGTTCCGGCCCTAACTTTTATTTTAAATTCCTATTTTACCCCGAATGACATTTTTGAAATTTCGGCAGCATTTCGGCGTAAATTTAAGGCTTCCGGCGTTAGGTACGCCTCGAACCGTATGTACCTGCCACGTACTATACCACAAGCCTATTTTATGTAAAAGTTTTCCAAACTTTTACATAAAAGCCCACAAATTTCCAATTTCACATTATCACCCACATTACAAAATTTTTTCACACTTTTACCCTTAATTTGGTTTCGGTTTTCACAACCAAACCAAACCAAATTTTGTCAAATTTTCACCACACTTTAGGCCATTCAAATGTCACATTTTTAACACATTTTCAAGCCCATTTTCTTTGTATTTTCAACCAAATTTCTTAGGGTTTTTACCCTTGTATAACCCACGGCCAAAGAATGAAATCATGCCAAAAAAATTTTGTTTCATTCTTTCCATTATAAATTCATCATTTGCATATTGAAATGCCTAATTCCAATCAACCAAATACCACATAAAACCAACAAAATTTTCCTTCCAAACCATTAACAACCCACGGCCACTTTATGAAATGCATACCAAGAATTTTTTTTCAAGCTTTCCACAATGAAATACAAGCTTTATTCTTCACAAATTTAAACTTAGAAAGCATGTTAACCATTAACCAAAACTTTTTCTCATTGGTCACTCAAGGTAACCCACGGATTTACCTTTGAAAAACCAACCAAAATTTGGTTTTTCTTTAATGAATTTGCATGGTTTTCTTCCTTAATACATCCTTAACAAAACCCAACATCAAATCCATGAAAAACAACCAAAAATTTTACATCTTCCAATCACTATTCACCCACGGATTTTAAGAAGAAAAACCATGAAAAATCAAGTGAAAAAGGGAGTTACCTTAATCAATTGCTTCCTTTGTCTTCAAGGAGTGTTTTGACACACTTTTTGTGAAGAAAATTTGAAGAGAAAACTTGGTTTCCCTTGGTCCCTCACGTAACCACCATGGAAGTTAACTTAGAAAATTTTTTCTTTGGTTTTGGCATGAAAAATGGGTCTCGGCCTTTATGTCCCAAAGTTGCCGACTTAATGCAACCAAAAGCCAATTAATTTGGCTCTAAACCAATCAAATTTCAACACCTTTCCAAGCCATTACTTTCCATAATTTTCAAAAATTAAAAAGGGTTAATTTTGGCCAAATCTTGGCCTTTAGATCAAAAGGTGATTAAATCCTAGCCATTAATGCCACCAACCACCTTATTTATTCCATTTAATAAACTTGATTTATGATGTCATAAATGCAAAAGTGAAAGTTGACTTTGACTTTCACTATTCACATTAATTCGACTACTTTTTGACCGATGCCGGTTCGAGCCGAAATTTTCTTGAAATCGTCCCGGCGTGTTCCTGAGGTCTCCTGTGCAGTCGGATCAATTTAATCTGCTTCCGTTTGATCAAAATCAATCCCGGAAGTTTACCGTCTTTTATTGGCTCGGTTAGGGTTTTCAATGCCGGTTTTGGCACCGTTTCACCCGTTTCAACTCAGTGAATTTTTCCAACACTGAATTCTTACTCGTCAGTATTGTTAGAACATTTTCATATATTCTGAACAATATAAATACATTTATTTCACTCTTTAAATAGTACAAATTGTTATATACATACAATTGTATATTTTCATCCGAGAATTGTCTGAATTTCCCGGTTGTCACATTATGTGGAGCTAGTAGAGGGACCAATTGGACATATATAATTGGGCTCCCGCGAATCCATATGATCATCATTCTTTACCGAACAACTCAATAATATGATCACTAATTTCAGAGTCACACCATTATAAACCTGAAAATGAACTCCCAATTATATACCGTATTACGTGAGCCTATGACAAGCTATTGTCCAATGACCTTGTCATGTATGCAGAACCCTCATATGATATCCATGATCAGCCTTAGGTTAAAGTCCATTTAATCCTACTGATCAGGCTATCTTAAAGTTCCATTATACTAACAAATAAGAAAATGATTATTCACTATACGTGAATAAGAAGTCATCTGCCCAGCAGACGACCCAAGGCCTTGTTCATTTTCACATCCAGTATAATTCCTTTAAGAGGATACCCTTAACTCCTTATTAGAGCTATGATTCCGATATCTTTAAACAAACCCTTCATCGTATACAAGTCATGCACCCAACGAACAGGTCTGTACGCTTACTACCTCTGAGACACTTTAGTCATTGGAACATCAAAGTACACAAGTCATATACATGAAGTAGTTCATTCAATCAGGATTAAGGTTATTGCACACTGAACGTCAAAAAGCAGATTGATCCACTCATAACGTACTACGTAGATCAATCACGCTTTAGTCCCGGTCTAATATGTCACCACCAAGCAACATATCTATGTCTCTACTTGGGAGTCTATGCTCCAGACTGTCAAGACAAACCGTCCCTACCATGGCTTTAGACAACATAAATGTCTAAACATGAGTTAGATGCTCGGTCTAACCCCATAGACTACAGACCTTAGTTTTGACTGCTTATTTTAAAATATTGTCTTTTCGCATACAAAATTCTATTGCATGCAACGTTCTAATAGTTTTAGCACAAGCAGTCTGGGAGCCATATTTGCTTACATTTACTTTAACATGTAAATAGAATGAGGACACACAGCAATGTAATGAATAACCTCTATATATAATTTTATTATCCAGTTCAAAATAAATACATCAAAATGTCTCTAATGCTTAGGGCATTTCCTAACATATCATGCCTCTCTCATATAAGCTTCACATCTACTGTTGTATTCCTAATGAAGTCCGTGCTAGTGAGCCATTTCTCTCCGATTTCGTGCCAATGCACTAGAGATCTGCATTTTCTTCCGTAGAGTGCCTCATACGGTGCCATCCCAATCGAGGAATGATAATTGTTATTATATGAGAACTTAATTAAAGGTAGCTTCTGGTCTCATTTTCCTTTGAAGCCTAGGACACACGCTCTCAACATATCCTCCAACGTTTGTATAGTCCTTTCAGACTGGCCGTCAGTCTGAGGATGGAAAGCTATGCTAAACTTCAATCTAGTTCCCAGTGAGGCCTGGATGCTCTACCAAAACCTAGAGGTGAAGCGTCCATCACGATCTGAGATAATGGACTTTGGCACTCTATGCAGTCTCACTATCTGAGCTACGTACTTCTACCAATCTTTCTATCGAGTAGCTCACTTTCATAGCTAGAAATCATAGCTGATTTCGTCAATCGATCCACAATTACCTAGATGGTGTCATTATTGCTTGACATTCTCGGTAATCTGACTATGAAATCCATCATAATTTGGTCCCATTTCCACTCAGGCAACTCGATTTTTTGTAGTTCTATCGCTAGCCGTTGATGTTCTACCTTAATCTTCTGACACGTGAGGTAACTTGCAACAAACTTGGCGACGTCGTTCTTCATTCCTGGCCACCAAAAAATCTCCTTTAAGTCCTTGTACATCTTATTTTCCCCTAGATGTACAGAGTATGGCATTTTGTGAGCCTTCAAAAGGATTCGCTTCTTGAGTTCTTCATCCTTCAGAACGCACACTCTATCCCTGTAACAGAGTATGCCATCCTTAGAGACCCAAAACATGGAACTCTTATACTCCGTTGTTACGGACCAAAGAATCTCAATAGTGGTACCTAGGTTAAACTAGGGTTTTTCTAAGAATTTTTTGAATAAGAATGTATGAGAATACTGCATTTATAAATAAACAAATAATAGTGTTAATAGAAATAAATAAATGTTTTGAAGGATTTAAAATCTCCAAAAATAATCAAAGAATAAAGTTCATGATTGAGAAAGTGATTTCAGAGCAAAACACTCAAAATAGAGTGGTTTCGATACCCAAAAAGTATAGATATAAAGAAATGGCAAGTCAAAGAAAAAGTAAGACAATATAAGTGTTTTAGGGTTCTTAAGAATTTCGGGATTGAGTTAGATCAAACTGATAGCATGGATGGTTAGAAAAGTCCTCCAGTGCACTCCCCCAGAAATTTCGTCATTTTCAGAAAAATGAGGATGCCATTTAGAAACCGAAAACCCTAAGAGATTACCTTAGGTAACCGAGAGTAGAGAAAAAGATGAAAAATTATAGTTTTGATTTTAGTCAAACCGGAGTGAATTAAGGAAAACCGATTGCACAGACAGCCTTAGAAACTTGTCTACGCAATTTCGGGGCAAAACCGTTCGGTTTGACTTTTGGTGAAAAAGTTGACCGAGATAATTATGTGGAGTCAAAGATTGGATGTGAATCACTGAATGGATGTAAGATTACATCCAAATCTAAGGGCTAGGGTTTAAAGTCAATTTGATCCAATGGCCTTGATTTAAAGTCAACACAAAAAAGTCAAAAACTTATCTCACAAAAATTCAAGAGTTTTCTAGGGTTTATGGTGGTGCATTTTGATTGGAAATGAAAGAAAAATCAGCAAAAAATTTTTATAATTGCAAACTAGCCTTTATAAAGTTGCTAAAAAGCCCTTAAATTGTTACTAAATTGTCCAAGACGCTTTACAAATTGGTCCCTCCTTTTTGGGCTGACATATACACAGTTTTGGGGTGGCTAAAACCAGAAAATTTTCAGCCATTTTTCCTCCATTGCAGCCGTGTATTCCATCTCCCAAAAACCAGAAAATTTCTTCAAAATTTCTTCACGAAAGGGTGTTCAAAATTCATCTCAAGCTTAAGGAAACAAGATAACAAGGTGAGCTTTCAATTTTACATGGTTTCTTCTTGTTTTCTCATGGAAAAACCGTGTAGGTGAGGGGCTGATTTTGAAGCAAAAATTCAGTTTTTGTTTTGATGGATTTTGCTTCAAAGAGTGTTAATGGTATGAGGTTAGGTTAAGTAAAGAATAAGAGCATGAAAAATCAAGTTTGATGTGTGTTTTTGCTCACAAAAACCATGGGTTATTCATGGAATGGAAGGGTGAAATTTTGATGAAAACTTGGTTGGTTTTTGGTGTTGAAAATCATGTGGAAATGTGACAAAAGAAAGGGATGGAATGGAATGGAATTGGAAAACATAAATTTTTGTGGTTGTTTTCTTATAAAAATCTATGGGATATAATAGGTAAAAAGGGAGTTTTTGTGTTGTTGATTTTGGATTCTAAATGTGGTATTGATTATATATTGAAATCAAGAAATAGAAATTGGAATGAAAACAAAATTTTGTGTTGATTTCCTAAGGAAAATCCATGAGAATAAAAAAAGAGGGTGAATGAAAATTTTTCACTTATTAGGGTAATGTTGGGTGAATGAAAATTTTTCACTTATTAGGGTAATGTTTTGACTTTAAAAAGTTTGTGGTATGCAATGAAATAATTTACAAAGTTAGGGACAAGAAAAAAATTAAATTTTGGCATTTGTTAGACAACAAAATCCAAGGCTAGGGTCTTGGTAGAAAATAAGAAACGTTGTAAAGAATGTGTAAAAGAGTAATATAGATGAAAACCGAGAGTAAGAATAGGTAAAAACGGACCGAAACATCGTTAAAAACGACGAGGGCTGTAAATGTATTTTTACGTAAAAAAGTTTGGTTTTTATGTAAAAATTAGGTTTCTGATTTAGTAATTGACAAGTACCAAGAGTTTCGAGGCGTTACCTAAACGCCGGGATCCTAAAAAAATTAAGCAGAAATGCTGTCAAAAATTTTAGGGTGCCCGAAGGGCATTTTAGGAAACGAGGGGTAAAATAAGGGTCGGGATTTGAAACTCGAGCCCCTTAGGGACCTAGGCTCAAGAAAAGGGAATTGACAATTTCAGAAGTAGTGAGATGTCCATTTGAGATCCCGAACGGTTAGAAAAATGAGAAATGACCACGAGGGTCAGAATAGTACCACTCGAGGGTCAGTGAATAGTAACCTGAGCATTTTGGCAAGAAATGTCGTAAAAGCTTGGTAAAACCTAAGAAAAGTTATTTTATGATTTTTGGGACTACAAAACCTAATTAAAACGCTAAAATGAAAATTTTACGGTCTAAGGTCTCATCAAGGGCAAAATGGTCATTTCGATTGAAAATTTTAAAAAGGTCCAAAGAGGAGCGTTGAACGCCCTAAAAGGTCATTTTATGATTTTTGGGCTTAGAAAAGCTAGTTTAAGTAGTAAAATAAAATGTTCATGGTGTAGGTCAAACTTACTATTTACGATGAACAGTACTATTTAATGTCAAAGTTACTATTCATCATTTTGATCAAAATTTCTAAAATATTCGGAAAATATCATTAGAGCCCCAGAAGAGCTAAATAGGATTTTAAAAGTCAAAATCAAAATTTAAGTCTGAGAAACGGAGAAAATCCCGCTGGGGGCAAAACGGTCATTTTACCTAACGTTTGGGGCAAGATGGCAATTTTACAAAAAGGATCCCAAAAGGTCTAAATAGGATTGTTCATGCTTTAAATGCTGTACTAAGGCTTTAATTAAGTTTTTAAAAAGCCAAAGTTTAGATTTTAGTAGCACAAAAGCAATTTAATAAAAATGTAATTAACCGATGACATTATTGTCTATAGGAAACCCGACCGAAGACGGGCACAGGAATTAAAAGGACTTGAGAAAGGTTACTTAAGCACAAATACTGTAAGTACAGACATTTACATGTATACTCACGAACTGACTTACCATAGAATTATATTTATATATAAGTTATGTATGTTGTAGCGTAATAATTTAACATGTTCACCAAGTTAGAAAACGTGAAAAGCTAAAGTAAAGAAAGATAAATGTAAGCAAGACAATAAGACTGAAAATGTAAGGTTGTGCGTACCGGCCTCTCCAGATGTGAGGTTAAGAATAGCCTCCACCCCAGAAGTGTGGTGCTACTGCAAGAATAAGGTAGTTAATGGCTTAATGTGCTACCCCAAGTGTGGTAGTGCAAAGATTGACCTTGGGGTTGATTGGTGGGTCGTTCCCCATTTCCCCCATTGGTCTGCGCACATTAAGTACATCCAACAATGGGCCCACAAGTGAAAGATAAAGAAAGAAAAGAGAAGAAAAGAAAGAAAATAAAAAGATAGAATAGAAAGAACAAAGAAATCATAAGAACGAAAAATAGACACACATAAGAGACTAACCTTAAGTGTTATGCATAAGTCATGTTTTATCTGCATGTTTGTAGTTACTGAGTTTTAGCTCACAAGTCTATTTGTGATGTAGGTAACAAGGGTAAGAAACCTACATTATGGAAAGAGAGTTGAAGGGTTGGCAGGCAGATTCCCATAGTGTCATGGACGGGTTGTGGATCCGCTTCGCAAACTATCCGCTATGAAAAAAAGTATAGTACAAGAATATATGTATAAATGTATAAAGATAAGACAAGTGTGTTATGTATAGAAGTGAAGTAAGTTTAAAAGTATATTTATGTAATAAAGTATTTTTATATTACTAAGTATTTTAAAGAAAATAAGATCGTAAGTATTTTACGAAATATGAAATAGAATAATATATGTATATATGTGATTTCAAGAACTTATATTTAAAAAAAAAATTCATGCTTTTTCAAATACCAATCTTATAAACCACTAAAAGAAAAGCAAGTCAAGTAAGAGAAAATAAAGAGTAAAGAAAGAAAGAAAGAAAGAGAGTGGACGACTCGAGTTAGTCGGGTGGCCCATAAGAGTTGATATCAGAGCAAGCGGTTCTTCCACCGACCTTCCATGACATTCCTGTATCTGCACCTGCTTAGTCCAAGTAAGTTAGTCTTTAGATAATTATTACACTGCTATGAGCACTAAACCATGTCGCTATTGTTTGTAATAGGTTACACAGCAACATGGTTCATACACGAGCTAGACAAACTCAAGAAACTGATTTTGCCACTATACTGGCCAATATACAAGCTCGGTTAGATGCACAAGAGAGATAGAATTAGAGATTATAAGAACTATTAGAACAGAGAAACGTGAAACAAGTAAATCCCCCTTTGCCTTAAGTACCAGTACCAGAACCACAGCCGACCGTAGAGCCGCTTGTACCCTTGGTACCAGCTGCATCAGGAATAGCTGTGGGTGCCCAACCAGTGGTTAATCAGGAACCTTTGTATGAGAGCTTCAGGAAAATGCAGCCACCAGAGTTTGAGGGGTCTATAGATCCATTAGAGGTGGAAGAATGGTCAGCTTCACTGCAGACCATTTTCAAATTCACGAACCCTATGAACCAGGAAAAGGTCTTATGTGCTTCCTACATGTTAAAGAAGGATGCACGATACTAGTGGGAGACAGTCAAAATGCAGAGAGATACTAGGACGATGACATGGAACGACTTCCTAGAGGAGTTTAATAGGAAAAATTTCAACCTGGACATTCTTAGAGCTTAGTAGAGAGAGTTTGATGATCTAAGGCAGGGAGATATGACAGTGATAGAGGCCTGTTGCAAATTTGATAGACTACCCTGATTATGTCCACACTTGGTACCCACAGAGGGAGAACAGATACGGAGGATGATTAATATGTTTCGACCGGACATAGCCACAATTGTGGAAAGTGGCAAGCCCCCACCACACACAGTAGCAGACTGCGTGAGCAGAGCAATGAGGGTAGAACATCGTCTAGGTCAGGCAAAAGAAGAAAGAATGAAAGCATGGGAAGAGAAAAAAAAGGAAAGAGATCTTGCGAAGCAGACTTAGAAGAACAACCAAGCAAGCCAAAGTAGTAGGCCTAACCAAGGAATGAAGCCTGATCAGAAGAATAATCAAAATCAAATGAACCCCAACAAGTGGAAGGCCAACCCAAATGAAAATTGGAGTCAAAATACTCAAAACACTCAATAGAGACAAGGCCCCAAAGTTATGCAAAATCGACAACCATGCTCAAAGTGTAGAAAGATGTATAGAGGCGAGTATAAATTTGGGACTACTGCATGCTACATATGTGGCAAACAAGGTCATTATGCCAAGACCTATACCTCCAACAAACAGAATCAACTCGGACCTTTCCAGCCTCGATAAATTGGTCAAGTCCATGTCGTACAAGGACCCTCTACTTCAACAGGGCATCAAGAGATTACACCCAAGACAGAGGCGCTCCTTTTAGCCTACACCAAAGAGGACGTAGAGGTAGGCACTTTCAACGTAGTGACAGGTCAGCTCCTTGTCGCTCAAAGCCCTGCATATGTTTTATTTGACTTGGGTGCATCACATTCATTTGCCTCATATAACTTCGTAGAAAGAATTAGTCATGCTAAGGATAAAATTGGGCAAGTATTTAAGACAACCTTGCCATCTGGTGAGGTATTACTATCCTATTACTGGTTGCGTCATGTGCCAGTAATTGTTGCTAATAGAGAATTATACGTCAATCTAGTCATACTAGAATTAGTTAACTATGATGTTATCCTTGGAATGGATTTCCTCAGAAAGTATGGTGCAACAATTGACTGTCAATGGTGAAAAGTGGTGTTCTAGCTTGGAGGAGAAGATCAATTCAAGTATAAAGGGCATTCTCAAAAATTGTCAAATATGCTGATCAATTCTGTGAGGGCAAGAATGCTAATATCTAGTAGCTGTACTAGATATTTTGTGACAACCAGGAAATTCAAGCAATTTTCGGATGAAAATGTACAAATGTATGTATATAACAATTTGTACTATTTAAAGAGTGAAATAAATGTATTTATATTGTTCAGAATATATTAAAATGTTCTAACAATACTGACGAGTAAAAATTCAGTGTTGGAAAAATTCACTGAGTTGAAACGGGCAAAACGGTGCCAAAACCGGTATTGAAAACCCTAACCGGGCCAATAAAAGACGGAAAACTTTCGGGATTAATTTTGATCAAACGGAAGCAGTTTAAATTGATCCGACTGCACAGGAGACCTCAGGAACACGCCGGGACGATTTCAGGAAAATTTCGGCTCGAACCGGTATCGGTCAAAAAGTAGTCGAATTAATATGAATAGTGAAAGTCAAAGTCAACTTTGATTTAGCATTTATGACATCATAAATCCCTTTAATAAATGGGAAGAAAATGGTGGTTGGTAGCATTAATGGCCATGATTCATTTGCTTTTTGATCTAAAGGCCAAGATTTGGCCAAAATTCATCATTTTAATTTATTGAAAAATATGGAAAGTATTAAGGTGAAATGTGTTGAGTTTTGATTGGTGGAAAGCCAAATTAATTGGCCTTTTAGTTGCTTAAGTCGGCAACTTTAGTGAATAAAGTGGCCGAAACTAATTTTCAAGCCAAACTAAAGACAACAAAATTTCTAAGTTATTTTTCATGGTGGAATCGTGAGCTACCAAGGGAGATTAAGAGAATTCTTCAATTTTTCTTCACCAAAATTGTGTCAAAGCATTCCTTGAAGACAAAGGAAGCAAGGGAACAAGGTAATTCCCCTTGGATTAAACTTTTTCTTGGTTTTTTTTCAATAAAACCGTGGGATGAATAGTGGAAAACGATGGAAAAAATTTTGGTTATTTTCAATGATTTGATGCTTGGGTTTTGTTAAGGGTGTAATTAGGAAGAAAACCATGCAATTGGTTTAAAGAAAAACCAAAATTTTGTTGGTTTTCCAAGGGTAAAACCGTGGGTTACCTTGAGTAATCAATGAAGAAATTGTTATGTTTATGTATTAACATGCTTTCAAGTTAAATTTTGTTAAGAATAAAGCATGATTTACATTATGGAAAGCTTGAAAAAAAATTTTGGTATGAATTACCTAATGTGGCCGTGGGATTACTTAGGGTTTGGAAGAAAAATTTTGCATGGTTTATGTGATATTTGGATGATTTAAATCATGCATTTTATAATGTAAATGATGGAATTATGATTGAAAGCATGAAACAAAAATGTTGTCCATGTTTTTCATTAAGTGGCCGTGGGTTATAAGTGATTAAAAACCCTAAGAATTTGGTTGAAAAATGCAATGAAAATGGGCTTGAAAATGTGTTAAAAAATGACATTTTAATAGCCTAAGATTTAGTGAAAATTTGAGAAGTTTTGGTTAGGTTTTGATTGTCAAAACCGTGGCCAAAAACTAAGGGTAAAAATGAAAAGTTTTTGGTGTAATGTGGGTTAAAATGCAAATTGGAATCTTGTGAGCTTTTATGTAAAAGTTTGGAAAACTTTTACATAAAATAGGCTTGTGGTATAGTACGTGGCAGGTACATATGGTTCGAGGCGTATCTAACGCCGGAAGCCTTAAAATTACGCCGAAATGCTGCCGAAATTTCGAAAACAGCATTTGGGGTAAAATGGAAATAAAAATAAAAAGTTTAGGGTCGGGTCGGAAACCCGAGTCCCTAACGGAAAATTGAATAAGGGAAACCTAAGGGGTGGTTCATGAATAGTAACCCGTCCCCTTAAAAATGTAAAACGCGAGTGAAATTGAAAAACCGACCCCGAGGGGGGGGCGTTTTTGGAAAAGAAATAAAGGTCCGAGTCGGGAACGGAAAACCCGAGCCTCGGAGACCTAGATCGGGAATGTCTAGATGAACGTTTTAAATACTAGTGAAATGTCCATTTGAGACTCCGAAACGATAGAAAATCACTAAACCGACGTAAGGGTAGGAATAATGCTTTCCGAGAGTCGGGAAAGTGAAAAATGAAAATAAAATAAAAATGAACCCGGTAACGATTAGAAAAGAGTCAGAAAAGTTCCTGAGAGCCAAAAATGCAGTCTGCATCGAGAAAATTTCCGTCAGGGGTAAAATTGTAATTTTACCAAAATATAGGGGTAAAATCGTAATTTTGCCAAAATACAGGGGTAAAATTGTAATTTTGTAAAAGTTGAGAAAAATGGGGAAAATGATAAATAAAGCCTAAAAAGTTATAAATATGTTTTATTTAAGCTTTTAAATGAAAAATAAAAGCTATAAATGGAAATGAAATAAACAGACAAGGTTTTGTCTGTAGGATCCAAAAAAAAAAAACGACCTACAAGGAGGGCGATCAAAGATCCACGAGAGAAAAACGGAAGAGACTGATAAGGTAAGTTCAGACATTTACCTGTCTGCAACATATAGCATTATTGTTGCTAACTTTAATGTACTAACTGTAAGTTAGGTACATATGTGCTACGGGCACTATTATAGAATAGAGAGAGAGACGTAATGTGCTACGGGCACTATTGAGAATGGACACATTGTTAATTGTGCTTCGGGCACTGGAGCAAGGTTAATGAAACTCACTCACCTAAAATTAAAATGTGAACCATTCCTAACCACGGGACAATGTGAAGTCACCGGGTTAAAATTTTAAAAAGTCGGTAATGAAACCACTTTCTGGCGTACCAGCCTTCCGTATAGGGAGGTACTATTTACCTTCGGGGCTATGAGATTAAGGCTGTGGAGGTCAGCACTGATGTACCGCTCCCAGTCATGTACTATTTGCCTTCGGGGCTATGAGATTAAGGCTGTGGAGGTCAGCACTAATGTACCGCTCCCAGTCATGCGCACTTAAATGGTACTGCCAACCTGAGCTCAAAACCAGAACATAAGCAAAGATAATTACCTAAAACTGAAACTATGCCATAATTGAGCATAAGACAGTTTAGTGAGAATACTAACATCGCGGTAGATGTACTGTTGTGACACTGTGTTATGGTCAAGCTTACTATTCATGTATGAATAGTGGTCAATAGTACTATTCATGATGAATAGTATTATTCGTAGAAATTTTATTTCTTGCATGTTTGAACTTACTGAGCCTGTAGCTCACCATTTTTGCTAATGTTGCAGGTAAGTGACCAGCTCAGTAGCTTATTTGACTGGATGCGAAAGGGATGGCGCGTGTCAAATCGGATAACTGGGCGAGGGATATGGTCCTGCCAGAGTCTTTCCGCTGAGTGATAAAAGAGAAGGGAAAAAGAAACAGTCTTTTGTAATATTATATATTTTACGAAAGTATTGTAATATGTAAATTACTTTGTACTTGCCAACAAAGTAAATAGTGGAAAATGTTTTACATGATGTTTAAAGAAAAAAAAAATTTCCCCAAAAACGTCATGATTTAAAAAGAGAGAGAGATAAGCCAGCGACCCATGAGAGTACAATCTATCGCAGTTAGCGATAAAGCTCAACTGTAATAGTATTGTATGATCTCTACGAGGGGCGGGCCGCCACATATTTAGCTTATGTCACAGACACAACCAAGGAGGTGAAGCTTCAACCTAAGGATGTGCCAGTGATCAACGAATTTGTAGAGGTGTTTCCAGAAGAATTGCTAGGGCTTCCCCCGGATAAAGAAATCACCTTCGAGATTGAATTACTACCAGGAACGTCTCCAATTTCCAAGGCCCCGCATAAAATGGCTCCAGTAGAGCTTAAGAAACTACAAGCTCAACTGAAAGAATTGTTAGAGAAAGGTTTTATTTGACCTAGTTTTTCGCCATGGGGAGCTCCAGTAGTCTTCGTGAAGAAAAAGGACGCACCTTAAAGATGTGCATAGATTACCACGAGCTCAATAAAGTTACGATTAAGAACAAGTATCCACTGCCAAGGATCGATGACTTATTCGATCAGCTCAAGGGAGCAGCAATCTTCTCAAAGATTGACCTTCGATCTGGTTATCACCAATTAAAGATCAAGGAAGAGGATATTCCAAAGACCGCGTTCCAAACACGATATAGGCACTACGAATTTCTCGTTATGCCTCTTAGATTGACAAACACCCCAGCCGCTTTCATGGATCTAATGAATTAAATATTTAAGGAATATTTAGATAAGTTTGTCATTGTGTTTATCAATGACATCCTTATTTACTCGAAGAATCAAAAGGGATATGAAGAGCATCTCCGGACTACACTACGCACTCTGAAGGAGCACTATTTGTACGCCAATCTTTTGAAGTGTGAATTCTGGCTAGATAAAGTCCATTTCTTGGGACATGTCGTCTCCAAAGATGGAATTTCAGTAGACCCAGCAAAGATAGAAGCAGTCAGCAAATGGTCTCCTCTGAAAAATGTGACAGAGATCCGGAGTTTCCTTGGATTGGCAAGATACTACCGCAGGTTTGTAGAGGGATTTGCAAGATTAGCTACCCCTCTCACTGCCGTCACCCGTAAGGAGAAGAAATTTGAATGGACAAAGAAGTGTGAAGAGAGTTTTCAAGAACTGAAGAACCGATTGACTAGTGCTCCAGTTCTTACAATCCCTAAAGATAAGGGAGAGTTTGATATTTATAGTGACACATCTAGGACGGGATTAGGAGCTGTCTTAATGCAGGAAGGAAAAATGATAGCTTTTGCATCTTGCCAACTCAAAGAGCATGAGAAGAACTACTTAACTCATGATCTAGAATTAGCAGCCGTCATGTTTGCACTTAAAATATGGCGGCATTATCTGTATGGAGCTCGATGTAGGATCTTCACAGACCATAAGAGCTTAAAGTATTTCTTCGCCCAGAAGGAGCTTAATATGAGACAAAGGGGATGGCTAGAACTGGTAAAAGACGACAATGTGAAATTTTGTATCACCCTAGCAAGGCAAATAGAGTAGTAGACACGTTAAGTCGCAAGTTAATAATTGTGACAGACCGGAAAATTCCAACAGTGTTTACCTAGGATTAAGCTAGGCTGTGACGCCTTAAATTTTATTTAAGGGTCAATATATAATTTAAATAAAATTAGTGTGCCAAAAATTAATTAAAAATCTTTTGGAAACCCTAGGTTGGTTTCCTAGTCAAATTCCACTCAAAAAGTCAACAATTTTGACTTCAAAAACCCTAAAATATTTGGTCATTACTTGGGATTTTTAATTAAAATTTAAATCCCACAAATCCAAAGAGGATTCAAACTCAAATTTCATCCCTTAAATATAAAGAAGAAATTCGGCCATAAAGTGTAGGAAATAAAGGAGATTTTATTTGAATTAAAAGCTAGGTCAAAACTCAATCAAAATTCAAATTATTTTTCCTTAAAAACTAATGGGTAATTTCGGCCACTTAAGGAGAAATAAGAGAGAAAAACCCTAGCCTCAAAACAGCACAAAAAATTTCCCTTTTGCCCCTCAAAAGATTCGGCCAAACAAGGAAGCAAAAAGGAAAGAAAAACCTAGTATAAAAACCCTCTTTCAACTCTCATTCACCCTTCCTTTCACTCTCAAAAATTCGGCCAGCTTTCCCTTCTTCCCTCTCTGAATTTTTCTCTCCCAAAACACACCAAAATAGCAAGCAAAAACCTACCTAAAGGCAGCTCAAAGATTCAACAACTTTTGAGACAAAAACAAGGTGAGAAATCAACTTTTTCCTTCCTTCTCCTTTTGATTTTAAATTCGAAATTTTTATGGTTTTTCTCCACTATTTTCCCTACTGTTTTGAAGACTCCAACACTCACACAAATTCAGCTAAAAAGGAGACCAAGCATCAAAAAATAGTGCAACACAAACAAGGTGTGATTTCTCTCTCTAAAACCCTAAAAAAATTCTGCCTCATTGATCCCCTTTCAAAAACCCTATTATCACATGTGTAAATTTTATGATATTTGCCAATTTGATTCTTAGGTTGTGTTAATGACATATAAATAAGGTTCTCCACAAAATTTCGTGATCATTGGATGAAAATTGAATTGGTTTGAGGCTAATTGAAATTCAGACAGGAAAAACGGAAATCTGGAAAATTACCATATAAACAGTAAAATTGTGTCAGCCATAAATTGAGATTTAAAAATGATTTTTGAGTGAATCTTGAGCCTAAAATTAAATTCGAGATGTCCCCTAAATGCCTACAAAATTTCAGAACCAAACTCATCCGTTGGTCTAGTCAAAATATTTTTCTAAGATAGGTGGATAGAATTACCAGTTTTTGAACAAAAACTGAAACCCTGATTTTATGCCTGAAAACAACCTCTCGGTTTTTGGCCTAGTTGAGTAACCAAACGATGTCTAAAAATTATAAAAATTATATGGAATTAAAGCTACGGATGTCTAGTTTAACATATTAAAAATTTAGAATTTTTGGGAATAAAAATGAATTAATATTGATTTTATAGTCAGCCTAGGTCAGTCTGCCCATGTCCAGTAATATCCTAACTTAGGGGTTTTCACAAATTTTAAATCCCAAATGTTATTAAACATTTTAAAATCTTTTTGTGGCACACTAAAATGATTGGATGATTTTGTCTAGACCTAGACTGATCATATGTTGTGATTATAGGATTTATTTGACGTTCTTGCTTGATTGGTGGATCACGTTATCGCAACGCTTGTGCGATAATCGAGGTAGGACTTTCTAGCCTTTTCTGGGAGTAGTCAAGCGTTTTAAATTTTCTTATTTTATCGATGACATGCTGTTTTCAGTTTATGAAATTATTATACTGTTTTTTTTATGAAATAAAACGCATGCAAAGTGTTTTCTAATAAATGTGTATTTTAAAGCGTGTTTTGATTAATGGCATAATATAACTTGATAAATACTATCTTTTGAATAATCCGGTGAACATAATTGGGCTCTAGTTCACGATCATTATAAATGATGCGTGCGTCCCAAAGTTGTCGCCATGGGGGAAGGTCCCTAAGCCTGCACAGGGCCGTTCGGCCTATTTAGACCGTAACGAGATGATCTAGGATAATTCAATTCGAGGCACGTATATTATAGCTACGACAAGTCCTCACTCAAAATATGATGGTTTATTTTAATAATTTATTATTTTTAATATTGGGGCACGTATATTGCAGCTACGCTAAGTCCTCAGCAGAATAAAACTTGTATTAAAAATGTTTTCACGAAATTGTTGATTATTTTTTTGAAATGATTATTATGCCATGTATTCTTAAATTGTTGATTATTTTTGGAAACGAATATTATGTCATACTTTTAAATGTTACCTGTTTAATCCACCTTTGTTTCTGTCCTACTGAGCCAGCGCTCACGTTCCTTTTCTTTGTGATTTCGAAATGACTACTTCCAGGTGCGGGAGGTAGCAGTTCCGAAAATCGTTGAGCTATCTGTTTCTACCGAAGATGATGCTATCCATTTTCTCCATCTTCTTCTTTCTGTTTCTCGTTCTGATGTAATGAGACTTTAAGTTTGGACTTTATTTCACGTTATTTAAATTTCATGCTTGGGAATATTTTATGGTTGGTAATTTCTTTTGAAGACAGATTTTTGTGTTTGGTTTCCGCATTAAAAAGTATTTATTTTCTACTTTATTTTATTATGTGGTTATGATGCTACTTTATAAATAATTAGGCTTAGCTAAATCATGATGTTGACCCACTTTTCGTAATAAATGTTTTTCCTTAAATCTTGGGTTGATGTTATGATTTGGCTGCCGTGTCACGTGTCGAAATTTTGGGCCGTGACAAATAATGGTATCAGAGCACCAGGTTTTCAAAAGGGTTTTCATCAAAACGTTTTCAAAA
The DNA here is from genome assembly GCA_035233585.1 of Antiaris toxicaria. Taxonomy (NCBI): domain Eukaryota; kingdom Viridiplantae; phylum Streptophyta; class Magnoliopsida; order Rosales; family Moraceae; genus Antiaris; species Antiaris toxicaria. Next base: position 87,743,409 of record CP141155.1, read on the forward strand.
TACCCAAGCATAGTTTTCTTACTCTTAGAAGCTTATAGGATTTCCTCTTCGTTCAATCTTATGCAGCAAAATGGCTCGTCCCGGCACGCGTAGTCAGAGGCAGCAGAGAGGCAATGACGAAGAGAACCCCGGAAACACGCAGCCTCAAGGGAGTCAGAATGCAGCGGTTCCTGCACCGAATGATCAGCTAACGACGATGCAAAATCTCATGGCGGTGATACAGGCTCTCCTCACCGTCTTACCTTTTGGAACACCTAACCCAGCTCCTGTAGCTAATGTTGTTCCTAATGAGACCCAGAGAGCGGGGAGTTCTTCTCAGACTCCTCAGCAAACGCCTACAACCGAAAACCCCACCTCTGGAGCAGTACCTACCCAGCCTATGATACATCCTAAACAGGTAGCCCTAACTCTTTTCTTTAAGCCTCACGTACCCACTTTCGACGGCACGGGCACAGAGATGGATGCCGACTACTGGTTTGATGCCATTCGCAAGCAGCTAAAGTTGACCGCCACACCCACAGAGTTCTGGGTTGAGTTTGCTTCCAACAAGCGGTGGGTCTAGCCTCTACGTGGTGGGCTAGTATCAAGGATGGTTTGACAGAGGAGCAGAGGTCTTCTTGGACAGTTTTCAAGGAGTGTTTTCACGAGCATTTCTTTTCAGCTCAGTTCTGTGACAGAAAAGCTAGGGAGTTCATCCGTTTGAAGCAAGGGTCTACGTCAGTGAGGGAATATGAAGCCAAGTTCACCGAGTTGGCCTGGTATACGAAGAATCAGGTTTTGGATGAAACTACTAAGTGTCTCCGCTTTGAGGAAGGGCTTAGTCTCTATGTGAAGAGGGGTGTACAACCGTTCCAGATCAGGGATAGCTACCAGCAGATAGTTGCTAAGGCGTTGACAGTGGAAGAGGACGACAAGGAGTTCCTCGAAGCTCGTAACAGAAACAAGTCTGGACCAATTCGCAACAAGCCTCAGCACAAGTCGCAGACTCCTTACCTGAAGAATCAGCAGTCTTAGGGATCGGGTTCTCATCAGTTTTCTGGACAGCAACAGGGTCGGGTGAATGTGATTACCTACTTCGAGTGTGGTGATAAAGGCCACAAAAGAAATGTCTGCCCGAAGAGACAGTCAAGAGACAATGCTCATAGACATCATCATCAGCGGAATCAGAATGGTCTTCCACAGAGGCAACAGTTTACTTCCCAGCCTTTGCAGTCACAGCGCCCTCAGCTTCCGGCTCCCGATCAGCCTCAGCGCACGAGCCAGTACACTGCGCCTTATGCTCCACATGCTACATGCTACAGCAGTTCCCAGTGTCGAGTTATTAGAGACCGCCACCACAGGGTCAGAGTACGGGCTATCAGCGAGGGAATACAGCTCAAAATCGTGGTAATGCACCATAGGTACACGCTCTTGGAGCTGACAGCATGGAGATAGATCATACACCGACTGCATTAGATGGTATAATTCCTGTGACAACTGGGAAATTCAGGCAATTCTCAGAAGAAAATGTACAAATGTATGTATGTAACAATTTGTACTATTTAAAGAGTGAAATAAATGTATTTATATTGTTTAGAATATATTAAAATGTTCTAACAATACTGACGAGTAAAAATTCAGTGTAGGAAAAATTCATTGAGTTGAAACGGGTGAAACGGTGCCAAAAACGGCATTTAAAACCCTAACCGGGGCAACAAAAGACGGAAAACTTCCGGGATTGATTTTGATCAAATGGAAGCAGTTTAAATTGATCCGACTGCACAGGAGACCTTAGGAACCCACCGGGACGATTTCAAGAAAATTTCGGCTCGAACCGGTATCGGTCAAAAAGTAGTCGAATTAATGTAAATAGTAAAAGTCAAAGTCAACATATGCTTTTGCATTTATGACATCATAAATCCATTTAATAAATGGAAAGAAAATGATGGTTGGTAGCATTAATGGCCATGATTTAGTTGCTTTTTGATCTAAAGGCCAAGATTTGGTCAAAAATCCACCATTTTAATTTTTGAAAAATATGGAAAGAATTAGGCTTGAAATGTGGTGATTTTTGATTGGTTGAAAGCCAAATTAATTGGCTTATTTGTTGCATAAGTCGGCAACTTTTGGGAGCAAATTGGCCGAGACAATTTTGAAGCCAAAACCAAGAACAAAAATTTTTCTAAGTGTTCCATGGTGAGTACGTGAGCAACCAAAGAGGAACCAAGTGATTTCTTCAAGCTTTGTTCACAAAATTGGTGTCAAACCTTTCATTGAAGCCTAAGGAAGCAAGTGAACAAGGTAACTCTCCTTGGTTTGAAATTTTTCTTGATTTTTCTTCAAGAAATCCGTGTAATGAATAGTGTAGAGGATGGAAAATTTTTGGTTTGTTTTGATTGATTTGGTGCTTCGGTTTTGTTAAGGGTATAATTAGGAGAAAAACCATGTATTTGGTTTAAGGAAAGACCAAATTTTGGTTGGGTTTTCAAGGGTAAAACCGTGGGTTACCAAGAGTAGTCAATGAGAAATTGTTATGGTTTAAGTGTTAACATGCTTTAAATCATATTTTAGTCAAATATAAAGCATGATTTGCATGATGGAAAGCGTGGAAAAAAAAATGTGGTGTGAACTTACCCTAAAAGGCCGTGGGTTAATTAGGGTTTGGTGAAAAAAAATTTTGCATGGTTTACTTGATGTTTGGATGATTTAAATCATACATTGTATTATGTAAAGGATGGAATTGTGATTGAAAGCAAGAAAAGAAAATTTAGGGTATGTTTCTCTTAATGTGGCCGTGGGTTGTAATGATGAAAAACCCTAGGAATTGTGTTGAAAAATGCAATGAAATTGGCTTGAAAATGTGTTAGAAAATGACATTGAAATAGCCTAAAATTTGGTGGAAAATTCGAGAAGTTTTGGCTAGGTTTTGAGTATAAAAACCGAGACCAAAACTAAGGGCAAAATTGAAAAAAATTTTGTGTAATGTGGTTCAAAATGAGAATTTAATTTTGTGAGCTTTTATGTAAAAGTTTGGAAAACTTTTACATAAAATAGGCTTGTGGTATAGTACGTGGCAGGTACATATGGTTCGAGGCGTATCTAACGCCGGTAGCCTTAAAATTACGCCGAAATGCTGCCGAAATTTCGAAAACGGCATTTGGGGTAAAATGGAAATTAAAAATAAAAGTTTGGGGTCGGGTCGGAAACCCGAGTCCCTAACGGAAAATTGAATAAGGGAACCTAAGGGGTGGTTCATGAATAGTAACCCGTCCCCTTGAAAATGTAAAACGTGAGTGAAACTGAAAAGCCGACCCCGAGGGGGGGGGCGTTTTTGGAAACGAAATAAAGGTCCGAGTCGGGAACGGAAAATCCGAACCTCGGAGACCTAGATCGAGAATGTCTAGATGAACGTTTTAAATACTAGTGAAACGTCCATTTGAGGCTCCGAAACGATAGAAAATCACTAAACCGACGTAAGGGTCGGAATAGTGCTTCCCGAGGGTCGGGAAAGTGAAAAGTGAAAATAAAATAGAAATGAACCCGGTAATGATTAGAAAAGAGTCAGAAAAGTTCCTGAGAGCCAAAAATGCAGTCTGGATCGAGAAAATTCCGCCAGGGGCATAATTGCAATTTTGTCAAAATATAGGGGCAAAATCGTAATTTTACAAAAGTTGAGAAAAATGGGGAAAATGATAAATAAAGCCTAAAACGTTATAAATAGGTTTTATTTAAGCTTTTTAATGAAAAATAAAAGCTATAAATAGAAATGAAATTAACGGACAAGGTTTTGTCTGTAGGATCCAAAAATCGACCTACAAGGAGGGCGATCAAAGATCCAAGAGAGAAAAAGGGGAAGAGACTGATAAGGTAAGTTCAGACATTTACCTGTCTGCAACATATAGCATTATTGTTGCTAACTTTAATGTATTAACTATAAGTTAGGTACATATGTGCTACGGGCACTATTGAGAATGGATACATTGTTAATTGTGTTCGGGCACTAGAGCGAGGTTAATGAAACTCACTCCCTTAAAATTCAAATGTGAACCATTCCTAACCACGGTGCAATATGAAGTCACCGGGTTAGAACATAAAAAGTTGGTAATGAAACCACTTTCTGGCGTACCAGCCTTCCGTACAGGGAGGTACTTTTGCCTTCGGGGCTATGAGATTAAGGCTGTGGAGGTCAGCACTGATGTACCGCCCCTAGTCATGTGCAATTTTGCCTTTGGGGCTATGAGATTAAGGCTGTGGAGGTCAGCACTGATGTACCGCTCCTAGTCATGTATAATTTTGCCTTCGGGGCTACGAGATTAAGGCTGCGGAGGTCAGCACTCATGTACCGCTCCCGGTCATGCGCACTTAAATGGTACTGCCAACCTGAGCTCAAAACCAGAACATAAGCAAAGATAATAACCTAAAACTGAAACTATGCCATAATTGAGCATAAGACAGTTTCGTGAGGGTACTAACATCGCGGTAGATGTACTGTTGTGGCACTGTGTTATGGTCAAACTTACTATTCATAATGAATAGTGGTCAAAGTTACTAGTCACGTATGAATATTGGTCAACGGTACTATTCTTGATGAATAGTACTATTCATAGAAATTTTATTTCTTGCATGTTTGAACTTACTGAGCCTGTAGCTCACCATTTTTGCTTATGTTGCAGGTAAGCGACCAGCTCAGTAGCTTTGATTGACTGGATGGCGTACGGGATGGCACGTGTCAAATGGTATAAGTGGGCGAGGGATATGGTCCTGCCAGAGTCTTTCCGCTGAGCGATAAAAAGGGAAGGGAAAAAGAAACAGTCTTTTGTAATATTATATATTTTGTGAAAGTACTGTAATATGTAAATTACTTTGTACTTGCCAACAAAGTAAATAGTGGAAAATGTTTTACATGATGTTTAAGGAAAAAAAAAATTTCCCCAAAAAACGTCATGATGGAAAGAGAGATAGATTAGCCGGCGACCCATGAGAGTACAATCTATCGCAGTTAGCGATAAAGCTTAACTGTAATAGTCTTGTATGATCTCTACGAGGGGCGGGCTGCTACAGTTGGTATCAGAGCAAGGTTTGCGATTGGTTTAGTTTTGAATACCAACTGTTGCCACAGTTGGTATTAGAGCGGGTTTACGGTTGGTGAAGTTTAGAATACCAACTACTGCCATAGTTGGTATCAGAGCGGGTTTACGGTTGGTGTAGTTTAGAATACCAACTGCTGCCACAGTTGGTATCAGAGTGGAATTACGACTGGTCTAGTTTAAAATTACCGACTGTCACCACAGTTGGTATGTCAGAGCAGTATTGACCATATCCTGATTTGACACTTCGCGCATCCTGCACCGCTATCCAAGTAAGTAGTTTACTTAAGTTTAGTTAATTATTTTCTTATGTGAAAATAATTATCTTATAGGTTGCAAGATGACCAGACCTCCTTATATGAGACCACCGCTACCTCGACCGAGAGGGGTATTACGGGTATGGACGAGACCTATAATAAGGCCGTCTATTTCCCAACGACCGGTAATCAGACCCCCGGTGCCTGAGAGACCTCCAGTACCAGTACCAGCACCAGCATCAGTGCCAGTAGATGTTGTACAGCCACGACCGGTAGTTCATCCACCAGTAGTAGTAGACATTCCAGTTGTTGGTGGATGCCAACATATTGGGGTGAGAGTTTCGGCTCGGGCAGTACAGGCGTTCAGAGCTAGCAGTCCCCCTATATTTGATGGTGGACGACAATCGATGGAGGCGAAGGACTGGCTCCATGCCATAGAGAGGATTATGGTGATATGCGACATTGATCGAGATATGTGGATCCAGTTGGCCATCAGTATGTTTTAGGGAGACGCTCGAGTATTTTGGGAGTATTGTGACCAGGAGATTCTATTGGGATTTAGTTGGGCTGAGTTCTGTCAGCGATTGGCTGATCAGTTTCAGCCTAGGGATCCGGCACCTGCTCCAGCACCTCCAGAGAGACGAGAGGCTGATACACCTGTATACCCTGGATTCGATGAGGTTAGGGACTATATTCTCCAGACTGAGAGGATGGTCATGTTGTCTGGTGAGACAGTTATGTCTTACGCAGCACGATTTGAGGAGACCATTAGGAGGAGATGTCCGTTGCCCAACCTCACTGAAGCGAACTGTTGTGAGCTGTTTTGGAGAGGTTTACCCATGGAGTTGAGACAGAGGGTGATTAAGCTATTTCCTCCTACGCTCCAAGAGTTTGTAGTGACGATCAGGATGATCGAGAGAGAGATTTTGATTGAGCATCTGATGCAGAGTTGACGAGAGACACTGGGTCAAGATGAGATGTTCGCACGTATCTTTGGGCCGAGAAGAATGACGAACGATCATGAGGCTGGACCGTCTAGACCATGAGGAGGTGATGACTCAGGACAAGGAGCATTGCCTAGGGGTGGTGACGATTCAGATGATCCAGATGACGACGAGGATCCCGAAGAATATCCTCTAGTCCCAGACACAGGGGATGTGTGACCAGTAGATGTATACATGTACATAAGTAGCTTGTAGAGAAAAGCTCTTTTGTATAGACTTGTGGTCAAGATGTATAAAATGGCCGATGTATATATGACTGGTGATGATTATGTATGATATATAAACGTTTTGCTATGAATAAAATATCAAAATGATTATATGTTGTACGATGATGTGTTACGATGATGTGGCTTTACATTATCCTGAATTTCGTAAATTTATGTGATTTTACGAATGTGGTTATGGAAAAGCTAACGGTGAATTATTGTGCCATAATAGGATAATAGGCAAAATGGTGGATTTGCGAAATCGACCAGAGGGACGAGAACAACGTCCTAATGTCATGGAGAGATTGGATCAGATACAAGCCCTGCTAGAAGCTCAGTTGCAAGAAAATGCTAATCTGAGGCGACGGGTAGAGGAGTTAGAACAAAGACAAGGCTCTGAGGGTACCTAAGTAGAACAAGAAGCTGAGGTAGATCCGGTTATCCCTCCAGCTGCTATACATGAAAGAGTTCCTGAACCATAACCGATATTAAATCTGGAACCCCTCTATGAAAGATTCAGGCATATGAGGCCGTCAGAATTTGAAGGGTCTATTAATCCTCTAGAGGCTGAAAACTGGTTGTCATCCTTGCAAGTGATCATGGAATTCATGAACCTAACTGATCGGGAGAAGGTCGCATGTGCGTCCTTTGTGTTGAGAAAAGATGCTCGTTTTTGGTGGGACACTGTACGAATGAGAAGAAACATGTCTATCATGAGTTGGGTGGAATTTCTGGAAGAATTTAACCAGAAATATTATGACCCTGCATCTCTGAGATAACAGCAGAAAGAGTTCTCAGAATTGACGCAAGGAAATATGTCGGTAAGTGAAGTTTGCCGAAAGTTCGACCAGTTATCCCGTTTATGCCCTTATGTAGTCCCTACTAAGAGGGAGAAAATACAGAAAATGATAGGGATGTTCAGGCCAAAAATTGCGGCATTAGTAGACACTGGACAAGTACCGCCTACTTCTGTAGCAGATTGTGTTAGTCGGGCCATCAGAGCTGAGTTTCACGTAGCCCGATAGAAAGAGGAAAGAGAGAAGCACTGGGAGGCCAAGAAGAAGGAAAGGGCTTTGGCGAAGTCTACACAAGTTGGTCAATCGAGCAAGCCTAATCAGAATGCTAAACCAAGCCAGGGCAATAATCAAGGATCCTAGCAAAACAAGAGGAAAGGCAATTTTTCTGGAAATCGCTAGGGAAATAATCGAAACCAGCAGCGAAGAACAGCTGGTAATGCGGAATCTAATGCACAAAATTGTCCTACATGCGGAAGAGACATTCTGGGCAATACAGATTTTGGCCACTTGTTTGCTATGAATGTGGAAAGGAAGGCCATTATGCCAGGAACTGTCCAAACAATAGGCAGGGTAGACAAGGCACTTCCCAACAGCACCAGACACGCCCATAAGCTCATTCCCTTCAGGCCAGAGTTGAAGAGTCCCCAGTAAGGCCGCAACGCCAGGAGCGTGTGCCACGTGCTGATGCTCGTGTGATGGCCAACAGCAAGGAGGATGCAGAGGCAGGAACATCGAACGTAGTGATAGGTCAGCTCACTGTCGCTAGTCATGTAGCCTCTGTACTGTTTGATTCTGATGCTACGTATTCTTTTGTTTCCTATGCATTTACTGACAAGATAGGACTTCCTAAGGATTATATGGGAAGGGTATTTAAGACAGGTTTACCCTCTGGGGAAGTATTGTTGTCCAATTACTGGCTACCTTATGTACCAGTATATGTGGCAAATAGGGAACTATATGCGGAGTTAATCGTAATGAAGATCATGGATTACGATGTGATTCTAGGCATGGATTTCCTAGGGAAATACCAAGCTATGATCGACTGCCGAAATCGAAAGATAGTATTTCAACCGGAGGAAGAAGAGAGTTTCGAATATGTCGATACTTCTTGAAAACCCAGGAAAATGATGATCAGTTCGCTGAGAGTAAGCAAGCTGATAGCCAGTGGTTGTATGGGATATCTGGCATATGTGGTAGATACTACAGAGGAACAGAAGCTTCAACCTGAAGATGTTCCCATTGTTAATGAATTTCTTGACGTATTTTCGGAAGAGTTACCAGGGATACCTCCAGAGAGAGAAATCTCGTTCGAAATTGAGTTGATGCCTGGAACGGCACCTATTTCCAAAGCACCATACTGCATGGCTCCAGTGGAGTTAAAGGAGCTGCAGGAATAATTAAAGGAGCTTTTGGACAAAAGATTCATCAGACTGACTTATTCTCCGTGGGGTGTACCTGTGTTATTCGTCAAGAAAAAGGATAGAACATTCCGTTTGTGCTTTGATTACCGAGAGTTGAATAAGGTCACGATCAAAAATAGGTATCCATTACCTAGAATTGATGACCTATTCGACCAGTTAAAAGGCGCAGCGATATTTTCCAAGATCGACTTATGATCAGGATATCACCAGCTGAGAATTAAAGAAAGTGATATTCCTAAGACGGCGTTTAGGACTCGTTATGGTCACTACGAGTTTCTTGTGATGCCATTTGGATTAACAAATGCACCGGCAGCATTCATGGACTTAATGAACAGAATCTTTAAAGAGTATTTGGATAAGTTTGTCATTGTATTCATTGACGACATTCTTATATACTCAAAGACTCATGAGGAGCACCAGGAGCATCTGAGGATCGTGCTGAATACGATAAGGAAGAATCAACTGTATGCCAAATTCTCAAAATGCGAGTTTTGGCTGGACAAAGTACATTTCCTCGGACATGTTGTATCCCAGGAAGGTATTGCTGTAGATTCGAAGAAAGTAGATGCAATTAACCAGTGGCCTGCACCCAAGAATGTGACGGAAATACGCAGTTTCTTGGGGTTAGCTGGTTATTATCGACAATTTGTAGAGGGATTTGCGCATTTAGCTGCACCTCTTACTGCTCTTACATGTAAGGAAAGGAAGTACGGGTGGACTATGGAATGAGAAAGAAGCTTCCAAGAGTTAAAGAGACGGCTGACAAGCACACCAATCCTTACGCTTCCCACTGAAGGGGAGAAGTTTGTAATCTACAGTGATGCATCTAAAGTAGGATTGGGAGCAGTCCTAATGCAAGGCAGCAAGGTGATTGCCTATACTTCCCATCAATTAAAGGATCATGAAAGGAATTACCCTACGCATGATCTTGAACTTGCTGCAGTAGTGTTTGCACTTAAAATTTGGCGACACTATCTCTATGGAGCTCAGTGTCAGATTTTCACTGATCACCAAAGCCTGAAGTATTTCTTCACGCAAAAGGAGCTCAATATGCGACAAAGAAGATGGTTGGAACTGGTGAAGGATTATGATTGTGAAATCCTATACCATCCAGGAAAGGCCAACCATGTAGCGGATGCTTTAAGTAGAAAGTCTACCATATCGCACCAGCTATCGATAAAAAGGCTTCCGAAGCCATTGCAGGAAGAGATAAACTCCTTGACCTTGGAGCTGATATCTGGAAGATTAGCTGTACTCCAAGTGGAATCATCGTTGTTTGAGGATATCAAGAAAGCTCAAAGACGAGACCCAACAATGACAAGTTCTCAAGAAGGAATTTTCAAGGATGGAATGATCCTTTATCAAGGAAGGATAAAGGTTCCAGCTGATGAGGAACTTAGAAGACGGATCATGTCAGAAGCCCATGAGACACCCTATTCGGTTCATCCCGGAGCTAGCAAGATGTATCGGGACTTAAAGTTACAGTTCTGGTGGAAAGGGATGAAGAATGATATAGCGAAATTCGTGAGCAGATGTATGACCTGTCAAAGAATCAAAGCAGAGCATAAACATCCAGCAGGAAGATTGGAACCTTTGGAGATTCCTGAATGGAAATGGAAACACATTACGATGGATTTTGTAATGGGACTCCCAAAAACCCGAGAAGGTTATGATGCCATCTGGGTTATTGTGGACAGACTGACCAAGACGGCACGGTTTATAGCTATCAAGATGACCTTTTTATGGGAAAAGTTTGCTCAGTTGTACGTAACTCATGTCGTCAGATTACATAGAGTACCAAAATCCATTGTATCAGATCGAGATGCACAGTTCACTTCAAATTTCTGGAAGTGTGTGCAAGAAGCTATGGGTACTAAATTAAGACTTAGTACGGCATTTCATCCGCAAACAGACGGACAGTCGGAGCGGACAATTCAGACGTTAGAGGACATGCTTCGAGCTTGTGTAATGGATTTTACAGGAAATTGGAACGAGAAGTTACCATTAATTGAATTCTCGTATAATAATAGTTACCAAGCTTCTATAGGCATGGCACCTTATGAGGCTTTGTATGGACGGAAGTGCAGATCACCATTACACTGGTATGATTTGCGAGAGAAGCAGTTGCATAAGACGGATTTCATAAAAGAGACTTCCGATGCAGTTGCTAGAATTCAACGTCAAATGAAAATTGCGCAAAGTCGACAAAAGAGTTATGCGGACAAGAGGTGGGGATCCTTAGAGTTTGATGAAGGAGACTTTGTGTTTCTCAAGGTATCGCCTATGAAGGGGATTATGCGTTTCGATAAGAAAGGGAAACTAAGTCCAAGATATATTGGACCTTATGAAATTATCGAACGCATTGGAAGGGTCGCTTACAGATTAGCGTTACCTCCTGAATTGTCGGCAGTGAATAATGTATTTCATGTGTCGATGCTGAGAAAGTATATACCAAATCCGTCCCATGTGTTGAAGCATGAGCCTATTCAAATCCACGAGGATTTGACATATGAGGAACAACCTATTCGAGTACTGGCTCGTGAAGAGAAAGTACTGAGGAATAAGACAATCCCACTAGTGAAGATTTTGTGGAAAAATCACAACATTGAAGAAGCTACGTGGGAACGAGAAGATGAGATGAGGAGTTTATACCCCCACTTGGTCTAATTTTCGAGGACGAAAATTTTATAAGGAGGGGTGAATGTGACAACCGGGAAATTCAGACAATTCTCGGAAGAAAATGTACAAATGTATGTATGTAAAAATTTGTACTATTTAAAGAGTGAAATAAATGTATTTATATTGTTTAGAATATATTAAAATGTTCTAACAATACTGACGAGTAAAAATTCAGTGTTGGAAAAATTCACTGAGTTGAAATGGGTGAAACGGTGCCAAAAATGGCATTTAAAACCCTAAACGGGGCAATAAAAGACGGAAAACTTCCGGGATTGATTTTGATCAAACGGAAGCAGTTTAAATTGATCTGACTGCACAGGAGACCTCAGGAACCCGCTGGGACGATTTCAGGAAAATTTCGGCTCGAACCGGTATCGGTCAAAAAGTAGTCGAATTAATGTGAATAGTAAAAGTCAAAGTCAACATATGCTTTTGCATTTATGACATCATAAATCCATTTAATAAATGAAAGGAAAATGGTGGTTGGTAGCATTAATGACCATGATTTAGTTGCTTTTTGATCTAAAGGCCAAGATTTGGCCAAAAATCCACCATTTTAATTTTTGAAAAATATGGAAAGAATTAGGCTTGAAATGTGGTGATTTTTGATTGGTTGAAAGCCAAATTAATTGGCTTATTTGTTGCATAAGTCAGCAACTTTTGGGAGCAAATTGGCCGAGACAATTTTGAAGCCAAAACCAAAAATAAAAATTTTTCTAAGTGTTCCATGGTGAGTACGTGAGCAACCAAAGAGGAACCAAGTGATTTCTTCAAGCTTTGTTCACAAAATTGGTGTCAAACCTTTCATTGAAGCCTAAGGAAGTAAGTGAACAAGGTAACTCTCCTTGGTTTGAAATTTTTCTTGATTTTTCTTCAAGAAATCCGTGTAATGAACAGTGTAGAGGATGGAAAATTTTTGGTTTGTTTTGATTGATTTGGTGCTTGGGCTTTGTTAAGGGTGTAATTAGGAGAAAAACCATGTATTTGGTTTAAGGAAAAACCAAATTTTGGTTGGTTTTCCAAGGGTAAAACCGTGGGTTACCAAGAGTAGTCAATGAGAAATTGTTGTGGTTTAAGTGTTAACATGCTTTAAATCATATTTTAGTCAAATATAAAGCATGATTTGCATGATGGAAAGCTTGGAAAAAAAAATGTGGTGTGAACTTACCCTAAAAGGCCGTGGGTTAATTAAGGTTTGGTGAAAAAAATTTTTGCATGGTTTACTTGATGTTTGGAAGATTTAAATCATACATTGTATTATGTAAACGATGGAATTGTGATTGAAAGCAAGAAAAGAAAATTTGGGGTATGTTTCTCTTAATGTGGCCGTGGGTTGTAATGATGAAAAACCCTTGGAATTGTGTTGAAAAATGCAATGAAATTGGCTTGAAAATGTGTTAGAAAATGACATTGTAATAGCCTAAAATTTGGTGGAAAATTCGAGAAGTTTTGGCTAGGTTTTGAGTGTAAAAACCGAGACCAAAACTAAGGGCAAAATTGAAAAAATTTTTGTATAATGTGGTTCAAAATGAGAATTTAATTTTGTGAGCTTTTATGTAAAAGTTTGGAAAACTTTTACATAAAATAGGCTTGTGGTATAGTACGTGGCAGGTACATATGGTTCGAGGCGTACCTAACGCCGGTAGCCTTAAAATTACACCGAAATGCTGCCGAAATTTCGAAAATGGCATTTGGGGTAATATGGAAATTAAAAATAAAAGTTTGGGGTCGGTTCGGAAACTCGAGTCCCTAACGGAAAATTGAATAAGGGAATCTAAGGGGTGGTTCGTGAATAGTAACCCATCCCCTTGAAAATGTAAAACGTGAGTGAAACTGAAAACCAACCCCGAGGGAAGGGCGTTTTTGGAAACGAAATAAAGGTCCGAGTCGGGAACGGAAAATCCGAACCTCGGAGACCTAGATCGGGAATGTCTAGATGAAAGTTTTAAATACTAGTGAAACGTCCATCTGAGACTCCGAAACGATAGAAAATCACTAAACCGACGTAAGGGTCAGAATAGTGCTTCCCGAGGGTCGGGAAAGTGAAAAGTGAAAATAAAATAGAAATGAACCCGGTAATGATTATAAAAGAGTCAGAAAAGTTCCTGAGAGTCAAAAATGCAGTCTGGATCGAGAAAATTCCGTTAGGGGCTTAATTGTAATTTTACCAAAATATAGGGGCAAAATCGTAATTTTGTAAAAGTTGAGAAAAATGGGGAAAATGATAAATAAGGCCTAAAAAGTTATAAATATGTTTTATTTAAGCTTTTTAATGAAAAATAAAAGCTATAAATGGAATTGAAATTAACAGACAAGGTTTTGTCTGTAGGATCCAAAAATCGACCTGCAAGGAGGGCGATCAAAGATCCAAGAGAGAAAAAGGGGAAGAGACTGATAAGGGAAGTTCAGACATTTACCTGTCTGCAACATATAGCATTATTGTTGCTAACTTTAATGTACTAACTATAAGTTAGGTACATATGTGCTACGGACACTATTATAGAATAGAGAGAGAGACGTAATGTGCTACGGGCACTATTGAGAATGGACACATTGTTAATTGTGCTTCGGGCACTAGAGCGAGGTTAATGAAACTCACTCCCCTAAAATTAAAATGTGAACCATTCCTAACCACGGTGCAATATGAAGTCACCGGGTTAGAACTTAAAAAGTAGGTAATGAAACCACTTTCTGGCGTACCAGCCTTCCGTACAGGGAGGTACTTTTGCCTTAGGGGCTATTAGATTAAGCCTGTGGAGGTCAGCACTGATGTACGGCTCCCAGTCATGTACCATTTTGCCTTCGGGGCTATGAGATTAAGGCTGTGGAGGTCAGCACTGATGTACCGCTCCCAGTCATGTACAATTTTGCCTTCGGGGCTACAGTATTAAGGCTGTGGAGGTCAGCACTAATGTACCACTCCCAGTCATGCGCACTTAAATGGTACTGCCAACCTAAGGTTAAAATCAGAACATAAGCAAAGATAATTACCTAAAACTGAAACTATGCCATAATTGAGCATAAGACAGTTTCGTGAGGGTACTAACATCGCGGTAGATATACTGTTGTGGCACTGTGTTGTGGTCAAACTTAATATTCATAATGAATAGTGGTCAAAGTTACTATTCATGTATGAATATTGATCAATGATACTATTCACGATAAATAGTACTATTCATAGAAATTTTATTTCTTGCATGTTTGAACTTACTGAGCCTGTAGCTCACCATTTTTGCTTATGTTGCAGGTAAGCGACCAGCTCAATAGCTTTGATTGACTGGATGGCGTACGGGATGGCGCGTGTCAAATGGGATAAGTGGGCAAGGGATATGATCCTGCCAGAGTCTTTCCGCTGAGCGATAAAAAGGGAAGGGAAAAAGAAACAGTCTTTTGTAATATTATATATTTTACGAAAGTACTGTAATATGTAAATTACTTTGTACTTGCCAACAAAGTAAATAGTGGAAAATGTTTTACATGATGTTTAAGGAAAAAAAAAATTTCCCCAAAAAACATCATGATGGAAAGAGAGATATATTAGCCGGCGACCCATGAGAGTACAATCTATCACAGTTAGCGATAAAGCTTAACTGTAAT
This sequence comes from Antiaris toxicaria, assembly GCA_035233585.1. NCBI lineage: Eukaryota > Viridiplantae > Streptophyta > Magnoliopsida > Rosales > Moraceae > Antiaris > Antiaris toxicaria. The sequence continues at coordinate 87,758,436 of CP141155.1, forward strand.
AGTTTTGTATGATCTCTACGAGGGGCGGGCCGTCACAATTCCTATCTTTGGTATATATGCACATGTTTTGTTTGACGCCGGGGCTACACACTCTTTTATAGCCCAACATTATACTCGTTCACTTGGTTTAAAACTTCAAAATCTTGACTCTCCCTTATGTGTGAAATCCCCGTTGGGCACGACTACCGTTAGTGATGGGTGTCAAGCCTATGTTTATGTTGGGGATGTTTGTTTGGAGGCATCACTTGTGGTAATGCCTATGTTTCCTTATGATGTTATTCTGGGATATGATTGGCTTTCCCGATATGGGATTATGCTTGATTGTCGTAATCGTCGCGTTATCTTTACAACTGATTTCAGACATGTGGTGTCCTATGAGTTAAGCTTAGTTTCAGATGTTGATAGATCTGCTCTGAGGTTAGTGTCGAAGAGTAGACAGGGTATTCTTTGCTTCTTATCCTTGTATGCAGTTGAAGGATCCAGTCCTGAAAAGAGTACCTAACCTATACCTGTTGTCGATAGTTTTCCCGATGTTTTTCCAAAAGCTCTTCCAGGTTTACCGCCTCATCGAGAAATAAAGTTTCGTATCGACTTAGTTCCCGGAACAGCTCCTTTTGCTTCTGCTCCGTATCATATGGCACCTCTGGAGATGAAAGAGTTGAGCAAGCAGCTGGATAAGTTGAAATCGCTGGGCTTTATTTGAGACAGCAACTCACCTTGGGGTTCATCAGTCCTTTTTGTGAAGAAAGCCAACGGTTTACTACATCTCTGTGTGGATTATAGAAAGCTCAACAGTGTGACCATCAAAAATAAGTATCCGTTACCACGTATAGATGACTTGTTCGATCAGTTGGGTGGAGCTTGTTTCTTCTCCAAGGTTGATTTGAGATCCGGTTATCATCAGCTTCGTGTTAGAGAGGAGGATATACCGAAGACAGCGTTCCGAACAAGGTATGGCAGTTATGAGTTCTTAGTAATGCCTTTCGATTTGACAAACGCGCCAGCAACCTTCATGGAGATGATGAATAGAGTCTTCCGACCTTTTCTTGATAAGTTCGTCATCGTATTCATCGACGACATTCTCATCTACTCCCGAACTCATGAAGATCATGTACAGCATCTCAGTATAGTTTTACAGACTCTCCGTGAACATCAGTTGTACGCCAAGAAAAAAAATGTGAGTTTTGGATGACAGAGGTTAAGTTTCTCGGGCATATCATCTCAGGAGATGGTATATCAGTTGATCCATCCAAGGTTGAAGAGATTCTTAAGTGGGAACGACCGAAGAATGTTCCAGAGATCCGAAGCTTCTTGGGCTTAGCGGGATATTATCGACGTTTTGTACAGGACTTCAGCAAGCTCGCCACTCCCCTCACCAATCTGACAAAGAAGGATGTATCTTTCGTTTGAGACAACAGCTGTGAGTCAGTTTTCCAGGAGTTAAAGAGTCGTTTGACGTCTGCACCTATCCTTATCATTCCGAATCAGGATCAAGTATATGACGTCTACACCGATGCTTCTCATCAAGGTCTCGAAGCAGTTTTGATGCAACAGAACCGAGTTGTCGCTTATGCCTCACGACAGCTGAAACAACATCAACGAAACTACCCTACACACGATCTAGAGTTAGCTGCAGTAGTGTTCGCGCTTAAGATTTGGCGTTGTTATCTGTATGGTGCCAGTTTTAGACTATTTTCAGATCACAAGAGTTTGAAATACCTAGCTACACGAAAAGATCTCAACCTGCGTCAGAGAAGATGGGTAGAATACATGCAAGACTACGACTTCCAAGTCGAGTACCATCTGGGTAAAGCAAACATGGTTGCAGATGCACTAAGTAGGAAAAGAGAGGCAGTTCCCAATCCTGATCATGATGCTTCTATAGTGGCTATGCAGATAGATGAGTGGGAAAAGGACAGAGTTCTTACAGCTTATCAGGTTCGTTTTGGCGAAGTTCAGGGTCACCCAGTGTTGTACAACTTAGTGATGGAACCAGACTACGTGCAGAGGATCAAGGAGAATTAGTTGGCAGATACATGTTTTGTTGACATCAGAGATAGATTGTTAAAGGGCAAGCATGTTACAGAGTGGTCGATGGATGCCAGTGGAATTCTTTACAACGAGGGTCGCTTAGCAGTGCCACACATTTCAAAGCTTATACAGGAGATCTTGTCAAAGTTTCATCAGTCGAGGTTTGCCATGCACCCAGGTGGAAACAAGATGTATCAAAACCTAAGACGACAGCTTTGGTGGAGAGGTATGAAATTAGATGTGAAGAACTTCGTGGCTAATTGTTTGACATGTCAGAAGGTAAAGGCAGTACGGGAGAGACCCGCAGGTCTGCTCCAACCACTTCCAATACCTCGGTGGAAGTGGGATAGTATAGGAATGGACTTCTTAACTGGCTTACCGAGAGCATAAGATGGATCTGATGGAGTCTGGGTAGTTGTAGATCGTCTCATGAAGACCGCGCACTTCATCCCGTTCAAGACGACTTGCAGCAGGAACCAGCTAGCCGAGCTTTACATAAGGAACATAGTCAGATTGCATGGAGTCCCTTCAGTGATCGTTTCTGATTGTGATACGCGCTTCAAAGCTCGCTTTTGGCAATGTTATGACCGCCATTTTCATGACACCTACTTACCATGTAATAAGTCCTTAAGGAATAAAATGGACATAATTTAATTTCTTTTAGTACAATTTAAGAAACACGGTCAAGTACACGATCGTGTAAGAGGCTGTGTACCGCTCAGATAGATGAATGTATTTCAAAGACATGGTCATGTTGAGTAGTCTCAACTAGTACATGCCTGTGTCTGAAATGTACACGCCCGTGTTGCGTTGCACACGCACGCGTAAGAGTCCGCGTAGAATGCTGTGTAATGAGCCGAGAGCCACTGTAATGACTCTCATGAATTATGAAACTTAATTACTATGTAATGACGTAATTAAGTTAATAAGCACAGTGTGCTTTTCAGTTGAATGAATTAAACAGGAATAGTAACGTTTAATTACTATTCATGCAGTGAAAGTGTGACACCTTAAATTCTATTTAAGGGTCAATATATAATTTAAATAAAATTAGTGTGCCAAAAATTAATTAAAAATCTTTTGGAAACCCTAGGTTGGTTTCCTAGTCAAATTCCGCTCAAAAAGTCAACAATTTGAACTTCAAAAAGAAACCCTAAAATATTCGGCCATCACTTGGGTTTTTAATTAAAATTAAAATTCCACAAATCCAAGGAGGATTTAAATTGAAAATTCATCCCTTAAATATAAAGAAGAAATTTCAGCCATAAAGTATAGGAAATAAAGGAGATTTTTATTTGAATCAAAAGTTAGGTCAAAACTCAACCAAAATTCAAATTATTTTTCCTTACAAACTAAGGGATAATTTTCGGCTACTTAAGGGGAAATAAGAGAGAAAACCCTAGCCTCAAAACAGCACAAAAACTTTCCCTTTTGCCCCTTAAAATTTTCAGCCAAACAAGGAAGAGAAAGGGAAAGAAAAACCTAGTATAAAAACCCCCTTTTAACTCTCATTCACCCCTCCTTTCACCCTCAAAATTTCAGCCAGCTTTCCCCTCTCCCCTCTCTGAATTTTCTCTCCCAAAACACACCCAAAACAGCAAACAAAACCTACCAAAAGGCAGCTCAAAGATTCAACAACTTTTGAGACAAAAACAAGGTGAGAAATCAAACTTTTTCCTTCCTTCTCCTTTTGATTTTAAATCCGAAATTTATATGGTTTTCTCCACTATTTCCATACTGTTTTGAAGACTCCAATACTCACACAAATTCAGCCAAAAGGGAGACCAAGCATCAAAAATAGGGCGGCACAAACAAGGTGTGATTTTTCTCTCAAACCCTAAAATTTTGCCTCATTGATCCCCTTCTCAAAAACCCTATTATCATATGTGTAAGATTTTATAATTTTGTCAATTTGATTCTTGGGTTGTGTTAATGACATATAAATAAGGTTTTCCACAAAATTTCGTGATCATTGGATGAAAATTGAATTGGTTTGAGGCTAATCGAAATTCGGACACAGAAAAACGGAAATCTCAAAAATTGCCATATGAACAGTAAATTTGTGTCAGCCATAACTTGAGTTTTAAAAACGATTTTTGAGTGATTATTGAGCCTAAAATTAAATTCAAGATGTCCCCTAAATGCCTGAAAAATTTCAGAAGCAAACTCATCTGTTTACCCAGTCAAAATATATTTCTAAAATAGGCGGACAGAACTGCCAGGTTTTGAACCGAAACTGAAACCCAGATTTTTATGCCTGAAAACAACCCTCGGTTTTTGGCTTAGTTGAATGACCAAATGATGTCCAAAAATTATAAAAATTATATGGAATTAAAGCTAAGGATGTCTAGTTTAATATATTAAAAATTTAGAATTTTTGGGATGAAAAATAAATTAATAAGGATTTTACATTCAGCCTAGGTCAGTTTGCCCATACCCAGTAATATCTTAACTTAGAGTTTTTCATAAATTTTAAATCCTAAATGTTTATTAAACATTTTAAAATCTTTTGTGGCACACTAAAATGATTGGATGATTATGTCTAGACCTAGACTGATCATATGTTTTGATTATAGGATTTATTTGACGTTCTTGCTTGATTGGTGGATCACGTTATCGCAACGCTTATGCAAAAATTGAGGTAGGATGTTCTAGCCTTTTCTGGGAGTAGTCAAGTGTTTTAAATTTCCCTGTTTTATCGATGGCATGCTGTTTTCAGTTTATGAAATTATTATATTGTTTTTGATGAAATAAACGCATGCAACATATTTGGTAATTAAATGTGTATTTTAAAACGTGTTTTGATTTATGGTATAATATAACTTGGTAAATACCATCTTTTGAATAATCCGGTGAACATAATTGAGCTCTAGTTCACGATCATTGTAAATGATGCGTGCATCCCAAAGTTGACGCCATGGGGGAAGGTCCCTAAACCTGCACAGGGCCGTTCAGCCTATTTAGACCGTAACGAGATGATCTAGGATAATTCAAATTCGAGGCACGTATATTATAGCTACGACAAGTCCTCACTCATAATATGATGGTTTGTTTTAATGATTTATTATTTTAATATTGGGGCACGTATATTGCAGCTACGCTAAGTCCTCAGCAGAATAAAACTTGCATTAAAAATGTTTTTTTTAAATTGTTGATTATTTTTGAAAACGAATATTATGCCATATTTTTAAATGTTATCTGTTAACCCACCTTTGTTTCTGTCCTACTGAGCCAGCGCTCACGTCCCTTTTTCTTTGTGATTTCGAAATGACTACTTCCAGGTACGGGAGGTAGCAGTTCTAAAATTCGTTGAGATATCCGTTACTACCGAAGATGATGCTATCCGTTTTCTCCATCTTCTTCTTTCTGTTTCTCGTTCTGATGTAATGAGACTTTAAGTTTGTACTTTATTTCATGTTATTCAAATTTCATGCTTGGGAATATTTTATGGTTGGTAATTTCTTTTGAAAACCGATTTTGTGTTTGATTTCTGCATTAAAAAGCATTTATTTTCTGCTTTATTTTATTTTGTGATTATGATGCTACTTTATAATTAGGCTTAGCTAAATTATAATGTTGACCCGTTGTTTTTCGTAATAAATGTTTTCCTTAAATCTCGGGTTGATATTATGATTTGGCTGCCGTGTCACGTGTCTAAATTTTGGGCCGTGACAAATAATGGTATCAGAGACCAGGTTTTCAAAAGGGTTTTTTCATCAAAACGTTTTTAAAATACCCAAGCATAGTTTTCTTACTCTTAGAAGCTTATAGGATTTCCTTTTCCTTCAATCTTATTCAGCAAAATGGCTCGTCCCGGCACGCGTAGTCAGAGGCAGTAGGGAGGCAACGACGAAGACAACACCGGGAACACGCAGCCTCAAGGGAGACAGAATGCAGCGGTTCCTACACCGAATGATCAGCTAACGGCAATGCAGAATCTCACGGGGGCGATACAGGCTCTCCTCACCGTCTTACCTTTTGGAACACCTAACCCAGCTCCTGTAGCCAATGTTGTTCCTAATGAGACCCAGAGAGCGGGGAGTTCTTCTCAGACTCCTCAGCAAACGCCTACCACTGAAAACCCTACTTCTGGAGCAGTACCTACCCAGCCTATGATACGTCCTAAACAGGCAGCCCTAACTCTTTTCTTCAAGCCTCACGTACCCACTTTCGACGGTACGGGCACAGAGATGGATGCCGACTACTGGTTTGATGCCATTCGCAAGCAGCTAAAGTTGACCGCTACACCCGCAGAGTTCTGGGTTGAGTTTGCTTCCAACAAAAGCTGGTGGGTCTAGCCTCTACCTTGTAATGACCGCCATTTTCATGACACCTACTTACCATGTAATAAGTCATTAAGGAATAAAATGGACATAATTTAATGTCTTTTAGTGCAAATTTAAGAAACACGATCAAGTACATGATCGTGTAAGAGGCTGTGTACCGCTCAGATAGATGAATGTATTTCAAAGACATGGCCATGTTGAGTAGTCTCAACTAGTGCATGCCCGTGTCTGAAATGTACACGCCCATGTTGCGGTGCACACGCACGTGTAAGAGTCTGTGTAGAAGGCTGTGTAATGAGCCGAGAGCCACTATAATGACTCTCATGAATTATGAAACTTAATTACTATGTAATGATGTAATTAAGTTAATAAGCACAGTGTGCTTTTCAGTTGAATGAATTAAACAGGAATAGTAACGTTTAATTACTGTTCATGCAGTGAAAGGGGTAATCGACAGTGAAATCGGTCCACCCTATTATGTGAGTATGCGTTGAGACATGCAATATCAAGAAACCGGTCTAGACGACCATTTCATGATACAGAACTGATGAGCTAGTCATCAGTACGCTCAGACTGGTCATCTGAGCGCAGCAGTGATAATTGCCCTAATAGATGTACAGTATGGAGAAAAGTGGTCTAGATGACCTCTTCTCGCCAATGGACTGACAAAATCAAAGTCAGAACGCTCAGATTAGTCAGTCAGATAGGGAATAGTGAATAGTGAGAAACGCAGTATCAGGTTAGTGGCCAAGACGGCCTTAATCTGGTATAAAACTGATATATTAAGAGTCAGCAGGTTCAATTTAGTCAATTGGGCACCTGGCACGTTTTTCAAGACGGGGTCATGCAGATCCCGAAAACTGGTCTAGAAGACCTCAGATGGACGTAAAACTAATAAATTTGAAATCAGCACGTCCAAATTAGTAAAGGAAGACTGTGTTTGAAATTTCACGCGAAAACGCCTCGTTATGCGTGCACAGTGTCAACACAGTGTAGGCCTAACCACAGTATCAAGAAATTGGTCAAGATGACCTTTTCTTGATATAAAACTGATATATTTGGAATCAGAATGCTCAAATTAGTCATTTGAGCACAAAAAGTAATTTTTGACCGGGAACCATGCAGTATCGGGAAACTGGTCGAGACGACCTCGGATGAAGATAAAACTGATATATTTGGGTTCAGCACGCCCAAATTAGTCAGTATAGCCTATCTTAAAATTTTTCAAAAAAATTAGTATAAAAGGACGAAATTTTTGGGACTATTGAAAAATAGCCCCCATAAATTTTCCAAATCCTATTTCCTCCCCCAACACCACCGAGGATGAACAGTGACCGACCATCAAATCTGACCACTGTTTCCGACACCGCTGGCACCATTGGAAAGCTCTCGACGAGCTGATTCCAACGGTGGGCCGAGTCGATCGAACCGATGCCGGAGCACGCCGCACGCGCCGCCGAAAGCCGCCGGTGGCCAAATTTTTTAAACCTCCGTATCTCCGCCGTCCGACGTCCAAATGCCACGATTTCGGTCCCAATGGATTCGTGGTGAAGAGTAGAACAAAACCCAGGCTTCATTTCACGTCAACAGTCGCCGGATCGCGCCGTCCAAGGTTCGCCGTCGCCATCACCGCCATCGAATCTCGCTATTCCGGCGGAGTTGAGTTGCAAGGTCGGTATCAAAATGCTCAGAACAACACGTAGATCAAAAGCCCCAAATCAATTTTGGGCAACAACGCCGGAAAATGAAGATCCAACACCGTCGCCGTCGCCGACTTTTCGAGGGCCGATTTTCGGTGATAGGAGCCTCGATTGGTGAAATTGACACCACCAATGGGTTCCTCGCGTTGAGCTCATCAAGATGGTGGTCGCCACTCCCATCGCCGCCGTGGTCAACGCCGGTCAACGACCGGTCAACGCCGGTCAACGGCGACCCGGAGACCGAAAATTGAAGAATGGCCCGTTGGCCTATTTTCGACGTTCTGGACACATCCGCGGCATCAGATTTGCAAACCGAAGTTTCAAAAGTGAAGAACGCCGATTCAAAGATTGTGCGGTCGAGACCGAACGGTTCGTCCGACCGCCGATGGGAACGATTTTGGTAGTGGTTTTGATCCCTTGATTCCTCAATTTATTATTAGAAATAATTATGTATGAATTATGGTTTACTGACTTGAGGAATTGTAAGAAAAAGGGATGAAATGTCGAAAAAGAGAATGTGAAGAAATGTGAATATTTTTACGTAAAAAGCGGAGCTTTTACGTAAAAATTAGGCCTCTGGTTTAGTACGTGGCAGGTTAGAATAGGTTAGATGGTTTTGAGGCGTTTCCTAAACGCCGGAAACCCAAAAATTAAGCGGAAATGCTGCCGAAATTTCTAAAACGGCACAAAGGGGTATTTTAGGAAACGAGGGTTGAAAATGTGATCGGGATGGGAACCCGAGCCCCTCGATGACCTAGGTCCAGGAAAGAAGGACGGACGTTTACAGGATTAGTGAACCGCCCAATTAGAAATCTCGAAATGTAAGAAAACGACCCCTAGATCAGAATAGTGCCACCCGAGGGACGGGTGTGATCTAAGTATAAAATTTGGGGCGATTACATCGGTAACGGTAACCCGACAAGCTAAATGGTCATACGAGAGGTATTCAGTCAGTTGACTGGTCGGTTAACCAGTCAAGGACCAAGTCGGAATGGGATAGTGAGTGACAGTGATTAATTTGTCAAGTAGACAAATTAATCAAGCATGATTAAAAAATTAGATATCAAATTTCCCAAAGTAGAGGAGTTGGGTACCGTTAGACATCGGTACCACACAACGATAAGTTTATCAGTTCCTAACAATAGAGTGACCTAAGAGCGATGTTAATTAATTTATTGGGTAAATAAATTAATTAACAATGATTAGAAAATCAAATTCTTAAGAAGAGGGCAATTAGTACCGATAAGGATCGGTACCACATAACGAGAAATTTTTATTAGTCACTAATGACCACGGTGACCTAAGAGTGAATGTTAATGTAATGCATTATGATTACAGGGAGGTACCTGTATTGTGACGAAGGCGAGAGTATAAACTGTCTGCTGACAGGTAAGTACAACTCCGCCTACAGCATGGATAAAATGAATTTAAAATGATGCTTTTCCAGTACTTTAAGTATGTATCTTGCACACGATGCTGCACAGCATACATAAGAGCATATAGTTTCACAATCGAGTAGATTGATAAAAGAACAAGTTAGAAGCCATAGATCCCTACCACGTAGGATTGGGGACAGCTTAGAAAAGCATATGGCTAGAACAATTAAACAAGATGGAAATAAATAGGTGTGTCGTACCGGCTCCTTCAGTCGAAGGGGTTTCCAGTTAAAGAAAGTTAAGGCCACAAGTTGAGCATCGGTTGATGGCTCATCGGCATTAGTTGACCTCGGGCCTTATCGTTGGTCTGCGCGCACACGGTACTGACACATGGGCCCTAAGTAGACAAGAAAAGAAAAGAGAAGTTTGAAGCATAAATGAACATAACCGGATCATGCATTAGTTATAGTTCGCTATGCTTTCTTTTTCAGTAGAGTGCATATAGTACACGATGCTTTTGTCATGCATAAAATATGTGAAGTTTTATATTCACTGTTATGACATGTTATGTGATGATATGATATGTGAGCTGATATGTGATATGCTTATATGGTATGTGATTTATTAAGTGATATATGTCATGCCTATGATTTTACGTATGTGCTACGTTTTAAACATGTTTTGCGGTTAACATGTTGTACTTACTGGGCGTAAAGCTCACGGAGTGTGTTCATGCTGTAGGTAAGCTTCCTATAGCGCAAACACCAAGGGACGATGATGGCGGCGGAGGTGGATGTGAGGATGAGGTTATGGATACACTGCGAGTATTCTTCCGCACAGTATGAGTAAATAATATTTTGAATGGTGACAGTTAAATAGTATTTTGAATATTAAAGGTTAAACGGTATTTTGGAACAGTAAACAGTATATGTATGAGTAGTATATTTAAATAGTATCTGGTGAATAGTAATCAGATAAACAAGTATATAATTGTGTATGTATAATTGAAATCCTTATGTTTTTCAAATTCCGCATTTTAATAGTAAATACGTACGCGTATAAAAAAAAATTTCCCTCTAAATTTATGGTATTAAATTCAGCAAGTTTAAGTATCGGTTTTAAAGAAGAAGTATAAGTAAAAGCTAAAGAAGCAAGTAATAGAGTTTTTAGTGACGGTCCGGGCCGCTGAGGGCACGGGGCGTCACATACCTGGTGGGCTAGTATCGAGGATGGTTTGACAGAGGAGCAGAGGTCTTCTTGGACAGTTTTCGAGGAGCGTTTTCACGAGTGTTTCTTTTTAGCTCAGTTCCGCGACAGAAAAGCTAGGGAGTTCGTCCGTTTGAAGCAAGGGTCTATGTCAGTGCGGGAATATGAAGCCAAGTTCACTGAGTTGGCTCGGTATACGAAGAACCAGGTTTTGGATGAAGCTACTAAGTGTCTCCGCTTTGAGGAAGGGCTTAGCCTCTATGTGAAGAAGGGTGAACAGCCATTCCAGATCAGGGATAGCTACCAGCAGATAGTTGCTAAGGCGTTGACAGTGGAAGAGGGCGACAAGGAGTTCCTTGAAGCTCGTAACAAAAACAAGTCTGGACCAATCCGCAACAAGCCTCAACACAAGCCACAGACTCTTTACCAGAAGAACCAGCAGTCTCAGGGATCGGGTTCTTATCAGTCTTCTGGACAGCGACAGGGTCGGGTGAATGTGATTACCTGCTTCGAGTGTGGTGATGAAAGCCACAAAAGAAATGTTTGCTCGAAGAGACAGTCGAGAGACAATGCTCATAGACATCATCATCAGCGGAATCAGAATGGTCTTCCACAAAGACAACAATTTACTCCCCAGTTTTCGCAGTCACAGCGCCCTCAGCTTCCGGCTCCCTATCAGCCTCAGCGCACGAGCCAGTACACTGTGCCTTATGCTCCACATGCTACACCGCTACAGCAGTTCCCAGTGCCGAGTTATCAGAGACCGCCACCACAGGGTCAGAGTACGGGCTATCAGCGAGGGAATACAGCTCAAAATCGTGGTAAAGCACCACAGGTACATGCTCTTGGAGCTGACAGCATGGAGATAGATCATACACCGACTACATTAGATAGTATAATTCCTATCTTTGGTACATATGCACATGTTTTATTTGACACCGGGGCTACACACTCTTTTATAGCCCAACATTATGCTCGTTCACTTGGTTTAAAACTGCAAAATCTTGACTCTCCCTTATGTGTGAAATCCCCGTTGGGCACGACTACCGTTAGTGATGGGTGTCAAGCCTATGTTTATGTTGGGGATGTTTGTTTGGAGGCATCACTTGTAGTAATGCCTATGTTTGCTTATGATGTTATTCTGGGATATGACTGGCTTTCCCGATATGGATTATGCTTGATTGTCGTAATCGTCGCGTTATCTTTACAACTGATTTCGGACATGTAGTGTCCTATCAGTTAAGCTTAGTTTCAGATGTTGATAGATCTGCTCTGAGGTTAGTGTCAAAGAGTAGATAGGGTATTCTTTGCTTCTTATCCTTGTGTACGGTAGAAGGATCCAGTTCTGAAAAGAGTACCCAACCTATACCTGTTGTCGATAGTTTTTTAGATGTTTTTCCAAAAGCTCTTCCAGGTTTACCACCTCATCGAGAAATAGAGTTTCGTATCGACTTAGTTCCTGGAACAGCTCCTTTTGCTTCTGCTCCGTATCGTATGGCACCTCTAGAGATGAAAGAGTTGCGCAAGTAGCTGGATGAGTTGAAATCGCTGGGCTTTATCCGAGACAGAAACTCACCTTGGGGTTCATCAGTCCTTTTTGTGAAGAAAGCCGACGGTTCGCTTGGTCTCTGTGTAGACTACAGAAAGCTCAATAGTGTAACCATAAAAAATAAGTATCCGTTACCACGCATAGATGACTTGTTCGACCAGTTGGGTGGAGCTTGTTTCTTCTCCAAGATTGATTTGAGATCTGGTTATCATCAGCTTCGGGTTAGAGAGGAGGATATCCCGAAGACGGCGTTCCGAACGAGGTATGGCAGTTACGAGTTCTTAGTAATGCCTTTCGGATTGACAAACGCGCCAGCAGCCTTCATGGATATGATGAATAGAGTCTTCCGACCTTTTCTTGATAAGTTCATCATCGTATTCATCGACGACATCCTCATCTACTCCCGAACTCGTGAAGATCATGCACGGCATCTCAGTATAGTTTTACAGACTCTTCGTGAACATCAGTTGTACGCCAAGAAAGAAAAATGTGAGTTTTGGATGACAGAGGTTAAGTTTCTCGGACATATCATCTCAGGAGATGGTATATCAGTTGATCCATCCAAGGTTGAAGCGATTCTTAAGTGGGAATGACCGAAGAATGTTCCAGAGATCTGAAGCTTCTTGGGCTTAGCGGGATATTATCGACGTTTTGTACAGGACTTCAGCAAGCTCGCCACTCCCCTCACCAATCTGACAAAGAAGGATATACCTTTCGTTTGGGACAACAGCTGTGAGTCAATCTTCCAAGAGTTAAAGAGTCGTTTGACGTCTGCACCTATCCTTATCATTCCGAATCAGGATCAAGCATATGACGTCTACACCGATGCTTCTCATCAAGGTCTTGGAGCAGTCTTGATGCAACAGAACCGAGTTGTCGCTTATGCCTCACGACAGCTGAAACAACACGAATGAAACTACCCTACACACGATCTAGAGTTAGCTGTAGTAGTGTTTGCACTTAAGATTTGGCGTTGTTATCTGTACGGTGCCAATTTTAGACTGTTTTCAGATCACAAGAGTTTGAAATACCTAGCTACACAGAAAGATCTCAACCTACGTCAGATAAGGTGGGTAGAATACATGCAAGACTACGACTTCCAAGTCGAGTACCATCCGGGTAAAGCAAACGTGGTTGCAGATGCACTAAGTAGGAAAAGAGAGGCAGTTCCCAATCCTGATTATGACGCTTCTATAATGGCGATGCAGATAGATGAGTGGGAAAAGGACAGAGTTCTCACAGCTTATCAAGTTCGTTTTGGTGAAGTTCAGGGTTGCCCAGTGTTATACAACTTAGTGATGGAACCAGACTACGTGCAGAGGATCAAGGAGAATTAGTTGGCAGATACACGTTTCGTTGACATCCAAGATAGATTATTAAAGGGCAAGCGTGTTGCAGAATGGTCGATGGACGCTAGTGGAATTCTTTACAACGAAGGTCGCTTAGCAGTGCCACACATTCCAGAGCTTATACAGGAGATCTTGTCAGAGTTTCATCAGTTGAGGTTCGCCATACACCCAGGTGGAAACAAGATGTATCAAAACCTAAGACGGCAGCTTTGGTGGAGAGGTATGAAGTTAGATGTAAAGAACTTCGTGGCCAACTGTTTGACGTGTCAAAAAGTAAAGGCAGTACGGGAGATACCTGCACGTCTGTTCCAACCACTTCCAATACCTCGGTGGACGTGGGATAGTATAGGAATGGACTTTCTAACCGGCTTACCAAAAGCACAGGATGGATCTGATGGAGTCTGGGTAGTAGTAGATCGTCTCACGAAGACCGCGCACTTCATCCCGTTCAAGACGACTTGCACCAGGAACCAGCTAGCCGAGCTTTACATGAGGAACGTAGTCAGATTGCATGGAGTCCCTTCAGTGATCATTTCTGATCGTGATACGCGCTTCAACGCTCGTTTTTGGCAAAGTCTACAGGAAGCTCTAGGCACAGAACTTAACTTTAGCACCGCTTTTCATCCGCAGACAGATGGTCAGTCAGAGCGTCTCATACAGATTCTCGAGGATATGCTACGTGCCTGCGTTCTTGATCTTGGAGATGGATGGAGCAAACACCTTTACATGGCAGAGTTCGCATACAACAACAGTTATCAAGCGAGTATCGGAATGGCACCCTTTGAAGCATTGTACGGAAAGCCTTGTAGATCACCCATCTATTGGGTTGACAACCAGGAAGCACCAGTGGGTGGACCCGAGATGATCCTAGACCAGTACGAGAAGATTGCCATCATCAAACAACGACTTCTAACAGCACAGAGTCGACAGAAGAGCTATGCTGATCAACGCAGAAAGCCATTAGAGTTCGAGGTCGGAGAGTTTGTGTTGCTAAAGGTTTCACCGAAGAAAGGTATCTCTCGTTTCGGAGTTAAAGGGAAGCTAGCACCACGTTACATTGGACCTTTCGAGATAGTACGCAGAGTTGGTAAGGTTGCATATGAGTTGAAGTTACCCGACACCTTGGGAGTGCACAACGTTTTCCATGTATCGATGTTGAGGAAGAGTGCACGAACAGAGTCAGAAGTCATTTCAACGGATGATATAGAAATCCAACCAGATGTCTCTTACGTCGAGGTTCCAGTGAAGATTTTGGATCGTAAGGTCAAGTAGTTGAGAACGAAAACAATACCCATGGTGAAGGTTCTTTGGAGTAACCATGGTGAAGAGGAAGCCACATGGGAAACCGAGAAAGATATATGTGAGAACCATGCTGAATGGTTCGCTAAGCAGTAGAGTACTTGTAATGTAGTTGACCTAAGTTTGTTTTGTAACCCTACTCTATTCATAGTGGTAGATATACCACTATATGTTCTAAAAGGTGCATTTAAATTTGCTTAATGAAATGAGAAGTGACTCATATTCTTATTCTCTTTTTTTTAGTGTGGAGAAATTCTTAAAGTTTCGAGGACGAAACTATTTTTAATGGTAGATATTTGTGACGCCTTAAATTCTATTTAAGGGTCAATATATAATTTAAATAAAATTAGTGTGCCAAAAATTAATCAAAAATCTTTTGGAAACCCTAGGTTGGTTTCCTAGTCAAATTCCGCTCAAAAAGTCAACAATTTGAACTTCAAAAAGAAACCCTAAAATATTCGGCCATCACTTGGGTTTTTAATTAAAATTAAAATTCCACAAATCCAAGGAGGATTTAAATTCAAAATTCATCCCTTAGATATAAAGAAGAAATTTTGGCCATAAAGTATAGGAAATAAAGGAGATTTTTTATTTGAATCAAAAGTTAGGTCAAAACTCAACCAAAATTCAAATTATTTTTCCTTAAAAACTAAGGGATAATTTTCGGCCACTTAAGGGGAAATAAGAGAGAAACCCCTAGCCTCAAAACAGCACAAAAACTTTCCCTTTTGCCCCTTAAAATTTTCAGAACAAGGAAGAGAAAGGGAAAGAAAAACCTAGTATGAAAACCCCCTTTTAACTCTCATTCACCCCTCCTTTCACCCTCAAAATTTCGGCCAGCTTTCCCCTCTCCCCTCTCTGAATTTTTTCTCCCAAAACACACCCAAAACAGCAAACAAAACCTACCAAAAGGCAGCTCAAAGATTCAACAACTTTTGAGACAAAAACAAGGTGAGAAATCAAACTTTTTCCTTCCTTCTCCTTTTGATTTTAAATCCGAAATTTATATGGTTTTCTCCACTATTTCCATACTGTTTTGAAGACTCCAATACTCACACAAATTCAGCCAAAAGGGAGACCAAGCATCAAAAATAGGGCAGCACAAACAAGGTGTGATTTTTCTCTCAAACCCTAAAATTTTGCCTCATTGATCCCCTTCTCAAAAACCCTATTATCATATGTGTAAGATTTTATAATTTTGTCAATTTGATTCTTGGGTTGTGTTAATGACATATAAATAAGGTTTTCCACAAAATTTCGTGATCATTGGATGAAAATTGAATTGGTTTGAGGCTAATTGAAATTCGGACACAAAAAAACGGAAATCTGAAAAATTGCCATACAAACAGTAAATTTGTGTCAGCCATAACTTGAGTTTTTAAAACGATTTTTGAGTGATTCTTGAGCCTAAAGTTAAATTCAAGATGTCCCCTAAGTGCCTGAAAAATTTCAGAAGCAAACTCATCCATTTACCCAGTCAAAATATTTTTCTAAGATAGGCGGACAGAACTGCCAGGTTTTGAACCGAAACTGAAACCCAGATTTTTATGCCTGAAAACAACCCTCGGTTTTTGGCTTAGTTGAATGACCAAATGATGTCCAAAAATTATAAAAATTAATGGAATTAAAGCTACGGATGTCTAGTTTAACATATTAAAAATTTAGAATTTTTGGGATGAAAAATAAATTAATATGGATTTTACATTCAGCCTAGGTCACTCTGCCCATACCCAGTAATATCTTAACTTAGAGTTTTTGATAAATTTTAAATCCCAAATATTTATTAAACGTTTTAGAATCTTTTGTGGCACACTAAAATGATTGGATGATTATGTCTAGACCTAGACTGATCATATGTTTTGATTATAGGATTTATTTGACGTTCTTGCTTGATTGGTGGATCACGTTATCGCAACGCTTATGCAAAAATTGAGGTAGGATGTTCTAGCCTTTTCTGGGAGTAGTCAAGTGTTTTAAATTTCCCTGTTTTATCGATGGCATGCTGTTTTCAGTTTATGAAATTATTATATTGTTTTTGATGAAATAAACGCATGCAACATATTTGGTAATTAAATGTGTATTTGAAAACGTGTTTTGATTTATGGCATAATATAACTTGGTAAATACCATCTTTTGAATAATCCGGTGAACATAATTGAGCTCTAGTTCACGATCATCGTAAATGATGCGTGCGTCCCAAAGTTGACGCCATGGGGGAAGGTCCCTAAACCTGCGTAGGGCCGTTCGGCCTATTTAGACCGTAACGAGATGATCTAGGATAATTCAAATTCGAGACACGTATATTATAGCTACGACAAGTCCTCACTCATAATATGATAGTTTGTTTTAATGATTTATTATTTTAATATTGGGGCACGTATATTGCAGCTACGCTAAGTCCTCAGCAGAATAAAACTTGTATTAAAAATGTTTTTTTTTAATTGTTGATTATTTTTGGAAACGAATATTATGCCATATTTTTAAATGTTATCTGTTAACCCACCTTTGTTTCTGTCCTACTGAGCCAGCGCTTACGTCCCTTTTTCTTTGTGATTTCGAAATGACTACTTCCAGGTACAGGAGGTAGCAGTTCTGAAATTCGTTGAGATATCCGTTACTACCGAAGATGATGCCATCCGTTTTCTCCATCTTCTTCTTTCTGTTTCTCGTTCTGATGTAATGAGACTTTAAGTTTGTACTTTATTTCACGTTATTTAAATTTCATGCTTGGGAATATTTTATGGTTGGTAATTTCTTTTGAAAACCGATTTTGTGTTTGACTTCTGCATTAAAAAGCATTTATTTTCTCCTTTATTTTATTTTGTGGTTATGATGCTACTTTATAATTAGGCTTAGCTAAATTATAATGTTGACCCGTTGTTTTTTGAAATAAATGTTTTCCTTAAATCTCGGGTTGATATTATGATTTGGCTGCCGTGTCACGTGTCTAAATTTTGGGCCGTGACAGAAAGGGGTAATCGACAGTGAAATCGGTCCACCCTATTATGTGAGTATGCATTGAGACACGCAATATCAAGAAACCGGTCTAGACGACCATTTCATGAGCTAGTCATCAGTATGTTCAGACTGGTCATCTGAGCACAGCAGTGATAATTGCCCTAATAGATGTACAGTATCGAGAAAAGTGGTCTAGATGACCTCTTCTCGCCCATAAACTGACAAAATCAAAGTCAGAATGCTCAGATTAGTCAGTCAGATAGTGAAAAGTGAATTGTGAATAGCGATTAGTGAATAGTGAGAAACGCAGTGTCAGGTTAGTGGCCAAGACGGCCTTAATCTGGCATAAAACTGATATATTAATAGTCAGCAGGCTCAATCTGGTCAATTGAGCATAAAATGTAGATTTTTTTTTAGGGATACGCAGTATCGGGATGAGGGTCAAGACGACCTTTTCTCATCCCGAAACTGATATATTTAGACTCAGGACACCCAAATTAGTCAATCGGGCACCTGGCACGTTTTTCAAGACGGGGTCATACAGATCCCAAAAACTGGTCTAGAAGACCTCAGATGGACGTAAAACTGATAAATTTTGAAATCAGCACGTCCAAATTGGTAAAGGGAGACTGTGTTTGAAATTTCACGTGAAAACGCCTCGTTATGCGTGTACAGTGTCAACATAGTGTAGGCCTAACCATAGTATCAAGAAATTGGTCAAGATGACCTTTTCTTGATATAAAACTGATATATTTGGAATCAGAATGCTCAAATTAGTCATTTGAGCACAAAAAGTAATTTTTGACTGGGAACCATGCAGTATCGGGAAATTGGTCGAGACGACCTCGGATGAAGATAAAACGGATATATTTGGGTTCAGCACGCCCAAATTAGTCAGTATAGCCTATGTTAAAATTTTTCAAAAAATTAGTATAAAAGGATGAAATTTTTGGGACTGTTGAAAAATAGCCCCCATAATTTTTTCAAATCCCATTTCCTCCCCCAACACCACACGAGGATGAACAGTAACCATCAGTTGAATCCGACCTCCGTTTTCGACACCGCTGGCACCATTGGAAAGCTCTCGACGAGCTGATTCCAACGGTGGACCGAGTCGATCGAACCGACGCCGGAGCACGCCGCACGCGCCTCCCAAATCCAACGGTGGCCGAATTTTTCAAACCGTTGTATCTCCGCCGTCCGACTTCCAAATGCCACGATTCCGATCCCAATGGATTCGTGGTGAAGAGTAGAACAAAACCTAGGCTTCATTTTACGTCAATAGCCGTCGGATCGCGCCGCCTAAGGTTCGCCGTCGCCGTCGCCGCCGTCGGATCTCACTATTCCGGTGGAGTTGAGTGGCAAGGTGGGTATCAAAATGCTCAGAACAACACGCAGATCAAAAGCCCCAAGTCAATTTTGGGCAACAACGCCGGAAAATGAGGATCCAACACCGCCGCCGTCGCCGACTTTTCGAGGGCCGATTTCCGGTGATAGGAGCCTCGATTGGTGAAATTGACACCACCAATGGGTTCCTCTCGTCGAGCTCTTCAAGATGGTGGTCGCCACTCCCATCGCTGCCGTGGTCAACGCCAGTCAACGGCCGGTCAACGGCGACCAGAGACCGAAAATTGAAGAATGGCCCGTTGGCCAATTTTTGACGTTCCGGACACATCCGCGGCATTAGATTTGCAAACCGGAGTTTCAAAAGTGGAGGACGATGATTCAAAGATTGTGCGATGGAGATCGAACGGTTCACCCGACCGCCAACGGGAACGATTTTGGTAGTGGTTTTGATCCCTTGATTCCTCAATTTATTATTAGAAATAATTATGTATGAATTATGGTTTACTGACTTGAGGAATTGTAAGAAAAAGGGATGAAATGTCGAAAAAGAGAATGTGAGGAAATGTGAATATTTTTACGTAAAAAGCGGAGCTTTTACATAAAAATTAGGCCTCTGATTTAGTACGTGGCAGGTTAGAATAGGTTAGATGGTTTTGAGGCGTTTCCGAAATGCCGGAAACCCAAAAATTAAGCGGAAATGCTGCCGAAATTTCTAAAACGGCACAAAGGGGTATTTTAGGAAACGAGGGGTGAATATGTGATCGGGGTGGAAACCCGAGCCCCCTCGATGACCTAGATCCAGGAAAGAAGGACGGAGGTTTACAGGATTAGTGAACCGCCCAATTAGAAATCTCGAAATGTAAGAAAACGACCCCTAGATCAGAATAGTGCCACCCGAGGGACGGGTGTGATCTAAGTATAAAATTTGGGGTGATTACATCGGTAACGGTAACCCGACAGGCTAAATGGTCATACGGGAGGTATTCAGTCAGTTGACTGGTCGGTTAGCCAGTCAAGGACCAAGTTGGAATGGGATAGTGAGAGACAGTGTTTAGTTTGTCAAGTAGACAAATTAATCAAGCACGATTAAAAATTAGATATCAAATTTCCCAAAGTAGAGTAGTTGGGTACCGATAGGCATCGGTACCACACAACGATAAGTTTATTAGTTCCTAACGATAGAGTGACCTAAGAGCGATGTTAATTAATTTATTGGGTAAATAAATTAATTAACAATGATTAAAAAATCAAATTCTTAAGAAGAGGGCAATTAGTACCGATAAGGATCGGTACCACATAACGAGAATTTTTATTAGTCACTAATGACCACGGTGACCTAAGAGTGAATGTTAATGTAATGCATTATGATTACAGGGAGGTACCTGTATTGTGATGAAGGTGTTAGGAAATGCCCTAAGTATTAGAGACATTTTGATGTATTCATTTTGAACTGGAAAATAAAATTATACATAGAGGTTATTCTTTACATTGCTATTTGTCCTCGTCTTATTTACATGTTAAAGTAAATGTAAGCAAATATGGCTCACTGACTGCTTGTGTTAAAACTGTTGGAACGTTGCATGCAATGGACTTTTGTATGCGAGAAGAATATGTTCTAAAGTTAGCAGTCTAAACTATGGTCTGTAGTCTATGGGGTTAGACCGAGCATCTAACTCATGTTAAGACTATTATGTTGTCTAAAGCCTTGGAGGGGACGGTCTGTCTTGACTGTCTAGAGCTGGACTCCCAAGTAGAGACATGGATATGTTGCTCGGTGGTGACATATTAGACCGGGACTAAAGTGTGATTGATCTACGTAGTCCGCTATGAGTGGATCAATCTGCTTTTGACGTTCATTGTGCAATAACCTTAATCCTGAGTAAATGAACTACTTCATGTATATGACTTGTGTACTTTGATGTTCCAATGGCTAAAGCGTCTCAGAGGTAGTAAGCTTATAGACCGGTTCGTTGGGTGCATGACTTGTATACGATGAAGGGTTTGTTTGCAGATATCGGAATCATAGCTCTGAGGAGTTAAAGGTATCCTCTTAAAGGCATTATACTGAATGTGAAAATGGACAAGGCCTTGGGTCGTCTGCTGGGCGGATGACTTCTTATTCACATATGGTGAATAATCATTTTCTTGATTCGGTAGTATAATGGAACTTTAAGATAGCCTGATCAGTAGGATTAAACAGACTTTGACCTAAGGCTGATCATGGATATCATATGAGGGTTTTGCATATATGACAAGGTCATTGGATGGTAGCTCGTCACAGGCTTACGTAATACGGTATATAATTGGGAGTTCAGTTTCAGGTTTATAGTGGTGTGACTCTGAAATTAGTGATCATATGATTGAGTTGTTCGGTACAGAATGATGATCATATGGAATCACGGGAGCCCGATTATATATGTCCAATCAGTCCCTCTACTAGCTCCACATAATTCCTTAACGTTTGGCAAATTGATTTGTGTATGCTATTGGCTAGTTTATTATGCATGGATGGTGATGACACAGGATTAGGATGGTAGACAAGATTCTCTCCGGTTGGATTCAGATTTTGTTTTGGATAATAGAGTACACAATTATTCGAACTCCAAATAAAGTTGCCATGATTTTATTTGAGATTGTATTGGAGTTGTAGAAAATTATCCATGAGAACAAGAATATGAAACACAACCGTTTTGTGGAATTTGAAATTTGAATTTTGAAATTTGAAATTTGAATTTTGAAATTTGAAATTTGAAATTTGAATTTAAAATTTGAATTTGAAATTTGAATTTGAAATTCGAATTTGAAATTTGAATTTGAAATTTAAATTTGAAATTTGAAATTTGAATTTGAAATTTGAATTTGAAATTTGAAATTCAAATTTTGAATCACAGTCCAAGTAGGATTCGAATTTGTTGTGGAAAATCCACAAGGTTTGAAATTCGAATTTGAGTTGGATTTGGAGAGGATAATCTTGTTAGAATCCTACTTGAATTTTGAATCCAAATCCCAACAAATAAGGGACGAAATTTTTGAGGATAATCTTCATGAAAGATTTCGGATTTTGTGGATAAGATTCAAGGGTAAATTCAAGCTTCAATCCTAGTTGAATTTGGATTCTCTCCTCCCTAAAAGTGGCCGAAATTTTGGAGCCTTTATCCTAGGAAATTCGGTTATTTTTTGGATAAGGTTGAGATGAGATTTAGCTTGAAAATCCTAGTGGAATTTTTGATTCTTCCTTATCCATAATGGCCGAAATTTTTTGGAGGATTTTCTCCTTGTGAAATTCGGATTTTTTGTTGAAAAAGGGAGATAAAAATTCTAGTTAAAATCTTGTTTAGATTTGATTGGATTTATCCTAGTAAAACCGAATTTATTGTTGGGATTTTCCCTTGGAGAAATTCGGATTTTATGGGTTTGGATAAGGGAAAATATCTTTTCCTAATCCAATTCAAATTCAGAGATTCACCTCATGCAGGTCTATAAATAGAGGTCCTGCCACTCCAGTTCTCTTAGACCACAGACTCTCAGGTGAGCAGGCTTATTGTTGCACAGCTCATCGTGACAATAAAGTTCTTTAGAGATCTGGGTGGTCGGAAGAAGACTAGCAGTGCTAGCATACCGATCGAGGTTCAGAGTGCCCACACACTCAGCCATTCGGGAATTGGAGAATAGTAGAGAAGGCTAGTTGGTTGAAGCCTCCGGTCATTCTCCTCCTGCAGATTGGCGTCCTTGAGGTATGAGTTTTAATTGTTGTTGATTTATTGTATATGGCATCATGAGATATTTAACGATCTAAAAATTTTTATTGTTCCGCTGCGCCACTCTGATACGGTTTTACCGATTTATTTTCCTACAATTGGTATCAGAGCCATCTCATGACTATGCCATGTACATAAATTAGACAATTACTTAGTCCTTTTATTTATGTATGGATTTGATATTTAGAGAGTGGCATTCTAGGGTTCCTCTATGTTGTTATCATGGATTATGTATAAAGTATGTGGTTATTTTAATTTTTTGAATTATTATAAGCATGCTTGATTATACCGGTTATGGTTCCTTAGAATTTAGAAAAATTGTATCAAGGAATTTTTATGTAACCATGGGAGCAGTTTAATTAACACTGTAATTTTCTCATAGATTTTATTTTGTCTCTTAGAATTTTTATGGATAGAATTTTGTACACCGGAAACGGTATAGGAATTTTTTATGTAATTATTCTTGGAGGAGATTGAAGATTGAAGACCGTAATTTATTTTTTCCCAAAAGTTAAATTTGATTTAAAGATTGAAATTTTGATTGTGTGGAAAATTTCAATTTAATTAGGATTCAAATTAATTTTTGGAGATCCTAATAGGTAAATTGGAATATGGCATGAAAATCAAGACACGACCCCTCGGGATAGGCCGACGGGCCTTGGTGGGGCTGCAGCCCCTGCCCTCGGGCAGGATGGGGCTGCGGCAGCCCCTCTACAGGCAAACATCTCCCACGGCCGCAGGCTTGGCCTGCAGCCGAGGGTGGCGCAGCCTGGCGGTTGCTGTGCCCAGCCTGGTCGTGCGGCCTGGCGCTGCAGGCTTGGCCTGCAGCCCGGCAGGGCTGCACATGGGGTGGCCGTGGGCTGCCAGCCCCTCCGGGGTTGGTGGCTGCCCACGGCGGCCGCCGCCCACGGGGGCGGCGGTCCGAAGGTCTAAAAAATCAGAAAATTTTGATTTTTAAATTTGAGATTTAATTTTAAATCATGTTTAAAAAATATGTAATTAAAAATTTTGAAATTTTTGAAATTACATATTATTACAAATGATGTTTAAAATTGTTTAAAATTTAAATTTGAAGTTTAAATTTGAAATTCGAATTTGGAATTTGAATTTGAAATTTAAATTTTTGGAGATTTAAATTTTAAATAATTCTTGGGATGAGAAATAAATGGAGAGGCTACATAAAGATGGATACAAGAAGACGGAACAGAATTCAAGACCCAAAGAATGCTTTGGATAGAATTTTGTAATCTTTATTTTCTTTGTTCTAGGATGGAACCATGGCTTGGTTATTCTGTCAATTATTTTTTCTGTGATATGTCATGGATGTATAAATATGTATTGATGGATGTTTTATATGCATATTTGATAACATGTCATATAGGATAGGTGAGTGCCGCTCATACTATATTGATCATACATAATTTGTCAAAACTTGCATGTTTTTCAAAATATTGAGTGGGAGAGGGTTTCAAACAAAACCCACGGCCTCCATTGTTGATCCATATGTGAAAGCATGGTAACGCCTCGCGTCAGTTCTGCCCTGACCACACCCCTCGGTAGGTGTTTACCGCTGCCGGTATACTAGATTGGATCTCCTATGTGGAAAACGTGTTCGGGTGCAATCCTATTCATGACCACCCCTCGGTGGCTTGGTAGGACGTGGATCGGGCTACGTAAACAATGGTTAAACACTCAAGACTCGTTTAGTTATTAACCTTCCCTAGAAGCTCTGTTAACTAGACTGGTGGCCAAATAAGCGGTTATTAATATATGTCTTAACCTTGGAGGATTTAAGGTAACATATATTAATTGGACGGGGTCCATGTTCCGGCTATTTGTTCTCATGACCACCCCTCGGTGGCTTGGGGCAATGGGTGCTGAGAATTACCGTTGCAATGCTACATGTTTTTTCAAGTTTCATGTAGGAACATACTTGTATGTTTTATTTGCTAAATTATCTGCATATTTGCTTGGGCTTTGTAATGATGTCTAGTATAATTTTATTTCAGTTCGAAATGTCACCGACACCCCTTATTTCAATACTTACTGAAAATAAGTTGAATGGCGACAATTATAAAGATTGGAAAAGAAATCTATTAATAGTTCTCAGCTGCGAGAGACACAAGTTCGTACTGGACGAACCATGCCCACCTGGGCCCAAACCTGACACACCACTTGAGGAGGTCCCAGTTGCCTATAATCGTTGGAGAGAATCCAATGAAATAGCTCGATGCTACATCCTTGCTAGCATGATGAGTGCTTTACAAAAGCAGCATGAGACTTATCAAGTTGCTGGGAAGATCATGGACAATCTGGAGGACATGTTCGGAGGCCAAGAAAAATTGGCTCGGCAGTCCGCTATCACCAGCATTATGAACTCTAAGCAAAAGGCGGGTGCTCCGGTGAAGGACCATATGATCACTCTAATGGGATTCTTCGCTGAGGCTGCCGAGAATGGTGCTGAGTTGGACTATAACACCCAGATCGAGATGGTGTTCAAGACTCTTTCTAAAGATTTTGTGGGGTTTAAGGCCGCATACAATCTGGCGACAAAGGAGTTAGGACTTACCGAGCTCATGAAGCAACTACAGGCTTATGAGCGGATGATCAGGGATGAGGATACGGTCCGACCTAAAGGAGAGGCCAATTTGGCGGAATCTTCCAATCCCTCACGGAAGAGGAAGAGGCCAAATAAGAAGCAAGTGGCTTCCAGTTCTTCTAATCCTCCTGTCTCGGACGGGAAGAAGAAGAAGAAGAACAAGAAGCCAAAGGACCCTAAAAGGTCCAAATGCTTCCATTGTGGGCAGGTAGGTCACTTCAAGAAGGCTTGCCGGGAATTCCTAGCCTCCAAGGGCAAGGAAGGTAAGGAACTTCATTACTTAGAAGCGTGTTTGGTGGAAGAATCGAAAGACACTTGGGTCATTGATTCGGGCGCCACTAATCATGTTTGTGTTTCTATGCAGGGGTTCGTGGAAACGAGAAGTCTACATGATAGGAGCCTCTCGTTGCGGACTGGAGATGGTAGCTTTGTGGTGGCTGAGGCAGTGGGAGATGTTCATCTTTATTTTGATCAATTTAGGTTTATTTTATTGAAAGACTGTTTTTATGTTCCTAATTTTAGGAAGAACCTTATATCGATAGCTTGTTTAATGAAGGATTCTTATTCAGTTTCTTTTAGTAAAAGAGTTGATATTCGTAGAAATAAGTCTTTTATCTGTTCTGGATGGATGGATGGAAACCTATATTTGATCAGACCAAAGATGTACTCACTGCTTGACACTGAATTAATTAATAACTCTAAAAGGTTGAAAGTTTCTCACTCTAACAAGGCATATCTTTGGCATTTAAGACTTGGTCATATTAATCAGGATAGGATTCAAAGATTGGTGAAAGTCTGTCCTCTGGAATCTCTGGAGGAGGTACGACTTCCCCAATGTGAGTCTTGTCTAGAGGGTAAGATGACTAAGAGGTCTTTTGGAGCTAAGGGTACAAGGGCCAAGGAGCTCTTAGAAATTGTGCACATTGACGTATGTGGCCCCATGAACGTCACAGCACGAGGAGGGTTCGAGTATTATGTCTCCTTTATAGATGATTACTCGAGGTATGGATATGTGTATCTGATGCACCGCAAGAGTGAAACCTTTGATAAGTTCAAAGAATATCGTGCGAAAGTGGAAAAGCAATTAGATAAATCCATAAAGACACTTCGATCTGATCGAGTTGGCGAATACCTCTCCGATGAATTTCTAGGACATCTTGTAGAGAACGGGATTTTATCCCAATTGACTGCACCTGGTACTCCATAACAGAATGGTGTAGCTGAAAGGAGAAATAGGACCTTATTGGATATGGTACGGTCCATGATGAGTTATTCAACGCTGCCATTATCATTTTGGGGATATGCTTTACAAACGACATACTATATTCTGAACCAAGTTCCGAGCAAATCAATTCCTAGAACTCCGTATGAATTGTGGCGTGGCAGGAAGCCCTCCCTTAGACATATGAGAATATGGGGCTGCCCGGCGCATGTACTGGATGGGGATGCAAAAAAGTTGGAACCAAGATCAGAATTATGCATGTTTGTAGGGTATCCAAAAGGAACTAAAGGAGGTCTGTTCTATAACCCGAAGGAACAAAAAGTCATTGTCTCAACCCATGCGACATTCTTGGAGGAAAGTCACATGAATGACTTTAAGCCTCGAAGCAAAGTGGTGCTAGAGGAGTTATCGGGTGAAAGAACTGCTCCACGGATTTCGGTCTTGGACGCAAGTCCGAGTTCCAGTGAAAGACCTGCAGACGATCAACAATTTAGGGTGCCTCGTCGTAGTGGGAGGGTTTCTAAGAAACCTAATTTCTTCATGTATGATGCTGAGGTATACCAGGCCGAGGCTCATGAGCATGAGGAAGATCCGGTCACATATGATGAAGCTATAAAGGATGTTGATTCTAAATCTTGGAAACAGGCTATGAATAATGAGATGGATTCTATGAAATCCAACTCTGTTTGGGAACTTGTAGATTTGCCGGATGGGATAAAACCTATTGGATGCAAATGGGTCTACAAAAGAAAGAAGGATGCGGAAGGGAGAGTGGAAACTTTCAAAGCTAGACTGGTTGCAAAGGGATACACGCAAAAGGCTGGAATCGATTACGAGGAAACCTTTTTGCCTGTTGCTATGCTGAAGTCTATCCGTATTCTTCTGTCCATTGCTGCGGCTCTCGATTACGAGATCTGGCAAATGGATGTCAAGACGGCATTCTTGAATGGCCATCTTGAAGAGTGTATCTATATGATACAGCCCGAAGGGTTCGTAGCAAAAGGCCAAGATAGGAAAGTCTGCAAGTTGCTTAGATCCATTTATGGATTAAAGCAGGCATCCCGCTCATGGAACCAGAGGTTTGATCAAGCGATTAAGACATTTGGTTTTGAGCAGAACGTTGATGAACCTTGTGTTTATAAACGTATTAAGGATGGAAAAGTGGTCTTTCTGATACTCTATGTCGATGATATACTACTCATTGGGAATGATGTAGGGAACTTATCATCGGTCAAGCTTTGGTTACACCAACAGTTTGACATGAAGGACTTAGGAGAAGCTAATTATGTTCTAGGCATTCGTCTCTTCAGAGATCGAAAGAACAAAATGATAGCATTATCCCAAGCTTCATACATAGATAAAATAATTGACAAATATGCAATGCTAGAGGCAAAGAAAGGCTCACAACCTTCTATTGCCGGTTTAACTCTTTCATTGGATGACTGTCCCAAGACATCGGAAGAAAGAGAGCGTATGAGTAAGGTCCCTTATGCATCCACTGTGGGTAGCCTTATGTACGCTATGCTTTGCACTCGCCCGGACATATGTTTTGCAGTAGGTATGGTGAGTCGATATCAAGCGAATCCTGGAACCAAGCACTAGCAAGCAGTAAAGCATATACTTAAGTATCTTAAGAGAACGAGGGATTATATACTAGTGTATTCTGGAGGGGACCTAACACCCGTAGGATACACGGACTCAGACTTCCAGACTTGTAAGGATTCGAGGAAATCGACATCTGGATCAGTGTTTTTACTCGGAGGAGGCGCCATTGTGTGGAGGAGCGTGAAGCAGGGCTGCACAGCTGACTCTACTATGGAGGCTGAGTATGTGGCTATGGCTGAGGCATCTAAAGAAGCGGTTTGGCTCCATAAGTTCTTTAGAGACCTTGAGGTCATTCCGGGTGTTGACAAGCCTATCACACTTTATTGTGATAATACAGGGGCTATTGCCAATACAAGGGAATCTCGGCACCACAAGAGGACCAAGCACATAGATTGGAGGTATCACATGATTAGAGGGCATGTGGAGACTGGACAAGTGGATGTATGTAAGATCGCATCCGAGGACAACATTGCCGATCCCTTTACTAAGACTTTGGTAGCTAGAAGCTTTGAGAGGCATGTAGAGGCGATGGGGATGCGTAACATGGCACATCTACTGGCTTAGGGCAAGTGGGAGATTGTTAGGAAATGCCCTAAGTATTAGAGACATTTTGATGTATTTATTTTGAACTGGATAATAAAATTATACATAGAGGTTATTCATTACATTGCTATTTGTCCTCGTCTTATTTACATGTTAAAGTAAATGTAAGCAAATATGGCTCACTGACTGCTTGTGTTAAAACTGTTGGAACGTTGCATGCAATGGACTTTTGTATGCGAGAAGAAAATGTTCTAAAGTTAGCAGTCTAAACGATGGTCTGTAGTCTATGGGGTTAGACCGAGCATCTAACTCATGTTAAGACTATTATGTTGTCTAAAGCCTTGGAGGGACGGTCTGTCTTGACGGTCTAGAGCTGGACTCCCAAGTAGAGACATGGATATGTTGCTCGGTGGTGACATATTAGACCGGGACTAAAGCGTGATTGATCTACGTAGTCTGCTATGAGTGGATCAATCTGCTTTTGACGTTCGGGAATTGGAGAATAGTAGAGAAGGCTAGTTGGTTGAAGCCTCCGGTCATTCTCCTCTTGCAGATTGGCGTCCTTGAGGTATGAGTTTTAATTGTTGTTGATTTATTGTATATGGCATCATGAGATATTTAACGGTCTAAAAATTTTTATTGTTCCGCTGCGCCACTCTGATACGGTTTTACCGATTTATTTTCCTACAGAAGGCGAGAGTATAAACTGTCTGCTGACAGGTAAGTACAACTCCGCCTACAGCATGGATAAAATGAATTTAAAATGATGCTTTTCCAGTATATTAAATATGTATCTTGTACACGATGCTGCACAACATACATAAGAGCATATAGTTTCACAATCGAGTAGATTGATGAAAGAACAAGATAGAAGCCATAGATCCCTACCGCATAGGATTGGGGACAGCTTAGAGAAGCGTATGGCTAGAACAGTTAAACAAGATGGAAATAAATAGGTGTGTCGTACCGGCTCCTTCTGTCGAAGGGGTTTCCAGTTAAAGAAAGTTAAGGTCAAAAGTTGAGCATCAGTTGATGGCTCTTCGGCATTAGTTGACCTCGGGAGTTACCGTTGGTCTGCGCGTACACGGTACTGACACATGGGCCCTAAGTAGACAAGAAAAGAAAAGAGAAGTTTTAAGCATAAATGAACATAACCGGATCATGCATTAGTTATAGTTCGCTATGCTTTCTTTTTCCGTAGAGTGCATACAGTACACGATGCTTCTGTCATGCATAAAGTATGTGAAGTTTTATATTCAGTGTTATGACATGTTATGTGATGACATGATATGTGAGCTGATATGAGATATGCTTATATGGTATGTGATTTATTAAGTGATATATGTCATGCCTATGATTTTACGTATGTGCTATGTTTTAAACATGTTTTGCGGTTAACATGTTGTACTTACTGGGCGTAAAGCTCACGGAGTGTGTTCATGCTGTAGGTAAGCATCATGATAGTGGCGGAGGTAGATGTGAGGATGAGGTTATGGATACACCGCGAGTATTCTTCCGCATAGTATGAGTAAATAATATTTTGAATGGTGACAGTTAAATAGTATTTTGAATAGTAAAGGTTAAACGGTATTTTAGAACAGTAAACAGTATATGTATGAGTAGTATATTTAAATAGTATCTGGTGAATAGTAATCAGATAAACAAGTATATAATTGTGTATGTATAATTTAAATCCTTATGTTTTTCAAATTCCGCATTTTAATAGTATACGTACGTGAATAGTACATACGTACGCGTATATATATAAAAAAAAATCCCTCTAAATTTATGGTATTAAATTCAGCAAGTTTAAGTATCGGTTTTAAAGAGAAAGTATAAGTAAAAGCTAAAGAAGCAAGTTAAGTAATAGAGTTTTTAGTGACGGTCCGGGCCGCTGAGGGCACGGGGCGTCACAGGCAAAGTCTACAGGAAGCTCTAGGCACAGAACTGAACTCAGCACCACTTTTCATCTGCAGACAGATGGTCAGTCGGAGCGTCTCATACAGATTCTCGAGGATATGCTACGTGCCTGCGTTCTTGATCTTGGAGATGGATGGAGCAAACACCTCTACATGGCAGAGTTCGTATACAACAACAGTTATCAAGCAAGTATCGAAATGGCACCCTTTGAAGCGTTGTACGGAAAGCCTTGTTGATCACCCATCTATTGGGTTGACAACCAGGAAGCACCAGTGGGTGGACCCGATATGATCCTAGACCAGTACGAGAAGATTGCCATCATTAAACAACGACTTCTAACAGCATAGAGTCCCCAGAAGAGCTATGCAGATTAACGCAGAAAGCCGTTAGAGTTCGAGGTTGGAGAGTTTATGTTGCTAAAGTTTTCACCGAAGAAAGGTATCTCTCGTTTCGAAGTTAAAGGCAAGCTAGCACCGCGTTACATTGGACCTTTCGAGATCATACACAAAGTTGGTAAGGTTGCATATGAGCTGAAGTTACCCGACACCTTGGGAGTGCACAACGTTTTCCATGTATCGATGCTGAGGAAAAGTGCACGAATAGAGTCCGAAGTCATTTCAACAGATGATGTGGAAATCCAACCAGATGTCTCGTACGTCGAGGTTTCGGTGAAGATTTTGGATCGTAAGGTCAAGCAGTTGAGAACGAAAACAATCCCCATGGTGAAGGTTCTTTGGAGTAACCATGGTGAAGAGGAAGCCACATGGGAAACCGAGAAAGATATGCACGAGAACCATACTGAATGGTTCACTAAGCAGTAGAATACATGTAATGTAGTTGACCTAAGTTTGTTTTGTAACCCTACTCTGTTCATAGTGGTAGATATACCACTATATGTTTTGAAAGGTGTATTTAGATTGCTTAATGAAATGAGAAGTTATTCATATTCTTATTCTCTTCTCTAGGGTGAAGTAATTCTTAAAGTTTCGAGGACGAAAATATTTTTAGTGGTAGATATTTGTGACGCCTTAAATTTTATTTAAGGGTCAATATATAATTTAAATAAAATTAGTGTGCCAAAAATTAATTAAAAATCTTTTGGAAACCCTAAGTTGGTTTCCTAGTCAAATTTTACTCAAAAAGTCAACAATTTTGACTTCAAAAACCCTAAAATATTCGGCCATTACTTGGGATTTTTAATTAAAATTTAAATCCCACAAATCCAAGGAGGATTCAAACTCAAATTTCATCCCTTAAATATAAAGAAGAAATTCGGCCATAAAGTGTAGGAAATAAAGGAGATTTTATTTGAATTAAAAGCTAGGTCAAAACTCAATCAAAATTCAAATTATTTTTCCTTAAAAACTAATATGTAATTTCGGCCACTTAAGGAGAAATAAGAGAGAAAAACCCTAGCCTCAAAACAACACAAAAACTTTCCCTTTTGCCCCTCAAAATATTCGGCCAAACAAGGAAGCAAAATGGAAAGAAAAACCTAGTATGAAAACCCTCTTTCAACTCTCATTCACCCTTCCTTTCACTCTCAAAAATTTGGCCAGCTTTCCCTTCTTTCCTCTCTGAATTTTTCTCTCCCAAAACACACCAAAACAGCAAGCAAAAACCTACCTAAAGGCAGCTCAAAGATTCAACAACTTTTGAGACAAAAACAAGGTGAGAAATCAACTTTTTCCTTCCTTCTCCTTTTGATTTTAAATCTGAAATTTTTATGGTTTTTCTCCACTGTTTTCCCTACTATTTTGAAGACTCCAACACTCACGTAAATTCAGCCAAAAAGGAGACCAAGCATTAAAAATAGTGTAGCACAAACAAGGTGTGATTTCTCTCTCTAAAACCCTAAAAAAATTCTGCCTCATTGATCCCCTTTCAAAAACCCTATTATCACATGTGTAAATTTTATGATTTTTGCCAATTTGATTCTTGGGTTGTGTTAATGACATATAAATAAGGTTCTCCACGAAATTTCGTGATCATTGGATGAAAATTGTATTGGTTTGAGGCTAATTGAAATTCGGACAAGAAAAATGAAAATCTGGAAAATTACCATATGAACAGTAAACTTGTGTAAGCCATAACTTGAGTTTTAAAAATGATTTTTGAGTGAATCTTAAGCCTAAAATTAAATTCGAGATGTCCCCTAAATTCCTGCAAAATTTCAAAACCGAACTCATCCGTTGGCCTAGTCAAAATATTTTTCTAAAATAGGTGGACAGAACTGCCAGTTTTTGAACTGAAACTGAAACCCTGATTTTATGCCTGAAAACAACCCCTCAGTTTTTGGCCTAGTTGAGTAAACAAACGATGTCTAAAAATTATAAAAATTATATGGAATTAAAGCTACAGATGTCTAGTTTAACATATTAAAAATTTATAATTTTTGGGATTAAAAATGAATTAATATTGATTTTATAGTCAGCCTAGGTCAGTCTGCCCATGTCCAGTAATATCCTTACTTAGGGGTTTTCACAAATTTTAAATCCCAAATGTTATTAAACATTTTAAAATCTTTTTGTGGCACAGTAAAATGATTGGATGATTTTGTCTAGATCTAGACTGATCATTTGTTGTGGTTATAGGATTTATTTGACGTTCTTGCTTGATTGGTGGATCACGTTATCGCAACGCTTGTGCGATAATCGAGGTAGGACTTTCTAGCCTTTTCTGGGAGTAGTCAAGTGTTTTAAATTTCCCTGTTTTATCGATGGCATGCTGTTTTCAGTTTATGAAATTATTATACTGTTTTTTTGATGAAATAAAACGCATGCAAAGTGTTTTGTAATAAATGTGTATTTTAAAGCGTGTTTTGATTAATGGCATAATATAACTTGGTGAATACCATCTTTTGAATAATCCGGTGAACATAATTGAGCTCTAGTTCACGATCATTATAAATGATGCGTGCGTCCCAAAGTTGACGCCATGGGGGAAGGTCCCTAAACCTACGCAGGGCCGTTCGGCCTATTTAGACCGTAACGAGATGATCTAGGATAATTCAATTCGAGGCACGTATATTATAGCTACGACAAGTCCTCACTCAAAATATGATGGTTTATTTTAATAATTTATTATTTTTAATATTGGGGCACGTATATTGCAGCTACGCTAAGTCCTCAGCAGAATAAAACTTGTATTAAAAATGTTTTCACGAAATTGTTGATTATTTTTTTGAAATGATTATTATGCCATGTATTCTTAAATTGTTGATTATTTTTGGAAACGAATATTATGTCATACTTTTAAATGTTACCTGTTTAATCCACCTTTGTTTCTGTCCTACTGAGCCAGCGCTCACGTCCTTTTTCTTTGTGATTTCGAAATGACTACTTCCAGGTGCGGGAGGTAGCAGTTCCGAAAATCGTTGAGTTATTCATTTTTACCGAAGATGATGCTATCCGTTTTCTCTATCTTCTTCTTTCTGTTTCTCGTTCTGATGTAATGAGACTTTAAGTTTGGACTTTATTTCACGTTATTTAAATTTCATGCTTGAGAATATTTTATGGTTGGTAATTTCTTTTGAAGACCGATTTTTGTGTTTGGTTTCCGCATTAAAAAGTATTTATTTTCTACTTTATTTTATTATGTGGTTATGATGCTACTTTATAAATAATTAGGCTTAGCTAAACCATGATGTTGACCCGCTTTTCGTAATACATGTTTTTCCTTAAATCTCGGGTTGATATTATGATTTGACTGCCGTGTCACGTGTCTAAATTTTGGGCCGTGACATAGGCTTTTCTAAGAATTTTTATGAATAGAATGTAAAAGAACACTATGTTTATAAATAAAAAGATAAAAGTATTAATAAAAATTAATAAATATTTTGGAGGATTTGAAATCTCCAAAAATAGTTAAAGAACAAAATTCATGATTGAGAAAGTGATTTCGGACCAAAACGTTCAGAATAGAGTGGTTTCGGTATCCGAAAAAGATAGATATAAGAAATGGCAAGTCAAAGCAAAGATAAGACAAGATAAGTATTTTAAGGTTTTTAAGAGTTTCGAGATTTAATTAGATCAAACCAATCGCATAGGAGGCGTCAGAAACCTGCCTACGCAATTTCGGTGAAAGTTCCTATTAGTTTGTCTTTTTGGTCAAACTTTGACTCCGGATTAATATAATGAGGACAAAGTAGATGATGTCACAATTGATTTATTTCTTTTAAAGAAATGTGGTAGCTGGATTCAATGATTATGGTTTAAAGTAATTTTTATCAGTAAATATACAGTATCAAGAAATTGGTCAAGATGACCTTTTCTTGAAATAAAACTGATATATTTGGAATCAGAATGCTCAAATTAGCTATTTGAGTACAAAAAGTAATTTTTGATCAGGAGACATGCAGTATCAAGAAATTGGTCAAGATGACCTTTTCTTGACATAAAACTGATATATTTGGATTCAGAATGCTCAAATTAGCCATTTGAGCACAAAAAGTAAATTTTGACCGGGAAATATGCAGTACCAGAAAACTGGTCAAGATGACCTCGGATGAAAATAAAACTGACAAATTTGGGTTCAGCACGCCCAAATTAGTCAGTATAGCTTATCAGCATGCTTAAATTAGTTAATTGAGTACAAAAGTAAATTTTGACCGGCAAATATGCAGTACCGGAAAACTGGTCAAGATGACCTCAGATGAAAATAAAACTGATAAATTTGGGTTCATCACTCCCAAATTAGTCAGTATAGCCTATCAGCATGCTCAAATTAGTTAATTGAGTACAAAGGTATTGACTGAGAATTCGCAGTACCAGAAACTGGTCAAGATGACCTCGAATGAGAATAAAACTAATATATTTGGGTTCAGTATGGCCAAATTTGTCAAGATAGCCCATGTTAAAAATTTGGACAAAAAAGTATTAATAAGGGCGAAAAATCAGAAAATTTCAAAAAAGACCCATAAGTTTCTCTCACTTTCTCTTTCCTCCCCCACACAAAAATGAACAGTAACCAACTATCGGAAACGGTGTCCGTTTTTTACACCGCCAGTCTCGTTGGAAAGCTCTCGCCGAGCTGAGTCCAACGGCGTGCCGACGCGACGAAACAAACGCCGGAGGAGCCCGCATGCACCGCCTGAATCCATCGGCCACTAAAAATTTCAAACAACCATTTCTCCACCATCCGACCTCCAATCAAGGTGATTCTGATCCCAAAAGTTTAGTGGTGAAGAGGAGAACAAAACCTATAGCTCATTTCACCCCAACAGCTGCTGGATCACGCCGCCCAAGCCCTCACCGTCACAGCCGTGGAAGTCACTATTCCCGGCGGAGCTGAGCGACACCGCCCAGCCAAAAACGTTCAAAATGATGCGACCAAGCAAAGCCCCAAGCCAATTTTGGGAATTAACGCCGGCACGACGAAGAATGGACATTGCCGTCGTCATCCGTTTTTCGAGGGTTAGTTTCCGGCCATAGGAGCTTCAATTGGTGAAATTGACACCACCAATGAGTTCCTCACGTCGAGATCTACGATATGGTGGTTGCCTTTCTCCACGCCGCTATCGGTCAACGCCGGTCAATAGCGAGTCAACGCCAGCCAATGGCGACCGGGGACCAAAAATTGAAGAATGGCTTGTTGGCCTATTTTCAACATTTCGGACACATCCGTGGAGTCAGAATTGCAAGACGGAATTTCAAAAGCAAAGAATGGAGCACCAAAGTTTGTACACGCGAGACCGAATGGTTCGTTCGATCGTCGATGGGACGATTTCATTAGTGATTTCGGTCCTTCATTCCTAAATTTATGTTTTGGAATGATTATGTATCAATTATACACTTTTACATGTGAAGTTGTAAGAAAAATGGACTATGTGTATGAAAAATAGTCAAATGAGAAAATGTGAAAAATGTAAAGATTTTTACGTAAAAGATTGAGTTTTGCGTAAAATATAGGACTCTGGTATAGTACGTGGTATAATAGAATTAGGTTAAATGCTTTCGAGGCGTTTCCTAAACGCCGGGAACCCAAAAATTAAGCGGAAATGCTGCCGAAATTTCGAAAACGGTACAAAGGGATATTTTCGAAATCAAAGGGTAAAAATATGATCGGGATGGAAACCCAAGCCCTCTCGGTGAATTAGGCCTGAAAAAGAGGATTAACGACCTAGGGTTGGAATAGTGCCACCCGAGGGTCAATGAATAGTGATTCGAGCATTTCGGCAATTAATGCCGAAAAAGCTAGAAAAGGCTTAAGAAAAATGATTTCATGATTTTTGGACTCAGAAAATCCAGTCTAAGCAATGAAATAAAAATGATATGGCCCAAAGACCCGTTAGGGACAAAACGATCGTTTAGACCAAAAATTTCAAGAATGATAGAAAAGAGCCCTAATGGACTTAGAATGGCTTAATTAAGATTCTAAGGGCCAGAATTCTGTTGCAAATAAAAAAAAAAGTAAAGTTATGATAAAAAAAAGTCTCGCATAGGGTAAAATGGTAATTTTGCCAAAAGTTAGCAGAAAAGTTATAAATGGGATATTAGACCCTAAGTTCAGGATTGGGAAATTAAATGTAGAATTTTTACGTTTTACTAAGTATTACAGAAGAATAAAGATTTATATATCCGTTATTATTGTTTCGGTTATAGGAACCCGATCCAGACGCAACATAGGAACGTCTGCGGATCCAGAAGCGAAGAAGGAGATACGAGTAAAGTATTTGTAAGTACAGACATTTAATTGTCTACTCACGAACTGACTTGCCATAGGATTATATGATGATGTGACGTTATGAATAACATGTTTGCAAAGAAATGTTTTATAAAACGATAAGAAAAGTTTTTGACCATGCAATTATTAAGAATCGCGCATTGTGACATGATAATCCACCATGTTCACAAAGTTGAAAAGAATGAAAAGTTAAAAGAAAGAAAGATAAAAATAACCAAGATAATAAGATTGAAAATTTAAGGTTGGCGTACCGGCCTCCCTAGCTGTGAGGTTTAAGATTATAGAATAGCCTCCACCCCAGATGTGTGGTGTTACCGCAAGCTTAAGGTAGTTAATGGCTAATGCACAACCCCAAGTTTGTAGTGCGAGATCAACCTTGGGGTTGATTGGTAGGTCGCTCTCCCGTTCCCCCATTAGTCCGTGCACATTAGGTACGTTCAACCATAGGCCCACAAGTGAAAGATAAAGAAAGAAAAAGAAAAGAAAAGAAAAGAAAAGAAAAGAAAAGAAAAGAAAAGAAAGCAAAGAAAAGCTAAGAAACGAAAAGAAAGTAAAGTAA
The DNA here is from genome assembly GCA_035233585.1 of Antiaris toxicaria. NCBI lineage: Eukaryota > Viridiplantae > Streptophyta > Magnoliopsida > Rosales > Moraceae > Antiaris > Antiaris toxicaria. Next base: position 87,796,427 of record CP141155.1, read on the forward strand.
AGAAAAGTTAAGAAAAGTTAAGAAAAGAAAAGAATAGAAGAAGAAAAAAGAAAGTAAGAATAATGAGAAGCAAAAAGAAAAATTAAGTAAGCATAATCTGACTAACCTTTGTTGTTAGTTGATGTGATTTATGAAATGTTATGTTTGAGATGTGTTATGAAATCTAAGTTTATGTGTATGATATATTTATATGTATGTTTGTACTTACTGAGCTCTAGCTCATTAGTCTGTTCGTGATGTAGGTAACAAGAGTAAGCTGCCTACATTGTAAAAGAAGAAACAGATGGGCTGGCAAACAGATTCCCAGAGTGTCATGGAGTGGGTTATAGTTTTCACTATGATTTCCACTGCAATTTAAAGAAAAGGTATATGTAATGTAATGAAAAAGAGACAAGGTTTAATGTAAGTTAAGTTTATGAAGTATTTCAATATGTTTTTGAAAGCTCATATTTTTAAATTAAGTTTAAGTTTTAAAAGAAGAAAAAAAAAAGTTATTAGTAATTTTTCAAACATCGCTTCCGAAAGTAATTTAAAATGACGAAGTTAAAGCTAGTAAGTTTAAAGATATAAGAAATAAGTAAGTTAAAGTAAGTTTTTTCCTAAAGTAAGATAAAGAGGAGCAAAGTTAAGAAGAGTTAAAGTTATAAGTGGACGGCTCGAGTGAGTCAGGTCGCCTACAAGATGTAGCATCAGAGCCCAAGTTAAGGTACCTACATTGGTACCAGAGCAAGTTTAAAAGTAAATTAAGAAAAGCAAGTTTAAGATGAGTAAAGTTCAGAGAAGTATAATCAAGTATGTTTAAAGTTTACAAGTAAGTTTAAAGTTAAGAGTTAGTTAAAAGTTTTAAAGTAAGTTTTAAGTTAAGGCAGTTAGGGCAGTCCTAACAGGGTAGTATCAGGGCAGAAGTAAGGTAAAAGTAAGGATAATAGCTAGGCGCTGTAGGAAAATAAATCGGTAAAAACATATCAGAGTGGCGCAGCGAAACAATAAAATTTTTTAGATCGTTAAATATCTCATGATGCCACATACAATAAACCAACAACAATTAAAACTCATACCTCAAGGACGCCAATCTTGCAGGAGGAGAATGACCAGAGGCTTCAACCAACTAGCCTTCTCTACTATTCTCCAATTCCCGAATGGCTGAGTGTGTGGGCACTCTGAACCTCGATCGGTATGCTAGCACTGCTAGTCTTCTTCCGACCACCCAGATCTCGAAAGAACTTTATTGTCACGATGAGCTGTGCAACAATAAGCCTGCTCACCTGAGAGTCTGTGGTCTGAGAGAACTGGAGTGGCAGGACCTCTATTTATAGACCTGCATGAGGTGATTCTCTGAATTCGAATTGGACTAGGAAAATATTTTCTCCCTTATCTTTAACCAAAAATCCGAATTTTTCATAGGATAATCCTAACAATTAAATTCGGTTTTTCTAGGATAAATCCAATCCAAATCAAAACAAGATTTTAACTAGAATTTTATCTCCCTTTTTCAACCAAAAAATCTGAAATCTTTAGGAGAAAATCTTCTCCAAATTTTCGGCCACTTTTAGGATAAGGAAGAATCAAAATTCCACTAGGATTTTCAAGCTTGAATCTCATCTCAACCTTATCCAAAAATAACCAAATTTCCTAGGATTAAGGCTCCAAAATTTCGGCCACTTTTAGGGAAGGAGAGAATCCAAATTCAACTAGGATTGAAACTTGAATTTTCCCTTGAATCTTATCCACAAAAAACCGAATTTTCCATTGAGGATTATCCTCAAAAAATTCACCCACTTTTGTTGGGATTTGGATTCAAAATTCAAGTAGGATTCCAACAAGATTATCCTCTCCAAATCCAACTCAAATTTGAATTTCAAACCTTGTGGATTTTCCACAACAAATTCGAATCCTACTTGGACTGTGATTCAAAATTTGAATTTCAAATTTCAAATTCAAATTTCAAATTCAAATTTCAAATTTCAAATTCCACAAAATGGTTGTGTTTCATATTCTTGTTCTCATGGATAATTTTCTACAACTCCAATCCAATCTCAAATAAAATCATGGCAACTTTATTTGGAGTTCGAATAATTGTGTACTCTATTATCCAAAACAAAATCTGAATCCAACCGGAGAGAATCTTGTCTACTATCCTAATCCTGTGTCATCACCATCCATGCATAATAAACTAGCCAATAGCATACACAAATCAATTTGCCAAACGTTAAGGAATTATGTGGAGCTAGTAGAGGGACTGATTGGACATATATAATCGGGCTCCCGTGATTCCATATGATCATCATTCTGTACCGAACAACTCAATCATATGATCACTAATTTCAGAGTCACACCAATATAAACCTGAAACTGAACTCCCAATTATATACCGTATTACGTAAGCCTGTGACGAGCTACCATCCAATGACCTTGTCATATATGCAAAACCCTCATATGATATCCATGATCAGCCTCAGGTCAAAGTCTGTTTAATCCTACTGATCAGGCTATCTTAAAGTTCCATTATACTACCGAATAAAGAAAATGATTATTCACCATATGTGAATAAGAAGTCATCCGCCCAGCAGACGACCCAAGGCCTTGTCCATTTTCACATTCAGTATAATGCCTTTAAGAGGATACCTTTAACTCCTCAGAGCTATGATTCCGATATTTGTAAACAAACCCTTCATCGTATACAAGTCATGCACCCAACGAACCGGTCTATAAGCTTACTACCTCTGAGACGCTTTAGCCATTGGAACATCAAAGTACACAAGTCATATACATGAAGTAGTTCATTTACTCAGGATTAAGGTTATTGCACAATGAACGTCAAAAGCAGATCGATCCACTCATAGCGGACTACGTAGATCAATCACGCTTTAGTCCCGGTCTAATATGTCACCACCGAGTAACATATCCATGTCTCTACTTGGGAGTCCAGCTCCAGACAGTCAAGACAAACCGTTCCCTCTAAGGCTTTAGACAACATAATAGTCTTAACATGAGTTAGATGCTCGGTCTAACCCCATAGACTACAGACCATAATTTAGACTGCTAACTTTAGAACATTGTCTTCTCGCATACAAAAGTCCATTGCATGCAACGTTCTAACAGTTTTAACACAAGCAGTCAGTGAGCCATATTTGCTTACATTTACTTTAACATGTAAATAAGACGAGGACAGATAGTAATGTAATGAATAACCTCTATGTATAATTTTATTATCCAGTTCAAAATGAATACATCAAAATGTCTCTAATACTTAGGGCATTTCCTAACAGGCGCTACATTGTTGGTATCAGAGCAGATTTAAGGGTAAGTTTAAAGTTGAGGTAGTTAGGACAGTTCCTAACAATAATGCCAGAATGAGTAGCCATCGACAAACTACCCAAGTCGCTGTAGTGCGAAATTTCCTCATTAGGAGTGGAGTTAGTTTCTAGAAAGTTGGTGGCACTGCAATTGAAGCCAACAATCCTAGAAGAAATTAAGAAAGCTTAGGAGCTAGATAGTACTTAGAGAAGAAGCTTCCAAGAAGGAAAAGTCAGAATTCCACCTCTTCGATGATGGAATACTACTCTTTCAAGGATGAATTTGCATGCCAGACAAGGAGGATTTAAAGAAAATAATACTCACAGAAGCACATGATACTCTTTATTTAGTACATCTGGGTAGTACAAAAATATACCAAGACCTAAAGCAGCACTTTTGGTGGAGAAAGATGAAGAATGACATTATTAAACACATCAGTAGTTGTTTAACATGTCAGAGGATCAAAGTTAAGCATCAATGACTAGCAGGCGAGTTACAGCCATTGGAGATCCCATAATGGAAATGGGAGCACGTGACTATGGATTTCGTGGTAGGATTACCTAAGACAAGTGAAGGATTTGATGTGATATAGGTAGTGGTGGATTGATTGACCAAGTCCGCTCACTTTATACCCGTAAATATAATGTACACCTTGGATAAATTGGCCGAATTGTGTATTGCCAACATTGTGAGATTGCATGGAGTACCGACAACGATAGTGTCAGATCGTGACAATCGGTTCACATCTAATTTCTAAAAAAGTATACAAGAGGCGATAGGCTCAGAATTAAGATTCAGAACTACATTTCATCCCTAGACTGATAGATAGTTTGAGCGCACAATCCAAACACTGGAAGATATGCTCCAAGCATGTGTATTAGATTTCAAAGGAGCAAGGAATAAGAAACTACCACTAATTGAATTCTCTTATAATAATAGTTATCAAACCTCTATTGGAACGGCTCCTTATGAAGCGTTATATGGAAGGAAATGTAGATCTCCTATCCATTGGTATGATCTGAGGGAGAAAGAACTACATAAGACCGAGTTCATTTAGGAGATGATTGATGCAGTCAAGAAGATCCAACAGAGGATGAAAACGGCGTAGAGTCGTCAAAAGAGTTATGCAGACAAAAGAAGAAGATTCCTGGAATTCAAGGAAGGGGACTTCGTGGTCCTAAAGATAGCACCAATGAAAGGTGTCATGCGATTTGGAAAGAAAGGGAAACTAAGTCCAAGATATATAGGGCCTTTTCCGATTATCAGTCTAGTTGGAAAGGTAGCCTATAAAATAGCGCTGCCACCTGAGTTGTCCTCAGTACATAATGTTTTTCATGTATCAATGCTAAGGAAGTACATATCAGACCCTTCACATGTTCTGGACTATGAGCCGATTCAAGTTCAAGAAGACTTATCTTATGAAGAGCAACCGATGCATATATTTGCTCGAGAAGAGAAAATGTTGAGAAACAGAAGTATTCCACTGGTCAAAGTCCTATAGAGAAATCATAGTGTAGAAGAGGCCACATGGGAAAGAGAAGAAGAAATGAGAGACAAGTACCCCTACTTATTCTAATTTTCAAGGACGAAAATTTTTAAGGAAGGGTGATTGTGACAGACCAAAGAATCGCAATAGTGGTACCTAGGTTAAACTAGGGTTTTTCTAAGAATTTTTTGAACAAGAATATATGAGAACACTGTTTTTGTAAATAAACAAATAATAGGGTTAATAGAAATAAATAAAGGTTTTGGAGGATTTAAAATCTCCAAAAATGATCAAAGAATAAAGTTCATGATTGAGAAATTGATTTCGGACCAAAACGCTCAAAATGGAGTGGTTTCGGTATCCGAAAAGTATAGATATAAATAAATGGCAAGTCAAAGAAAAAGTAAGATAATATAAGTGTTTTAGGGTTTTTAAGAATTTAGGGATTGAGTTAGATCGAACTGATAGCACGGATGGTTAGAAAAGTCCCCCGGTGCACTCCCCTAGAAATTTCGTCATTTTCAGAAAAATGAGGATGCCATTTAGAAACCGAAAACCCCAAGACATTACCTTAGGTAAACTAAGAACGGGGAAAAAGATGAAAAACTACGGTTTTGATTTTCAGTCAAACCAGAATGAATTAAGGAAAAATGTTCGCATGGACAACCTTAGAAACTTATCTACGCGATTTTGGGGTAAAACCGTTCGGTTTGACTTTTGGTGAAAAAGTTGATCGAGATAATTATGTGGAGTCAAAGATTGGATGTGAATCATTGAATGGATGTAAGATTACATCCAAATCTAAGGGCTAGGGTTTAAAGTCAATTTGATCCAATGGCCATGATTTAAAGTCAACAAAAAAAGTCAAAAACTTATCTCACAAAAATTCAAGAGTTTTCTAGGGCTTATGGTGGCGCATTTTGATTGGAAATGAAAGAAAAATCAGCAAAAAAATTTTTAAAATTGCAAACTAGCCTTTAAAAAGTTGCTAAAAAGCCCTTGAATTGTTACTAAATTGTCCAAGATGTTTTACAAATTGGTCCCTCCTTTTTGGGCTGACATATACACAGTTTTGGGGTGGTTAAAACCAGAAAATTTTCAGCCATTTTTCCTCCATTGCAGCCGTGTATTCCATCTCCCAAAAACCAGAAAATTTCTTCAAAATTTCTTCAAGAAAAGGTGTTCAAAATTCATCTCAAGCTCAAGGAAACAGGATAACATGGTGAGCTTTCATTTTTGCATGGTTTCTTCTTGCTTTCTCATGGAAAAACCGTGTAGGTGAGGGGCTGATTTTGAAGCAAAAATTCAGTTTTTGTTTTGATGGATTTTGCTTCAAAGCGTGTTAATGGTATGAGGTTAGGTTAAGTAAAGAATAAGAGCATGAAAAATCAAGTTTTATGCATGTTTTGCTCATAAAAATCGTGGGTTATTCATGGTATGGAAGGGTGAAATTTTGATGAAAACTGGGTTGGTTTTTGGTGTTGAAAATCATGTGGAAATGTGACAAAAGAAAGGGATGGAATGAAATTGGAAAACATAAATTTTTGTGGTTGTTTTCTTATAAAAATCTGTGGGATATTGTGACAACCGGGAAATTTAGGCAATTCTCGGAAGAAAATGTACAAATGTATGTGTAAAACAATTTGTACTATTTAAAGAGTGAAATAAATGTATTTATATTGTTTAGAATATATTAAAATGTTCTAACAATACTGACGAGTAAAAATTCAGTGTTGGAAAAATTCACTGAATTGAAACGGGTGAAACGGTGCCAAAACCGGCATTGAAAACCCTAACTAGGACAATAAAAGATGGAAAACTTTCGGAATTAATTTTGATCAAATAGAAGCAGTTTAAATTGATCCGACTGCACAGGAGACCTCAGGAACACGCCGAGACGATTTCAGGAAAATTTTGGCTCGAACCGGTATCGGTCAAAAAGTAGTCGAATTAATGTGAATAGTGAAAGTCAAAGTCAACTTTTGCTTTAGCATTTATGATATCATAAATCCCTTTAATAAATGGGAAGAAAATGGTGGTTGGTAGCATTAATGGCCATGATTTAGTTTCTTTTTGATCTAAAGGTCAAGATTTGGCCAAAATTCACCATTTTAATTTATTGAAAAATATGGAAAGAATTAAGGTGAAATGTGTTGAGTTTTGATTGGTGGAAAGCCAAATTAATTGGCCTTTTAGTTGCTTAAGTCGGCAACTTTAGTGAATAAAGTGGCCGAAACATATTTCAAGCCAAAACCAAAGACAACAAAATTTTCTAAGTCATTTCCACGGTGAACCGTGAGCCACCAAGAGAGAACCAAGTAATTCCTTCAATCTTTCTTCACAAAAATTGTGTCAAACCATTCCTTGAAGACAAAGGAAGCAAGTAAACAAGGTAACTCCCCTTGGATTGAACTTTTTCTTGGTTTTTTTTTCAAGAAAACCGTGTGATGAATAGTGTTGAGAATGAAAAAAATTTTGGTTGTTTTCATTGATTTGGTGTTTGGGTTTTGTTAAGGGTGTGATTAGGAAGAAAACCATGTAATTGGTTTAAAGAAAAACCAAAATTTTGTTGGTTTTCCAAGGGTAAAACCGTGGGTTACCATGGATGATCAATGAGAAATTTTTTGTGGTTTAAGTGTTAACATGCTTTCAATTCATATTTTGTTAAGAATAAAGCATGATTTGCATTATGAAAAACTTGGAAAAATTTTTGGTGTGAGCTTACCTAAAGTGGCCGTGGGTTACTTAGGGCTTGGAAGAAAGTTTTGCATGGTTTATTTGATAATTGGATGATTTAAATCATGCATTTTATAATGTAAATGATGAAATTGTGAATGAAAGCAAGAGAAGAAAAAAATTGGGGTATGTTTTATTAGTGTGGCCGTGGGTTATATTTGATTAAAAACCCTAGGAAAATTGTTGAAAAATACAATGAAAATGGGCTTGAAAATGTGTTAGAAAATGACATTTGAATAGCCTAAAAATTGGTGGAAAATTTGAGAAGTTTTGGTTAGGTTTTGATTGTCAAAACCGTGGCCAAAAACTAAGGATGAAAATGAAAAAAATTTGTGTAATGTGGTTCAAAATGAAAATTTAATTTTGACAGCTTTTATGTAAAAGTTTGGAAAACTTTTACATAAAATAGGCTTGTGGTATAGTACGTGGCAGGTACATATGGTTCGAGGCGTACCTAACGCCGGTAGCCTTAAAATTACGCCGAAATGCTGCCGAAATTTCGAAAACAGCATTTGGGGTAAAATGGAAATAAAAATAAAAAGCTTGGGGTTGGCTCGGAAACCCGAGTCCCTCACGGAAAATTGAATAAGGAAAACCTAAGGGGTGGTTCGTGAATAGTAATCCGTCCCCTTGAAAATGTAAAACGCGAGTGAAATTGAAAAAAAAACCGATCCCGAGGGGGGGCGTTTTTGGAAACGAAATAAAGGTCTGAGTCGGGAACGGAAAATCCGAGCCTCGGAGACCTAGATCGGAAATGTCTAGATGAACATTTTAAATACTAGTGAAACGTCCATTTGAGGCTCCGAAACGATAGAAAATCACTAAACCGACGTAAGGGTCGGAATAGTGCTTCCCGAGGGTCGGGAAAGTGAAAAGTGAAAATAAAATAGAAATGAACCCGGTAATGATTAGAAAAGAGTCAGAAAAGTTCCTGAGAGCAAAAAATGCAGTCTGGATCGGGAAAATTCCGTCAGGGGCAAAACTGTAATTTTGCCAAAATATAGGGGCAAAATCGTAATTTTGTAAAAGTTGAGAAAAATGGGGAAAATGATAAATAAAGCCTAAAAAAGTTATAAATAGGTTTTATTTAAGCTTTTAAATGAAAAATAAAAACTATAAATGGAAATGAAATTAACAGACAAAGTTTTGTCTGTAGGATCCAAAAATCGACCTACAAGGAGGGCGGTCAAAGATCCAAGAGAGAAAAAGAGAAGAGACTGATAAGGTAAGTTCAGACATTTACCTGTCTGCAACATATAGCATTATTGTTGCTAACTTTAATATACTAACTATAAGTTAGGTACATATGTGCTACGGGCACTATTATAGAATAGAGAGAGAGACGTAATGTGCTACGGGCACTATTGAGAATGGACACATTGTTAATTATGCTTCGGGTACTAGAGCGAGGTTAATGAAACTCACTCCCCTAAAATTAAAATGTGAACCATTCCTAACCACGAGACAATATGAAGTCACCGGGTTAGAATTTTAAAAAGTCGGTAATGAAACCACTTTCTGGCGTACCAGCCTTCCGTACAGGGAGGTAACTTTTGCCTTCGGGGCTATGAGATTAACGCTGTGGAGGTCAGCACTGATGTACCGCTCCTAGTCATGTACAATTTTGCCTTCGGGGTTATGAGATTAAGGCTGTGGAGGTCAGTACTAATGTACCACTCCCAGTCATGCGCATTTAAATGGTACTGCCAACCTGAGCTCAAAACCAGAACATAAGTAAAGATAATTACCTAAAACTGAAACTATGCCACAAATGAGCATAAGACAGTTTAGTGAGAGTACTAACATCGCGGTAGATGGACTGTTGTGACACTTTGTTGTGGTCAAAGTTACTATTCATGTATGAATAGTGGTCAACGGTACTATTCATGATGAATAGTACTATTCATAGAAATTTTATTTCTTGCATGGTACTATTCATAGAAATTTTATTTCTTGCATGTTTGAACTTACTGGGCCTGTAGCTCACCATTTTTGCTAATGTTGCAGGTAAGCGACCAGCTCAGTAGCTTGTTTGACTGGATGCGGACGGGATGGCGCGTGTCAAATCGGATAACTGGGCGAGGGATATGGTCCTGCCAGAGTCTTTCCGCTGAGCGATCAAAAGGGAAGGGAAAAAAAAGAAACAGTCTTTTGTAATATTATATATTTTACGAAAGTACTGTAATATGTAAATTACTTTGTACTTGCCAACAAAGTAAATAGTGGGAAATGTTTTACATGATGTTTAAGGAAAAAAAAAATTTTTTTCCCAAAAACGTCATGATTTACTGAGAGAGAGATTAGCCGGCGACCCATGAGAGTACAATCTATCGCAGTTAGCAATAAAGCTTAACTGTAATAGTATTGTATGATCTCTACGAGGGGCGGGCCGCCACAGATATAATAGGTAAAAAGGGAGTTTTTGTGTTGTTGATTTTGGATTCTAAATGTGGTATTGATTATTTATTGAAATCAAGAAATAGAAATGGGAATGAACACAAAATTTTATGTTGATTTCCTAAGGAAAATCCATGGGAAAAAAAAAAGGGTGAATGAAAATTTTTCACTTGTTAGGGTAATGTTTTGACTGTAAAAAGTTTTTGGTATGCAATGAAATAATGTACAAAGTTAGGGACAAGAAAAAAATTAAATTTTGGCATTTGTTAGACAACAAAATCCGAGGCTAGGGTCTTGGTAGAAAATAAGAAATGTTGTAAAGAATGTGTAAAAGAGTAATATAGATGAAAACCAAAAGCAAGAATAGGTAAAAACGGACCGAAACATAGTTAAAAACGACGAGGGCTGTAAATGCATTTTTACGTAAAAAAGTTTGGTTTTTATGTAAAAATTAGGTCTTTGGTTTAGTAATTGACAAGTACCAAGGGTTTCGAGGCGTTACCTAAACGCCGGGATCCTAAAAAAATTAAGCAGAAATGTTGTCAAAAATTTTAGGGTGCCCGAAGGGCATTTTAGGAAACGAGGGGTAAGGGTCGGGATTTGAAACCCAAGCCCCTCAGGGACCTAGGCTCAAGAAAAGGCAATGGACGATTTCAGAAGTAATGAGATGTCCATTTGAGGTCCCGAACGGTTAGAAAAACGAGAAACGACCGTGAGGGTCAGAATAGTACCACCCGAGGGTCAGGTGAATAGTAACTCAAGCATTTTGGCAAGAAATGTCGTAAAAGCTCGGTAAAACCTAAGAAAAGTTATTTTATGATATTTGGTACTACAAAACCTAATTAAAACACTAAAATGAAAATTTTACAGTCTAAGGTCTTGTGAGGGGCAAAATGATCATTTCAATCGAAAATTTTTAAAAGGTCAAAAGAGGAGCGTTGAACGCCATAGAAGGTCATTTTATGATTTGTTTGTAGTAAAATAAATCGGTAAAAACGTATCAGAGTGGCGCAACGGAACAATAAAAAAATTTTTAGATCGTTAAATATCTCATGATACCATATACAATAAATCAACAACAATTAAAATCATACCTCAAGGACGCCTATCTGCAGGAGGAGAATGACCAGAGGTTTCAACCAACTAGCCTTCTCTACTATTCTCCAATTCCCGAATGGCTGAGTGTGTGGGCACTCTGAACCTTGATCGGTATGCTAGCACTGCTAGTCTTCTTCCGACCACCTAGATCTCTAAAGAACTTTATTGTCACGATGAGCTGTGCAACAATAAGCCTGCTCACCTGAGAGTCTGTGGTCTTAGAGAATTGGAATGGCAGGACCTTTATTTATAGACCTGCATGAGGTGATTCTCTGAATTTGAATTGGACTAGGAAAAGATATTCTCCCTTATCCATAACCATAAAAATCCGAATTTTCTATGGGAGATTCTCAACAATAAAATTCGACCATTATGGATAAATCCAATCCAAATCTAAACAAGATTTTAACTAGAATTTTATCTCCCCTTTTTCAACCAAAAAATCTGAAATTCCTAGGAGAAAATCTCCTCAAAAAATTCGGCCACTTTTAGGATAAGGGAGAATCAAAATTCCACTAGGATTTTCAAGCTTGAATCTTATCTCAACCTTATCCAAAATAACCGAATTTCCCTAGGAGAAAAACTCCAAAATTTCGGCCACTTTTCAGGGAGGAGAAAATCCAAATTCAACTGGGATTGAAACTTGAATTTTTCCCTCGAACCTTATCCATAAAAACCGAAATTCCAATGAGGATTATCCTCAAAATTTCGTCCACCTTTTGCTAGGATTTGGATTCAAAATTCAAGTAGGATTCTAACAAGATTATCCTCTCCAAATCCAACTCAAATTCGAATTTCAAACCTTGTGGATTTTCCACAACAAATTCGAATCCCACTTGGACTGTGATTCAAAATTTGAATTTCAAATTTCAAATTCGAATTTCAAATTCAAATTTCAAATTTCAAATTTCAAATTTAAATTTCAAATTCAAATTTCAAATTCGAATTTCAAATTCAAATTTCAAATTCAAATTTTAAATTCAAATTTCAAATTCAAAATTCAAATTTCAAATTTCAAAATTCAAATTTCAAAATCCACAAAACAGTTGTGTTTCAAATTCTTGTTCTCATGGATAATTTTCTACAACTCCAATCCAATCTCAAATAAAATCATGGCAACTTTATTTGGAGTTCGAATAATTGTGTACTCTATTATCCAAAACAAAATCTGAATCCAACCGGAGAGAATCTTGTCTACCATCCTAATCCTGTGTCATCACCATCCATGCATAATAAACCAGCCAATAGCATACACAAATCAATTTGCCAAACGTTAAGGAATTATGCGGAGCTAGTAGAGGGACTGATTGGACATATATAATCGGGCTCCCGCAAATCCATATGATCATCATTCTTTTACCGAACAACTCAATCATATGATCACTAGATTCAGAGTCACACCACTATAAACCTGAAACTGAACTCCCAATTATATACCGTATTACGTAAGCCTGTGACAAGCTATCATCCAATGACCTTGTCATGTATGCAGAACCCTCATATGATATCCATGATCAGCCTTAGGCCAAAGTCTGTTTAATCCTACTGATCAGGCTATCTTAAAGTTCCATTATACTACCGAATAAAGAAAATGATTATTCACCATATGTGAATAAGAAGTCATCCGCCCAGCAGACGACCCAAGGCCTTGTCCATTTTCACATTCAGTATAATGCCTTTAAGAGGATACCCTTAACTCCTCATTAGAGCTATGATTCCAATATCTATAAACGAACCCTTCATCGTATACAAGTCATGCACCCAACGAACGGGTCTATAAGCTTACTACCTCTTAGACGCTTTAGCCATTGGAACATCAAAGTACACAAGTCGTATACATGAAGCTGTCCTTTTACTCAGGATTAAGGGTATTGCATAATGAACGTCAAAAGCAGATCGATCCACTCAAAGCGGACTTCGTAGATCAATCACGCTTTAGTCCCAGTCTAATATGTCACCACCAAGCAACATATCTATGTCTCTACTTGAGAGTCCAGCTCCAGACAGTCAAGACAAACCGTCCCCTCCAAGGCTTTAGACAACATAATAGTCTTAACATGAGTTAGATGCTCGGTCTAACCCCATAGACTACAGACCATAGTTTAGACCGCTAACTTTAGAACATTGTCTTCTCGCATACAAAAGTCCATTGCATGCAACGTTCTAACAGTTTAACACAAGCTGTCAGGGAGTCATATTTGCTTACATTTACTTTAACATGTAAATAAGATGTGTACAGATAGCAATGTAATGAATAACCTCTATATATATATAATTTTCTTATCCAGTTCAAAATAAACACATCAAAATGTCTTTAATGCTTAGGGCATTTCCTAACAATCTCCCACTTGCCCTAAGCTAGCAGATGTGCCATGTTACGCATCCCCATCACCTCTATATACCTCTCAAAGCTTCTAGCCACGAAAATCTTAGTAGAGGGATCAGCAATGTTGTCCTCGGACACGATCTTACATACATCCACTAATCCTGTCTCCACGTGCCCTCTAATGTCGACTTCCTTGAATCCTTGCAAGTCTGGAAGACTCAGTCCATGTATCCAACAGGTGTTAGGTCCCCTCTAGAATATACCAGCATATAATCCCTCGTTCTCTTAAGATACTTGAGTATATGCTTTACTGCTTGCCAGTGCTTGGTTCCAAGATTTACTTGATATCGACTTACCATACCTACTGCAAAACATATATCTGGACGAGTGCAAAGCATAGCGTACATAAGGCTACCCACAGCGGATGCATAAGGGACCTTACTCATACGCTCTCTTTCTTCCGATGTCTTGGGACAGTCATCCAATGAAAGAGTTAGACCGGCAATAGAAGGTTGCGAACCTTTCTTTGCCTCTTGCATTGCATATTTGTCAATTATTTTATCTATGTATGAAGCTTGGGATAACGCTATCATTTTATTCTTTCGATCTCTGAAGAGACGAATACCTAGAACATAATTAGCTTCTCCCAAGTCCTTCATGTCAAACTGTTGGTGTAACCAAAGCTTGACCGATGATAAGTTCCCTACATCATTCCCAATGAGTAGTATATCATCGACATAAAGTATTAGAAAAACCACTTTTCCATCCTTAATACGTTTATAAACACAAGGTTCATCAACGTTCTGCTCAAAACCAAATGTCTTAATCGCTTGATCAAACCTCTGGTTCCATGAGCGGGATGCCTGCTTTAATCCATAAATGGATCTAAGCAACTTGCAGACTTTCCTTTCTTGGCCTTTCGCTACGAACCCTTTGGGTTGTATCATATAGATACACTCTTCAAGATGGCCATTCAAGAATGCCGTCTTGACATCCATTTGCCAGATCTCGTAATCGAGAGCCGCAGCAATGGACAGAAGAATATGGATAGACTTCAGCATAGCAACAGGTGAAAAGGTTTCATCGTAATCGATTCCAGCCTTTTGCTTGTATCCCTTTGCAACCAGTCTAGCTTTGAAAGTTTCCACTCTCCCTTCTGCATCCTTCTTTCTTTTGTAGACCCATTTGCATCCAATGGGTTTTATCCCATCCGGCAAATCTACAAGTTCCCAAACAGAGTTGGATTTCATAAAATCCATCTCATTGTTCATAGTCTGTTTCCAAGATTTAGAAGCAACATCATTTACAGCTTCATCCTAGGTGACCGGATCATCCTCATGCTCATGAGCCTCGGCCTGGTATACCTCAGCATCATACATGAAGAAATTAGGTTTCTTCGAAACCCTCCTACTACGACGAGGTACCCTAAATTGTTGATCGTCTGTAGGTCTTTCACTGGAACTCGGACTTACGTCCAAGACCAAAATCTGTGGAGCAGTTCTTTCACCTGATAACTCCTCTAGCACCATTTTGCTTCAAGGCTTAAAGTCATTCATGTGACTTTCCTCCAAGAATGTCGCATAGGTTGAGACAATGACCTTTTGTTCCATCGGGTTATAGAACAGACCTCCTTTAGTTCCTTTTGGATACCCTATAAACATGCATAATTCTGATCTTGGTTCCAACTTCTTCGCATCCCCTTCCAGTACATGCGCCGGGCAGCCCCATATTCTCATATGTCCAAGGGAGGGCTTCCTGCCACGCCACAATTCATACGGAGTTCTGGGAATTGATTTGCTCAGAACTTGGTTCAGAATATAGCATGCCGTTTGTAAAGCATATCCCCAAAATGATAATGGCAGCGTTGAATAACTCATCATGGACCGTACCATATCCAATAAGGTTCTGTTTCTCCTTTCGGCTACACCATTCTGTTGTGGAGTACCAGGTGCAGTCAAGTCGGATAATATCCAGTTCTCTACAAGATATCCTAGAAATTCATCGGAGAGGTATTCGCCACCTCGATCAGATCGAAGTGTCTTTATGGATTTATCCAATTGCTTTTCCACTTCCGCACGATACTCTTTGAACTTGTCAAAGGTGTCGCTCTTGCGGTGCATCAGATACACATATCCATACCTCGAGTAATCATCTATAAAAGAGACATAATACTCCAACCCTCCTCATGCTGTGATGTTCATGGGGCCACATACTTCAGTGTGCACAATTTCTAAGAGCTCCTGAGCCCTTGTACCCTTAACTCCAAAAGACCTCTTAGTCATTTTACCCTCTAGACAAGACTCACATTGGGGAAGTTGTACCTCCTCCAGAGATTCCAGAGGACCGTCTTTCACCAATTTTTGAATCCTATCCTGATTAATATGACCAAGTCTTAAATGCCAAAGATACACCTTGTTAGAGTGAGAAACTTTCAACCTTATAGAGTTATCAATTAATTCAGTGTCAAGCAGTGAGTACATCTTTGGTTTGATCAAATATAGGTTTCCATCCATCCATCCAGAACAGATAAAAGACTTATTTCTACGAATATCAACTCTTTTACTAAAAGAAACTGAATAAGAATCCTTTATTAAACAAGCTACCGATATAAGGTTCCTCCTAAAATTAGGAACATGAAAACAGTCTTTCAATAAAATAAACCTAAATTGATCAAAATAAAGGTAAACATCTCCCACTGCCTCAGCCACCACCAAGCTGCCGTCCCCAGTTCGCAACGAGAGGCTCCTAAAATGTCGACTTCTCGTTTCCACGAACCCCTGCATAGAAACACAAACATGATTAGTGGCGCCCGAATCAATGACCTAAGTGTCTTTCGATTCTTCCACCAAACATGCTTCTAAGTAAAGAAGTTCCTTACCTTCCTTGCCCTTGGCGGCTAGGATTTCCCGGCAAGCCTTCTTGAAGTGACCTACCTTCCCACAACGAAAGCATTTGGACTTTTTAGGGTCCCTGGGCTTCTTGTTCTTCTTCTTCTTCTTCTTCCCATCCGAGACAGGAGGATTAGAAGAACTGGAAGCCACTTGCTTCTGATTTGGCCTCTTCCTCTTCCGTGAGGGTTTGGAAGATTCTGCCAAATTGGCTTCACCTTTGGGTTAGACAGCATCCCCATCCCTGATCATCCGCTCATAAGCTTGGAGTTGCTTCATGAGCTCGATTAGTCCTAACTCCCTTGTCGCCAGATTGTATGTGGCCTTAAACCCCACAAAATCTTTAGACAGAGTTTTGAACACCATCTCGATCTGGGTGTTGCAGTCCAACTCAACACCGTTTTCAGCAGCCTCAGTGAAGAATCCCATTAGAGTGATCATATGGTCCTTCATCGGAGTACCTGCCTTCTGCTTAGAGTTCATAATACTGGTGATAGCGGACTGTCAGGCCAATTTTTCTTGGCCTCCGAACATGTCCTCCAGATTTTCCATGATCTCCCTAGCAATTTGATAAGTCTCATGCTGCTTTTGTAAAGCACTCATCATGCTAGTAAGTATGTAGCATCGAGCTATATCATTGGATTCTCTCCAACAAGTATAGGCAACCGGGACCTCCTCAATCGGTATGTCAGGTTTTGGCCCTAGTGGGCATGGTTCGTCCAGTACGAACTTGTGTTTCTCGCAGCTGAGAACTATTAACAGATTTCTTTTCCAATCCTTATAATTGTCGCCATTCAGTTTATTCTCAGTAAGTATTGAAATGAGGGGTGTCGGTGACATTTTGAATTGAAATAAAATTATACTAGACATCATTACAAAGCCCAAGCAAATATACAGATAATTTAGCAAATAAAACGTACAAGTATGTTCCTACATGAAACTTGAAAAACATGTAGCATTGCAATGGTAATTCTCAGCACCTATTGCCCCAAGCCACCGAGGGGTGGTCATGAAAACAAATAGCCGGAACATGGACCCCGTCCAATTAATATATGTTGCCTTAAATCCTCCAAGGTTAAGACATATATTAATAACCGCTTATTTGGCCACCAGTTTAGTTAACAGAGCTTCTAGGGAAGGTTAATAACTAAACGAGTCTTGAGTGTATAACCATTGTTTACGTAGCCCGATCCACGTCCTACCAAGCCACCGAGGGGTGGTCATGAATAGGATCGCACCTGAACACGGTTTCCACGTAGGAGATCCAATCTAGTATACCGACGGCGGTAAACACCTACCGAGGGGTGTGGTCAGGGCAGAACTGACGCGAGGCGTTACCATGCTTTCACATATGGATCAACAATGGAGGCCATGGGTTTTGTTTGAAACCCTCTCCCACTCAATATTTTGAAAAACATGCAAGTTTTGACAAATTATGTATGATCAATATAGTATGAGCGGCACTCACCTATCCTATATGACATGTTATCAAATATGCATACAAAACATCCATCAATACATATTTATACATCCATGACATATCACAAAAAAAATAATTGATAGAATAACCAAGTTATGGTTCCATCCTCGAACAAAGAAAATAAAGATTACAAAATTTCATCCAAAGCATTCTTTAGGTCTTGAATTTTGTTCTGTCTTCTTATATCCATCTTTATGTAGCCTCTCCATTTATTTCTCATCCCAAAAAATTATTTAAAATTTAAATCTCAAAAAATTTAAATTTCAAATTCAAATTCCAAATTCGAATTTCAAATTTAAATTTCAAATTTAAATTTTAAACAATTTTAAACATCATGTGTAATAATATGTAATTTCAAAAAATATCAAATTTTCAATTACACATTTTTAAACATGATTAAAAATTAAATCTCAAATTTAAAAATCAAAATTTTTCGATTTTTCAACCGTCGCACCACCGCCCCCGAAGGCGGCAGCCACCAGCCCACGGCTGCCCCTTATGTGCAGCCTTGCCAGGCTGTAGGCCAAGCCTGCAGCGCCAGGCTACACGCCCAGGCTGGGCGCAGCAGCCGGCAGGCCGCAGGCAACGCCTGCAGCCAGAGGCTACACGCCCAGGCTGCTGCCAACCTTGGGCAGGCCACGGCCACCCTTGGCTGCAGGCCAAGCCTGCGGCCGTGGGTGGTGTTGGCCTGCACAGGGGTTGCCGCAGCCCCATCTTGCCCGAGGGTAGGGGCTGCAGCCCCACCAAGGCCCGTCGGCCTATCCTGAGGGGTCGTGTCTCGATTTTCGTGCCATATTCCAATTTACCTATTAGGATCTCCAAAAATTAATTTGAATCCCAATTAAATTGAAATTTTCGACACAATCAAAATTTCAACTTTTAAATCAAATTTAACTTTTGGGAAAAAAAAAATAAATTACGGTCTTCAATCTTCAATCTCCTCCAAGAATAATTACATAAAATTTCCTAAACTGTTTCCGGTATACAAAAATTCTAACCATAATAATTCTAAGAGACAAAAATTAAAATCCATGGGAAAATTACAGTGTTAATAAACTGCTCCCATGGTTACATAAAAATTCCTAGATACACTTTTTCTAAATTCTAAGGAACCATAACCGGTATAAACAAGCATGATTATAGTAATTCAGAAAATTAAAATAACCACATACTTTATACATAATCCATGATAACAACATAAAGGAACCCTAGAATGCCACTCTCTAAATATCAAATCCATACATAAATAAAAAGACTAAGTAATTGTCTAATTTATGTACATGGCATAGTCATGAGATGGCTCTGATACCAATTGTAAGAAAATAAATCGGGAAAAACGTATCAGAGTGGCGCAGCGGAACAATAAAAAAAATTTTAAATCGTTAAATATCTCATGATGCCATATACAATAAATCAACAATAATTAAAACTCAAACCTCAAGGACGCCAATCTACAGGAAGAGAATGACCGGAGGCTTCAACTAACTAGCCTTCTCTACTATTCTCTAATTCCTGAATGGCTGAGTGTGTGGGCACTCTGAACCTTGATCGGTATGCTAGCACTGCTAGTCTTCTTCCGACCACCCAGATCTCTAAAGAACTTTATTGTCACGATGAGCTGTGCAACAATAAGCCTGCTCACCTGAGAGTCTGTGGTCTTAGAGAACTGGAATGGCAGGACCTCTATTTATAGACCTGGATGAGGTGATTCTCTGAATTTGAATTGGACTAGGAAAAGATATTCTCCCTTTTCCATAACCATAAAAATCTGAATTTTCTATGGGAGATTCTCAACAATAAAATTCGGCCATTATGGATAAATCCAATCCAAATCTAAACAAGATTTTAACTAGAATTTTATCTCCCCTTTTTCAACCAAAAAATCCGAAATTCCTAGGAGAAAATCTCCTCAAAAAATTCGGCCACTTTTAGGATAAGGGAAAATCAAAATTCTACTAGGATTTTCAAGCTTGAATCTTATCTCAACCTTATCCAAAATAACCGAATTTTCCTAAGAGAAAAACTCCAAAATTTCAGCCACTTTTCAGGGAGGAGAGAATCCAAATTCAACTAGGATTGAAACTTGAATTTTTCCCTTGAACCTTATCCACAAAAACCGAAATTCCATTGAGGATTATCCTCAAAATTTCGTCTACCTTTTGCTAGGATTTGGATTCAAAATTCAAGTAGGATTCTAACAAGATTATCCTCTCCAAATCCAACTCAAATACGAATTTCAAACCTTGTGGATTTTCTACAACAAATTCGAATCTCACTTGGACTATGATCCAAAATTTGAATTTCAAATTTCAAATTTCAAATTCGAATTTCAAATTCAAATTTCAAATTTCAAATTTCAAATTTCAAATTCAAATTTCAAATTCAAATTTCAAATTCAAATTTCAAAATCCACAAAACAGTTGTGTTTCAAATTCTTGTTCTCATGGATAATTTTCTACAACTCCAATCCAATCTCAAATAAAATCATGGCAACTTTATTTGGAGTTCAAATAATTGTGTACTCTATTACCCAAAACAAAATCTGAATCCAACCGGAGAGAATCTTGTCTACTATCCTAATCCTGTGTCATCACCATCCATGCATAATAAACCAGCCAATAGCATACACAAATCAATTTGCCAAACGTTAAGGAATTATGCGGAGCTAGTAGAGGGACTAATTGGACATATATAATCGGGCTTCCATAAATCCATATGATCATCATTCTTTTACCGAACAACTCAATCATATGATCACTAGTTTCAGAGTCACACCACTATAAACCTGAAACTGAACTCCCAATTATATACCGTATTACGTAAGCCTGTGACAAGCTATCATCCAATGACCTTGTCATGTATGCAGAACCCTCATATGATATCCATGATCAGCCTTAGGCCAAAGTCCGTTTAATCCTACTGATCAGGCTATCTTAAAGTTCCATTATACTACCGAATAAAGAAAATGATTATTCACCATATGTGAATAAGAAGTCATCCGCCCAGCAGACGACCCAAGGCCTTGTCCATTTCCACATTCAGTATAATGCCTTTAAGAGGATACCCTTAACTCCTCATTAGAGCTATGATTCCAATATCTGTAAACGAACCCTTCATCGTATACAAGTCATGCACCCAACGAACCGGTCTATAAGCTTACTACCTCTGAGACGCTTTAGCCATTGGAACATCAAAGTACACAAGTCATATACATGAAGCTGTCCTTTTACTCAGGGTTAAGGTTATTGCATAATGAACGTCAAAAACAGATCGATCCACTCAAAGCGGACTTCGTAGATCAATCACGCTTTAGTCCCAGTCTAATATGTCACCACCAAGCAACATATCTATGTCTCTACTTGGGAGTCCAGCTCCAGACAGTCAGGACAAACCGTCCCCTCCAAGGCTTTAGACAACATAATAGTCCTAACATGAGTTAGATGCTCGGTCTAACCCCATAGACTACAGACCATAGTTTAGACCGCTAACTTTAGAATATTGTTTTCTCGCATACAAAAGTCCATCGCATGCAATGTTCTAATAGTTTAACACAAGCAATCAGGGAGCCATATTTGCTTACATTTGCTTTAACATGTAAATAAGATGAGGACAGATAGCAATGTAATGAATAACCTCTATATATATAATTTTATTATCCAGTTCAAAATAAATACATCAAAATGTCTCTAATGCTTAGGGCATTTCCTAATATTGTTGGCTTAGAAAAGCCAGTTTAAGTAGTAATAAATGTTCACGGTCTAGGTCAAAGTTACTATTTATGTTGAACAGTACTATTCAAGGTCAAAGTTACTATTTATCATTTTGATCAAAATTTCTGAAATGCTCCAAAAATATCGTTAGAGCCCCAGAAGAGCCTAAATAGGATTTTAAAAGTCAAAATTAAAATTTAAGTATGAGAAACGGAGAAAATCCCGCTAGGGGCAAAACGGTCATT
The DNA here is from genome assembly GCA_035233585.1 of Antiaris toxicaria. Lineage (NCBI taxonomy): Eukaryota > Viridiplantae > Streptophyta > Magnoliopsida > Rosales > Moraceae > Antiaris > Antiaris toxicaria. The sequence goes on from CP141155.1 coordinate 87,818,090, forward strand.
TTACCTAACGTTTGGGGCAAGATGGTAATTTTACAAAAAGGATCCAGAAAGGTCTAAATGGGATTGTTCAGGCTTTGAATGCTGTACTAAGGCTTTAATTAAGTTTTTAAAAAGCCAAAGTTTAGATTTTAGTAGCGCAAAAGCAATTTAATAAAAATGTAATTAACCGATGACATTATTGTCTCTAGGAAATCAGACCGGAGACGGGCATAGGAATTAAAAGGACTTGAGAAAGCTTACTTTAGCACAAACACTGTAAGTACAGACATTTACATGTCTACTCACGAACTGACTTACCATAGAATTATGTTTATATATAAGTTATGTATGTTGTAGCATAATAATCTAACATGTTCACCAAGTTAGAAAACATTAAAAACTAAAGTAAAGAAAGATAAATGTAAGCAAGACAATAAGACTGAAAAGGTAAGGTTGGCATACCGACCTTTCCAGATGTAAGGTTAAGAATAGCCTCCACCCCAGAAGTGTGGTACTACCACAAGAATTAGTTAGTTAATGGCTTAATGTGCTACCCTAAGTGTGGTAGTGCAAAGATTGACCTTGGGGTTGATTGGTGGGTCGCTCCCCCTTTCTCCCATTGGTCTGCACGCATTAGGTACGTCCAACTAAGGGCCCGCAAGTAAAAGATAAAGAAAGAAAAGAAAAGAAAAAGAAAAGAAAAGAAAGAACAAAAAAATCATAAGAATGGAAAATAGACACACATAAGAGACTAACCTTAAGTGTTATGCATAAGTCATGTTTTATCTACATGTTTATACTTACTGTGTAAGGACCGCCTCGATCATGTACTTTAATTTTTAATTTAATAAGAAATTGAAGAATAATTTGATGCATTTTAGTGCAATTTTTAAATTACACGATCAGGTACACAGTCGTGTAAGTGGTCGTGTACCACACAGACTGTGTATGTGTGTGTAGCCGTGTAAGTATACATGGTCCTGTAGTAGAACACGGTCAGGTACACGACCGTGTAAGAGGCCATGTACCACTCGGGTTATGAACGTGTGAGAAGCCATGTAACTAAACATAGTCGTGTACAGAGACACGGTCAAGAACATGACCGTGTAAAAGGTCGTGTACCACTCAAGTTGTGAATGTGTAAAAGGCCGTGTTTTGAAACAGGGCCGTGTTGAAAAACTTCAACTAGTACACGCCCTTGTCCGGTGTATACACCCCCGTGTTACCTTATATATGCCCGTGTTAGAGGCCGTGTTGAAGGCCGTGAAATAAGCAGAAAGCTATTACATAGACCCTCAAATTGCATGAAACCTAATTACTATGCAATGAGTAATTAAGTTGGAAAATATAGTATATTTTCCCATTGAATAGACTAAACAGATATGGTACTGTTTAAGTACTATTCATGTAGTGAAAGGGGCGACCGATAGTGAACCCAGTCCACCCTATTATGTGTATAAATGAAAGAGACATGCAGTGTCGGGAAACTGGTTCAGATGACCATTTCTTGACACAAGACTTGTACATAGATCACCAGTACGCTCGGACCGAACATCTGAGCACAATAGCGAGAGATAACCCTTGCAAGGGTATGATATCAAGATAATGGTCCAGATGACCTCTTCTCACCTAGAGACTAACAAAATCAAAGTCAGAGCACTCAGACTAGTCAGTTAAGTAGAAAATGGTGGATGATGAATAGAGAGAAACGCAGTGTCAAGTTATTGGCTAAGACGACCTTAATTTGACGTAAAACGGATACCTACACGGTTACTAGACTCGATGTGGTTGATTGAGTGCAAGACGAGATTTTTAGTTTGAGAAGTACGCAGTATCAAAATAAGGGTCAAGACGACCTTTATTCACCTCGAAACTGATATATTTGGGCTCAGAACGCCCAAATTAGTCAATTGGGCACCTGACACATTTTTTAAGGTGGGGTGACACAGATCCTGAAAACTGGTCTAGATGACCTTTGATGGATGTAAAACTGATAAAAATGGAATCAGCATGTCCAAATTAGTCAAGAGAGACTGTGTCTGAAATTTCACCCAGGAATACCTTGGTTTGCGTGCGAAAGAAAAACACAGTGTAGACACAACCACAATATAGGATGTGAACAGTAATCTAGACTGATAATAGGCTTTTAGATAGTAGAAAACAACCAGGAATTTATAGTACAAAAATCAGATTCAGAAAACCAATTTTCCGATGAAAATTAGAACACTACCGAGAAAGAATCGAATACCGCAGTATAAAATTAGACTGTGATGAGAAGCCAGCACAGATAAAATTTGGCCTTAAATTTTCATGCCCCTTAGCTGCAAAAGCAGCTATAATTTGCTGCACACATAGCCCAAAAGGTGGCCATTAAAATAATTCCCTAGCCATGACACACTTGAATATTTTATTTAAGGGTTTTTGAAAAAGCTAGTCAACAACAATTGTTTATTCCTCCCTCCTTCCAATGAACAGCCATGCCCACTTTGGTCTGAAATTGGGCAGAAAATTTGTCCCAAGATTTGGCTAATTTGGTAGACAATTAAGTAGGATTAAGTCTAAGAGAGTTGATCAATTTTTCCAATAAAAGACACCCTTTACACAAATGATTTGTTTCCTTTCTTTTTGGCTTCCAAAACACTTTTCATTTCCCTTTCTTCTCCTAGCTATAGCCGAACCCCTTAAGCCTCCAAACCCTCACTTTTTCAAGCTTTAAATCATACCATAACTTACCAAAAATTAAATCTCACAAGCTTATGCTAGGAGGATTCGAATCCAAGTTGTTCTAAGGCACCAAGGGTAAGTCTTTAAAAACCGATTCTTGTAGTTTTTAGTTTCTGCATTGATTTGATTTTTAAGATAAATTTTTGGCATTTGTTCTAGCAAAAATAGACCGCATTCTCTTGGATTTCCCATGACCATTTTGGTTCCTCATGCCTAGTTGAAACCGTGCTTGGTTCAAGGCACGAAGGTAAACCGAAAACCTTATCTTGCGTTAGTTAGTTTTAAGTTTTGATCAAGGCCATTTATGTGTATTTATTTATGCAAATGGTTTATAATAAGTTTATGTTGTGCCTTAGATTATCATTTTTAAGTTCATGTGGTTGTGGTTGTGTTTACATTATTTTTTATGAATGGTTATGTGTGAATGAGAGCATGAACATTTTAGTGGCTGGACACAAATCGGTCCTTAAGGAAAGGCCACGGATTTTGGCCATTTCTACTCCCTTAGGGTCTGAATTTGGGATTTGGTAAAACATTGTGTTTTAAACAAATTTTGATATGGTCGTTTTTGCATCGAATAGGCCTCAGCCAAAAATGAACTTAAGATAGGTTTTTAGAGTTTTTTTCACTCGGTGTCCAAAACTGGGAACAAAAATCTGAACCCAGTGTTTAGTCTCAGGTTTTGCTAGAAATGGACCACTTAGAGCCCGAACCGGTTCTTGGACTCAACACAAAAGTTGTAGATCTCGTCGTGACCTTGAAAACAACTCATGTGTGTCAAAAATTTTGGCCGTTTCGGGCCTCAAACCGAGCCGTTTTTACAGAGACATAAAACTGGGACTTTTAAAAAAAACTGGGCACCAAGCCCACGGTTTTAATGACATTAGGAGCTGTTAGAGTTAGATTTAGGCTCCAAGATGAACATGAGATTTATTCCTCTTGTCGAGGACGAAAACTTTCATGTTCGACAAAATCACAAACAAAGTCGTTTAGATAAAGTTTCAAAATAGTTTTCAAAAGTGGTTCAAAAACCACCTTTAAAATGCAAGCTTTAAAAATATAATTTGTAAACTTCAAAATAAAAACGTGTTTTTAACACTTTAAAATATGAACAAGGTTTTCATAAAAAAACGTCCCCCACCTTCCAACGGGGTGATAAGGGGGCGGTTTCAAAATAAAGAATTTTTCTAAAAATTTTTACAAGCCAACCCAAACAATTTTTTTTTCAAAGTAAAATAGTGTTTGTAGCCCGGTAGGCTACCACACCAAACAAGCCTTAGTAGCCCGGTAGGCTACTATACCAAACAAGCCATAGTGGCCCGGTGCGCCATTACACCAAACAAGCCTTAGTAGCCCTGTAGGCTACCACACCCCAACAAGTGAAGTAACTCGGTCAGTTACTACACTAAGTTCACGTATAGTAACTCGATAGACTACTTAGTTACCAACACGCGAGTTAACCAGTCAGTTGACTGAGTGGTAAACCTGTCAAGGGCTACGTTTCGAACAACACATTGAGGAACATTGACTAATCTGTCAAGTAGACGGTTGATCGAACATGATACGAGTTAGACACCAAATCCCCATAATAGGCCAATAGGGTGTCGACGGGTCTCGATACCCCATAGAAACGTAAGTTATAGTCACTAATGATAATAGTAACTCAACGAGAGTATTAATGAGAAAAGTTATTGATGACAGGTGGTAACCTGTGAATTGATAAAGGCATGATTTCAAGTTGCTTGCAACTAGGTAAGTACAACTCCGCCTATGGCATGAACGAAAATGCTTTGAAATGATATTTTACAGTATGTTAAAATATGTATGCCATGCACACGATATTGCACCGCATGTTTAAGAGTATGTAGTTTCACAATCTAGTAGATTGATGAAAAAGCAAGATAGATGCCATACGTCCCTACCATGTAGGATTTGGGACAGCTTAGAGAAGCATATGACTAGAAAAGATAAACAAGACGAAGATTAGTAAGCATGTCGTACCAGCCTTTTCAAATGAAGAGATTCTAAGTTAAAGCAGAAAGTTGAGCATCCGTTGATGGCTCTTCGGCTATTTACCACGGGCGTTACCGATGGTCTGTGCATGCACGGTACTGATACATGGGCCCTAAATAGACAAGAAAAGAAGAGAGAAGCTTGAAGCATAAATGAACATAACCGAATCATGCATTAGTTATAGTTCACCATGCTTCTAGATGCATTCAGTACATGATGTTTCTGTGTGATGATCAGGAAATATGCAGTATCAAGAAATTGGTTAAAATGACATTTTCTTAATATGAAACTGATATATTTAGAATCAGAATGCTCAAAATTAGTCAATCAGGCACCTGACACGTTTTTCGAGATGGGGTCACACAGATCCCGAAAACTGATCGAGATGACCTCGAATGAAGTTGAAACTGATAAATTTGGATTCAGCACGTCCAAATTCGTCAGTATAGCCTATTTGTATGCTCAAATTAGCTAATTGAGTACAAAGGTAATTTTTGATCGAGAATTCACAGTACCGGAAACTGGTCAAGATGACCTCAGATGAAAATAAAACTGATATATTTGGATTCAGGATGCCCAAATTAGTCAGGATAGCCCATGTTGAAATTTTGGGCGAAAAAGTATATAAAGGGCAAAAAATCATAAATTTCAAAAACAAGCCCATAACTTTCTCTTATTTTCTCTTTCCTCCCCTTACCCGAAAATGAACAGTAACTGACCATCGGAAACGATGTCCGTTTTCGACACCACCGGTGTCATCGAAAAGCTCTCACCGAGCTGAGTCCAGCGGTGGGTTGACTCGACGGAACGACCGCCGCACGCGCCGCTCGAATGCCGCCGGAGCCGAGAAATCCGATCGTCGATATCTCCGCCGTCCGGCCACCGTTTGCCACGAAACTGGTCCCAAAAGTTTCGTGGTGAAGAGAGGAGCAAAACCCATGCCACCGATCGCCTCAACACCAGCGGAATCGCGCCGCCCAAGCTTCGAAAAAGTCGGTGAAACGCCACCGTGGAGCCACAGTTGAAATGCCCGATTCCGGCCGAGTTGAAGTACGCCGTTGGTGCAGAAATGACCGCAGGGCTGAGGGGAGCAAAAGCCCTCAACCAATTTCGGGAAAAAGTTCCGACACGGCGGAGTTCCACCATCGCCGCCGTGACCGTGGTTTTCAAGGGAATAGGGGCCTCCAAACATGAAATTGAGGCCACCAATAGATTCCTCTCGTCGAGCTCTTCAAGATGGGCTACTCATTTGCCACCGTCGCCACCGTCAACCGCCGGTCAACGGCGGTCAACGCTGGTCAACGGTGACCGGAGACCAAAAATTTAAGAATGGCCCGTTGGCCTATTTTCGACGTTCCGGATACATCCGCGGCATCAGAATTTCAAGACGGAGTCTCAAAAGCAAAAAACGGAGAATTAAAGTTTGTCCGCGCGAAATCGAACAGTTCGTTCGATCGCCAGTGGAACGATTCCGGTAGTGACTTCGGTCCCTCCATTCCTGAAATTAATGTTTTTGGAATGAGTATATATGAATTATGCATTCTGGAATGTGAAATTATAAGAAAAATGGACTATGTGTATGGAAAATAGTCAAATGAGAAAAAGTGAAAAATGTAAAGATTTTTACATAAAAAGTTGAGTTTTTACATAAAAATATAGGCTCTGGTATAGTACGTGGTAGAATAGAACTAGGTTAGATGGTTTCAAGGCGTTTCCCAAACGCCGGGAACCCAAAAATTAAGCGGAAATGCTGCCGAAATTTTGAAAACGGCACAGAAGAGTATTTTAAGAACCGAAGGGTAAAAATGTGGTCGGGATGGAAACCCGAGCCCTTTCGGTGACCTAGACCCGAGAAAGAGCATTAACGCTCGAGAGTTAGAATAGTACCACCCGAGAGTTGGTAAATAGTAAACCAAGAAATTATAGTAAATAAGGCCGTAAAAAAATTTAGTAAAGCCCAAAAAAAATTATTTGATGATTTTTCAGTTTAGAAGATCCAGTTTAAGCAATAAAATGAGAATGATATGACTCAAAGACCCATTAGGGGTAAAACGGTAATTTTGACTGGAAAATTTCAAGAATAATAGAAAAGGATCCTAATGGACTTAGAATGGCTTAATTAAGATTTTAAGGGCCAAAGCTAAGTTGCGAATCAAAGAAAAGTAAGGTTATAATGAGAAAAATCCCATTAGGGGCAAAATGGTAATTTTGCCAAAAGTTCAGGGTAAAATAGTAATTTTACTAAAAGTTAGCAGAAAAGTTATAAATTGGATATTAGATCCTTAAATTTATGATCGAGAAATGAAACGTAGAATTTTTACGTTTTATTAAGTTTTATACATGCAAGAAGCATAGAAAATAACCGTTATTATTTCGGTTATAGGGATCCGCGCCAGACGATATCAAGAGACGTCTGCGGACCAAGGAAGCAAGAAAAGAGATGCTAGCAAGTATTAGTAAGTTCAAACATTTAATTGACTACAACATAAATGAACTGGTCATGTTATGTGTTATGTGTTCTATGTAGTAAGTTCGAATATTTAATTGACTACAATATGAATAGACTATTATGTCTAAGTATGATATGTGGTAAGTTCAAATATGAGATTTGTTTGTAACATGAACTGACATGTTATGTTAGGTTTATGTTTAAGTGTTATATGGAATTCATGTCTGTTAGTGCTATATGCACTAAAGTGTGACTAACATAATTCACACTATAGAAAAGTTACGTAAAGAAATAAATGATTTATGAAATACAAACGAAAGAAAAGAAACAAAAGAAAGAAAGAAAGAAAAGAAAAGAAACGAAAGAAAGAAAGGAAAAGAAAATGAACGAAAGAGAGAAAGAATGAATGAACAAACGAACAAAAGGATAAAGTAAAGAATGAGAAAGATAAGCAAGATAATAAGACTGAAAAGTTAAGGTTGGCGTACCGGCCTCCCCAGCTGTGAGGTTTAAGAGTTAAGAATAGCCTCCACCCCAGATGTGTGGTGCTACCGCAAGCTTAAGGTAGTTAATGGCTAACGCACTACCCCAAATTTATAGTGTGAGATCGACCTTGGGGTTGATTGGTGGATCGCTCCCCCGTTCCCCCATTGGTCTACGCGCATTAGGTACATCCAACCATGGGCCCACAAGAGAAAGTGAAAGATAAGAAAAGTAAAGAAAAATCTAAGCAACACAAAGAAAAGAAAGCAAAGCTTAGCAAAGAAAAGCTAAGAAAAACTAAGAAAAGCAAAGAAAAGAAAAGAAAGTAAAGCTTAGCAAAGAAAAGCTAAGAAAAGAAAGTAAAGCTAAGAAGAGCAAAGAAAAGAAAAGAAAGTAAAGCTAAGAAAAGCAAAGAAAAGAAAAGAAAAGAAAAGAAAAGAAAGTAAAGCTAAGAAAAGCTAAGAAAAGAAAAGAAAAGAAAAGAAAGTGAAGCTTAATAAAGAAAAGCTAAGAAAAGCTAGGAGAAGAAAAGAAAAGAGACAGATAAAGAGAGAAAAGAAAAGAAGGAGATAAAACAACAGATTGGGACATGATTTGCTAGTAAAAGAAAAGAAAAGAAAAGAGAGGTAAATAAAGAAAGAGAAGAAAGGAAGGAGATGGATCGACAGATTAGGATATGATCCATCAGTCAAAGAAAAGAAATAGATTAGAATATGATCCATCAGTCAAAGAAGATTAGGATATGATTCATCAGCCAAAGAAAAGAAACATATTAGGATATGATCCATCAGTCAAAGAAAAGAAACATATTAGAATATGATCCATCAGTCAAAGAAGATTAGGATATGATTCATCAGCCAAAGAAAAGAAACAGATTAGGATATGATCCATCAGTGAAAGAAAAGAAACAGATTAGGATAGGATCCACTAGTAAAAGAAAAGAAAAGAAAAAGAAAAGAGAGATAAATAAAGAAAGAGAAGAAAGGAAGGAGATAGATCGACAGATTAGGATATGATCCACTAGTGAAAGTAAAAAGAAAGAACAGAAAAGAAAGTAAAGCTAAGAAAATCTAAGAAGAGCAAAGAAAAAAAAAGAAAGTAAAGCTAAGAAAAAGCAAAGAAAATAAAAGAAAATAAAGTAAAGTAAAGAAAAGCTAAGAAAAGCTAGGAGAAGAAAAGAAAAGAGGCAAATAAAGAAAAAAAAAGAGAGAGAGAAATAGAATGAAGGAATAGGATATGATCTATAGAACAAGAAGAATGACATAATATAAAAGAAAGAACAGAAGAATACATTAAGTATGCTATGTTATGCATAAATTGATATGCATAAGTCAGTTATACAATTTTAAGTGTATTTGTGATGTTTAAGCATACATTAAGTATGCTATGTTTAAATTGATATGTGTATACATTGTTTTGTATAATGTTGAGTACATTATGCTTAAGATGTTAAGCATATATTCTGTATGTTATGTTTAAATTAGGTTATGCTAAAAAAACGTTGAGATTGTTCTCTCAATGTTAGAATATGTTATATATGAAGTTGAAAGTAAAGTATAATGTATGCTCATGTTCTGATGCCACAGTTGGTATCAGACATGTTCTGTCCAAAAGGTATGAGTTAGTATTTTGTCATGAATGTATATTTGAACTTACTGAGCCTGTCGCTCACAAGTTTGTTTATGTTGCAGGTAAGCATCCTGCACGAAGATAAGACAAGTGATGGATGACGGATGGGATCTGCATGTGCCAAGGGACTGGGTGAGGGTTATGGTACTACTATGAGTCTTCCGCTGAGCTGTTTAAAAGAGTATTAAAATGATGTTTTATAATGTAAATGAAGTTAAGGCGATGTAAAATGTTTATTATAGTAAATGTTTTACGACGGTATAGTTTCCAAGTAAAGTTTAAGAAAAGAAAAAAAAAATTTATTCCATATTTTCATGTTCAAATGGGAAGTTAGAGTAAGCATGTTAAAGAAAGTATGTTAAAAGTAAGATACCAGCTATTATAGATGGTATCAGAATAAGTTAGAAACAAGTTAAAAGTAAGTTGCCGACGACCGAAGTGGTTACAGTCTATCACAGTTGGCAACAGTGGCTGATTGTAATAGTACTGTTTAACACTACGTAGGGCGGGTTGTCACAGGTGGTATCAGAGCAAGGTTTACGATGGGTCTAGTTTAGAGTACCACCTGTTGTCACAGGTGGTATTAGAGCAAGGTTTACGATGGGTCTAGTTTAGAGTACCACCTGTTATCACATTCTGTGATGCACATGTTATGTGAAGTTTTATAATTATTGATATGATATGTGATATGTGACATGTTAAAGCGGTATATGTGATATATGACTGCTTATATGTTTTTAAGTATGTACAATGTTTAAACATGTTTTGCGGTAAACATGTTGTACTTACTGGGCGTAAAGCTCACGCAGTGTGTTCATGCTGTAGGTAAGCATCCTACTGCTTAAATCCCAACGGGCGATAGTGGCGGCGGAGGCGGATGTGAGGGCAAGGTTATGTGTGGCGGCCCGCCCCTCATAGAGATCATACAATAGTATTACAGTTGAGCTTTATCGCTAACTGCGATAGATTGTACTCTCATGGGTCGCCGGCTTATCTCTCTCTCTTTTTAAATCATGACGTTTTTAGGGAAAAATTTTTTTTTTCTTTTAAACATCATGTAACCATTTCTCACTATTTACTTTGTTGGCATGTACAAAGTAATTTACATATTACAGTACTTTCGTAAATATGTATAATTATAAAAGAACTGTTTTCCCCCTTTTTCCCTTCACTTTAACGCTCAGCGGGAAGACTCTGGCAGTACCATATCCCTCGCCCAGTTATCCCATTTGACACGCGCCATCCCGTCCGCATCCAGTCAAACAAGCTACTGAGCTGGTCGCTTACCTGCAACATTAGCAAAAATGGTGAGCTACAGGCTCAGTAAGTTCAAACATGCAAGAAATGAAATTTCTATGAATAGTAGTATTCATCATGAATAGTACCTTTGACCACTATTCATACATGAATAGTAAGGTTGACCACAACACAGTGTCACAACAGTACATCTACCGCGATGTTAGTGCTCTCACTAAACTGTCTTATGCTCAATTATGGCACAGTTTCAGTTTTGGGTAATTATCTTTGCTTATGTTCTGGTTTTGAGCTCAGGTTGGCAGTACCATTTAGGTGCGGATGACTGGGAGCGGTACATTAGTGCTGACCTCCACAGCGTTAATCTCATAGCCCCGAAGGCAAAATAGTACATGACTGAGAGTGGTACATCAGTGCTGACCTCCACAGCCTTAATCTCATAGCCCCGAAGGCAAAAGTACCTCCCTGTACGGAACGCTGGTACGCCAGAAAGTGGTTTCATTACCGACTTTTTAAAATTCTAACCCGGTGACTTCACATTGTCCCGTGGTTAAGAATGGTTCACATTTTAATTTTAGGGGAGTGAGTTTCATTAACCTCGCTCTAGTGCCCGAAGCACAATTAACAATGTGTCCATTCTCAATAGTGCCCGTAGCACATCACGTCTTTCTTTCTACTCTATAATAGTGCCCGTAGCACATCTGTACCTAACTTATAGTTAGTACATTAAAGTTAGCAACGATAATGCTATATGTTGCAGACAGGTAAATGTCTGAACTTACCTTATCAGTCTCTTCTCTTTTCCTCTCGTGGATCTTTGATCGCCCTCCTCGTAGGTCGATTTTTGGATCCTACAGACAAAACCTTGTCTGTTAATTTCATTCCCATTTATAGCTTTTATTTTTCATTTAAAAGCTTAAATAAAACCTATTTATAACTTTTTAGGCTTTATTTATCATTTTCCCCATTTTTCTCAACTTTTGCAAAATTACAGTTTTGCCCCTGTATTTTGGTAAAATTACGATTTTACCCCTATATTTTGGCAAAATTACAATTTTACCCCTGACCTAAATTTTCCCGATCCAGACTGCATTTTTGGCTCTCAGGAACTTTTCTGACTCTTTTCTAATCATTACCGGGTTCGTTTTTTATTTTATCTCCATTTTTCACTTTCCCGACCCTCGGGAAGCACTATTCCGACCCTTACGTCGGTTTAGCGATTTTCTATCGTTTCGGAGTCTCAAATGGATGTTTCACTAGTATTTAAAATGTTCATCTAGATATTCCCGACCTAGGTCTCTGAGGCTCGGGTTTTCCGTTCCCGACTCGGACCTTTATTTTATTTCCAAAAACGCCCCCCCCTCGGGGTCGGTTTTTCAATCTCACACACGTTTTATATTTTCAAGGGGACGGGTTACTATTCATGAACCACTCCTTAGGTTTCCCTTATTACATTTTTCCGTTAGGGACTCGGGTTTCCGTCCCGGCCCTAACTTTTATTTTTAATTCCATTTTACCCCAAATGCTGTTTTCGAAATTTCAGCAGCATTTCGGCGTAATTTTAAGGCTTCCGGCGTTAGGTACGCCTCGAACCGTATGTACCTGCCACGTACTATACCACAAGCCTATTTTTATGTAAAAGTTTTCCAAACTTTTACATAAAAACCCACAAATTTCCAATTTCACATTATCACCCACATTACAACATTTTTTTCACAATTTTGCCCTTAATTTGGTTTCGGTTTTCACAATCAAACCGAACCAAATTTTGTCAAACTTTTCACCACACTTTAGGCCATTCAAATGTCATTTTTTTCAACACATTTTCAAGCCCATTTTCTTGGCATTTTCAACCAATTTCTTAGGGTTATAACCCACGGCCTCATGAATGGAAATCATACTCAACATTTTTGTTTCATGCTTTCAATTATAAATTCATCATTTGCATATTAAATTGCATGATTTCAATCAACCAAATATCACATAAACCATGCAAAATTTTTCTTCCAAACCTTTAACAAACCCCACGGCCACCTTATATAATTCACACCAAAAATTTTTTTCAGACTTTCCACAATGAAATACAAGCTTTATTCTTCACCAAATTAAACTTGGAAGCAAGTTAACAATTAAACCATAAATTTTTCTCATAGATTACTCAAGGTAACCCACGGATTTTCCCTTGAAAAACCAACAAAATTTCGGTTTTTCTTTAAACAATTTGCATGGTTTTCTTCCTTATTACATCCTTAACATAACCCAACATCAAATCCATGAAAAACAACCAAAAATTTTCCATCTTTTTCTCACTATTCACCCACGGATTTCATGAAGAAAAACCATGAAAAAAATCAAGTGCAAGGGAAGTTACCTTGGTCTAATGCTTCCTTTGTCTTCAAGGAGTGTTTTGATACACTTTTTGTGAAGAAATTTTGAAGAAATTTCTTGGTTCTCCTTGGGTGGCTCACGTAGACACCATGGAAATAACTTAGAAAAATTTTGTTATGGTTTTTGGCTTGAAATTTGGTTTCGCCCTTTTGTTCCTAAAGTGGCCGACTTATGCATGAAAGAAAGCCAATTAATTTGGTTCTAAACCAATGATAATTAACCACCTTTCATCACCATTTCTTTCCACATTTTTCAAAAATTAAAAAGGGTGAATTTTGGCCAAATCTTGGCCTTTAGATCAAAAAGTGGATGAATCATGGCCATTAATGCCACCAACCACCCTATTTCTTTCATTTATAATTTTGATTTATGATGTCATAAATACTAAAGTGAAAGTTGACTTTGACTTTTACTATTCACATTAATTCGACTACTTTTTGACCGATACCGGTTCGAGTCGAAATTTTCCCGAAATCGTCCCGGCGTGTTCCTGAGGTCTCCTGTGCAGTCGGATCAATTTAAATTGCTTCCATTTGATCAAAATTAATCCCAGAAGTTTACCGTCTTTTATTGCTCCGGTTAGGGTTTTCAATGCCGGTTTTGCACCGTTTTTCCCGTTTCAACTCAGTGAATTTTTCCAACACTGAATTCTTACTTGGCAACATTGTTAGAACATTTTCATATATTCTAAACAATATAAATACATTTATTTCACTCTTTAAATAGTACAAATTGTTATATACATACAATTGTACATTTTCATCCGAGAATTGCCTGAATTTCCCGGTTGTCACATTCACCCCTCCTTATAAAATTTTTGTCCTCGAAAATTAGAACAAATGGGGGTATAATTTCCTCATCTCATCTTCTCGTTCCCACGTAGCTTCTTCAATGTTGTGATTTTTCCATAAAATCTTCACTAGTGGGAGTACCTTATTCCTCAGTACTTTCTCTTCATGAGCTAGTACTCGAATAGGTTGCTCCTCATATGTCAAATCCTCGTGGATTTGAATAGGCTCATGCTTCAACACATGGGACGGATTTGGTATATACTTTCTCAGCATCAACACATGAAATACATTATGTACTGCTGACAATTCTGGAGGTAACGCTAATCTGTATGCGACCTTTCCAATACGTTCGATAATTTCATAAGGTCCAATATATCTTGGACTTAGTTTCCCCTTCTTACCGAAGCGCATAATCCCCTTCATAGGCGATACCTTGAGAAACACGAAGTCTCCTTCATCAAACTCTAAGGATCTCCACCTTTTGTCCGCATAACTCTTTTGTCGGCTTTGCGTAATTTTCATTTGACGCTGAATTCTAGCAACTGCATCGGAAGTCTCTTTTATGAAATCCGTCTTATGCAACTGCTTCTCTCGCAAATCGTACCAGTGTAATGGTGATCTGCACTTATGTCCATACAAAGCCTCATAAGGTGCCCTGCCTATAGAAGCTTGGTAACTATTATTGTACGAGAATTCAATCAACGGTAACTTCTCATTCCAATTTCCCGCAAAATCCATAACACAAGCTCGAAGCATGTCCTCTAACGTCTGAATTGTCCGCTCCGACTGTCCGTCTGTTTGCGGATGAAATGCCGTACTGAGTCTCAATTCAGTGCCCATGGCCTCTTGAACACACTTCCAGAAATTCGAAGTGAATCGTGCATCTCGATCTGATACAATGGATTTTGGTACTCCATGTAATCTGACGACATGAGTTACGTACAGCTGAGCAAACTTTTCCAATGAAAAGGTCATCTTGACAGCTATAAACCGTGCCGTCTTGGTCAGTCTGTCCACAATAACCCAGATAGAATCATAACCTTCTCGAGTTTTTGGGAGTCCCACTACAAAATCCATCGTAATGTGTTCCCATTTCCATTCAGGAATCTCCAACGGTTCCAATCTTCCTGCTGGATGTTTATGTTCCGCTTTGATTCTCTGACAGGTCATGCATTTGCTCACGAATTTCGCTATATCGTTCTTCATCCCTTTCCACTAGAACTGTAACTTCAAGTCCTGATACATCTTGCTAGCTCCGAGATGAACTGAATAGGGTGTCTCATGGGCTTCTGACATGATCCGTCTTCTAAGTTCCTCATCAGCTGGAACATTTATTCTTCCTTGATAAAGGATCATTCCATCCTTGGAAATTCCTTCTTGAGAACTTGTCATTGTTGGATCTCGCCTCTGACCTTCCTTTATATCCTCAAATAGCGATGATTCCACTTGGAGTGCAGCTAGTCTTCCAGATATCAGCTCCAAGTTCAAAGAATTTATCTCTTGCTGCAATGGCTTCGGAAGCCTGTTTATTGGTTGTTGGTGTGATATGGTAGACTTTCTACTTAGAGCATCCGCTACACGATTGGCCTTCCCTGGATGGTATAGGATTTCACAATCATAATCCTTCACCAGTTCCAACCATCTTCTTTGCCGCATATTGAGCTCCTTTTGCGTGAAGAAATACTTCAGGCTTTGGTGATCAGTGAAAATCTGACATTGAGCTCCATAGAGATAGTGTCGCCAAATTTTAAGTGCGAACACTACTGCCGCAAGTTCAAGGTCATGCGTAGGGTAATTCCTTTCATGATCCTTTAATTGACAGGAAGCATAGGCAATCACCTTGCCGTCTTGCATCAGGACTGCTCCCAATCCTATTTTAGATGCATCACTGTAGATCACAAACTTCTCCCCTTCAGTGGGAAGCGTAAGGATTGGTGCGCTTGTCAGCCTCCTCTTTAACTCCTGGAAGCTTCTTTCGCATTCCATGGTCCACTCGTACTTCCTTTCTTTGCGTGTAAGAGCAGTAAGAGGTGCAGCTAGTCACGCGAATCCCTCTACAAATCACCGATAATCACCAGCCAATCCCAAGAAACTGCGTATTTCTGTCACATTCTTGAGTGCAGGCCACTGGTTAATTGCCTCTACCTTTGTCGGATCTACTGCAATACCTTCCTGGGATACAACATGTCCGAGGAAATGTACTCTGTCCAGCCAAAACTCACATTTTGAGAATTTGACATACAGTTGATGCTTTCTTATCGTGTTCAGTACGATCCTCAGATGTTCCTTGTGCTCTTCATGACTCTTCGAGTATATAAGAATGTCATCAATGAATACAATGACAAACTTATCCAAATATTCTTTAAAAATTCTGTTCATCAAGTCCATGAACGCTGCCGGCGCGTTTGTTAATCTAAATGGCATCACAAGAAACTCGTAATGACCATAACGAGTCCTAAACGCCGTCTTAGGAATATCACTTTCTTTAATTCTCAACTGGTGATATCCTGATCGTAAATCAATCTTGGAAAATATCGCTGTGCCTTTTAACTGGTCGAATAGGTCATCAATTCTAGGTAACGGATACCTATTTTTGATCGTAACCTTATTCAACTCCCAGTAATCAATGCACAGCCAGAATGTTCCATCATTTTTCTTGACGAACAACACAGGTGTACCCCATGGAGAAAAACTCGGCCTGATAAATCCCTTGTCCAAAAGCTCCTTTAATTGTACCTGCAGCTCCTTTAACTCCACTAGAGCCATACGGTATGGTGCTTTGGAAATAGGTGCTGTTCCAGGCATCAACTCAATTTCGAACGAGATTTCTCTCTCTGGAGGTATCCCTGGTAACTCTTCTGGAAATACGTCAAGAAACTCATTAACCACAGGAACATCTTCAGCTTGAAGCTTCTGTTCCTCTGTAGTATCCACCACATATGCCAGATATCCCATGCAACCACTGGCTATCAGCTTGCTTGCTCTCAGCAAACTGATCATCATCTTCCCGGGTCTTAGAGAAGTGTCGACGTATTCGAAACTCTCTTCTTCCTCGGGTTGGAAGACTATCTTTCGATTTCAGCAGTCGATCGTAGCTTGGTATTTCCCTAGGAAATCCATGCCTAGAATCACATCGTAATCCATGATCTTCATTATGATAAACTCAGCATACAGTTCCCTATTTGCCACATATACTGGTACATAAGGTAACCAGTAACTGGACAACAATACTTCCCCAGAAGGTAAGGCTGTCTTAAATACCCTTCCCATATTATCCTTAGGAAGTCCTATCTTGTCAGCAAATGCATAGGAAATAAATGAATGCGTAGCACCGGAATCGAATAGTACAGAGGCTACATGACTAGTGACAGGAAGCTGACCTGTCACCACGTTCGATGTTCCTGCCTCTGCATCCTCTTTGCTGTAGGCCATCACACGAGCATCGGCACTTGGTACACGCTCCTGGCGTTGCGGCCTTACTGGTGACTCTTCAACTCTGGCCTGAAGGGAATGAGCTTGTGGGCGTGTCTGGTGCGGTTTGGAAGTGCCTTGTCCACCCTGCCTATTTGGACAATTCCTGGCGTAATGGCCTTCCTTTCCACATTCGTAACAAACAAGTGGCCCAAATCTACATTGCCCAGAATGTCTCTTCCCGCATGTAAGGCAGTTTTGCACATTGGACTCTGCATTACCAGCTGTTCTCCACTGCTGGTTTCGATTATTACCCTGGCGATTCCTAGAAAAATTCCCTTTTCTCTTATTTTGCTGGGATCCTTGGTTGTTGCCCTGGCTTGGTTTAGCATTCTGATTAGGCTTGCTCGATTGACCAACTTGCGTAGACTTCGCCAAAGCCCTCTCCTTCTTCTTAGCCTCCCAGTGTTTTTCTCTTTCCTCTTTCTGTCGGGCTACATGAAACTCAGCCCTGATGACCCGACTCACACAATCGACTACAGAAGTAGGTGGCACTTGTCCAGTATCTACCAATGCAGCAATTTCTAGCCTGAATATCCCTATCATTTTCTGTATTTTCTCCCTCTCAGTAGGGACTACGTAGGGACATAGACGGGATAACTGGTCGAACTTTCGGCAAACTTCACTTACCGACATGTTCCCTTGTGTCAACTCTGAGAATTCTTTCTGCTGTTGTCTCAGAGATGCAGGGTTGTAATATTTCTGGTTAAATTCTTCCAGAAATTCCGCCCAACTCATGGTAGACACGTCTCTTCTCATTCATACAGTGTCCCACCAAAAACGAGCGTCTTTTCTCAACACAAAAGACGCACATGCAACCTTCTCCCGATCGGCTAGATTCATGAACTCCATGATCACTTGTAATGATGACAACCAGTCTTCAGCCTCTAAGGGATTTGTAGACCCTTCAAATTCTGGCGGCCTCATACGCCTGAATCATTCATATAGGGGTTCTAGATTTAAAACCGGTTGTGGTTCAGGAGCTCTCTCATGTACCACAGCTAGAGGAATAACCGGATCTACCTCAGCTTGTTGTTCTACTTGGGTACCCTCAGAGCCTTGTCTCTGTTCTAGCTCCTCTACCCGTCGCCTCAGATTAGCATTTTCTTGCATCTGAGCTTCTAACAGAGCTTGTATCTGATCCAGTCTCTCCATAACATTAGGACGTCGCTCTCGTCCCTCTGGTCAATTACGCAAATCCACCATCTTGCCTATTGTCCTATTATGGCACAATAATTCACCGTTAGCTTTTCCATAACCACATTCGTAAAATTATATCAATTCACGAAATTTAGGGTAATGTAAAGCCACATCATTGTAACACATCATCGTATAACATATAATCATTTTGATATTTCATTCATAGCAAAACATTTATATGTCATACATAATCATCACTGGTCATATATACATCGGCCACTTTATACATCTTGGCCACAAGTCTATACAAAAGAGCTTTTCTCTAAGCTACTTATGTACATATATACATATCTACTGGTCACGCATCCCCTGTGTCTGGGACTAGAGGATATTCTTCCGGATCCTCATCGTCATCGGTATCATCTGAATCGTCACCGTCCCTAGGCAATGCTCCCTGTCCTGAGTCATCGCCTCTTCGCGGTCTAGACGGTCCGGCCTCATGATCATTCATCATTCTCCTCGGTTCGAAGATGTGTGCAAACATCTCATCTTGACCCAGTGTCTCTCGTCGACTCTGCGTCAGATGCTCGATCAGAATCTCTCTCTCAATCGTCCTGATCGTCACCACAAACTCTTGGAGTGTCGGAGGAAACGGCTTGATTACCCTCTGTCTCAACTCCAAGGGTAAACCTTTCCAGAACAGCTCGCAACAGTTTGCTTCAGTGAGGTTGGGCAACGGACATCTTCTCCTGATGGTCTCCTCAAATCGTGCTGCATAAGACATCACCGTCTCACCAGACAGCATGACCATCTTCTCTGTCTGGAGAATGTAGTCCCTGACCTCATCAAATCCGGGATACGCAGGTGTATCAGCCTCTCGTCTCTCTGGAGGTGCTGGAGTAGGTGTTGGATCCCTAGGCGGAAACTGATCAGCTAATCGCTGACAGAACTCAGCCCAACTGAATCCTAATAAAATCTCCTGGTTGCAATACTGCTAGAACACTCGAGCATCTCCCTGAAACATACTGACGGCCAACTGGATCCACATATCTCGATCGATGTCGCATATCACCATAATCCTCTCGATAGCATGGAGCCAGTCCTTCGTCTCCATCGACTGTCGTCCACCATCAAACATAGGAGGACTGCTAGCTCGAAATGCCTGTACTGCCCGAGCCGAAACTCTCATCCCAATATGTTGGCGTCCACCAACAACTGGAATGTCCACTACTACAGGTGGATGAACTATCGGTCGTGGCTGTACAATATCTACTGGCGCTGGCGCTGGTGCTGGTACTGGTACCGGAGGTCTCTCGGGCACCGAGGGTCTAATTACCGGTCGTTGGGACATAGACGGCCTCACAATAGATCTCGTCCATACCCGTAATACTCCTCTCGGTCGTGGTAGCGGTGGTCTCACATATGGAGGTCTGGTCATCTTGCTACCTATAACATAATTATTTTCATATAAGGAAATAATTAATTGAACTTAAGTAAACTACTTACTTGGATAGCGGTACAGGATGCGTGAAGTGTCAAATCAGGATATGGTCACACTGCTCTGATACCAACTGTGGCAGCAGTTGGTATTCTAAACATTACCAACCGTATACCTCGCTCTGATACCAACTGTGGCGGCCCGCCCCTCGTAGAGATCATACAATACTATTACAGTTGAACTTTATCGCTAACTGCGATAGATTGTACTCTCGTGGGTCGCCGGCTTATCTCTCTCTCTTTTTAAATCATGACATTTTTAGGGAAAATTTTTTTTTTCTTTTAAACATCATGTAACCATTTCTCACTATTTACTTTGTTGGCATGTACAACGTAATTTACATATTACAGTACTTTCGTAAATATGTATAATTACAAAAGAACTGTTTTCCCCCTTTTTCCCTTCACTTTAACGCTCAGCGGGAAGACTCTGGCAGTACCATATCCCTCGCCCAGTTATCCCATTTGACACGCGCCATCCCGTCCGCATCCAGTCAAACAAGCTACTGAGCTGGTCGCTTACCTACAACATTAGCAAAAATGGTGAGCTACAGGCTCAGTAAGTTCAAACATGCAATAAATGAAATTTCTATGAATACTACTATTCATCATGAATAGTACCTTTGACCACTATTCATACGTGAATAGTAAGGTTGACCACAACACAGTGTCATAACAGTACATCTACCGCGATGTTAGTGCTCTCACTAAACTGTCTTATGCTCAATTATGGCGCAGTTTCAGTTTTGGGTAATTATCTTTGCTTATGTTCTGGTTTTGAGCTCAGGTTGGCAGTACCATTTAGGTGCGCATGACTGGGAGCGGTACATTAGTGCTGACCTCCACAGCCTTAATCTCATAGCCCCGAAGGCAAAAGTACCTCCATGTGAGCGGTACATCAGTGCTGACCTCCACAGCCTTAATCTCATAGCCCCGAAGGCAAAAGTACCTCCCTGTACGGAAGGCTGGTACGCCAGAAAGTGGTTTCATTACCGACTTTTTAAAATTCTAACCCGGTGACTTCACATTGTCTCGTGGTTAAGAATGGTTCACATTTTAATTTTAGGGGAGTGAGTTTCATTAACCTCGCTCTAGTGCCCAAAGCACAATTAACAATGTGTCCATTCTCAATACGTCGGTTTAGCGATTTTCTATCGTTTCAGAGCCTCGAATGGACGTTTCACTAGTATTTAAAACGTTCATCTAGACATTCCCGACCTAGGTCTCCGAGGCTCGGGTTTTCTGTTCCCGACTCAGACCTTTATTTTATTTCCAAAAACGCCCCCCCCCTCGGGGTTGGTTTTTCAATCTCACACGCGTTTTATATTTTCAAGGGGATGGGTTACTATTCACGAACCACCCCTTAGGTTTCCCTTATTACATTTTTCCGTTAGGGACTCGGGTTTCCGTCCCGGCCCTAACTTTTATTTTTAATTCCATTTTACCCCAAATGCTGTTTTCGAAATTTCGGCAGCATTTCGGCGTAATTTTAAGGCTTCCGGCGTTAGGTACGCCTCGAACCGTATGTACCTGCCACGTACTATACCACAAGCCTATTTTTATGTAAAAGTTTTCCAAACTTTTACATAAAAACCCACAAATTTCCAATTTCACATTATCACCCACATTACAACATTTTTTCCACAATTTTGCCCTTAATTTGGTTTCGGTTTTCACAATCAAACCGAACCAAATTTTGTCAAACTTTTCACCACACTTTAGGCCATTCAAATGTCATTTTTTTCAACACATTTTCAAGCCCATTTTCTTGGCATTTTCAACCAATTTCTTAGGGTTATAACCCACGGCCTCATGAATGGAAATCATACTCAACATTTTTGTTTCATGCTTTCAATTATAAATTCATCATTTGCATATTAAATTGCATGATTTCAATCAACCAAATATCACATAAACCATGCAAAATTTTTCTTCCAAACCTTTAACAAACCCCACGGCCACCTTATATAATTCACACCAAAAATTTTTTTCAGACTTTCCACAATGAAATACAAGCTTTATTCTTCACCAAATTAAACTTGGAAGCAAGTTAACAATTAAACCATAAATTTTTCTCATAGATTACTCAAGGTAACCCACGGATTTTCCCTTGAAAAACCAACAAAATTTCGGTTTTTCTTTAAACAATTTGCATGGTTTTCTTCCTTATTACATCCTTAACATAACCCAACATCAAATCCATGAAAAACAACCAAAAATTTTCCATCTTTTTCTCACTATTCACCCACTGATTTCATGAAGAAAAACCATGAAAAAAATCAAGTGCAAGGGAAGTTACCTTGGTCTAATGCTTCCTTTGTCTTCAAGGAGTGTTTTGATACACTTTTTGTGAAGAAATTTTGAAGAAATCTCTTGGTTCTCCTTGGGTGGCTCACGTAGACACCATGGAAATAACTTAGAAAAATTTTGTTATGGTTTTTGGCTTGAAATTTGGTTTCGCCCTTTTGTTCCTAAAGTGGCCGACTTATGCATGAAAGAAAGCTAATTAATTTGGCTCTAAACCAATGAGAATTAACCAACTTTCATCACCATTTCTTTCCACATTTTTCAAAAATTAAAAAGGGTGAATTTTGGCCAAATCTTGGCCTTTAGATCAAAAAGTGGATGAATCATGGCCATTAATGCCACCAACCACCCTATTTCTTTCATTTATAATTTTGATTTATGATGTCATAAATACTAAAGTGAAAGTTGACTTTGACTTTCACTATTCATATTAATTCGACTACTTTTTGACCGATACCGGTTCGAGCCGAAATTTTCCCGAAATCGTCCCGGCGTGTTCCTGAGGTCTCCTGTGCCGTCGGATCAATTTAAATTGCTTCCGTTTGATCAAAATTAATCCCGGAAGTTTACCGTCTTTTATTGCTCCGGTTAGGGTTTTCAATGCCGGTTTTGCACTGTTTTTCCCGTTTCAACTCAGTGAATTTTTCCAACACTGAATTCTTACTTGTCAATATTGTTAGAACATTTTCATATATTCTAAACAATATAAATACATTTATTTCACTCTTTAAATAGTACAAATTGTTATATACATACAATTGTACATTTTCATCCGAGAATTGCCTGAATTTCCCGGTTGTCACATTATGGAGACAGCATGAGTTTATCGTCCACAAATTTGTGTATCAGTATTTTGAATAGTTATGGTTAAATAGTACTTTGAGTAGTAATTGTCAGAGAGTATGTTTGAATAGTAATCGTTAAATAGTATGTTTGAATAGTGACTATTAAATAGTATTTTTGAATAGTAAACGTTAAATAGTATTTTTGAATAGTATTCGATATACGTACGTATACAGTAAATATGTACATATAAAAAAAATCCCTAATTTTATGATATCTGGTTAAGTATAAATTACTAGAAAGTATAAGAAAAGCAAGTAAGTCAGTTTTTAGTGACGGTCCGAGCCATTGAGGGCACGGGGCATCACAGTTGGTATCAGAGTGGTTTCCTACCACCCTACCTCACATCGCCGTATGCTTGCCTCATCTGTCCAAGTAAGTTAGCTTTTGTTTTTCAAAATTTAGTATATGAGTTGATGATTAAGTTATAATAGGAGAATGGCTGCACCGGTTGACCCTTAGCAAGTGCAAGAGGACTGAGAAGCGAGTGTAGCTTTCGCTGCCATGAGACCACACACATACGACGGCAGCAACCCATACGAACTCCCTTATTGGGTTCATCATATGGAGACAATCTTCGAAGGGTGTCATATTCCACTCCGTCTACAGGTGGTAATGGGCAGTAGTCGATTGCAAGGACCAGTAATGACATGGTGGAACGATCGACGTAGGATCAGAGGTCCAGCGATGCAGTGGGAGGAGTTCTACCAAGATCTTCACAACTTCGATGACCCAGCTAAGGATGCAAACATCTGGGATGATATGTATGAGAGGAGATATCAGGTCCTCTCTGACATTTAGGACATTTACGAGGGAGAGACCATGGTACACTACTGTCAGCGATTTTTGGATGCCATGTTGTCGAGCATTCTCTTAGACAAGCCATTTGTAGAGGTAACCGACTTGCTTTGGAAAGGGATTCCATGGTACGTGAAGGACCTTGTCCACTACCCTCCACCACATGAGAACTTGAGGCGCCTGGTCCGAGACATAGTGGATGTTGAGCGAGTGGCACTCAACCCTGACCTGGCAAATGCCACACCTCAGCTGGCCGACGAAGAGCTCGCAGCCGAACCATAGCCAATAGTACCTGAAGACAATGGAGACTCGATAAAGGACCACGAACCAGCCCCTCTGTCTCCCAGACACCATATGGATGAAGACGGTGACAAGGCTATCCTCGATGCCCAACCTAATGATGAGGAGGAGGAGGAGATCCCCGATCACATCAATGACAATGAGGGAGTAGAAATGTATGAGCCCCAAGTCATCATCGCCAGTGATGATGAAGTTGATTTTGCTTGGGATGACGAGGATGAAGACCCTGAGGAGTTTCCCTTAAGTGAAAGCGAGAATGAGGAAATGTCTGATGCAGAGTTAGGATTGTCCTCTAAGTAGTAGTAACCCTTTTCACGAAAATTTTTGTTATGTATTTATGTAAAGGGAAACAGTAGCTTTCCCCGTCTGACTCAACTTAATGTACTTAATGGGATCATATTTTGGGAAGTGTGTGTCACTCCCACCAAATTTAAAATATATATATGTTTTATGAGATGTTTTATGAAAAGTAGTATCATTTTGCCCTGAGGGCCTAAATGTGATTTTTCTACAAGTGTGATCAAGTATGGTAAAGAGTACAGGACGGTTCCTGGCACTCAGACGATGTCCCAGTACACGCAATAGTTGTATTGAACATCATAAGAATAAAGAAGAAAGGAAAGATATAGTATGTATATATCTATGATGCTTAAAATGAAGTTGTTTAGTAAGAAGGAAAATGTTATGTAAATAAAAATCCCAAGTACAAAATTTGAGAAGCTTATGTTCTCTTTTTCCATGGTGTGATAGGGTTACATAGGTAACAATGGCAAGAACAAGAACCCAAACAAACCAAGCTACGCGAGACGACGAGCTACTGGCACGTCTCGCAACGATGCAGGAAATGATGGTAAATCAACAACGAGAGCTTAACCAGCTCAGAGAACAAATGAACTGAAAACAATAGGCACCACAACCCGTGGAGGTACCAGTCCAAGTTGCACCAATAGCCCCCGACGCTCCCAGAGAGCAAGCGGCCCCACCAGCCCAAGTGATGCCAGCACCACCGGCTATGGCTGCTCCTGCAGTAGCCAATGTTATTGTACCAGCCTATAGAGAGGGCGACTTATACGAGCGGCTTAGGCGCATGAAAGTGCCTAAATTTGAAGGAACAACAAACCCTATTGAAGATGATGATTGGCTTACTGATGTTCAGGTCATTCTAGACCTCGTGGGACTAACCGAAGGAGAAAAAGTTATATGCGCATCCCTAGCCCTACGGAAAGGAGCACGCCAGTGGTGGAAGACCGTGGCTATCAGAAGGAACATCAATGAAATGAACTGGTAGACTTCATCACTGAGTTCAGAGAGATGTACTTCAACGACGAAGCTTTGGCAGTCCAGCAAGATGAATTTAACAATTTACGCCAAGGAGGCATGACGGTCATGGAGGCCGTAAGAAAATTCAAACAGCTAGCCTGACTTTGCCCCGACCTAGTGCCGACTGAGAAGGAAAAGGTCAGGAGGATGCTAAATATGTTTCAAACGAATATAGCCGTCCAAGTCTGCAGTGGCAACCATGGGCCAACAACCATGGCCGAATGTGTCAGTAGAGCCATCCGGGCTGAGTATTGGCTAGCCCAAGACAAAGAAAGGAGGGCACAGATCTTCAAGGTAATGAAAGAAGAGAAGAACCAACTGAAGTCGACCAAGGGCAGATAGCACTCTGAATTTCAACACAAAGGGCAAAGTATGGGAAACAACCAACACAACTGGCCATCCAACAACAACAATAAGAGGAAAGGGAATCCAGGCAATCAAGGCCATCAAAGGAACTTTCCTCAGAAGAAAAATAACCGAGGAGGAAACGAAAATCAACACCCACCTTGTCCAAAATACGGGAGGAACCATCCGGGAGAATGCCACGAGGGCATCAGCGGCTGTTACATATGTGGCAAGGAAGGCCACTTCGCTAAACACTGCCGCTCAGCAAGGTCAAGCCCGCACTACTAGCGGACAGCTGCACACTGCCCAGGGAAGGATTGAAGGCCCAGCGATCAGCCAAGGCAGATTAGAAGATCTAGAGCTACAGGGGAGGATTTATGCCTATACTCGCGAGGATGTAGAGGCCGGAATCTCGACCGTGGTGACAGGTTAGCTTTCTGTCACCAACTCCACTACACTAGTTTTGTTTGATTCCGGTGCTACGCATTCTTTTGCATCATCAGAATTTGCTAGGAGAAAGGCAAGAACTTAGATAAGATGAATCAGACTTTTCGAATTGCCCTTCCCTCTCAGGAAGTTTTGTTGTCTAGCTATTAGATACATCACATACCAATAGTTATCAGTGGGCACGAGTTGAGCACAGACCTAATCGTCATCAAGATACGTGACTATGAAGTGATTATAGAAATGGATTTCCTCGCCAAGTACCACGTCGTTATAGACTATCAGAGACGGGAGGTGACCTTGGACCCAAGCGGACATGAAAAATTTGTCTTTGGGCTTATCATCGAAGCAACCAAAGATGATGATATCAGTAATGAAGGCTCACCAGCTACTATCTAGTGGATGCACTAGTTTTCTTGCACACATAATGAATACGACCCAGTAAGCGAAAACCAGACCGAACAACATACCAGTAGTAAAGGAGTTCATGGAAGTATTCCCCAAAGATCTTCCAGGACTTCTACCGGAGCGGGAGATATCATTCGAAATCGAACTATTACCAGGATCGACACCCGTATCCAAGGCCCCCTATAGAATGGCCCCGGTAGAATTGAAAGAGCTTCAAACTCAGTTAAAGGAGCTGATGGTCAAAGGTTTCATTCGACAGATCTACTCACTGTGGGGAGCACACATAATGGATACGACCCAGGAAGCGAAAACCAGACCAGACAACGTACCAGTAGTAAAGGAGTTCACGGAAGTATTCCCTGAAGATCTTCCAGGACTTTTACCGGAGCGGGAGATATCATTCGAAATCAAACTATTACCGGGATCGTCACCCATATCAAAGGCCCCCTATAGAATGGCCTCGGCAGAATTGAAGGAGCTTTAAACTCAATTAAAGGAGCTGATGGGCAAAGGTTACATTTGACAGAGCTACTCGTCGTGGGGAGCACCGGTCTTATTTGTAAAGAAGAAAGATGAAATGTTGCGAATGTGCATAGACTACCGAGAGCTAATCAAGATCACGATCAAGAACAAGTATCCGTTGCCATGGATCGATGATTTGTTCGACCAGCTACGAGGCACTACCGTATTTTCCAAGATCGACCTACGTTCCGGGTACCACTAATTGCGAATCCGAGATGCAGACATCCCCAAGACAGCATTTCGAACACGTTATGGATATTATGAGTTCCTCGTTATGTCATTCAGACTGACAAATACACCTGCCACTTCGATGGATCTGATGAACTGAGTATTCAAGGAGTTCCTAGACAAGTTTGTCATTGTGTTCATTGATGACATACTTGTATATTTTAAGATAAAGGAAGAGCATGCGGAGCATTTGAGAGCCGTCCTACTCAAGCTTAAGGAGCATTAACTATATGCCAAATTCTCTAAGTGTGAATTTTGGCTGGAGAAGGTTCATTTTCTCGGTCACATGGTCTCCCATGAGGGAGTGTCCGTGGACCCAGCAAAGGTAGAAGTAGTTAGCAATTGACCGACTCCGAAAAACATAACAGAAATCCGTAGCTTCTTAGGTTTAGCAGGATACTACCGACGCTTTGTGGAAGGATTCTCGAAACTAGCCGCACCACTCACGACTTTAACCAAGAAGGAAAAGAAGTATGAGTGGTCTGACAAGTGCAAAAAGAGCTTTCAGGAGCTAAAAAGCTGACTCACGAGCACTTAAATCCTGACCATACTAGATGCTGAACAACGGAATTTTGTAATTTACATGACTGGACTAGGAGCCGTGTTAATGCAAGGTGGTAGGGTAGTCGCATATGCCTCACGACAACTCAAGAACCACGAAAGGAACTACCCGACGCATGACTTGGAGCTTGCAGCTGTGGTCTTTGCACTCAAAATATGGAGGCATTACCTATATGGCGTCAAGTGCGAGATCTACACGGACCACCAGAGTCTCAAATACATTTTCAAGCAGAAGGAGCTTAATATGAGGCAACAAAGATGGCTGGAGCTGGTGAAGGATTACAACTGTGAAATCCAATATCACCCAGGAAAAGGCAATAAGGTGGCTGACGCGTTGAGCAGGATGCACTCTTCAATGCTTATGACCATCCAGGCCCTATCAGAGGCACTGTAAAAGGAACTACGGAGCAGCGAGATTGAGACGCTAACAGGAAGGTTGTCCAAAATGACCCTTCATTCAATGCTCATAGAGGAAATCAAGGCCGGTAAAGACCTCGATTCGTCCCTACACAAGCTCAAAAGGGAGGCAATGGAAGACTAATCAGAGTTTCAGGTCTCTAAGGATGGCATACTCTATTTCGGAGATAGAGTATGTGTTCCAAAGGATGAAGAACTCAAGAAGTAGATCCTGTCAGAAGCTCGTGACATGTAGTACTCGATACATCCAAGAGCAAATAAGATGTACCAGGGCTTGTAGGGAAGTTTTTGGTGGCCAAACATGAAGAATGACGTCGCCGAGTTTGTAGCAAGGTGCCTCACCTGCCAGAAAATCAAAGCGAAACATCGGCGACAGGGAGGAGAGCTGTAGAAGATCGAGCTACCAGAGTGGAAATGGGAGCAAATTACCATGGATTTCATGGTCGGATTGCCCAGAACCTCAATCAGGAACGATGCCATCTGGGTAATTATGGATTGACTAATAAAGTCAGCTTGATTTTTCGCCATGAAGTTGAGCTACTCAATAGAGAGGTTAGTAGAAATGTACGTTGCTCAAGTAGTAAGACTGCACAGAGTCCCAAATCGATCATCTCAGATCGCGATGGATGCTTCACTTCAAGGTTTTGGCAGAGCATTCAAGCTGCAATGGGAACCAAATTGAAGTTCAGCACCGCTTTCCATCCTCAGACTGACGGCAGTCTGAGAGGACTATACAAACATTAGAAGATATGTTGAGAGGGTGTGTCTTAGACTTCAAGGGGAATTGGGATCAGAAGCTACCATTAATAGAGTTCTCGTATAATAATAGTTATCATTCCTCGATTGGGATGGCTCCGTACGAGGCACTTTATGGAAGAAGATGCCAATCTCTGATTCACTGACACGAGACCAGAGAAAAACAGCTCACCAGTACCGACTTCGTCAAGGATACAACAAAAGCTGTGAAGCTTATACAAGAGAGACTGGATACAGCGCATAGCCGCCAGAAGAGTTATGCGGATAGAAGACGAAGACCTCTCGAATTTAAAGAAGGAGACTCAGTTTTCCTCAAAGTGGCACCCATGAAAGGGGTGATGCACTTTGGGAAGAAAGAGAAGCTCAGCCCTAGATATATAGGACCTTTCAAGATCCTCGAGAGGGTCGGGAAGGTAGCCTACCAATTAGTGCTTCCTCCCAAACTAGCTTTCATACACAATGTTTTCCACGTCTCGTTGTTAAAGAAGTACGTGCTGGATAGTTCCCACATACTAAGCCAAGAGCCAGTTAAAGTACATGCAGATTTAACCTATGAAGAAAGACCCGCGCAGATTTTAGCCAGGGAAAATAAGGTTCTTAGGAATAAAGTGATTCTGCTTGTTAAAGTATTATGGTGGAATCATAACCTTGAAGAAGCTACATGGGAACGGGAAGAGGATATGAAAAGAGACTTCTCGGATTTATTCTAATTTTCGAGGATGAAAATTTTTGTAAGAAGGGTAGATTGTAAGGACCGCCTCGACCATGTACTTTAATTTTCAATTTAATGAGAAGTTAAAGAATAATTTGATGTATTTTAGTACAATTTTTAAAGTACACGATCAAGTACACGGCCATGTAAGTGGCCGTGTACCATACAAACAATGTACGTGTGCATAGCCGTGTAAGTATACATGGCTGTGTGGTAGATCACGATCAGGTACACGGTCGTGTACCACTCGGGTTGTGAACGTGTGAGAAGGCGTGTAACTGAACATGGCCGTGTACAGAGACACGGTCAAGAACTCGGCCGTGTACCGCTTGGGTTGTGAATGTGTAAAAGGCCATATTTTGAAACAGGGCCGTGTTGAAAAACTTCAACTAGTACACACCCGTGTCCGGTGTATACACACCCGTGTTACCTTATACATGCCCGTGTTAGAGGCCATGTTGAGGGCTATGTAATGAGCAGAAAGCTGTTACACAGACCCTCAAATTGCATGAAACCTAATTACTATGCAATGAGTAATTAGGTTGGAAAATATAGTATATTTTCCCATTGAATAAACTAAACAAATACGATACTGTTTAAGTACTATTCATACAGTGAAAGGGGCGACCGACAGTGAACTCGGTCCACCCTATTATGTGTATAAATGAAAAAGACATGCAGTGTCAGAAAACTGGTCTACATGACCATTTCTTGACACAAGACTGGTAAATAGATCACCAGTACGCTCAGACCGAACATCTGAGCACAATAGCGAGAGATAGCCCTTGCAAGGGTACGATATCAAGAAAATGGTCCAGATGACCTCTTCTCACCTAGAGACTGACAAAATCAGAGTCGAAGCACTCAGCTAGTCATTTAAGTAGAAAACGGTGGATGATGAATAGAGTGAAACACAGTGTCAAGTTATTGGCTAAGACGGCCTTAATTTGACCTAAAACGGATACCTGAACGGTTAGTAGACTTGATCTGGTTGATTGAGTGCAAGACGAGATTTTTAGTTTGAGAAGTACGTAGTATCAGGTTGAGGGTCAGGATGACCTTTACTCACCTCGAAACTGATATATTTGGGCTTAGAACGCCAAAATTAGTCAATCGGGCACCTGACATGTTTTTCGAGGTGGGGTCACACAGATCCTGAAAACTGGTCTAAATGACCTCTGATGAATGTAAAACTGATAAAAATGAAATCAGAACGTCCAAATTAGTCAAGAGAGACTGTGTCTGAAATTTCACCCGGGAATGCCTCGGTTTGCGTGTGAAAGGACAACACAGAGTAGACACAATCATAATATAGGATATGAACAGTAATCTAGACTGATAATAGGCTCTTAGACAGTAGAAAACAACCAGGAATTTACAGTATAAATATTGGATTCAAAAAACCAATTTTCGGATGAAAATTGAAACACTGCCGAGAAAGGATTGAATACCGCAGTATAAAATTAGACTGCGATGAGAAGCCAACACAGATAAAATTTGGCCTTAAATTTTCATGCCCTTTAGTTGCAAAAGCAGCTGTAATCTGCTGCACACATAGCCCAAAAGGTGGCTATTAAAATAATTCCCTAGCCATGACACACTTGAATTTTTTATTCAAGGGTTTTTGAAAAAGCTAGTCAATAATAATTGTTTATTCCCCCCTCCTTCCAATGAGCAGCCACGCCCACTTTGGAAATTGGGCAGAAAATTTGTCCCAAGATTTGGCTAATTTGGTAGAAAATTAAGTAGGATTAAGTCTAAGTGAGTTGATCAATTTTGCCTATAAAAGGCACCCTTTACACAAATGATTTGTTTCCTTTCTTTTTGGCTTCCAAAACACTTTTCATTTCCCTTTCTTCTCCTAGCTGCAGCCAAACCCCTTAAGCCTCCAAACCCTCACTTTTTCAAGCTTTAAATCATACCATAACTTACCAAAAATCAAACCTTGCAAGCTTGTACTAGGAGGATTCGAATCCAAGTCGTTCTAAGGCACCAAGGGTAAGTCTTTAAAAACCGATTCTTGTAGTTTTTAGTTTTTGTTTTGATTTGATTTTTAAGAGAAATTTTTGGTATTTGTTCTAACAAAACAGACCCCATTCTCTTGGATTTCCCACAACCATTTTGGTTCCTTAAGCCTATTTGAAACCGTGCTTGGTTCAAGGTACGAAGGTAAACCAAAAACCTTATCTTGTGTTAGTTAGATTTAAGTTTTGATCAAGGCCATTTATGTGTATTTATTTATGCAAATAGTTTATAATAAGTTTATGTTGAGCCCTTAAATTATCATTTTTCAGTTCATGTGGTTGTGGTTGTGTTTACGTTATTTTTTATGAATGGTTATGTGTGAATTAGAGCATGAACGTTTTAGTGGCTGGACACAAATCGGTCGTTAAGGAAAGGCCACAGATTTTGGTCATTTTTACCCCCTTAGGGTCTAAATTTAGGATTTGGTAAAACATGGTATTTTAAACAAATTTCGATATGGTCATTTTTGTGTCAAATAGACCTCGGCCAAAAACGAACTTAATATAGGTTTTTAGAGTTTTTTTACTCGATGTCCAAAACTGGGAACAAAAATTCGAACCCAGTGTTTATTCTCGGGTTTTGCTAGAAATGGACCACTTAGAATCCAAACCAGTTCTCAAACTCAACATGAAAGTTGTAAATCTCATCGAGACCTTGAAAACAACCCACATATGTCAAAAATTTGGCCGTTTCGGGCCTCAAACTGAGCAGTTTTTATAGAGACATAAAACTGGGACTTTTACAAAAAAATGGGCACCAAGCCCACGGTTTTAATGAAATTAGGGGCCGTTAGAGTTAGATTTAGGCTCCCAGATGAACATGAGATTTGTTCATCTTGTCGAGGATGAAAACTTTCATGTTCGACAAAATCACAACCAAAGTCGTTTAGGCCAAGTTTCAAAATTGTTTTCAAAAGTGGTTCAAAACCACCTTTAAAATGCAAGCTTTAAAAATATAATTTATACACTTCAAAATAAAAATGTGTTTTTAACACTTTAAAATATGAATAAGGTTTTCATAAAAAAACGTCCCCCACCTTCCAGCGGGGTGATAAAGGGGCGGTTTCAAAATAAGGAATTTTTTCAAGATTTTTACAAGCCAACCCAAACAATTTTTTTTTTCAAAGTAAAATAGTGTGTGTAGCCCGGTAGGCTACCACACCAAACAAGCCTCAGTAGCCCGGTAGGCTACTACCCCAAACAAGCTATAGTGGCCCGGTGCGGCATTACACTAAACAAGCCTTAGTAGCCCGGTAGGTTACCAGACCCCAACAAGCGAAGTAACCCAGTCGGTTACTGCACTAAGTTCATGTATAGTAACTCGATAGACTACTTAGTTACCAACACGCAAGTTAACAGGTCAGTTGACTGAGCGGTAAACCAATCAATGGCCTCGTTTTGAACAGCACAGTGAGGAATAATGATTAATCTGTCAAGTAGACGGTTGATCAAACATGATACGAGTTAGACACCAAATCCCCATAATAGGCCAATAGGGTGCCGACGGGTCTCGATACCCCATAGAAACGCAAGTTATCGTCACTAATGATAATAGTGACTCAACGAGAGTATTAATGAGAAACGTTATTGATGATAGGTGGTAACCTGTGAATTGATAAAGGCGTGATTTCAAGTTGCTTGTAATTAGGTAAGTACAACTCCACCTATGGCATGAACGAAAATGCTTTGAAATGATATTTTACAGCATGTTAAAATATGTATGCCATGCACACGATGTTGCACCGCATGTTTAAGAGTATGTAGTTTCACAATCAAGTAGATTGATGAAAAAACAAGATAGATGCCATATGTCCCTACCATATAGGATTTGGGACAGCTTAGAGAGGCATATGACTAGAAAAGATAAACAAGATGGAAATTAGTAAGCGTGTCGTACCGGCCTTTTCAAATGAAGAGGTTCGAAGTTAAAGCAGAAAGTTGAGCATCCGTTGATGGCTCTCCAGCTATTTACCACGGGCGTTACCAATGGTCTGTGCATGCAGGGTACTGACACATGGGCCCTAAATAGACAAGAAAAGAAGAGAGAAGCTTGAAGCATAAATGAACATAACAGGATCATGCATTAGTTATAGTTCACCATGCTTCTAGATGCATTCAGTACATGATATTTCTGTGATGCACATGTTATGTGAAGTTTTATAATTATTGATATGATATGTGATATGTGACATGTTAAAGTGGTATATGTGATATATGACTGCTTATATGTTTTTAAGTATGTACTATGTTTAAACATGTTTTGCGGCAAACATGTTGTACTTACTGGGCGTAAAACTCACGCAATGTGTTCATGCTGTAGGTAAGCATCCTACGGCTTAAATCCCAATGGGCGATGGTGGCGGCGGAGGCGGATGTGAGGACAAGGTTATGGAGATACCACGAGTTTATCTTCCACAAATTTGAGTATCAGTATTTTGAATAGGAATGGTTAAATAGTACTTTGAATAGTAATTGTCAGACAGTATGTTTGAATAGTAATCGTTAAATAGTATATTTGAATAGTAACTGTTAAATAGCATTTTTGAATAGTAACCAGTAAATAGTATTTTTAAATAGTAATCGGTAAACGTACATATACAGTAAATATGTACATATATAAAAAATCCCTAATTTTATGATATCTGGTCAAGTATAAATTACTAGAAAGTATAAGAAAAGCAAGTAAGTTAGTTTTTAGTGACGGTCTGGGCCATTGAGGGCATGGGGCGTCACATACTAAGTTTTGGCTCACAAGTCTGTTCGTGATGCAAGGAACAAGGGTAAGCAACCTGCATTATGAAAAGAGAGTTCAAGGCCTGGCAGGCGGATTCCCACAATATCATGGACGGGTTGTGGATCCGCTTGTCAAACTATCCGTTGAGAAAAAAAGTGTAGTACGAGAATGTATGTATAAATGTATAAAGACAAGACAAGTGTGTTATGTATAGAAGTGAAGTAAGTTTAAAAGTATACTTATGTAATAAAGTATGTTTATATTACTAAGTATTTTAAAGAAAACAAGATCGTAAGTATTTTACGAAATATGAAATAGAATAGTATATGTATATATGCAATTTCAAGAACTCATATTTAAAAAGAAATTTCATGCTTTTTCAAATACCAATCTTTCAAACCACTAAAAGAAAAGCAAGTCAAGTATGAGAAAATAAAGAGTAAAGAAAGAAAGAAAGAGAGTGGGCGACTCGAGCTAGTCGGGTGGCCCACAAGAGTTGGTATCAGAGCAAGTGGTTCTTCCACCGACCTTCCATGACATTCCTGTATCTGCACCTGGTTAGTCTAAGTAAGTTAGTCTTTAGAGCGAATTGATAGCACGGATGGTTAGAGAAGTCCTTCGGTGCACTCCCCTAGAAATTTCGTCATTTTCGGAAAAATGAGGATGCCATTTAGAAATCGAAAACCCCAAGAGATTACCTTAGGTAAACTAAGAACGGGGAAAAAGATGAAAAATTACGGTTTTGATTTTTAGTCAAACCGAAATGAATTAAGGAAAACCGATCATACGGACAACCTTAGAAACTTGACGTGATTTTGTGCAAAACTGTTCGGTTTGACTTTTGGCAAAAAAGTTGACCGAGATAATTATGTGGAGTCAAAGATTAGATGTGAATCATTGAATGGATGTAAGATTACATCCAAATCCAAGGGCTAGGGTTTAAAGTCAATTTGATCTAATGGCCATGATTCAAAGTCAACACAAAAAAGTCAAAAACTTATCTCACAAAAATTCAAGAGTTTTCTAGGGTTTACGGTGGTGCATTTTGATTGGAAATGAATGAAAAATCAGTAAAAAAATTTTATAATTGCAAACTAGCCCTTAAAAAGTTGCTAAAAGCCCTTGAATTGTTGCTAAATTGTCCAAGACCCTTTGCAAATTGGTCCCTCCTTTTTGGGCTGACATGTAAATGGTTTTGGGGTGGCTAAAACCAGAAAAGTTTTAGCCGTTTTTCCTCCATTGCAGCCGTGTATTTTATCTCCCAAAAACTGAAAATTTTCTTTAAGAAATTGTGTTCAAAATTCATCTTAAGCTCAAGGAAACAAGATAACAAGGTGAGCATTCATTTTTGCATGGTCTCTTCTTGTTTTCTCATGGAAAAACCATGTATGTGAGGGGCTGATTTTGAAGTGAATATTCAGTTTTTGTTTTGATGGATTTTGCTTCAAAGAGTGTTAATGGTATAAGGTTAGGTTAAGTAAAGAATACGAGCATGAAAAATCAAGTTTTATGTGTTTTTTGCTCACAAAAACTGTGGGTTATTTATGGTATGGAAGGGTGAAATTTTGATGAACACTTGGTTGGTTTTTGGGGTTGAAAATCATGTGGAAGTGTGATGAAAGAAAGGGATGGAATGGAATTGGAAAACATAAATTTTTGTGCTTGTTTTCTTATAAAAATCTGTGGGATATAATAGGTAAAAAGGGAGTTTTTGTGTTGTTGATTTTGGATTCTAAATGTGGTATTGATTATGTATTGAAATCAAGAAACAGAAATGGGAATGAAAACAAAATTTGGTGTTGATTTCCTAAGGAAAATCCATAGGAAAAAAAAAAGGGTTAATGAAAATTTTTCACTTGTTAGGGTAATGTTTTGACTTTAAAAAGTTTGTGGTATGCAATGAAATAATGTACAAAGTTAGGGAGAAGAAAAAAAATAAATTTTGGCATTTGTTAGACAACAAATTCTGAGGCTAGGGTCTTGGTAGAAAATAAGAAATGTTGTAAAGTATGTGTAAAAGAGTAATAGAGTAATATAGATGAAAACTGAGAGTAAGAATAGGTAAAAACAGACCGAAATATCGTTAAAAACGACGAGGGCTGTAAAAGTATTTTTACGTATTGGTTTTTACATAAAAATTAGGTTTCTGGTTTAGTAATTGGTAGGTACCTAGGGTTTCGATACGTTACCTAAACGTTAGGATCCTAAAAATATTTAGCAGAAATGCTGTTGAAAATTTTATGGTGCTCGAAAGGCATTTTAGGAAACGAGGGGTAAAATAAGGGTTGAGATTTGAAAACCCAAGCCACTCGGGGACCTAGGCTCGAGAAAGGGCAATGGACGATTTCAGAAGTAGTGAAATATCCATTTGAGGTCCCAACTGGTTAGAAAAAAGAGAAACAACCCCGAGGGTCAGAATTGTACCACCCGAAGGTCAATGAATAGCAACCCAAGCATTTCGGCAAGAAATGTCGTAAAAGTTCGGTAAGACCTAAGAAAAGTTATTTTATAATTTTTAGGACTAGAAAACCTAATTAAAACACCAAAATGAAAATTTTACTGTCTAAGGTCTCGTCAGGGGCAAAATGGTCATTTCGATTGAAAATTTTAAAAAGGTCAAAAGAGGAGCGTTGAACCCCCTAGAGGGTCATTTTATGATTTTTGGGCTTAAAAAAGCCAGTTTAAGTAGTAAAATAAAATGTTCACAGTCTAGGTCAAAATTACTATTCATGATAAATAGTACTATTCAAGGTCAAAGTTACTATTTATCATTTTGACCAAAATTTCTGGAATGCTTGGAAAATATGGTTAGAGCCCTAGAATAGTCTAAATAAGATTTTAAAGGTCAAAATCAAAATTTAAGTTTGAGAAACGGAGAAAATCCTACTAGGGGTAAAAGGGTCATTTTACCTAATGTTTGGGGCAAGATGGTAATTTTACAAAAAGGTTCCAGAAAGGTCTAAGTAGGATTGTTCAGGCTTTAAATGCTATCCTAAGGCTTTAATTAAGTTTTTTAAAAGCCAAAGTTTAGATATAAGGTTAGCGTATCGGCCTCTCTAGATGTGAGGTTAAGAATAGCCTCCACCCTAGAAGTGTGGTGCCACTGCAAAAATAAGGTAGTTAATGGCTTAACGTGCTACCCCAAGTGTGGAAGTGCAAAGATTGACCTTGGGGTTGATTGGTGGATCACTCCTCATTTCCCCCATTGGTTTGTGTGCATTAAGTACGTCCAACAAGGGGCCCACAAGTGAAAGATAAAGAAAGAAAATAAAAAGATAGAATAGAAAGAACAAAGAAATCATAAGAACGAAAAATAGACACACATAAGAGACTAACCTTAAGTGTTATGCATAAGTCATGTTTTATCTGCATTTTTGTAGTTACTGAGCTTTAGCTCATAAGTCTACTTGTGATGTAGGTAACAAGGGTAAGCAACCTGCATTATGGAAAGAGAGTTAAAGGGCTGGCAGGTAGATTCCCATAGTGTCATGGACGGGTTGTGGATTCGCTTCGCCAACTATCCACTGTGAAAAAAAGTATAGTACAAGAATGTATGTATAAATGTATAAAAACAAGACAAGTGTGTTATGTATAGAAGCGAAGTAAGTTTAAAAGTATACTTATGTAATAAAGTATGTTTATATTACTAAGTATTTTAAAGAAAACAAGATCGCAAGTATTTTTCAAAATATGAAATAGAATGATATATGTATATATGCGATTTCAATAACTCATATATAAAAAAAAATTTCATGGTTTTTCAAATACCAATCTTTTAAACCACTAAGAGAAAAGCAAGTCAAGTAAGAGAAAATAAAGAGTAAAGAAAGAAAGAAAGAGAGTGGATTAGCCCACATCAGTGGCTTCCTTTCTGAGCTTGTTCAAGGACGAATCGAGGTCCTGACTGGCCTTACTTTCTTCTAGGAGCGTTGATTAAAGGGTAATTTTAGATAACCTCCCCATCAAAATCTCAATCTCACTGCTGCGTAGCTCCCTTTGTAGCATTTCTGACAAGGCACTGATAGTCATAAGCGATGAAGAGTGCTTTTGGCTTAGCACATTGGCCACCTTGTTGGCTTTTCCTGGATGGTATAGGATCTCGTTGTCATAATTCTTTGCCAGTTCTAGCCATCTTCATTGCCTCATGTTAAACTCCTTCTATGTGAAGATGTACTTGAAGCTCTGGTGGTCTGTATAGATCTCACACTTGACACCATATAGGTAATACTAAGTGCAAAAATGACCACTACTAGCTCCAGGTCATGTGTTATGTAGTTCTTTTCATGGTCCTTGAGTTGTCGTGAAGCGTATGCGACCACTCTACCATTCTGCATCAATACAGCCCCTAGTCCGGTCTTGGATGCATCACTGTAAATCACAAAATTTCCCTGACCAGTGTCTGGAATGGTCAGTATTGGAGCGCTTATGAGTCTGCGTTTCAACTCCTGGAAGCTCTTTTCACACTTATCTGCCAACTCATACTTCTTATCCTTCTTGGTGAGTGCTGTAAGTAGAGCGGTAAGCTTCAGAAAGCCTTCAACGAAGTACTGGTAATAACCTGTTAGGCCTAGGAAACTGCGGATTTTTGTCACATTTCTTGGTGTTGGCCATGCACTAACTGCCTCAACCTTCATTAGGTCCATAGATACTCCCTCCTTGGAGACTATGTAACCAAGAAAGTGAACCTTCTCTAGCCAAAACTCACGCTTGGAGAACTTGGCATACGGCTGATAGTCCTTTAGCTTG
This sequence comes from Antiaris toxicaria, assembly GCA_035233585.1. Taxonomy (NCBI): domain Eukaryota; kingdom Viridiplantae; phylum Streptophyta; class Magnoliopsida; order Rosales; family Moraceae; genus Antiaris; species Antiaris toxicaria. The sequence continues at coordinate 87,857,373 of CP141155.1, forward strand.
CATAAGATGGCCCTCAAATGTTCCTCGTGCTCCTCCTTCGTTTTAGAGTATACAAGTATGTCATCGATGAACACAATGACAAACTTGTCCAAGAAGTCCTTGAACACATGATTCATTAGGTCCATGAAGGCTGCTGGGGCATTACTCAGTCCGAATGACATAATGAGGGACTCATAGTGTCCGTACCATGTTCGAAAAGCTGTTTTGGGTATATCCTTATCCTTGATTCACAGCTAATGGTACTCGAAACACAGGTCAATCTTCGAAAACACTGTGGCATCTCAAAGCTGATCGAATAGATCATTGATCCTTGGCAACTGATACTTGTTCTTGATCATAATTTTGTTCAACTCCCTATAGTCTATTCACATTCTTAGCATTCCGTCCTTTTTCTTCACGAACAAAACAGGTGCTCCCCAAGGTGAACAACTTTGTCGAATGAAACCCTTATCTAATAAGTCCTTTTGCTAAGCTTGGACCTCCTTTAACTTCGTCGGGGCCATTCGGTAGGGAGCCTTAGAGATAGGGGTTGATCCTAGTAGAAGCTCAATCTCGAACAATATCTCATGCTCTGGCAGAAGCCCTGGAAGATCTTCTGGAAATACACCTGTGAATTCCTTAACTATTGGTATGCCTTCCAGTCTTATCTCTGGTTCGTGAGTTTTGTCCACTACATGTGCTAGGACGTCGGTGCATCTGCTGGACAACAGCTTGTGGGCCTTCATTGCCAAAATCATTGTCTTTGGTTACTTTAGCGATAAGCCCTTGTAGATAAACTTCTCGTTTCTAATGGGTTCAAAAGTAACCTCCTGCCTTTGACAATCTATGACGGCGTTGTACTTTGTGAGGAAGTCCATCCCTACATTTACATCATAGGCATAAATGTCAAGGATGATCAGGTTGATGCTTAACTCTCTATGACACCCCGTAGCCCTGAGTGGCCCGGACCGTCACTTAAAACTACTACTTGTACTGATACTTATACTTACTTGCAAACCATTAATACTTACTTAAACTTATTAACTTAGATACCATAATTTTAGGGATATTTTTTTATATGCATACGTATTTACTATTCACATACATATAGTATTAAAATACGGAGTCTAAATCATAGGGAGTTCATTTATACATACATGCATACCTTTAAAATTTTTTATCTAATTATTGCTCAAAATATACTATCCAAAATATACTATTCAAATATACTGTTTACTGTGCGGAAGTTTAAACTCATGGTGGTATCCATAACCTTGCCCTCACATCTGCCTCTGCCGCCGTCATCGCCCATTGATGTTTAAGCCATAGGATGCTTGCCTACAGCATGAATGAATACTGTGAGCTTTATGCCCAGTAAGTACAACTTATCGTCCGCAAAACATGTTTAAATCATATTACATACTTAAAACCATGTAAGCATGCCAGGTATCAACATATACCACTGAAGCATTCCACATACCATAACAACACGTATCACCGAATGCAGAACATCACATACTGCATGCATAACAGAAACATCAAGTATTGAATGCATATCTACTACAGCTGAAAGCACAATGAACTATAACTAATGCATACTATGAACAATGCATGATCTAGTTATGCTTATTTATGTTTCAATAATCCCTTTCTTTCCTATGTCTAGCTCAGGGCCCGTGTGTCAGTACCGAGTGCACGTAGATCATCGGAAATACCGGTGATTACTTAACTTAAGAGCCGTCAATGGAGGTTCATCTCATCTTACTTAAACTTGAAAAACCACTTCAACGGAAAAGGCCGGTATGACACGCTTTATTAAATTCCGTCTTGTTTATCTGATCTGGCCATATGCTCTACTAAGCTGTCCCTAATCTTACGCAATCAGGATGTATGGCATCTAACTTGTTCTTTCATCAATCTGCACGATTGTGAAACTATATGCTCTTATACATGCTGTGCAATAACTTATGCATGGTATGCTTACTTAACATACTGTAAAAATCATCATTTAAAATCATTTTGCTCATGCTATAGGCAGAGTTGTACTTATCTAGTTTGTACGCAAACTTGTACTCTCGCCTTGGTTAACATATAGGTAACTACGTATCATCAATAATGTATCTCATCAATAATCTTTCTGAGTCACTAATACTGTCAGTGACTAAAGCAGATACTGTGTATGGTACCGATAGCGGTCAGTACTAACTTGCTCTCTTTTGGTGAGTTTAATTCCTTATACTTGGTTAATTAATTTATTACCCAATAAATCAATTAATATCGTTCTTAGGTCACTATTATTGTTAGTGACTATAATTTGTGTTTTTGTTTGGTACCGAGGCCCATCAGTACCCTATTGATCTAGTTTGGGAATTTGGTGTCTAATTTCTACCGCATTTGATTATCTTGTTTACTTGGCAAAATAATCATCATTCCTCACTATATCGTTCAAACTCGGTCCTTGACTGGTTGACCGACTAGTCAACTGACTGGTTACCTCGTGCGTCATCAACTTGGTAGCCTACCAGGTTACTGCTACTGCTTTGTATATTTTGTAAAATTGTTTTGGTTGCCTTGAAAAATTCTTAGGAAAATTATGTGCTTTGAAACCGTCCCCTTATCACCCCATTGGAAGGTGGGGGCATTTTTATTAAAACCATATTCTTATTTTAAAAAGGTTAGAACACATTTTGGTGTTTGCATTTTAAAGGTAGTTTTTGTACCATTTACCAAAACTGTTTTAAAAACGTGTTTGAAACGACTTAGTTTGTAAATTTGGCGAACATAAAACTTTTTGTCCTCATGAGATGAACAATCCTTGGCTACTCACCAAACCCGTGGCTACTTATGCTCAGTTTTTTGAAAAGTTTCCAGTTTTACGCTATTTTAAGAATGGCTCTATTCGATACCCGAAACGGCCAAATTTTTAAATATGAGCTAGTCATCTTAAAGGTTTCGACGAGATCTACAACTTTTGTTTTGAGATCTAGATCCGGTTTGGACTCTAATTGATTCATTTTTAACAAAACCCGAGATTGTTCTTCGGCTCAGATTTTTAGTCCCAGTTTTGGACACCGGTTCAAAACTACTTGAAAAGTCTATCTTAGAGTCATTTTTTGTCAAAATCTATTTGATGCAAAAATGACCGTAATGAAATTTCATTAAAACTTTATGTTTTACCAAATTCCAAATTTAGAATCTAACATGGTCAAAATGGCCAAAACCCATGGCTTAAATCTGGGGATAGATTTGTGTCTAGCCACTAAAACGTCCACACATACACATATCCATCCATAAAAATTAAACCACAACCACATAACTTAAAAATGAAAAGCTAAGGGCTTAAAATAAACTTATTATAACCCATTGCATAAATAAATACACATAAATTCCTTGAACAAAAAATTAAAAATAACTAACCACAAAAAGGGAGGGTTTTCAGTTTTACCTATCGTTCTATGAACCAAGCACACCGAATCAAAGCTTGGGTGACAAAAATGGTCATGTGAACCAAGGAGGTGTTGGGGTCGGGTTGTGCTAGAAATGACACCAAAAACTTTCCTTTAACATCAACCCAAAACAATAACTATAAATCACAAAGATTGGTTCTAAAAACTTACCCTTGAATGAACTTCGAATGGCTTGGATTGAAAACTTCTCACACAAGCTTGAAGGGGGCTAGATTTTGGTAAGCTTTTGGCTGGATTTTTGGCTCGAAAATGGTAGGTTTGGGGGTTGTGGAATGGTCGGCTGTGTGACGTCCTATGCCTTGAGTGGCCTGGACCGTCACTAAGAACTACTACTAATATTGATACCGATTTTTCTTTAAAACTGATACTTAAACTTACTTACTTAGATGCCATAATTTTAGGGGATTTTTTTATGCATACATATTTACTATTCACATACGTATACTTCAGAATACAAAATCTAATCATAAGGAGTACTGTCATACATACATACTTATAAAATACTTTAACTAATTACTATTTAAAATATACTATTTAGATATACTGTTTACTGTTCCAAATATACTGTTACTCAAAACTATGCAGAAGATAAAACTCATGGTAGTATCCATAACCTCATCCTCACATCTGCCTCCACCGCCATTATCGCTCATTGATGTTTAAGCTATAGAATGCTTACCTACAGCATGAACACACACTGTGAGCTTTATGCCCAGTAAGTACAACATGTCATCCGTAAAATATGTTTAAATCATAAGCCATACTTAAAGCATATATAACTAACAATCTTGTCACACATTCATATAGAACATAAAAACATATCATGTGGCATCTCAGAATGCATATCATGTAGGTATGTCCTATCATGCAACTAGGAATCTTGCTCTATCTGTATCCAGGGCATAACGTGCATACTACATGAACCATTGATGCTCAGTTATGCTTCCTTATTAATTATCCTTCTTTACTTTACTGAGGGCCACTGTGTGGAGGGCCACCTTACAGAGGACCACTGTGTGGAGGGTCATTTTGTTGAGGGCCACTATGCTGAGGACCATCATACTTAAACTGAAAAACCTCTTCAAACGAAAAAAGGCCAATACAACATTGCTTAAAAATTTCCCAATTATTGAATCTTATCTGTTATCCTCATGCCATAAGCTCTACTAAGCTATCACCTAATCTTACATGATAGGGATATAATGGCATCTAACTTATATTGTTCATAAATCTACGCGATTATGAAACTATATGCTTTTCTAACATGCTATGCAACATAGTATGAAAACAGTACTTTAAATCCATTTTTGATTATACTGTAGGCGGAGTTGTACTTACCTAGTTTGCATGCAAACTTGTACTCTCACCTTTATCATGTTACAAGTATCTACCTATCAACATAACATACTCCATTAATATTTGTCGTTGAGTCACTAAAACCGTTAATGACTAACGTATGGTACCGATTGTCGTTGGTACTAACTTGCTCTGTCTTGAGAGTTTGCTTCTCTATATGTGGTTAATTAATTTATTACCCAATAAATTAATTAATATTGTTCTTAAGTCACTATTATCGTTAATGACTGTAACTTATATTGTTATATGGTACTAAAGCCCATCGATACCCAACTACTCTATTTTGGGAATTTGGTGTCTAACTTATATCGTGTTTGATCAATCGTCTACTTGACAAATTAATCATCGTTCCTCACCATATCATTCAAACTAGGTTCTTAACTGGTTGACTGACTAGTCAATTGATTGGTCACCTCGCGCATTGTTGACTTAGGTAATCTACCGGGTTACTGAGCTTGTTTAATGTGGTAGCCTACCGGGCTACCGCTACTGTTTGGTTTATGTTGCAAAAATTGCTTTGGTTGCCTTATAAAATTCTTAAGAAAATTATATGCTTTGAAACCATCCCATTATCACCCCGTTGGAAGGTGGAGGCATTTTATTAAAACTATGTTTTTATTTTAAAAGTGCAGAATACATTTTGGGTGTTGTATTTAAAAGGTAGTTTTTGAACCACTTACCGAAACTGTTTTAAAAACATATTTGAAACAACTTAGTTTGTAAATTTGGCAAATATAAAATTTTTCGTCCTTGATGAGATGAACAATTCTCATGTTTATATCGGAGGTCAAATCAAACTCAAACGGGTCCTAATCGTACTAAACCCGTGGCTACTTGTGCCTAGTTTTTGCAAAAATTCTAGTTTTACACTATTATAAAAACGGCTCTGTTTGAAGCTCGAAATGACAAATTTTTAAAACATGCGCAGGTCGTCTTAAAGATCTCAATGAGATCTACAACTTCCATGTTGAGCCTGAGACCCGATTCGGAATCTAAGTGGTTCGTTTTAAATAAAGCTCGAGATTGTTCCTGGGCTTAGATTTTTGGTCCCAGTTTTGGATTCCGAATGAACACCACTCGAAAAACCTATCTTTGTGTCATTTTTGGCCAAAACCTATTTGATGTAAAAACAACCGTAATGAAATTTCCTTAAAACTCTATGTTCTACCAAATCCCAAATTCGGACTCTATCATGGTCAAAATAACCAAAACCCATGGCCTATTTCCAGGGATAGATTTGTGTCCAGCCACCTTAAAAACGTCCATTCTTTCAATCATTCATAAACTTAAACCAAAAATACACAACCGTATAGACTTGAAAATAAACATGCTAAGGGCTCAAAATAAACATATTACAACTCATTTGCATAAACAAATACACATATATGGCCTTGATCAAAACTTAAAAATAACTAACTTCAAAAAGGGTGTTTTTTGGTTTTATCTTACGTGTTAGGAATCAAGCACCCTGAGTCAAAGCTTTGGTGACCAAAATGACCGTATGAACCAAGAGAGGTTGGAGTCGGTTTATGCTAGCCAAAACACCAAAAATTTCCTCTTAACATCAACCCAAAATAATAACTAAAAATCACCAAGATTGGTTTCAAAAGCTTACCCTTGGATGAACTTAAAATAGCTTAGATTGAAATCTCCTAACACAAGCTTGAAGGGGGCTAGCTTTTGATGAGTTTTTGGCTTGAAAAATCATGGTTTTGGTGGCTTGGAGGTGGTCGGCTGTAGCAAGAAGAAAAAGAGAAGAATGGGTTGTGTTCTTAGGGCAAAAGTAAGAAAGTAAACCCTTGTGGTCGTGCATGCCTTTTATAGGCAAAACTAATCCAACTTAAGTAAACTTAAGCACACTTAATTATCTGCATTTTTTGCCTAATCAAGGTACAAATTTGCTGCCATTTTAGCCTCCCATTTACCAAGGGCTACGTGTGGAAGAGGCCCAAATAAACAAAGGTTTTACTTGTTTCCATGTGCTTGAATTTGGAATTTTTTAATCAATGGTGTCATAACTTTTGCAATATTAAATTGTCACCTTTTGTCACAACCGAGAAATTTTACTGTTCTCAGAAATTTTGTATAACATATGTAGACAATGAATTCTATGTGTATAATTATAAAACATATGATTTAATACTATTTAGAACACAATGAAATGTTATAACCATGCCAAAGTGAGTGTGAGTAAGAATGGAAAATTTTACCGAACCGAAATCAGACAAATGATGCCTTTTCAATTTCAAAATTTTTAGAAATATACTGTATGGCACTAAAAGATGAAATACTTACAGTATTGATTTTTAGTCAACCCGAAGTGAAATAAGGAAAACCGATCGCACGGACAGCCTTAGAAACCCATCTATGTGATTTCGGTGCAAAGTTGTTCGGTTTGACTTTTGGTCAAAAAGTTTGACCCAAAAATTAATGAGGAGTCAAAGATTGGGTGTAAAACTTTGAAAGGATGTAAGTGTACATCAAGATCCAAGGGTTAGGGTTTAAAGTCAATTTGATCTAATGGTCATGATTCAAAGTCAACAAGAAAAGTCAAAGGAAGTTTAACAAAAATTTCAAGATGGTTCTAGGGTTAAAAGTGGCAGATTTTGATAGGAAAAACAGAAAAAAAAAATCTGCCCAATTTTGTTTAATTACAAAACAGCCTTTAAAGGTTTCAAAAATTACACAAAAAGCTTGCAAAAATGCCCTTAAAATAATTGCAAATTGGTCCCTCCTTTTTGGCTCCATATATACACGGTTTGACCACCCAAAAACCAGAAAAAATTTTGTTTCTTCAGCTTCCATAGTAGCCGTGAGTCCCTCCCACAAAAAAAGAAAAAAATTCTTTAAGTTTTCTTCAAGAAAGTGTGCAAAATTCATTCCCAAGCTCAAGAAATCAAGATAGCAAGGTGAGCGTCCATTTTTACAAGCTTTTCTCTTCTTTTTCCATGAAAAATCCGTGTGGGATATGGGCTATTTTGAGATGGAAAATTTCAGTTTTTGTTTGATGGATCTTTGCTTTAAAGAATGTTAATGGCATAAGGTTAAAACAAGCAAGGAATTACGAGAATGAAAAATCAAGTTTAGGGAATTTTTGCTCACAAAATCCGTGAGCTATTTATGGCATGGAAAGCTGAAATTTTTGATGTTAACTAGGTTGGTTTTTGGTGTTGAAAAGTATGTGGAAATGAAATGAAAAAAAGGACTGGAATAGCCTTGAAAAACAACAACTCTTGTGCCTATTTTTCTACGAAAATCCGTGGGCTACAATGGAAAAAAATGAGAGTTTTGTGTTGATGAAATTGCATTGTAAATATGGTATTGATTATGTGTTGAAATCAAGAAATGGAAATGGGAATGAAAACAAAATTTTGTGTTGATTTTCTAAGAAAAATCCATGAGTTAGGAAAAGGGTTAGAATGAAAATTTTTACTTGTTAGGGTATTATTTTGAATTTATAAAGTATGTTAGTATGTAGTGAAATTATGGATAAAGTTAGGAACAAGAAAGAAATTGAATTTTGGTGCTTGTTTGGCAACAAAATCCATGGCTAGGGTTTAGTGAAAATGAGAAATTTTGTTAGGGTTATGTGAATGTGTAAGTTATGTATTAAACCGGGCCTAAAAATGAGAAAGAACAGGTTGAAATCCCGTTAGAAATGCTTAGGTTTTAAAGAAAAATTTTACATAAAAAGTTTGTAATTTTTACGTAAAATTAGATTTGTGGTATAGTACGCGATAGGATAGAATAGGTTAGATGGTTTCGAGACGTTTCCTAAATGCCGGGACCTAGAATTTTAGCGGAAATACTGTCGAAATTTTTAGGACGCCCAAAGGGCATTTTGGGGAACGAGTGGAAAATAGGATCGGGGGTTAAAAACCCAAGCTCTCTCAGGGACCTAGGCTCGAGTAAGGACAATGGACGATTTCAGAAGTAGTGAAATGTCCATTTGAGGTCCCGAACGGTTAGAAAAACGAGAAATGACCCCGAGGGTTAGAATAGTACCACCCAAGGGTCAGGCGAATAGTAATCCGAGCATTTCGGCAGGACATGTCGTAAAAGCTTGGTAAGGCTTAAGAAAAATTATTTTATGATTTTTGGGACTAGAAAACCCAATTAAAACACTGAAATGGAATTTTTACAGTCTAAGGTCTCGTCAGCGGTAAAATGGTCATTTTGACCAAAATTCTTTAAATTGCTAGAAAAAGACCGTAAAAGCCTCAGAATGATTTTATTAAATTCCTAAAGATCAAAATAGAGCCATAAGTCAGAAAAAGGGGGGGAGGGGTGGGTGGGGGGAGGATCCTACTAAGGACGAAATGATCATTTTACCAAAAGTTAAGGGCGAAATGGTTATTTGGCCAAAAAGGTTAGGAAAAGTGATATTAAGGCCCAGAATAGTATCTTAGGTCGTATAATAAATACTGAAATGAAAATATGAATCCCTAAACGTATAAATAGGGATTTAAAATCAGAAATTTTATATTTTCACAATATTTTGGATATGAAATGAATAGTAAAAATAATCGTGATTTATTTCGGTAATAGGGATTCAATCAAAAGACGATAAAAGGACATCGGTTGACCTTTGGCAAGGAAACGTTGGCTAAATATCTGTAAGTTCAGACATTTATTTGTCTGTAACATGAATTTACTTAATATGTTTATATACTATGTATAACATGTAAATAAGTATCAATGTGCTATATGCACACTAACGTGAAAATAAAATAATCACGAATAATGAATGTAATGTAAAGTGTTCCAGACCCAGGAGGCAGCAATAATGCCATCGGTCAGGAACCACATGAAATACGGTAATGAAACCAATATTGGTGTACCAGCCTCCTACATAGGTGGAGGTTCCTCATGTTATGTTATGTTATATCAAGATTACATAGACTGTAGAGGATTGGCCAATGGGTCGCTCCCTAGAGTCCCTCTCAGTCATGCGCGTACTACGATACGAACAATCATGGAGCCTAAAACCAGAACTTAACGCAAGATAATGACCCAAGACTTAAGATTTACCATAATTAAGCATAATATGTGCTAACTTTACTTGTAGCATCTTAGGTCAAAGTCAATATGAATAGTATCAGTCAAAGTTAACTTTACTATTTATGATTAAAAGTCAAAGTTACTATTCATATAAATAGTTTTTTTTTTTTTTTATGATTTTAAGTTTTATGTTCTGGTATTTATGTTTGAAACTGAGCTTGACGCTCACAAGTTTATTCATGTTGCAGGTAAGAAGCCCGTACATCAATAGATAGTGGGTGGACGAGGAGCGGAATTTGCATCTACCGTCAAGGCTGGGCAAGGAGAATGGTCCTGTTGATATTTTCCACTAAGCAATTATGAGACATGTTTAGAAACATTGTATCATGATGTAAATTAAGTACGATAAAGTATGATATGTATTTTAGTATATGTTTTATGATGTTTTACGACTTTATGGTGTCAAGATCATTTTAAAAAAAAAATCCCCAGTTTTCATGATAAAATTTTAAGTTTAAAATACGAATGGTAAATGACAAAAACAAGTTACAAGTAAATTGCCGGTGACCCATTGAGGTGACAGTCTATCATAGTAGGCTCTAAAGCTCTACTATGCTAGTGCTGTTAGCCTTCATGAAGGGCGGGCCGCCACACCTTTTGGGCTAATTGTGCAGCTAAAAATAGCTGCTTTTTAGTTGGGGATACATGGTTTTTAAGGCCAAAAATTCATATGCATTTGCTTCTCTTTGCAGTCTAATTTTCTACAGTGGTGTTCGGTCCTTTCTCGGCAGTGTTTTAGTTTTCACCCGGAATTAGATTTTCTGAATTCGATTTTTATACTGATCATTCCTAGTTGGGTTGTACTGCCTAAGAGCCCATACTTAGTCTATTTTACTATTCATTTCTTATATTGTGGTTGTGTCTATACTGTGTTGTCTTTATGCACGTAAAACGAGGCGTTCCCATGTGAAATTTCAAACACAGTCTCTCTTGACTAATTTGGACGTGCTGATTTCAAATTTATTAGTTTTACGTCCATCTGAGGTCGTCTGGACTAGTTTTCAAGATCTGTGTTACCTCACCTTGAAAAATGTGTCGGGTACTTGATTGACTAATTTTGGCGTTATGAGTCCAAATATATCAGTTTGGGGGCAAGAAAAGGTTGTCTTGACCCTCATTCAGATACTATGTATCTCTCAACAAAAATTCTTGTTTTGTGCTCAATTAACCAGATTTAGCCTACTGACTGTTAATATATTAGTTTTAGGTTAAATTAAGGTTGTCTTGGCCATTAACCTGACACTGTGTTTCTACCATTCATTATTCACTGTTTCCTGTTCGACTGACCAGTCTGAGCATTCTGACTCTAATTGTGTCAGTCTTTACAATAGCTCTCTGCTAATACACGGCCTTCTCACATGTACACAGTCTGAACAGTACACGATCGTGTACCTGACCGTGTTCTTCAAATTTACACTAAAAGGCATCAAATTATTCCTCAATTTCATTCCTTAATGTCTTATTACATTTTAAGTAGGTGCCATGAAAATGGCGGTCATTACAACCTACCCCTCTTATAAAATTTTTGTCTTCGAAAATTAGAATAGTTCCGAGAAGTCTCTTTTCATATCCTTTTCCCGTTCCCATGTGGCTTCTTCTATATTATGGTTTCACCATAACACTTTGTTAGGAAATGCCCTAAGTATTAGAGACATTTTGATGTATTCATTTTGAACTGGATAATAAAATTATATACATAGAGGTTATTCATTACATTGCTATTTGTCCTCGTCTTATTTACACGTTAAAGTAAATGTAAGCAAATATGGCTCACTGACTACTTGTGTTAAAACTGTTAGAACATTGCATGCAATGGACTTTTGTATGCAAGAAGACAATGTTCTAAAGTTAGCAGTCTAAACTATGGTCTGTAGTCTATGGGGTTAGACCGAGCATCTAACTCATGTTAAGACTATTATGTTGTCTAAAGCCTTGGAGGGGACGGTCTGTCTTGACTGTCTGGAGCTGGACTCCCAAGTAGAGACATGGATATGTTGCTCGGTGGTGACATATTAGACCGGGACTAAAGCGTGATTGATCTACGTAGTCCGCTATGAGTGGATCAATCTGCTTTTGACGTTCATTGTGCAATAACCTTAATCCTGAGTAAATGAACTACTTCATGTATATGACTAGTGTACTTTGATGTTCCAACGGCTAAAGCGTCTTAGAGGTAGTAAGCTTATAGACCGGTTCGTTGGGTGCATGACTTGTATACGATGAAGGGTTTGTTTGCAGATATCGGAATCATAGCTCTGAGGAGTTAAAGGTATCCTCTTAAAGGCATTATACTGAATGTGAAAATGGACAAGGCCTTGGGTCGTCTGCTGGGCGGATGACTTCTTATTCACATATGGTGAATAATCATTTTCTCGATTCGGTAGTATAATGGAACTTTAAGATAGCCTGATCAGTAGGATTAAACGGACTTTGACCTAAGGCTGATCATGGATATCATATGAGGGTTTTGCATATATGACAAGGTCATTGGATGGTAGCTAATCACAGGCTTACGTAATACGATATATAATTGGGAGTTCAGTTTCAGGTTTATAGTGGTGTGACTCTGAAATTAGTGATCATATGATTGAGTTGTTCGGTAAAGAATGATGATCATATGGAATCACGGGAGCCCGATTATATATGTCCAATCAGTCCCTCTACTAGCTCCACATAATTCCTTAACGTTTGGCAAATTGATTTGTGTATGCTATTGGCTAGTTTATTATGCATGGATGGTGATGACACAGGATTAGGATGGTAGACAAGATTCTCTCCGGTTGGATTCAGACTTTGTTTTCGATAATAGAGTACACAATTATTCGAACTCCAAATAAAGTTGCCATGATTTTATTTGAGATTGGATTGGAGTTGTAGAAAATTATCCATGAGAACAAGAATATGAAATACAACCGTTTTGTGGAATTTGAAATTTGAATTTTGAAATTTGAAATTTGAAATTTGAAATTTGAATTTTGAATTTTGAATTTGAAATTTGAATTTGAAATTTGAATTTGAAATTCGAATTTGAAATTTGAATTTGAAATTTAAATTTGAAATTTGAAATTTGAAATTTGAAATTTGAATTTGAAATTTGAATTTGAAATTTGAAATTCAAATTTTAAATCACAGTCCAAGTAGGATTCGAATTTGTTGTGGAAAATCCACAAGGTTTGAAATTCGAATTTGAGTTGGATTTGGAGAGGATAATCTTGTTAGAATCCTGCTTGAATTTTGAATCCAAATCCCAACAAATAAGGGACGAAATTTTTGAGGATAATCCTCATGAAAATTTCGGATTTTGTGGATGAGATTCAAAGGTAAATTCAAGCTTCAATCCTAGTTGAATTTGGATTCTCTCTACTCCCTAAAAGTGGCCGAAATTTTGTAGCCTTAATCCTAGGAAATTCGGTTATTTTTGGATAAGGTTGAGATGAGATTTAGCTTGAAAAATCCTAGTGGAATTTTGATTCTTCCTTATCCTAAAAGTGGCCGAAAATTTGGAGAAGATTTTCTCCTAAAGATTTCGGATTTTTGGTTGAAAAAGGGAGATAAAATTCTAGTTAAAATCTTGTTTAGATTTGGATTGGATTTATCCTAGGAAAACCGAATTTAATTGTGGAGATTCTCCCTTGGAAAATTCAGATTTTTTGGTTTGGATAAGGGAGAAAATCTTTTCCTAGTCCAATTCGAATTCAGAGAATCACCTCATGCAGGTCTATAAATAGAGGTCCTGCCACTCCAGTTCTCTTAGACCACAGACTCTCAGGTGAGCAGGCTTATTGTTGCACAGCTCATCGTGACAATAAAGTTCTTTAGAGATCTAGGTGGTCGGAAGAAGACTAGTAGTGCTAGCAAACCGATCGAGGTTCAGAGTGCCCACACACTCAGCCATTCGGGAATTGGAGAATAGTAGAGAAGGCTAGTTGGTTGAAGCCTCCGGTCACTCTCCTCCTGTTCATTGGCGTCCTTGAGGTATGAGTTTTAATTGTTGTTGATTTATTGTATATGGCATCATGAGATATTTAACGATCTAAAAATTTTTATTGTTCCGCTGCGCCACTCTGATACGTTTTTACCGGTTTATTTTCCTACACACTTTTACAAGTGAAATCACTTTATTCCTAAGGACTTTATTTTCCCTAGTTAAAATCCGCACAGGTTTTTCTTCATATGTCAGATCGGTGTGGACTTCTACTGGTTCTTGGCTTAAGATGTGGGAGCTGTCTAGCATGTACTTCTTTAGCATTGAGACATGGAAGACATTATGCGCTGAAGCTAATTTGGGAGGGAGTGCTAATCTGTAAGCCACCTTCCTGACTCTCTCAATGATCTCGAAGGGTCCTATGTACCTAGGACTCGGCTTCCCTTTCTTCCCAAAGCGCATTACCCCTTTCATAGGTGCCACTTTGAGAAAGACATAGTCTCCTTCTAGAAACTCGAGCGGTTTGCAGCGTTTGTCTATGTAGCTTTTCTGGTAACTGTGCGCTGTATCAAGCCTCTCTCGTATAAGCTTCACATCTACCGTTGTGCTCTTGACGAAGTCCACGCTGGTAAGCTGTTTCCCTCCGATTTTGTGCTATTGAACCGGAGATTGGCATTTTCTTCCATAGAGTGCCTCATACGGTGCCATCCCAATCGAGGAATGGTAGTTGTTATTGTACCAAGGCTCGATCAACGGTAGCTTCTGGTCCCAGTTTCCCTTGAAATCTAGGACACAAGCTCTCAACATATTATCTAATGTTTGATGGTTCTCTCGAACTGGCCGTCAGTTTGAGGATGGAAAGATGTGTTGAACTTCAATTTAGCTCCCAATGAAGCTTGAATGCTCTGCCAAAACTTGGAAGTGAAGCATCCGTTGTGATCTGAAATGATTGATTTCGGTACTCTGTACAATCTTACTATCTAAGCTACATACATGTCTGCTAGCCTTTCTACCGAGTAGCTCAGTTTCATTGCTAGAAATCGAGCTAATTTCGTTAATCGATCCATAATTACCTAGATTGTGTCATTGTCGCTTGATGTTTTAGGCAATCCGACCACGAAATTGATTGTACTCTGCTCCCATTTCCACTCAGGTAGCTCGATTTTCTGCAGTTCTCCAGCAGGCTATTGATGTTCCACTTTAATCCTCTGACACGTGAGGCATCTTGCAGCGAACTCGGTAATGTTGTTCTTCATCTTAGGCCACCAAAAACTTTCTTTTAGGTTTTTGTACATTTTGTTCGCCCCCCTGATGTACAGAATATGGCGTTTCATGAGCCTCTGAAAGGATTCATTTCCTGAGTTCCTCATTCTTCGGAACACACACTCTATTTCTATAATAGAGTATGTCGTCCTTAAAGACTCTAAATTCAAAACTCTCACCCTTCGTTGCTTCCTTTTTGAGCTTGTTCAGGGATTAATCAAGGCCCTGGCCAGCCTTAATTTTCTCTAGGAGCGTCGATTGAAGGGTCATTCTAGAAAACCTTCCTATCAAAACTCGATTTCACTGCCGCGTATCTCCTTTTGTAGTGCTTCTGGCAAGGCACTAATAGCCATAAGGGATGAAAAGTGCTTTCTACTCAGTACGTCGGCCACCTTTTTGGCTTTTCCTGGATGATACAGGATTTTATAGTCATAATCCTTCACTAGTTCTAGCCATCTTCGCTGCTTCATGTTAAGCTCCTTTTCCGTGAAGATGTACTTGAGGTTCTGGTGGTCCGTATAGACCTCACACTTAACGCTATATAAGTAATGTCTCCAAACCTTAAGTACAAAAATTACTGCTGCTGGCTCCAGGTCGTGTGTGGGGTAATTCCTTTCATGGTCCTTGAGTTGTCGCGAGGCATATGCGACCATTCTACCATTCTGCATTAGCATGGCTCCTAGTCCGGTGTTAGAGGCGTCACTGTAGATCACAAAGTTTCCTTGACTAGCTTTTGGAATAGTCAATATTGGGGCGCTCGTGAGTCTTTGTTTCAGCTCCTGGAAGCTCCTTTCACACTTATCCGTCCACTCATACTTCTTATCCTTTTTGGTGAGTGCTGTGAGTGGAGCGACTAGCTTCGAAAAGCCTTCGATGAAGTATCGGTAATAACCTGTTAGTCCTAAGAAGTTGGGGATTTCTGCCACATTCCTCGGTGTCGGCCATGCGCTAGCTGCCTCCACCTTCGTTAGTCCACTAATACTCCGTCCTTAGAGACCACTTGGCCAAGAAAGTGAACCTTCTCCAACCAAAACTTGTACTTAGGGAACTTGGCGCATAGTTGATGGTCCTTTAGCTAGCATAGGACGGCCCTCAAATACTCCTCGTGCTCCTCCTTTGTCTTGGAGTATGCAAGTATGTCATCGATAAACATAATAACAAACTTTTCTAGAAAATTCTTGAACACACAGTCCATGAAGGCTGCTGGAGCATTTGTCAGTACTAGCCTCGTCATTACTGACTATAATGACTTGAGGCTCATACATCTTCATCTATTCGCCTTTGCTGTAGTAGTCAGGGGTCTCCTCCTCTTCATCATCACCCATCTCCTTATCATCAGGATGAGCGTTAGGAAAGTCCTTTTCATCGTCATCATTAACCTCCACCTCTAGAAGGTGTTCGGGAGACGAAAGGGCTGGTTCGAGTTCTGCCATAGGTTCCCCTGACATCCTCAAGTGCTCCTAGCTGATGCTCAGCCTTGGCTCCATCATAAGCCTTGTTCAACATGTGTTGCAGAAGTCCATATCAGTTTCTCGTAGTACACAGCATAATTTAGAATTGCATCATCGGACATCAGTTGTAGTTTCTTAGTCCAATGAGCAAATCCTCATATGTCCGCTACTCTGAGGAACTTAGGTGGTTTCATTACCCCGCTTGGCCATAAAGAAAAACTGGGGCTGATGCTAGACTCCTCTCGGAGATTTGCTTGATCGTGGCATACAATCGGGGAATCATCTTGATAGCATGAAACCAGTCTTGACATTCCCATGGAGTGTAGAAGTATTGTTTGCTACTCAAAACTTTGTGGACAACTAGCCCTAAAGATCGGTACAAAAAGTGACTTTCTGCCTTCAACAGTCTACGACAGCATTGTATTTTATGGGGGATTCTAGTCCCAAGATTACATCCTGATCGGTCATGTCAATGATGATCAGATTGATGCTCAGCTCTCTACCACAAATAATCACTAGTATGTAACGTATCCAGTAATTGGACAATAAAATCTCCCTTGAAGGAAGTGCTATTCTGAAGGTTTATCTCATTCTATCTAAGCTCCTATCTAGCTTTTCTCATGCTGTGATATTCAATATGATTTGTCATAATGCACTGAAGCATCGTTTGTGTGCTAAGATTCGTCCTGTACTTTCTGTCCCACTCTAATCACGCGCGAAAATTTTATATCTAAGCCCCTTGGAAAAACTATACTACCTTTCATATCATAAAAAGGTACATTACTTTAGTCTGTTTGGGAGTGGTGAATACTTCCCGGTACATAGTCCCAAAAAAACATGGTAGGTTAAGTCTAACGGGAGTAGGCCACTGCCTCCCTTAACACATATACATACACGGTCAAGGGCCCTACTAAAATAGTCACTACTAATCTAAGGGTAATCCAAACTCTGCATAGGAGATCTCCTTATCATCATTCTCATCAAAGGGAAACTCCTCTAGGTTCTCCTCGTGTAGGCGTAGATTCTCCCTTTGTTGTTTGGAACTTCCAGCCTGCCTAGTGCAATCAAAGGGCCTTTGATCTTGGTTTGGGTGGTGTGAATTTGATTGTTTGTGGCACGAGCTTGGTTCTGTTGACTCTGAAAGTTGGAATAACAGTTTCTGGCATTGTGGCCTTCCTTACCACAAAAGTAGTAGCCATTCATTCCTTGCTCGCATCCTCCCAGGTACCCTTTTCCACATTTCGGGCACGTCAGGTGTTTATTGCCGTCTCCTCCTTGGTCATTTCTCTTCTGGGGGAAGTTCTTTTGTGAACCTTGGTTGCCTTAATTCCCCTTCCCTTGTTGTTGTTGTGGGATTGCATGCTGTTCTGGCCGGTTCCCACGTTCTGCCCTCTGTGCTGTGACTTGGGGTTCTGCTTCCCCTTAGCCTGCTTATGTTGTGTCTTTTCTTCCCTTTGGCCTTTGTAGATCTGAACCCTTCACTCTTTATCTTGAGCCAACCAGTATTCAGCTCAGATGGCTCTACTAACGCATTCTGCCACTGTTGCAGGCCCATGGCTACTGGAGCAAACTTGGACGGTGATGTCCGTCTTGAACATCTTCAGCATCCGTCTAATTCTCTCCTTCTCTGTGGGCACCAATCTAGGTAGAGTCGAGTCAGCTACTAGAGCTTCCTTACTGCCTCCATGACAGTCATGCTGCATTGGTGTAGAATGTTGAACTCATCTTGTTGTGTCGCCAACGCCTCATCATTAAAATACATCTCCTTGAACTCGTCAATGAAGTCTGTCCAACTCATTTCATCGACGTTTCTTCTAATGGCCACGTCTTCCACCATTGGCGTGCCCCCTTGCGTAGGACAAAGGATGCAAATAACACTTTTTCCCTATCTGTCAACCCCACAAATTCCAAGATTACCTGGATATCAGTCAGCCAGTCATCGGCCTCTATGGGATTAGTGGTTTCTTTGAATTCTGGCACTTCATGCGCCTGAATTTCTCATACAAATAACCTCCCCTAGGGGTCGGTGGAAGAATGTTGGCTACTATGGGGACAGTCACTATTAGGGGTACTGATGCCACCTAGGTTGAGGGAGCTGCTTGCTCCCTGGGAATGTCGAAAGTTGTTGGAATCTCCTGAACTGGCACCTAAGCTGTCTGCGGTGCTCGATTCTGTCGGCCTAATTGCTCTTTAAGCCGATCTAGGTCACGCTGCTGATTTTCCATCATTTCACGCATAGCTACGAGTTGCGCTATTACTTCATCCTCTCGGGATACTTGGTTTGTCTGTGTACATGCTCGATCCATGTTGTCCTTTGAAACGAGGGTACCCCTGGTGGGGCTCCACTGGCATAACCTCTATTGATGTAGCTATGGTTACACATTAAAACTTACATTAGCTTATATACTAATACTGTAAAATAAAAACTAACTTACTTGGACTGATGAGGCAGGCATGTGGTGATGTGAGGTAGGGTGACAGGATATCGCTCTGATACCAACTATGATGCCCCGTGCCCTGAGTGGCCCTGACCGTTACTAAAAACTACTACTAATACTTATATCGATTTTTCTTTAAAACTGATAATTAAACTTAGTTACCATAATTTTAGGGGATTTTTTTTATGTGTACGTATTTATTATTCATGTACGTATACTTCAGAATACAAAATCTAAGTCATAAGGAGTAATATTATATATACATACTTATAAAATACTTTAACTAATTACGATTTAAAATATACTATTTAGATATACTGTTTATTGTTCCAAATATACTATTACTCAAAACTATGCAGAAGATAAAACTCGCGGTAGTATCCAAAACCTTATCCTCACATCCACCTCCGCCGTCGTTATCGCCCATCGATGTTTAAGCTATAGGACACTTACCTATAACATGAACACACACTGTGAGCTTTATGCCCAGTAAGTACAACATATCATCCGCAAAACATGTTTAAATCGTAAGCCATACTTAAGGCATATACAACTGGCAATCTTGTCACACATTCATATAGAACATGGAAACATATCATATGGCATCTCAGAATGCATATCATGTGGGTATGTCCTATCATGCAACTAGGAAGCTTGCTTTATCTGTATATAGGGCATAACGTGTTTACTACATGAACTGTTTATGCTCAGTTATGTAGGAAAATAAATCGGTAAAAACGTATCAAAGTGGCGCAGCGGAACAATAAAATTTTTTTAGATCGTTAAATATCTCATGATGCCATATACAATAAACCAACAACAATTAAGACACATACCTCAAGGATGCCAATCTTGCAGGAGGAGAATGACCAGAGGGCTTCAACCAACTAGCCTTCTCCACTATTCTCCAATTCCCTAATGGCTGAGTGTGTGGGCACTCTGAACCTCGATCGGCATGCTAGCACTGCTAGTCTTCTTCCAACCACCCAGATCTCCAAAGAACTTATTGTCACGATGAGTTATGTAACAATAAGCCTGCTCACCTGAGTGTCTGTGGTCTAAGAGAACTGGAGTGGCAGGACCTCTATTTATAGACCTGCACGAGGTGATTCTTTGAATTCGAATTGGATTAGGAGAAGATATTCTCCCTTATCCACAAGCACAAAATCCAAATTTTCCAAGGGGAAAAACCCAACAATAAATTCGGCCACTTTAGGATAAATCCAATCCAAATCTAAACAAGATTTTAACTAGAATTTTATCTCCCTTTTCAACCAAAAAAATCCAAAAATCCAAGGGGAAAATCCCCACAAAAATTCGGCCACTTTTGGATAAGGAAGAATCAAAATTCCACTAGGATTTTCAAGCTTGAATCTTATCTCATCCTTATCCAAAATAATCGAAAATCTCCTAGGAGATATACTCCAAAAATTCAGCCATTATCTGGGAGGAGAGAATCCAAATTCAGCTGGGATTGAAACTTGAATTTTTCGTTGAACCTTATCCACAAAATTCTGAAAAATCATTGAGGATAATCCTCAAAATTTTCATCCATATTTGGTTAGGATTTGGATTCAAAATTTAAGGAGGATTCTAACAAGATTTTCCTCTCCATATCAAACTCAAATTCGAATTTCATTCCTTGTGGATTTACCACAACAAATTCGAATCCCACTTGGACTGTGATTCAAAATTTGAATTTCAAATTTCAAATTCGAATTTCAAATTCAATTTTCAAATTCAAATTTCGAATTTAAAATTCAAAATTCAAAATTCAAATTTCAAATTTCAAATTTCGAAATCCACAGAACAGTTGTATTTCAAATTCTTGTTCTCATGGATAATTTTCTACAACTCCAATCTAATCTCAAATAAAATCATGGTAACTTTATTTGGAGTTCAAATAATTGTGTACTCTATTATCCAAAACAAAATCTGAATCCAACCGGAGAGAATCTTGTCCACCATCCTAATCCTATGTCAACATCATCCATGCATAATAAACTAGCCAATAGCATACACAGATCAATTTTGCCAAATGTTAAGGAATTATGTGGAGCTAGTAGTGGGACTAATTGAACATATATAATTGGGCTCCCGCAAATCCATATGATCATCATTCTTTACCGAACAATTTAATCATATGATCACTAATTTCAGAGTCACACCACTATAAACCTGAAACTGAACTCCCAATTATATACCGTATTACGTAAGCCTGTGACAAGCTATCGTCCAATGATCGTGTCATGTATGCAGAACCCTCATATGATATCCACGATTAGCCTTAGGCCAAAGTCCATTTAATCCTACTGATCAGGCTATCTTAAAGTTCCATTATACTACCGAATTAAGAAAATGATTATTCACCATACGTGAATAAGAAGTCATCCACCCTGTAGATGACCCAAGGCCTTAACCATTTTCACATTCAGTATAATGCCTTTAAGAGGATATCCTTAACTCCTCATTAGAGCTATGATTCCAATATCTGTAAACGAACCCTTCATCGTATATAAGTCATGCACCCAACGAACCAGTCTATAAGCTTACTACCTCAGAGACGCTTTAGCCATTGGAACATCAAAGTACACAAGTCATATACATGAAGCTATCCTTTTACTCAGGATTAAGGTTACTACACAATGAACGTCAAAAGCAGATCGATCCACTCAAAGCGAACTTTGTAGATCAATCACGCTTTAGTCTCGGTCTGATATGTCACCATCAAGCAACATATCTATGTCTCTACTTGGGAGTCTAGCTCCAGACGGTCAAGACAAACCGTCCCCTCCAAGGCTTTAGACAACATAATAGTCTTAACATAAGTTAGATGCTCGGTCTAAACCCATAGACTGCAGACCATAGTTTAAACCGCTAACTTTAGAACATTGTCTTCTCGCATACAAAAGTCCATTGCGTGTAACGTTCTAACAGTTTAACACAAGCAGTCAGGGAGCCATATTTGCTTACATTTACTTTAACATTAAATAAAATGAGGACAGATAGCAATGTAATAAATAACCTCTATATATAATTTTATTATCCAGTTCAAAATAAATATATCAAAATGTCTCTAATGCTTAGGGCATTTCCTAACAAGTTATACTTCCTTATTAATTATCCTTCTTCACTTTGCTGAGGGCCACTATGCAGAGGGCCACTTTACGGAGGACCACTATATGGAGGGTCATTTTGTTGAGGGCCACTATGCATAGGACTGGCATACTTAAACCAAAAAACCTCTTCAAACAGAAAAAGGCTGGTACGACATCGCTTAACAGTTTCCCAATTATTGAATCATATCTATTATCCTAATGCCGTAAGCTCTACTAAGCTATCCCCTAATCTTATATGATAGGGATCTAATGGCATCTAACTTATACTGTTCATATATCTATGCGATTATGAAACTATATGCTTTTCTAACATGCTATGCAACATAGTATGAAAACAATACTTTAAATCCATTTTTGATCATACTATAGATGGAGTTGTACTTACCTAGTTTGTACACAAACTTATACTCTCACCTTTATCACGTTACAGGTATCTACCAGTCAACATAACGTACTCTATTAATAGTTGTCGCTCAGTTACTAGTACTGTTAGTGACTAACATATGGTATTGATTGCCGTCGATACTAACTTGCTCTCTCTTGAGAGTTTACTTCTCTATATGTGGTTAATTAATTTATTACCTAATAAATTAATTAATGTTGTTCTTAGGTCACTATTACCGTTAGTGACTGTAACTTGTGTTGTTATACGGTACCGAAGCCCATCAGTACCTTACTGCTCTATTTTGGGAATCTGGTGTCTAACTTCTATCGTGTTTGACTAATTATCTACTTGACAGATTAATCATCGTTCCTTGACTGGTTGACCGACCAATCAGCTGACCGGTTACCTCACGCATTGTTGAATTACGTAATCTACCAGGTTACTAAGCTTGTTTAATGTGGTAGCCTACCGGGCTACCGCCACTGTTTGGTTTATTTTGCAAAAATTGCTTTGGTTGCCTTATAAAATTCTTGGGAAAATTATGTGCTTTGAAACTGTCACCTTATTACCCCGTTGAAAGGAGGGGGTGTTTTATTAAAACCATGGTTTTATTTTAAAAGTGTAGAATACATTTTGGGTGTTGTATTTAAAAGGTGGTCTTTGAACCACTTACCGAAACTGTTTTAAAAATATGTTTGAAATGACTTTGTTCATAAATTTGGTGAACAAAAAATTTTTCATCCTCGACAAGATGAACAATTCTTGTGTTCATCTCAGAGCTCAAATCAAACTCAAACTGGTCCTAATCTTACTAAACCCGTGGCTACTCATGCCCAGTTTTTATTAAAATTCTAGTTCTAAGCTATTTTAAAAACAGCTCTATTTGAGGACCGAACCGGTAAATTTTTAAAACACGCATAGGTCACCTTAAAGGCCTCGACGAGATCTATAGCTTTCATGTTGAGGTCGAGATCCGGTTTGGACTCTAAGTGCTTTGTTTTTAATAAAACCCGAGACTGTTCCTGGGCTCGGATTTTTGGTCCCAGTTTTGGACACTAAATGAAAACCACTCCAAAAACCTATCTTAATATCGTTTCTGGCCAAAACCTATTTGATGCAAAAACAACCGTAACAAAATTTTCTTAAAACTCTATATTTTACCAAATCCTAAATTCAAAATCTCTCATGGTCAAAATGACCAAAACCAGTGGCCTATTTTTGGGGACAGATTTGTGTCCAGCCACCTTAAAAACGTCCATTCTCTCAACCATTCATAAACTTAAACCAAAAATCACATAACCACATAAACTTGAAAATAAACATGCTAAGGGCTCAAAATAAACTTATTACAACCCATTTGCATAAACAAATACATATAAATGGCCTTTATCAAAACTTAAAAATAACTAACTTCAAAAAGGGTGTTTTTTGGTTTTACCTTATATGCTAGGAATCAAGCACACCGAATCAAAGCTTTGGTGATCAAAATGGCCATGTGAACCAAGAGAGGTTGGGGTCGATTTATGCTAGCCAAAACATCAACCCAAAATAATAACTAAAAATCACCAAGATTGGTTTCAAAAGCTTACCCTTGGATGAACTTGAAATGGCTTAGATTGAAATCTCCTAACACAAGCTTGAAGGGGGCTAGCTTTTAATGAGTTTTTGGCTTGAAAAATGGTGGTTTTGGGGGCTTGGAGGTGGTCGGCTACAGCAAGAAGGAAAAGAGAAGAATGGGTTATGTTCTTGGGGCAAAAGTAAGAAAGTAAACCCTTGTGATCATGCATAGTAAACCCTTGTGGTCATGCATGCCTTTTATAGGCAAAACTAATCCAACTTAACTAAACTCAAGCACACTTAATTGTCCACATTTTTTGCCTAATCAAGGGATAAATTTGCTGCCATTTCAACCTCCCATTTACCAAGCGCTGCGCGTGGAAGAGGGGCCAAATAAACAAATGTTTTGCTTGTTGCCATGTGCTTGAATTTGGAATTGTTTAATTAATGGTGTCATAACTTTTGCAATATTAAATTGCCACCTTTTGGGCTAATTATGCAGCTTAAAACAGTTGCTTTTCAGCTGGGGATACACCATTTTTAAGGCCAAAAGTTCATTTGCATTTACTTCTCTTTGCTGTCTAATTTTTTATTGCAGTATTCGATCCTTTCTGGGCAGTGTTCTAGTTTTCACCTGGAATTGGATTTTCTAAATCTGAGTTTTGTACTGATCATTCCTAGTTGGGTTGCACTACCCAAGAGCCCATACTGAGTTTATTTTACTACTTATTTCTTATACTATGGTTGTGTCTACATTGTGTTATCCCTGCACACGCAAAACGAGGCGTTCTCGTGCGAAATTTCAAACATAATCTCTCTTGACTAATTTGAATGTGCTGATTTCAAATTTACCTGTTTTACATCCATCTAAGGTCTTTTGGACCAATTTTTAGTGTCTGTGTGATCCCATCTCGAAAAACATGTCAGGTGCCCGATTGACTAATTTAGGCATTCTGATTTCAAATATATCAGTTTCGAAGTGAGAAAAGGTTGTCTTGACCCTCATCCCAATACTGCGTGTCTCTCAACAAAAATTCTCGTTTGGTGCTCAATTAACCAGATTAAGCCTACTGACTGTTAATATATCAGTTTTAGGTCAAATTAAGGCCATCTTGGCCATTAACCTGACACTGCGTTTCTATAATTTACTATTCATTATTTCCTATTCGACTGACAAGGTTGAACGTTCTGACTCCGATTTTGTCAGTCTCTAGGCGAGAAGAGATCATCTGGACTATTTTCTTGATTCTATACCCCTGTTAGGGTTACTATCGCTGCTATACTCAGATGTTTGGTCCGAGCATTCTAGTGGTCTGTTCACCAGTCTTATGTCAGGAAATGATCATCTGGACCAGTTTCCTAGTACTGCACATCTTATACACTTATACACATAATATAGTGGATCGATTTCACTGTCGGTCGCCCCTTTCACTGCATGAATACTAATTAAACATTACTGTATCTGTTTAATTTATTCAACTGGAAAATATACTGTATTCCTCAACTTAATTACTCGTTGCATAGTAATTAGGTTTCACGCATTATGAGAGTCTTTACAGTGGCTCTTTGCTCAATACACGGCCTTCTCACATGTACACAGTCTGAATGGTACACAATTACTTACACGGGCGTGTACCTGACTGTATTCTTCAAGTTTGCCCTAAAAGACGTCAAATTATTCCTCAATTTCATTTCTTAATGTCTTATTACATGGTAAGTAGGTGTCATAAAAATGGCAGTCATTACAGGCTGCAGCAAGAAAAAGAAGAGGAAGAAGAGTTGTGTTTTGGGTGCAAAAGGAAGAAAGTGGCACCCCTAGGTCATACATGCTTTTTATAGGCAAATCTAACCCATCTTACTTAGACTTAAGCTCAATTAATTAAGCCATAAATTTACCTAATTGGGGAACAAAAATCTGCCCAATTCAGCCTTACAACAGTCGAGGGCTACGCGCATGGGGAAGGGGCCAATAAACAAAATTTTTTGTTGGCCATGTGAGGAAATTCTAGCATTATTTAACCAAAAGGTAGCCAACACATCCCTAACTTTAGGGAAAACTTTTCTAACTTTTTAGGGCTGTGTTTGGGACTGTCTTAGCTACTTGCACATGGTTTTCTAGGGGAAAATTTTATCTACAAAGTCTTCTCTTCGCAGTCTAATTTCTATCGTTCGGTATCCGACCCTTTTTTGGCAGTATTCTAATTTTCACCCGAAATTAGATTTTCTGAATCCGATTTTTGTATTGATGATCTCTAGTTGGGTGGTACTGCCTACAAGCCCATTTTGTACCTATTTACTATTCATCTTATATACTGTGGTTGTATCTACACTGTGTTGTTCTTGCGCATGCATAACAAGGTGTTCCTGTGTGTAATTTCAAACACAGACTCTTCTGACTAATTTGGATATGCTAATTTCAAATTTATCAGTTTTATATCCATTTGAGGTCATCTGGACCAATTTTCGAGATTAGTGTGACCCCATCATGAAAAACGTGTCAGGTGCCTGATTGACTAATTTGGGCATTCTGAGCCTAAATATATCAGTTTCGGGGCAAGAAAAGGTCTTCTTGACCTTCTTCCCGATACTGCGTATCTTAATCAAAAATTTACATTTTGTGCTCAATTGACCAGATTGAGCCTGCTGACTGTTAATATATCAGTTTTAAGTCAAATTAAGGCCATCTTGGCCATTAATCTGACACTGCGTTTTTTAGTATTCATTACCCACTGTTTTCTGCTTAACTGACTAGTCTGAGTGTTCTGACTCCGATATTGTCAGTTTTTGGGTGAGAAGAGGTCATCTGGACCATTGTTCTTGATATTATACCTCTGCTAGGGTATTTATCGCTGTTGTACTCAGACGATCGGTCCGGGCGTTCTGATGATTTGTTCACCAGTCTTGTGTCAAGGAACGGTCATCTGGACCAGTTTCCCGATACTATGTATCTTAAACACTTACATAAAAAATAGGGTAGACCGATTTCACTATCGATCAACCATTTCACTGCATGAATAGTAATTAAACATTACTGTTCCTGTTTAATCTATTTAACTAGAAAATATATTGCATTTATCAACTTAATTACTCATTACATAGTAATTAGGTTTCATAAATTGTGAGAGTCTTTACAGTGGCTCTATGCTCAAAACATGGCCTTCTACATGGGCTCTTACACGGGCATGTATTGGTTGAATTTTCTCAACACGGCCCCGTCCTGGGACATGGCCTTCTACACGTTCATCAACCTGAGCAGTACATGGCCACTTACATAGCCGTGTACCTGACCATGATACACTACACGGCCATGCTCACTCACATGGCTTCTAACATTGCAATAGTCCGAACGGTACACGGCTGTTTACAAGACCGCGCACATAACCGTGTTCTTTAAATTTGCATAAAAAGGTATCAAATTATTCCTCAATTTCTCATTATATGGAAATTAGGTTACATGAATGAGACGGTCCTTACAATCTACCCCCCTTACAAAATTTTCATCCTTGAAAATTAGAATAATTCTAGGAAGTCTCTTTTCATGTCTTCTTCCCGTTCCCACGTGGCTTCCTCTATATTATGGTTCCACCACAATACTTTTACAAGCAGTATAACTTTATTCCTAAGTATTATATCTTCTTTGGCTAAGATCCACATAGGTTTCTCTTTGTACATCAGATCGGCATGGACTTCAACCAGCTCTTAGCTTAAAACATGGGAGCTGTATGGCACGTGTTTCTTCAGCATTGAGATGTGGAAGGCATTATGCACTGAAGCTAATTTGAGAGGAAGCACTAATCTGTAAGTCACCTTCCCAACTCTCTCGATGATCTTAAAGGGTCCTATATATCTAGGACTGAGCTTTCCTTTCTTCTTAAAGCGCATCACCCCTTTCATAGGTGTTACCTTGAGAAAAACAGAGTCTCCTTATCGAAACTCGAGGGGTCTGCGGCATTTGTCCACGTAGCTCTTCTGGCGACTATGTGCTGTATCTAGCATCTCTCTTATAAGCTTCACATCTGCCATTGTATCCTTAATGAAATCCATGCTAATAAGCTGTTTCTTTCTGGTCTCGTACTAATGAACCGGAGATCGGCATTTTCTTCCATAGAGTGCCTTGTATGGTGCCATCTCGATCGAGGAATGGTAACTGTTATTGTATGAGAACTCGATCAATGGTAGCTTCTAGTCCTAGTTTTCTCTGAAGTCTAGAACACAAGCTCTCAATATATCCTCTAGTGTTTCTATGGTCCTTTCAGACTGATCATCAGTCTGAGGGTGAAAAGCTGTGCTAAACTTCAACTTAGTTCCTAATGAGGCTTGGACGCTCTACCAAAACCTAGAGGTGAAGCGTCCATCGTGATCTGAGATGATAGATTTTTGTACTCCGTGCAGTCTCGCTATCTGAGCTACATACATTTCTGCTAATCTTTCCACCCAGTAGCTCAGCTTTATAGCTAGAAATTAAGCTGATTTCCTTAAGTGGTCCACAATTACCCAGATTGCATCATTGCTACTCGACGGCCTAGGCAATTTGACCATGAAATCTTTTATAATTTGCTCCCATTTCCACTCGGGCAACTCGATTTTTTGTAGTTCTCTTGCTAGTCATTGATGTTCTACTTTAATCTTTTGACACTTGAGGCATCTGGTAACGAACTCGGTGACATCATTCTTCATTTTAGGCCACCAGAAGCTCTCCTTTAGGTCTTCATACATCTTGTTCACCCCTGGACATACAGAGTATGGCATTTCGTGAGCCTCAGAAAGGATTCACTTCCTAAGTTCCTCATCCTTCAGAACACATACTCTATCTCTGTAATAGAGTACGCTATCCTTAGAGACTCTGAACTCTGAACTTTGTTCCTCCGTAGCTTCTTTTTGAGCTTGTTCAAGGATGAATCGAGGTCCTGACCGGCTTTAATTTCCTCAAGGACTGTCGATTGGAGGGTCATTTCAGTTAACCTCCCCACTAAAATCTCGATCTCACTACTGCATAGTTCTTTTTGTCGTGCTTCAGGTAAGGCACAGACAGCCATAAGCGACGTGGAATGCTTTCTACTTAGCACGTCGACTACCTTGTTGACTTTCCCTGGATGGTACAGGATTTCGTAGTCCTAATCCTTTACCAATTCTAGCCATTTTCGTTGCCTCATATTGAGCTATTTCTGTGTGAAGATGTATTTAAGGTTCTAGTGGTCTGTATAGATCTCGCATTTGACACCATATAACTAGTGCCTCCAAATCTTAAGTGCGAAAATGATCGCTGCTAGCTCTAGGTCATATGTTGGGTAATTTTTCTCATGGTTCTTGAGTTGCCACGAAGCGTATGTGACCACTCTATTATTCTGCATCAATACAGCTCCTAGTCCAGTCTTGAACACGTCGCTGTAAATCACAAAATTCCCTTATACAGCATCCAGTATGGTCAGAATCGGAGCGCACGTAAGTCTGCGTTTCAACTCCTAGAAGCTATTTTCGCACTTATCCATCCACTCATACTTCTTATCCTTCTTAATAAGCACTGTAAGTGGAGCAGCTAGCTCTAAAAAGTCTTCGACGAAGCACCAATAATAACTCGCTAGGCCTAGGAAGCTGCGGGTTTTTGTCACGTTCCTCGGGGTCAACCATGCACTCATTACCTCCACCTTTGCTGGATCTATTGATACTCCTTCCTCAGAGACTACGTGGCCAAGAAAGTGAACCTTCTCTAGCCAAAACTCGCACTTAGAGAATTTAGCATACAGCTGATGATCCTTTAACTTGTGTAGTACGGCCCTCAAATGCTCCTCGTGCTCCTCCTTTGTTTTAGAGTATACAAGTATATCATCAATAAACACAATGATAAACTTGTCAAAAATGTCCTTGAACACACAATTCATCAGATCCATGAAGACTGCATTGGTGTTCGGCAATCCGATTAACATAAAGGAACTTGTAATGTCCATAACGCATTAGCAAAGCTATCTTGGGTATGTCTGCATCCCTGATTCGCAACTGGTGATACCCAGAACGTAGGTCAATCTTTGAGAATACTGTAGCACCTCAGAGCTGATCGAACAGATCATCGATCTGTGGTAACGGATACTTGCTCTTTATCGTGATCTTGTTCAAATCCTTGTAGTTTATGCACATTCTTAGCGTTCCATCCTTTTTCTTCACGAACAAGATAGGTGCTCCCCATGGTGAACAACTCTGTCGGATGAAACCCTTGTCCATTAAGTCCTTCAACTGGGCCTGGAGTTCCTTTAGTTCAGTAGGGGCCATTCTGCAGGGGGCCTTAGAGATAGAGGCTGATCTGTTAGGAAATGCCCTAAGTATTAGAGACATTTTGATGTATTCATTTTGAACTGGATAATAAAATTATACATAGAGGTTATTCATTACATTGCTATTTGTCCTCGTCTTATTTACATGTTAAAGTAAATGTAAGCAAATATGGCTCACTGACTGCTTGTGTTAAAACTGTTGGAACGTTGCATGCAATGGACTTTTGTATGCGAGAAGACAATGTTCTAAAGTTAGCAGTCTAAACTATGGTCTGTAGTCTATGGGGTTAGACCGAGCATCTAACTCATGTTAAGACTATTATGTTGTCTAAAGCCTTGGAGGGGACGGTCTGTCTTAACTGTCTGGAGCTGGACTCCCAAGTAGAGACATGGATATGTTGCTCGGTGGTGACATATTAGACCTGGACTAAAGCGTGATTGATCTACGTAGTCCGCTATGAGTGGATCAATCTGCTTTTGACGTTCATTGTGCAATAACCTTAATCCTGAGTAAATGAACTACTTCATGTATATGACTTGTGTACTTTGATGTTCCAATGGCTAAAGCGTCTCAGAGTTAGTAAGCTTATAGACCGGTTCGTTGGGTGCATGACTTGTATACGATGAAGGGTTTGTTTGCAGATATCAGAATCATAGCTCTGAGGAGTTAAAGGTATCCTCTTAAAGGCATTATACTGAATGTGAAAATGGACAAGTCCTTGGGTCGTCTGCTGGGCGGATGACTTCTTATTCACATATAGTGAATAATCATTTTCTTAATTCGGTGGTATAATGGAACTTTAAGATAGCCTGATCAGTAGGATTAAACGGACTTTGACCTAAGGCTGATCATGGATATCATATGAGGGTTTTGCATATATGACAAGGTCATTGGATGCTAGCTCGTCACAGGCTTACGTAATACGGTATATAATTGGGAGTTCAGTTTCAGGTTTATAGTGGTGTGACTCTGAAACTAGTGATCATATGATTGAGTTGTTCGGTAAAGAATGATGATCATATGGAATCACGGGAGCCCGATTATATATGTCCAATCAGTCCCTCTACTAGCTCCACATAATTCCTTAACGTTTGGCAAATTGATTTGTGTATGCTATTGGCTAGTTTATTATGCATGGATGGTGATGACACAGGATTAGGATGGTAGACAAGATTCTCTCCGGTTGGATTCAGATTTTGTTTTGGATAATAGAGTACACAATTATTCGAACTCCAAATAAAGTTGCCATGATTTTATTTGAGATTGGATTGGAGTTGTAGAAAATTATCCATGAGAACAAGAATATGAAATATAACCGTTTTGTGGAATTTGAAATTTGAATTTTGAAATTTGAAATTTGAATTTTGAATTTGAAATTTGAATTTGAAATTTGAATTTGAAATTCGAATTTGAAATTTGAATTTGAAATTTAAATTTGAAATTTGAAATTTGAAATTTGAAATTTGAATTTCAAATTTGAATTTGAAATTTGAAATTCAAATTTTGAATCACAGTCCAAGTAGGATTTGAATTTGTTGTAGAAAATCCACAAGATTTGAAATTCGAATTTGAGTTGGATTTGGAGAGGATAATCTTGTTAGAATCCTACTTGAATTTTGAATCCAAATCCCAACAAATAAGGGACGAAATTTTGAGGATAATCCTCAAGCAAATTTCGGTTTTTTTGTGGATAGGATTCAAGGGAAAATTCAAGTTTCAATCCTAGTTGAATTTAGATTCTCTCCTTCCCTAAAAAGTGGCCGAAATTAGGGAGAATATCTCCTAGGAAATTCGGTTATTTTGGATAAGGTTGAGATGAGATTCAAGCTTGAAAATCCTAGTGAAATTTTTGATTCTCCCTTATCCATAATGGCCGAAATCTTTAAGGAAGATTTACCTTGAAATTTTCGGATTTTTTGGGTTAAAAAAAGGGAGATAAAATTCTAGTTAAAATCTTGTTTTGATTTGGATTGGATTTATCCAAAGAAAACCGAATTTTTAGTGGAGATTCTCCCTTGGAAAAATTCAGATTTTATGGGTTTGGATAAGGGAAAATATCTTTTCCTAATCCAATTCAAATTCAGAGATTCACATCATGCAGGTCTATAAATAGAGGTCCTGCCACTCCAGTTCTCTCAGACCACAGACTCTCAGGTGAGCAGGCTTATTGTTGCACAGCTCATCGTGACAATAAAGTTCTTTAGAGATCTGGGTGGTCGGAAGAAGACTAGCAGTGCTAGCATACCGATCGAGGTTCAGAGTGCCCACACACTCAGCCATTCGGGAATTGGAGAATAGTAGAGAAGGCTAGTTGGTTGAAGACTCCGGTCATTCTCCTCCTGCAGATTGGCGTCCTTGAGGTATGAGTTTTAATTGTTGTTGATTTATTGTATATGGCATCATGAGATATTTAACGATCTAAAAATTTTTATTGTTCCGCTGCGCCACTCTGATACGGTTTTACAGATTTATTTTCCTACAATTGGTATCAGAGCCATCTCATGACTATGCCATGTACATAAATTAGACAATTACTTAGTCTTTTTATTTATGTATGGATTTGATATTTAGAGAGTGGCATTCTAGGGTTCCTTTATGTTGTTATCATGTATTATGTATAAAGTATGTGGTTATTTTAATTTTTTGAATTATTATAAGCATGCTTGTTTATACCGGTTATGGTTCCTTAGAATTTAGAAAAATTGTATCTAGGAATTTTTATGTAACCATGGGAGCAGTTTATTAACACTGTAATTTTCCCATGGATTTTAATTCTTGTCTCTTAGAATTTTTATGGTTAGAATTTTTTGTATACCGGAAACGGTTTTAGGAATTTTTTATGTAATTATTCTTGGAGGAGATTGAAGATTGAAGACCGTAATTTGTTTTTCCCAAAAGTTAAAATTGATTTAAAGATTGAAATTTTGATTGTGTGGTAAATTTCAATTTAATTGGGATTCAAATTAATTTTTGGAGATCCTAATAAGTAAATTGGAATGTGGCATGAAAATCGAGACACGACCCCTCGGGATAGGCTGACAAACCTTGGTGGGGCTGTAGCCCCTGCCCTCGGGCAGGATGGGGCTGCGGCAGCCCCTAAGCAGGCCCACACCACCCCAGCCGCAGGCTTGGCCTGCAGCCAGGGGTGGCCGTGGCCTGCCCAAGGCTGGCCGCAGCCTGGGCATGCAGCCTCTGGCTGCTGCGCCCAACCTGGACGTGCAGCCAGGCGCTGCAGGCTCTGCCTAGCTGCACATGGGGGCGGCCGTGGGCTGCCAGCCCCTCCGGGGTTGGTGGCTGCCCACGGCGGCTGCCGCCTACGGGGGCGGCGGTCCGACGGTCCAAAAATCAGAAAATTTTGATTTTTAAATTTGAGATTTAATTTTAAATCATGTTTAAAAAATATGTAATTAAAAATTTGAAATTTTGAAATTACATATTATTACACATGGTGTTTGAAATTGTTTAAAATTTAAATTTGAAATTTAAATTTGAAATTCGAATTTGGAATTTGAATTTAAAATTTAAATTTTTTTTGGAGATTTAAATTTTAAATAATTCTTGGGATGAGAAATAAATGGAGAGGCTACATGAAGATGGATACAAGAAGACGGAATAGAATTTAAGACCCAAAGAATGCTTTGGATGGAATTTTGTAATCTTTATTTTCTTTGTTCTAGGATGGAACCATGGCTTGGTTATTCTGTCAATTATTTTTTCTGTGATATGTCATAGATGTATAAATATGTATTGATGAATGTTTTGTATGCATATTTGATAACATGTCATATAGGATAGGTGAGTGCCGCTCATACTATATTGATCATACATAATTTGTCAAAACTTGCATGTTTTTCAAAATATTGAGTGGGAGAGGGTTTCAAACAAAACCCACGGCCTCCATTGTTGATCCATATGTGAAAGCATGGTAACACCTCGTGTCAGTTCTGCCCTGACCACACCCCTCGGTAGGTGTTTACCGCCGCCGGTATACTAGATTGGATCTCCTATGTGGAAAACGTGTTCGGGTACGATCCTATTCATGACCACCCCTCAGTGGCTTGGTAGGACGTGGATCGGGCTACGTAAACAATGGTTATACACTCAAGACTCGTTTAGTTATTAACCTTCCCTAGAAGCTCTGTTAACTAAACTGGTGGCCAAATAAGCGGTTATTAATATATGTCTTAACCTTGGAGGATTTAAGGCAACATATATTAATTGGACGGGGTCCATGTTCCGGCTATTTGTTCTCATGACCACCCCTCGGTGGCTTGGGGCAATAGGTGCTGAGAATTACCGTTGCAATGCTACATGTTTTTTTCAAGTTTCATGTAGGAACATACTTGTATGTTTTTATTTGCTAAATTATCTGTATATTTGCTTGGGCTTTGTAATGATGTCTAGTATAATTTTATTTCAGTTCAAAATGTCACCGACACCCCTCATTTCGATACTTACTGAAAATAAGTTGAATGGCGATAATTATAAAGACTGGAAAAGAAATCTATTAATAGTTCTCAGCTGCGAGAGACACAAGTTCGTACTAGACGAACCATGCCCACCTGGGCCCAAACTTGACACACCACTTGAGGAAGTCCCGGTAGCCTATAATCGTTGGAGAGAATCCAATGAAATAGCTCAATGCTACATCCTTGCTAGCATGACGAGTGCTTTACAAAAGCAGCATGAGACTTATCAAGTTGCTGGGGAGATCATGGACAATCTGGAGGACATGTTCGGAGGCCAAGAAAAATTGGCTCGACAGTCCGCTATCACCAGCATTATGAACTCTAAGCAAAAGGCCGGTGCTCCGGTGAAGGACCATATGATCACTCTAATGGGATTCTTCGCTGAGGCTGCCGAGAATGGTGCTGAGTTGGACTACAACACCCAGATCGAGATGGTGTTCAAGACTCTGTCTAAAGATTTTGTGGGGTTTAAGGCCGCATACAATCTGGCGACAAAGGAGTTAGGACTAACTGAGCTCATGAAGCAACTACAGGCTTATGAGCGGATGATCAGGGATGAGGATGTGGTCCGACCTAAAGGAGAGGCCAATTTGACAGAATCTTCCAATCCCTCACGAAAGAGGAAGAGGCCAAATAAGAAGCAAGTGGCTTCCAGTTCTTCTAATCCTCCTGTCTCGGACGGGAAGAAGAAGAAGAAGAAGAAGAAGAAGCCAAAGGACCCTAAAAAGTCCAAATGCTTCTATTGTGGGAAGGTAGGTCACTTCAAGAAGGCTTGCCGGGAATTCCTAACCGCCAAGGGCAAGGAAGGTAAGGAACTTCATTACTTGGAAGCGTGTTTGGTGGAAGAATCGAAAGACACTTGGGTCATTGATTCAGGCGCCACTAATCATGTTTGTGTTTCTATGCAGGGGTTCGTGGAAACGAGAAGTCTACATGATAGGAGCCTCTCGTTGCGGACTGGAGATGGTAGCTTTGTAGTGGCTGAGGCAGTGGGAGATGTTCACCTTTATTTTGATCAATTTAGGTTTATTTTATTGAAAGACTGTTTTTATGTTCCTAATTTTAGGAGGAACCTTATATCGGTAGCTTGTTTAATAAACGATTCTTATTCAGTTTCTTTTAGTAAAAGAGTTGATATTCGTAGAAATAAGTCTTTTATCTGTTCTGGATGGATGGATGGAAACCTATATTTGATCAGACCAAAGATGTACTCACTGCTTGACACTGAATTAATTGATAAATCTAAAAGGTTGAAAGTTTCTCACTCTAACAAGGCATATCTTTGGCATTTAAGACTTGGTCATATTAATCAGGATAGGATTCAAAGATTGGTGAAAGACGGTCCTCTGGAATCTCTGGAGGAGGTACGACTTCCCCAATGTGAGTCTTGTCTAGAGGGTAAGATGACTAAGAGGTCTTTTGGAGCTAAGGGTACAAGGGCTAAGGATCTCTTAGAAATTGTGCACACTGACGTATGTGGCCCCATGAACGTCACAGCACGAGGAGGGTTCGAGTATTATGTCTCTTTCATAGATGATTACTAGAGGTATGGATATGTGTATCTGATGCACCGCAAGAGCGAAACCTTTGATAAGTTCGAAGAGTATCGTGCGGAAGTGGAAAAGCAATTGGATTAATCCATAAAGACACTTCGATCTGATCGAGGTGGCGAATACCTCTCCGATGAATTTCTAGGACATCTTCTAGAGAACGGGATTTTATCCTAATTGACTGCACCTGGTACTCCACAATAGAATGGTGTAGCCGAAAGGAGAAACAGGACCTTATTGGATATGGTACGGTCCATGATGAGTTACTCAACGCTGCCATTATCATTTTGGGGATATGCTTTACAAACGGCGTGCTATATTCTGAACCAGGTTCCGAGCAAATCAATTCCTAGAACTCCGTATGAATTGTGGCGTGGCAGGAAGCCCTCCCTTGGACATATGAGAATATGGGGCTGCTCGGCACATGTACTGGATGGGGATGTGAAGAAGTTGGAACCAAGATCAGATTTATGCATGTTTGTAGGGTATCCAAAAGGAACTAAAGGAGGTCTGTTTTATAACCCGAAGGAACAAAAAGTCATTGTCTCAACCCATGCGACATTCTTGGAGGAAAGTCACATGAATGACTTTAAGCCTCGAAGCAAAGTGGTGCTAGAGGAGTTATCGGGTGAAAGAACTGCTCCACGAATTTCGGTCTTGGACGCAAGTCTGAGTTCCAGTGAAAGACCTGCAGACGATCAACAATTTAGGGTGCCTCGTCGTAGTGGGAGGGTTTCTAAGAAACCTAATTTCTTCATGTATGATGCTGAGGTATACCAGGCCGAGGCTCATGAGCATGAGGAAGATCCGGTCACATATGATGAAGCTATAAAGGATGTTGATTCTAAATCTTGGAAACAGGCTATGAATAATTAGATGGATTCTATAAAATCCAACTCTATTTGGGAACTTGTAGATTTGCCGGATGGGATAAAACCCATTGGATGCAAATGGGTCTACAAAAGAAAGAAGGATGCGGAAGGGAGAGTGGAAACTTTCAAAGCTAGACTGGTTGCAAAGGGATACATGCAAAAGGCTGGAATCGATTACGAGGAAACCTTTTCGCCTGTTGCTATGCTGAAGTCTATCCGTATTCTTCTGTCCATTGCTGCGGCTCTCGATTACGAGATCTGGCAAATGGATGTCAAGACGGCATTCTTGAATGGCCATCTTGAAGAGTGTATCTATATGATACAGCCCGAAGGGTTCGTAGCAAAAGGCCAAGATAGGAAAGTCTGCAAGTTGCTTAGATCCATTTATGGATTAAAGCAGGCATCCCGCTCATGGAACCAGAGGTTTGATCAAGCGATTAAGACATTTGGTTTTGAGCAGAACGTTGATGAACCTTGTGTTTATAAACGTATTAAGGATGGAAAAGTGGTCTTTCTGATACTCTATGTCGATGATATACTACTCATTGGGAATGATGTAGGGAACTTATCATCGGTCAAGCTTTGGTTACACCAACAGTTTGACATGAAGGACTTGGGAGAAGCTAATTATGTTCTAGGCATTCGTCTGTTCAGAGATCGAAAGAACAAAATGATAGCATTATCCCAAGCTTCATACATAGATAAAATAATTGACCATTATGCAATGCTAGAGGCAAAGAAAGGCTCACAACCTTCTATTGCCGGTTTAACTCTTTCATTGGATGACTGTCCCAAGACATCGGAAGAAAGAGAGCGTATGAGTAAGGTCCCTTATGCATCCGCTGTGGGTAGCCTTATGTACGCTATGCTTTGCACTCGCCCGGACATATGTTTTGCAGTAGGTATGGTGAGTCGATATCAAGCGAATCCTGGAACCAAGCACTGGCAAGCAGTAAAGCATATACTCAAGTATCTTAAGAGAACGAGGGATTATATGCTATTCTGGAGGGGACCTAACACCCGTAGGATACACGGACTCAGACTTCCAGACTTGTAAGGATTCGAGGAAATCGACATCTGGATCAGTGTTTTTACTCGGAGGAGGCGCCATTGTATGGAGGAGCGTGAAGCAGGGCTGCACAGCTGACTCTACTATGGAGGCTGAGTATGTGGCTGCGGCTGAGGCATCTAAAGAAGCAGTTTGGCTCCGCAAGTTCTTTAGAGACCTTGAGGTCATTCCGGGTGTTGATAAGCCTATCACACTTTACTGTGATAATACAGGGGCTATTGCCAACACAAGAGAATCTCGGCACCACAAGAGGACCAAGCACATAGATCGGAGGTATCGCATTATTAGAGGGCATGTGGAGACAGGACAAGTGGATGTATGTAAGATCGCGTCTGAGGACAACATTGCCGATCCCTTTACTAAGACTTTGGTAGCTAGAAGCTTTGAGAGGCATGTAGAGGCGATGGGGATGCGTAACATGGCACATCTACTGGCTTAGGGCAAGTGGGAGATTGTTAGGAAATGCCCTAAGTATTATAGACATTT
The DNA here is from genome assembly GCA_035233585.1 of Antiaris toxicaria. Taxonomy (NCBI): domain Eukaryota; kingdom Viridiplantae; phylum Streptophyta; class Magnoliopsida; order Rosales; family Moraceae; genus Antiaris; species Antiaris toxicaria. The sequence goes on from CP141155.1 coordinate 87,896,087, forward strand.
TGATGTATTCATTTTGAACTGGATAATAAAATTATACATAGAGGTTATTCATTACATTGCTATTTGTCCTCGTCTTATTTACATGTTAAAGTAAATGTAAGCAAATATGGCTCACTGACTGCTTGTGTTAAAACTGTTGGAACGTTGCATGCAATGGACTTTTGTATGCGAGAAGACAATGTTCTAAAGTTAGCAGTCTAAACTATGGTCTGTAGTCTATGGGGTTAGACCAAGCATCTAACTCATGTTAAGACTATTATGTTGTCTAAAGCCTTGGAAGGGACGGTCTGTCTTGACTGTCTGGAGCTGGACTCCTAAGTAGAGACATGGATATGTTGTTCGGTGGTGACATATTAGACCGGGACTAAAGCGTGATTGATCTACGTAGTCCGCTATGAGTGGATCAATCTGCTTTTGATGTTCATTGTGCAATAACCTTAATCCTGAGTAAATGAACAACTTCATGTATATGACTTGTGTACTTTGATGTTCCAATGGCTAAAGCATCTCAGAGGTAGTAAGCTTATAGACCGGTTCGTTGGGTGCATGACTTGTATACGATGAAGGGTTTGTTTGCAGATATCGGAATCATAGCTCTGAGGAGTTAAAGGTATCCTCTTAAAGGCATTATACTGAATGTGAAAATGGACAAGGCCTTGGGTCATCTGCTGGGCGGATGACTTCTTATTCACATATAGTGAATAATCATTTTCTTAATTCGGTGGTATAATGGAACTTTAAGATAGCCTGATCAGTAGGATTAAACGGACTTTGACCTAAGGCTGATCATGGATATCATATGAGGGTTTTGCATATATGACAAGGTCATTGGATGCTAGCTCGTCACAGGCTTACGTAATACGGTATATAATTGGGAGTTCAGTTTCAGGTTTATAGTGGTGTGAATCTGAAACTAGTGATCATATGATTGAGTTGTTCGGTAAAGAATGATGATCATATGGAATCACGGGAGCCCGATTATATATGTCCAATCAGTCCCTCTACTAGCTCCACATAATTCCTTAACGTTTGGCAAATTGATTTGTGTATGCTATTGGCTAGTTTATTATGCATGGATGGTGATGACACAGGATTAGGATGGCAGACAAGATTCTCTCCTGTTGGATTCAGATTTTGTTTTGGATAATAGAGTACACAATTATTCGAACTCCAAATAAAGTTGCCATGATTTTATTTGAGATTGGATTGGAGTTGTAGAAAATTATCCATGAGAACAAGAATATTAAATACAACCGTTTTGTGGAATTTGAAATTTGAATTTTGAATTTGAAATTTGAATTTGAAATTTGAATTTGAAATTCGAATTTGAAATTTGAATTTGAAATTTAAATTTGAAATTTGAAATTTGAAATTTGAAATTTGAATTTGAAATTTGAATTTGAAATTTGAAATTCAAATTTTGAATCACAGTCCAAGTAGGATTCGAATTTGTTGTGGAAAATCCACAAGGTTTGAAATTCGAATTTGAGTTGGATTTGGAGAGGATAATCTTGTTAGAATCCTACTTGAATTTTGAATCCAAATCCCAACAAATAAGGGACGAAATTTTGAGGATAATCCTCAAGCAAATTTCGGTTTTTTTGTGGATAGGATTCAAGGGAAAATTCAAGTTTCAATCCTAGTTGAATTTGGATTCTCTCCTTCCCTAAAAAGTGGCCGAAATTAGGGAGAATATCTCCTAGGAAATTCGGTTATTTTGGATAAGGTTGAGATGAGATTCAAGCTTGAAAATCCTAGTGGAATTTTTGATTCTCCCTTATCCATAATGGCCGAAATCTTTAAGGAAGATTTACCTTGAAATTTTCGGATTTTTTGGGTTGAAAAAAGGAAGATAAAATTCTAGTTAAAATCTTGTTTTGATTTGGATTGGATTTATCCAAAGAAAACCGAATTTTTAGTGGAGATTCTCCCTTGGAAAAATTCAGATTTTATGGGTTTGGATAAGGGAAAATATCTTTTCCTAATCCAATTCAAATTCAGAGATTCACCTCATGCAGGTCTATAAATAGAGGTCCTGCCACTCCAGTTCTCTCAGACCACAGACTCTCAGGTGAGCAGGCTTATTGTTGCACAGCTCATCGTGACAATAAAGTTCTTTAGAGATCTGGGTGGTCAGAAGAAGACTAGCAGTGCTAGCATACCGATTGAGGTTCAGAGTGCCCACACACTCAGCCATTCGGGAATTGGAGAATAGTAGAGAAGGCTAGTTGGTTGAAGCCTCCGGTCATTCTCCTCCTGCAGATTGGTGTCCTTGAGGTATGAGTTTTAATTGTTGTTGATTTATTGTATATGGCATCATGAGATATTTAACGATCTAAAAATTTTTATTGTTCCGCTGCACCACTCTGATACGGTTTTACTGATTTATTTTCCTGCATGATCTTGGTAAAAGCTCAATCTCAAATGATATTTTACGCTCGGGTGAAAGCCCTGGAAGATCCTCTGGAAACACTTCCACGAACTCTTGAACCACTGGGACACTATCTGGTCTTATCTTTGCTTCCTGGATCCTGTCTATTATGTGCACTAGGAAGCCAGTGCATCCACAAGATAACAACTTGTGGGCCTTCATTACTGAAATCATCATCTTCGGCTGTTTTAGCGATAAACCTTTGTAGACAAACTTCTCGTGCCTAATTGATTCAAAAGTAACCTTCCGTCTTTGACAGTCTATGATGGCGTTATACGTAGTGAGGAAATCCACTCCTACGATCACGTCGTAATCGTATATATTGAGGATGATTAGGTTAATACTCAGTTCTCGCCCACAAATAACTACTGGCACATAGTGTATCCAGTACTTAGACAACAAAACTTCCCCTGAGGGAAGAGCCGTTTGAAAAGTTTGTTCCATTATATCTATGTTCTAGTCTATCTTCCTAGCAAACTCTGATGATGCAAATGAATGCGTAGCTCCAGAATCAAATAAAACCAAAGCAGCTAAGTTGGCGACAAAAAGCTGACTTGTCACCACAGTCGAGGTCCCAGCTTCTGCATCCTCTCTGGTGAAGGCGTAGATTCTTCCCTGAGTGTCTGGTGCCTCTAATATTTCCTGAGCGATCGAAGGGCCTTCGATCCTAGTCTGGGCGGCATGCTGTTGACCGCTAGTGGTGCAGGCTTAACCTTGCTAATTCTGTGGGTTAGAGTGGCAGTTCTTGGCATAGTGACCTTCCTTGCCACATATATAGCAGCCATTGGATCTTTGCTTGCACGCTCCTGGATGATTCCTTGCACATTTTAGGCATGGTGAGTGTTGATTGCCATTTCCACCCCAATTGTTCTTCTTTTGGGGAAAGTTCCTCTACGACCCTTGGTTACTTTGGTTCCCCTTTCTCTTGTTATTGTTGTGGGATTGCCTGTTGTGTTGGCTGTTTCCCACATTCTAACCCTTATACTAAGTCTCAAGGTTCTGTCTAACTTTAGTCTGCTTGGCTGATGTCTTCTCCTCCCTTTCAGCCTTGAAGATCTAAGCCTTTTTCTCCTTGTCCTGAGCTAACCAATACTCAGCTCGGATGGCCCTACTAACGCATTTTGCCATGGTTGTGGGCCCATGGCTACCGCTGTAGACTTGGATGGTGATGTCCATCTAGAACATCTTCAACATCCTCCTAACTTTTTCCTTTTCTGTCAGTACTAGGTCTAGGTAGAGTCGGGCTAGCTGCTCAAATTTTTGGTGTAGATTCTTCCCTGAGTGTCTGGTGCCTCTAATCTTTCCTGAGTGATCGAAGGGCCTTCGATCTTAGTCTGGGCAGCATGCTGTTGACTGCTAGTAGTGCAGTGTGACGCCTCTTGATTCTGACCACCCGTAACTATCATGAATCGACTTTACGGCCGACTAAGACCGCTCGTGTGCCAAATCTGGGTCGTCAATTTTAAACTCTTTTGCTCATAACTTTTAATTATCAGGGCCTAAAATTTCGCCCATAAATTTTTTTTTCTTTAATACATACTTCCTCTTAAGAAAACTAAGTAAGAAAGCCATGCCATATACTGACTTTTATATGCCTTAATAAAGCACTAAATAATATACAACATATAGTACATATATATGTATTGTATATTTTGTTTCCAAATTTATTTTCTTTAACTCAAAAAGCTCAGTGGAAAACTTATGCCAGGACCAAGTCCACGGTGAGTTCCCTATCCCCTTGACACACTCGCATCCTGCCGCCATCCAGGAATCTATTGGACAGGTTTCTTAACTGCAACATGAACAAACTGATGAGCTAACAGGCTCAGTAAGTTCAAACATACATAGTAAGAATCATATCGATTCGAAAACACTAAAAACTCAATCCCCTATGAATAGTATTATTCACCATAAATAGTAACTTTGACCTTTGATCGATGAATAGTAACAGTTACCCTAATTGGTTACTATTCACTTTACCCTAATTGGGTACTATTCACATATCCTAACCAAATTTACATTACTCTAACGTAAACTTCGGTTATGCTCAATTATGATTTTTATCATTTTGTTGATTGTTTATTCTCTATTTGATTTCTAGTTTAGAGCTCTGTTTATGGCAATACCGATGATTATTAGCACGCTGACTGGGAGGGTCTAAGGAGCGACCTTAGAACATCGACCTCCACAACCCTGATAATCCCGTAGGATTTAAACAAACCTCCACCACTATGTTGGAGGGGCGGTACGCCTTAATGGTTTCATTAACATCTTTCAATTTATAGTCTTGACCAAGTGATCTTATATGTCACTCCAAGGTCACTATCCTCCATTGCCCATAGGTCTTACTTATACTCGTTATCTGGGATATGTTATTCTAACTAATTCCCAAATGCTTATAGGATTTTATATCTAGTGTACATCTAGTACAGAATAGATCAACACAGTATTTCATGTTGCAGACACAAAAATGCTTGAACTTACCAATACTGCACTAGTGTCCACTTTCGAAACTCCTCCACAGTTCTATCTCTATTTTGGGTTCTACAGACATAATATTGTCTGTTAACACCCTATTTTAATTATCACTTTAAATGTACATTTACTTCACTTAATAATTCAATTCTTTTAAATTTTGTTTGTGGTACACGGCCTGAAACACGCTCGTGTCCCAGTCCGTGTACTTTTTGGGTTTACTCTACATGGCCATGTTGTTTTCTATCTTAGCCGTGTAACTGTACACGGCTTGATACATGCCCGTGTTCAAGCCTGTGTACCTCTTGGGTTGAAAAATTCTTTGCGTACACGACCTTGTATTTTTTTTTCTACACGCCCGTGTTCTTCAAAGTTTTTAGATTTTTAACTCTAAAACCTTCATTTTGAGTCTTAGAATTTCATCTAAGTTATTCTAGGTCTTTTAGGGTCATTTCCGAGCCTTTCGGAAATTTTTAGTCAAAATGACCATTTTTCCCCTAACGAGTCTCGGGATCGTAACTGTTCCGTTCTATCATTTTTTTTTCAAATTTTCTAAGTCTAATTATTTTAAAATAATATTCCTTAGGCTTCTGTATCATTTTATAACTTAAATTGCTGGAAAATCTCAACCTCATTTTTCACGACCCTCAATTACTATTCATCCATCACCTAGGGTTGTTTTTTCATTTTTCGAGCGTATCGAAGTCTCAAATGGCCCTTTCACTACTCATTAAACGTTATTTATCCCGTCCCTAACCCTCGGTCCTCGAGAGGCTCGAGTTTCCTATCCCGTCCTAAATTTTTCCCTCGTTTTCCCAAAGTACCCCTAACATGAATTTTTTCCTATTTTACGCATTTTAGTATTTTAGGGTCGGTTTACTATTCCTTTTTGGTTGGTTTTCCTCATTTTTTTGCTTAAATTTTGATGCCTATTTATAGGCAAAAACCAAGGGCTTGTTTGTAAATTTTTCCTAACAATTTCGTAATTGTTCAAGGACTAAAAAGTAAAGATTTTGAGGCAAAAATCAAAATTTTTTCTTCTCTCTTTCCAAGTCGCCGAATGGCCTTTTAAAATTTTTACAAAATTTTTTTCAATGGCTTTTTGGCATAATCTTGGCCATTGATCATAAAGTAACCTAATCTAAACCATACACCTTTCAAAATTACTTTCCTAATTAAGGAAATTAATTTTTGTTTATGAAATAATCATGATGATGTCATCCACTATTCATATTAATTCATTAATTAATTTGTGGTTAATTTTTTACTGTAATCCGATCCGAACGGAACTTCACTGAAATCGCGTAGGCGGGTTCTCGGTACCTCTAGTGCGATCGGTTTGTCTTATTTTGCTTCCGTTTGATCAGAATTCTCTACCGTAAATTTCTATTATTTTAGAACATTTCAATGCACTCTCTAGGGTTTTCGGCTCTGATTTCGAACCGTCTTACCCAATTATGTTCGGTAAGATTTTCCATCCCCAAACTCACACATTTTAACACTGCTAGAACATTTTTATACTATTCACAACAGTATTAAAACATAACTTTTTCATATTTTATTCATTAAAATTGTTATATATATATATGCAATTTTAACCTACTCCGCGAATCCAAAATTCCCGGTTATCACATTCACCCCTCCTTATTGAATTTTTGTCCTCAAAAAATTAGAACAAGTGGGGGTACAAATTCTTCATTTCGTCCTCACGCTCCCATGTAGCTTCTTCAATGTTGTGATTCTTCTGCAGCACTTTGACTAATGGGATTATTTTATTCCTCAAAACTTTATCCTCACGTGCCAGTATTTGAACAGGTCTCTCCTCGTAGGTCAGATCTTACTGAATCTGGATCGGTTCAAGTTTCAGCACATGGGATGGATCCGATATGTACTTCCGTAGCATCGACATGTGAAACACATTATGTACCACCGACATTTCTGGAGGTAATGCCAATCTATAGGTGACTTTACCAATGCGGTCGATGATTTCGTATGGCCCGATATATCTTGGACTCAGTTTCCCCTTTTTCTCGAACCGCATTATTCCTTTCATCGGTGAAACTCTTAGGAATATGAAATCCCCTTCATTGAACTCCAGGGATCTTCTCCTCTTGTCCGCGTAGCTCTTCTGTCGGCTTTGGGCTATCTTCATCCACTATTGTATTTTTGTAACTGTATCCACTGTTTCTTGGACTAAATCCGTCTTATGCAGTCGTTTCTCTAATATGTCATACCAGTGAACTGGTGATCTACACTTCCTTCCATATAATGCTTCATAAGGTGCCATACCTATTAAAGCTTGGTAGCTGTTGTTATACGAAAACTCTACCAATGGAAGTTTCTCGTTCCAGCTCCCCGGGAAATCTATTGTACATGCACACAGCATGTCTTCTAGTGTTTGAATGGTTCGCTCAGATTGCCCATCTGTCTGCGGATGAAATGCTATGCTCAGTCGTACTTCTGTTCCCATAGCTTCTTGCACACATGTCCAGAAGTTCGAAGTGAATCACGGATCACGATCTGACACAATGGATTTAAGAACTCCATGTAGCCTAACTATGTGGTTAATATACAAGCTTGCTAACCTTTCCAACGAGAAGGTCATCTTTACTGCAATGAACCTTGCCATCTTTGTAAGCCTATCTACAATAACCCAGATGGCATCATAACCTTCTCAGGTCTTTGGTAGTCTCATCACAAAGTCCATCGTGATATGCTCCCACTTCCACTTAGGAATCTCTAACGGCTCTAGTTTTCCACCTGGATGATGATGTTCAGCCTTAACTTTTTGGCACGTCATACACTTACTTACAAACTCTGCTATATCCTTCTTCATCCCATTCCACCAGAATTGCAGCTTCAAATCCTGATACATCTTGCTGACTCCGGGATGTATTGAGTAAAGTGTTTTATGAGCTTCGACCATAATTCACCTTCTTAATCCTTCATCATCTGGAACTTGAATTCTCCCTTGATGTAGGATTAATCCATCTTCGGACGCTTCTTCTTGTGAACTTGCTAGCTTTAGATCTCGTTTCTGAGCTTCTCTTATGTCTTTATATAGTGTCGACTCCAATCGCAGCGCAGCTAGCTTTCCGATTATTAACTCCATCTACAACATATTGATTTCTTATTGTAATGGCTTTGGAAGCTTCCCAATCGACAATTGCTGCGGAATAGTAGATTTTCTACTTAACGCATCTGCAACGCGATTGGCCTTTCTTGGATGATAGAGGATTTCACAATTATAATCCTTTACCAACTCCAGCCATCTCTTTTGCCGCATATTTAGCTCTTTATGTGTGAAGAAGTATTTCAGACTATGGTGGTCCGTATAAATCTAACACTAAGCTCCATATAAATAGTGTCGCCAGATCTTTAATGCGAACACTACTGTGGCAAGTTCCAAATCATTTGTGGGATAATTCTTCTCATGGTCCTTTAATTGACACGAGGCATAGGCAATCACCTTATTGCCTTGCATCAGGACGGCTCCTAATCCCATTTTTGAAGCATCGTTGTATATCATGAACATCTCCCCTTCCGTTGGAAGTGTAAGTATTGGCGTGCTCGTTAGTCGTTTCTTCAGCTCTTGGAAGTTTTTCTCGCATTGTTCAGTCCATTCGTACTTCCTTTCCTTACGTGTAAGTGCTGTGATAGGAGCGGCAAGTCACGTAAATCCTTCAACGAATCTTCTATAATAGCCGGCCAGACCTAAAAAACTTCGTATTCCCATCATGCTCTTAGGTACGGGCCATTCGTTGATCGCCTCCACTTTCATAAGGTCCACAGCGATTCCTTCCATGGAAACCACATGTCCGAGAAAATGTACTCTATCCAGTCAAAATTCACATTTGAAGAACTTGGCATAGAGTTGATGTTCCCTTATCATTTGCTGGACAATCCTCAAATGCTCCTTATGCTCCCCTCGAGTCTTTGAATATATCAGAATGTCATCGATGAACACAATAACATTATCTAGATATTCCTTAAAGACTCGATTCATCAAGTCCATAAAGGCTGCTGGCACATTTGTTAACCCAAACGGCATTACCAGAAATTCGTAATGACCATAACGAGTCCGAAATGCGATCATGTGGATGTCACTCTCCTTGATCTTTAGTTGATGATATCCTGATCGTAGATCAATCTTGGAGAATACTATTGCACCTGTGAGTTGATCGAACAGGTCATCAATCCTAGGTAGCGGATACCTATTCTTGATAGTAACCTTGTTCAGTTCTCGATAATCAATGCACATCCAAAATGAGCCATCTTTCTTCTTAACAAACAGCACTGGAGCACCCCATGGGGAATAGCTTGGGCATATGAATCCTTTGTCACGAAGTTCCTTCAGCTACTCCTGCAATACTTTTAACTCTGCTGATGCCATCCGGTATGGTACCTTTAAGATTGGTGCCGTTCCTGGCATCAGCTCGATCTCGAAGGAAATTTGTCGTTCAGGCGGCAGTCCTAGTAATTCCTTAGAAAGACATCAATGAACTCCTTTACAATAGGAAAGTCTTTGGGTTGGAGCTTTGGTTCCTTCGTGACGTAGACATCATTCTTTTTCCTTTCATTGAGTTGATCATTATCTTCTTTGATCTTCGTGATGTATCGACATAGTCAAATCCCTCTTCTTGGTCGAGTAGAAAACATATCATCCACTTCTGACAATCAATCGTGGCTTGATACTTCCCTAGGAAATCCATTCCTAGTATTACATCGTAGTCAGCAAGTTCCATTATGATCAATTTTGCAAATAACTCCCTATTTGCCACAATTATTGGCACATGTGATAACCAGTAATTGGATATCAGGACTTCCCCCAAGGGTAATGCAGTTCTAAATGTCATACCCATGTTGTCCTTAGGATATCCTATCCTATTAGCAAATTGATACAAAATGAAGGAATGTGTAGCTCCCGAGTCAAATAAAACAGATGCCAAATTATTAGCGACAGAAAGCTGACCTGTCACTACATTTGACGTTCCCACTTCTGCTTCTTCCTTTGTGTAGACCATAACTCTCGCATCTGCTCGAGGCAAGCGTTCTTGTCTTTCCTGCCTCTCAGAATGGGATGACCCTCCAACTTTGACCTATAATGCATGTACCTGGGGAAGTTGTTGTGACTAAGATGACCCTTGAACGTTCTGCCTATTTTCTAGATAGTTTTTGGCAAAGTGACCGTCCTTCCCACATTGAAAACAGGCATTTGGGGCCAGTCTACATCTACTCGAATGTCTTTTTCCACAGTTCACGTAATCTTGAACCATAGGGCCAGCATTATTGTTTGGTCTCCTCTGCTGGTTCCTGTTCCCAGAATTGTTTCCTTTTCTCTTCCCCTGGGACTACTGACCAAAGGTGCTTGGCTGTCCAGCCTTAACGATCAAACTCTACTTGCTGCTTTGTCCAATTTGAGGTCCAGCTTGTATAGCTTTGGTCAAGATCTTTTCCTTCTTCTTCGCATCCCAGACCTTCTCTCTCTCTTCCTTTTGTCAGATCAGATAATACTCTACCCTTAGTGCATGATTAACACAATCAGATATAGTGTCAGGTGGTGTTAACCCGCTGTCCACCAACGTTGAGATCTCCGGGCGAAATATCCCTAGCATCTTCTGGATTTTCTCCTTCTTAGTGGTGACAGTGTATGGGCATAGTCTAGACAACTGATCAAACTTGTTGCAGACTTCTATCATTGTCATGTCCCCTTGCTTTAGCTCTGTGAACTCTCTTTGTTGTGGTTGCAACAGTGCCGGATTATAATACTTTTGATTGAATTCCTCTAGAAAATCCAACCAAGACATGGTGTACATTTTCTCCTCAACTTAACTGACTCCCACCAGAACCTTGTATCCCTTTATAGAACAAAGGACGCACACAGAATCCTCTCCTGGTCATTCAACTCCATAAATTCCAATATCGTATGGAGTGAAGACAACCATTCCTCGGCATCTAGAGGGTTTGTGGAGCCCTCAAACTCTGGTGGCCTCATACATCAGAATCTTTCATATAATGGCTCGATATTGGCCCTGGGTTGTGGTTGGGGTTGTACCACTTCTTCTTGTACCATTGGTGGCACTTCTGGTTCTGGTTCGGCCATTTATGGTGCTTGGTCTTCTTTCTGTTCCTGTCTCTACTCCATTTGCTCAAGTCTTTGTCTTAGCTCAGCATTTTCTCTCATTTGGGCTTCTATTAAGGCTTCTAGCTCATCCACTCTTTCTAACAACACTGGATGTCCTCGCATGTTCAACAGATTTCTTGGATTCACCATCTTATCCTATTTCCTAAAATCACATAAAAATCGATCATTAGGTTTTTACAAACATATTTTTACAATATAAGTACAAATAGTTTTGATCATCACATAATTTCAACATTTCACATATTGAATATGCCAAAATATGGTTGTCATTTCTTTTCATTTCAAAAGTACATTAGTTCGAAGGCTTTTCTCAAAATAGCCTTTCAACACTGTCATATATACACATATACAGTTATATATACATATTTATATAACACGTGTATTTCTACAACTAATCTCCTAGCTGAGGTTGCTCTGGAATCGCCAAAAACTTGATTGGATCCATTTCCTCATTGTCCGTTCCGTTTTCGACCTCAGACGGCGTTGAGCCTTCAGCTGCATCTGCTCCCTCTGGTTGTCTAGATGGACCTAGCTCATGATCGTTTGCCATCGGCCCAGATCTGTATTGTGATAACTGGGAAATTTAGGCAATTCTCGGAAGAAAATATACAAATGTATGTATATAACAATTTATACTATTTAAAGAGTGAAATAAATGTATTTATATTGTTTAGAATATATTAAAATGTTCTAACAATACTGACGAGTAAAAATTCAGTGTTGGAAAAATTCACTGAGTTGAAACGGGCGGAACGGTGCCAAAAACGGCATTGAAAACCCTAACCGGGGCAATAAAAGACAAAAAACTTCCGGGATTGATTTTGATCAAACGGAAGCAGTTTAAATTGATCCGACTGCACAGGAGACCTCAGGAACCCGCCGGGACAATTTCAGGAAAATTTCAGCTCGAACCGGTATCGGTCAAAAAGTAGTCGAATTAATATGAATAGTAAAAGTCAAAGTCAACATATGCTTTTGCATTTATGACATCATAAATCCAATAAATAAATGGAAGGAAAATGGTGGTTGGTAGAATTAATGGCCATGATTTAGTTGCTTTTTGATCTAAAGGCCAAGATTTGGCTAAAAATCCACCATTTTAATTTTTGAAAAATATGGAAAGAATTAGGCTTGAAATGTGGTGATTTTTGATTGGTTGAAAGCCAAATTAATTGGCTTATTTGTTGCATAAGTCGGCAACTTTTGGGAGCAAATTGGCCGAGACAATTTTGAAGCCAAAACCAAGAACAAAAATTTTTCTAAGTGTTCCGTGGTGAGTATGTGAGCAACCAAAGAGGAACCAAGTGATTTCTTCAAGCTTTCTTCACAAAATTGGTGTCAAACCTTTCATTGAAGCTTAAGGAAGCAAGTGAACAAGGTAACTCTCCTTGGTTTGAAATTTTTCTTGATTTTTCTTCAAGAAATCCGTGTAATGAATAGTGTAGAGGATGGAAAATTTTTGATTTGTTTTGATTGATTTGGTGCTTGGGTTTTGTTAAGGGTGTAATTAGGAGAAAAACCAAATTTTGGTTTAAGGAAAAACCAAATTTTGGTTGGTTTTCCAAGGGTAAAACCGTGGGTTACCAAGAGTAGTCAATGAGAAATTGTTGTGGTTTAAGTGTTAACATGCTTTAAATCATATTTTAGTCAAATATAAAGCATGATTTGTATGATGGAAAGCTTGGAAAAAAAAATGTGGTGTGAACTTACCCTAAAAGGCCGTGGGTTAATTAGGGTTTGGTGAAAAAAATTTTGCATGGTTTACTTGATGTTTGGATGATTTAAATCATGCATTGTATTATGTAAAGGATGGAATTGTGATTGAAAGCAAGAAAAGAAAATTTGGGGTATGTTTCTCTTAATGTGGCCATGGGTTGTAATGATGAAAAAACCCTAGGAATTGTGGTGAAAAATGCAATGAAATTGGCTTGAAAACGTGTTAGAAAATGACATTGGAATAGCCTACAATTTGGTGGAAAATTTGAGAAGTTTTGGTTAGGTTTTGAGTGTAAAAACCGAGACCAAAACTAAGGGCAAAATTGAAAAAAAATTTTGTGTAATGTGGTTCAAAATGAGGATTTAATTTTGTGAGCTTTTATGTAAAAGTTTGGAAAACTTTTACATAAAATAGGCTTGTGGTATAGTACGTGGCAGGTACATATGGTTCGAGGCGTACCTAACGCTGGTAGCCTTAAAATTACGCCGAAATTTCGAAAACGGCATTTGGGGTAAAATGGAAATTAAAAATAAAAGATTGGGGTCGGGTTGGAAACCCGAGTTCCTAACGGAAAATTGAATAAGGGAACCTAAGGGGTGGTTCGTGAATAGTAATCTGTCCCCTCGAAAATGTAAAATGTGAGTGAAACTGAAAAACCGACCCCGAGGGGGGGCGTTTTTGGAAACGAAATAAAAGTCCTAGTCGGGAACGGAAAATCCGAGCCTCGGAGACCTAGATCGGGAATGTCTAGATGAACGTTTTAAATACTAGTGAAACGTCCATTTGAGGCTATAAAACGATAGAAAATCACTAAACCGACGTAAGGGTCGAAATAGTGCTTCCCGAGGGTCGGGAAAGTGAAAATAAAATAGAAATGAACCCGGTAATGATTAGAAAAGAGTCAGAAAAGTTCCTGAGAGCCAAAAATGCAGTCTGGATCGAGAAAATTCCATCAGGGGCAAAATTACAATTTTGCCAAAATATAGGGGCAAAATCGTAATTTTACAAAAGTTGAGAAAAATGGGGAAAATGATAAATAAAGCCTAAAAAGTTATAAATAGGTTTTATTTAAGCTTTTTAATGAAAAATAAAAGTTATAAATAGAAATGAAATTAACAGACAATGTTTTGTCTGTAGGATCCAAAAATCGACCTACAAAGAGGGCGATCAAAGATCTAAGAGAGAAAAGGGGAAGAGACTGATAAGGTAAGTTCAGACATTTACCTGTCTGCAACATACAGCATTGTTGTTGCTAACTTTGATGTACTAACTATACGTTAGGTACACATGTGCTACGGGCACTATTATAGGGTAGAGAGAGAGACGTAATGTGCTACGGGCACTATTGAGAATGGACACATTGTTAATTGTGTTTCGGGCACTAGAGCGAGGTTAATGAAACTCACTCACCTAAAATTAAAATGTGAACCATTCCTAATCACGGGACAATGTGAAGTCACCGGGTTAGAATTTTAAAAAGTCGGTAATGAAACCACTTTCTGGCGTACCAGCCTTTCGTACAGGGAGGTACTTTTGCCTTCGGGGCTATGAGATTAAGGCTGTGGAGGTCAGCACTGATGTACCGCTCCCAGTCATGTATAATTTTGCCTTCGGGGCTATGAGATTAAGACTGTGGAGGTCAGCACTAATGTACAGCTCCCAGTCATGCGCACTTAAATGGTACTGCCAACCTGAGCTCAAAACCAGAACATAAGCAAAGATAATTACCTAAAACTGAAACTATGCCATAATTGAGCATAAGACAGTTTCGTGAGGGTACTAACATCGCGGTAGATGTACTGTTGTGACACTGTGTTGTGGTCAAACTTACTATTCATAATGAATAGCGATCAAAGTTACTATTCACGTATGAATAGTGATCATGGTACTATTCATGATGAATAGTACTATTCATAGAAATTTTATTTCTTGCATGTTTGAACTTACTGAGCCTGTAGCTCATCATTTTTGCTTATGTTGCAGGTAAGCGACCAGCTCAGTAGCTTGTTTGACTGGATGGCGGACGGGATAGCGTGTGTCAAATGGGATAAGTGGGCGAGGGATATGGTCCTGTTAGAGTCTTTCCGCTGAGCGATAAAAAGGGAAGGGAAAAAGAAACAATCTTTTGTAATATTATATATTTTACGAAAGTACTGTAATATGTAAATTACTTTGTACTTGCCAACAAAGTAAATAGTGGGAAATGTTTTACATGATGTTTAAAGAAAAAAAAATTTTCCCCAAAAACGTCATTTTTTACAAGAGAGATAGATTAGCCGGCGACCCATGAGAGTACAATCTATTGCAGTTAGTGATAAAGCTTAACTGTAATAGTATTGTATGATCTCTATGAGGGACGGGCTGCCACAGTTGGTATCAGAGCGGGTTTACGGTTGGTGAAGTTTAGAATACCAACTGCCGTCACAGTTGGTATCAGAGCAAGGTTTGCGATTGGTTTAGTTTTGAATACCAACTTCGCACATCCTGCACCGCTATCCAAGTAAGTAGTTTACTTAAGTTTAGTTAATTATTTTCTTATGTGAAAATAATTATCTTATAGGTAGCAAGATGACCAGACCGCCGCTACCACGACCGAGAGGGGTATTACGGGTATGGACGAGACCTATTGTGAGGCCGTCTATTTCCCAACGACCAGTAATCAGACCTCCGGTGCCCGAGAGACCTCCAGTACCAGTACCAGCACCAGCACCAGCACCAGCACCAGCGCCAGTAGATGTTGTACAGTCACGACCGGTAGTTCATCCACCTGTAGTAGTGGACATTCCAGTTGTTGGTGGACGCCAACATATTGGGGTGAGAGTTTCGGCTCGGGCAGTATAGGCATTTCGAGCTAGCAGTCCCTCGATATTTGATGGTGGACAACAATCGATGGTGGCAAAGGACTGGCTCCATGCAATAGAGAGGATTATGGTGATATGCGACATTGATCGAGATATGTGGATCCAGTTGGCCATCAGTATGTTTCAGGGAGACGCTCGAGTATTCTGGGAGTATTGTGACCAGGAGATTCTATTGGGATTTAGTTGGGCTGAGTTCTGTCAACGATTGGCTGATCAGTTTCCGCCTAGAGATCCGACACCTGCTCCAGCACCTCCAGAGAGACGAGAGGCTGATACACCTACGTACCCTGGATTCGATGAGGTTAGGGACTATATTCTCCAGACTGAGAGGATGGTCATGTTGTCTGGTGAGACAGTTATGTCTTACACAGCACGATTTGAGGAGACCATTAGGAGGAGATGTCCATTACCCAACCTCACTGAAGCGAACTGTTGTGAGCTGTTTTGGAGAGGTTTACCCATGGAGTTGAGACAGAGGGTGATTAAGCTATTTCCTCCTACGCTCCAAGAGTTTGTAGTGACGATCAGGACGATCGAAAGAGAGATTTTGATTAAGCATCTGACGCAGAGTCGATGAGAGACACTGGGTCAAGATGAGATATTCGCACGCATCTTTGGGCCGAGAAGAATGATGAATGATCATGAGGCTGGACCGTCTAGACCACGAGGAGGTGATGACTCAGGACAGGGAGCATTGCCTAGGGGTGGTGACGATTCAGATGATCCAGATGACGACGAGGATCCCGAAGAATATCCTCTAGTCCCAGACATAGGGGATGTGTGACCAGTAGATGTATACATGTACATAAGTAGCTTATAGAGAAAAGCTCTTTTGTATAAACTTGTGGCCAAGATGTATAAAATGGCCGATGTATATATGACTGGTGATGGTTATGTATGATATATAAACATTTTGCTATGAATGAAATATCAAAATGATTATATGTTGTACGATGATGTGGCTTTACATTACCCTGAATTTCGTAAATTATATGATCTTATGAATGTGGTTATGGAAAGGCTAACGGTGAATTATTGTGCTGTAATAGGACAATAGGCAAGATGGTAGATTTGCGAAATCGACCAGAGGGACGAGAATGACATCCTAATGTCATGGAGAGATTGGATCAAATACAAGCCCTGCTAGAAGCTCAGATGCAAGAAAATGCTAATCTGAGGCGACAGGTAGAGGAGTTAGAACAGAGACAAGGCTCTGAGGGTACCCAAGTAGAACAAGAAGCTGAGCTAGATCCGGTTATCCCTCCAGCTGCTGTAAATGAGAGAGTTCCTAAACCGCAACCGGTATTAAATCTGGAACCCCTCTATGAAAGATTCAGGCGTATGAGGCCACCAGAATTTGAAGGTTCTAACAAATCCTCTAGAGGCTGAAGACTGGTTGTCATCCTTGCAAGTGATCATGGAATTCATGAACCTAACTGACCGGGAGAAGGTGGCATGTGCGTCTTTTGTGTTGAGGAAAGATGCTCGTTTTTGGTGGGACATTGTACGAATGAGAAGAAATGTGTCTACCATAAGTTGGGCGGAATTTCTGGAAGAATTTAACCAGAAATATTACGACCCTGCATCTCTGAGACAACAACAGAAAGAGTTCTCAGAATTGACGCAAGGAAATATGTCGGTGAGCGAAGTTTGCCGAAAGTTCGACCAGTTATCCCGTTTATGTCCCTATGTAGTCCCTACTGAGAAGGAGAAAATACAGAAAATGATCGGGATGTTCAGACCAGAAATTGCTACGCTAGTAGACACTTGACAAGTACCGCCTACTTCTATAGCAGATTGTGTGAGTCGGGCCATCAGAACTGAGTTTCACGTAGCCCGATAGAAAGACGAAAGAGAGAAGCACTAGGAGGCCAAGAAGAAGGAGAGGGCTTTGGTGAAGTCTACCCAAGCTGGTCAATCAAGCAAGCCTAATCAGAATGCTAAACCAAGCCAGGGCAATAATCAAGGATCCCAGCAAAACAAGAGGAAAGGCAATTTTTCTGGAAATCGCCAGGGAAATAATCGAAACTAGCAGCGAAGAACAGCTGGTAATGCGGAATCCAATGTACAAAATTGTCCTACATGCGGGAAGAGACATTCTGGGCAATGCAGATTTGGGCCACTTGTTTGCTATGAATGTGGAAAGGAAGGCCATTATGCCAGGAACTGTCCAAACAATAGGCAGGGTGGACAAGGCACTTCCCAACAGCACCAGTCACGCCCACAAGCTCATTCCCTTCAGGCCAGAGTTGAAGAGTCCACAGTAAGACCGCAACGCCAGGAGCGTGTGCCACGTGCTGATGCTTGTGTGATGGCCTACAACAAGGAGGATGCAGAGGCAGGAACACCGAACGTAGGGACAGGTCAGCTCACTATCGCTAGTCATGTAGCCTCTGTACTGTTTGATTCCGGTGCTACGCATTCTTTTGTTTCCTATGCATTTGCTGATAAGATAGGACTTCCTAAGGACTATATGGGAAGAGTATTTAAGACAGCTTTACCCTCTGGGGAAGTATTGTTGTCCAATTACTGGTTACCTCATGTACCAGTATATGTGGCAAATAGGGAACTATATGCGGAGTTGATCGTAATGAAGATCGCGGATTACGATGTGATTCTAGGCATGGACTTCCTAGGGAAATATCAAGCTACGATCGACTGCTGAAATCGAAAGATAGTATTTCAACCCAAGGAAGAAGAGAGTTTCGAATATGTCGATACTTCTCGAAAACCCGGAAAGATGATGATCAGTTCGCTGAGAGCAAGCAAGCTGATAGCCAGTGGTTTTATGGGATATCTGGCATATGTGGTGGTTACTACAGAGGAACAGAAGCTTCAACCTGAAGATGTTCCCGTTGTTAATGAATTTCTTGACGTATTTCCGGAAGAGTTACCAGGGATACCTCCAGAGAGAGAAATCTCGTTTGAAATTGAGTTGATGCCTGGAACGGCACCTATTTCCAAAGCACCATACCGCATGGCTCCAGTGGAGTTAAAGTGTGACAACCGGGAAATTCAGGCAATTCTCGGAAGAAAATGTACAAATGTATGTATATAACAATTTGTACTATTTAAAGAGTGAAATAAACGTATTTATATTGTTTAGAATATATGAAAATGTTCTAACAATACTGACAAGTAAAAATTCAGTGTTGGAAAAATTCGCTGAATTGAAACGGGTGAAACGATGCCAAAAACGGCATTGAAAACCCTAACCGGGACAATAAAAGATGGAAAACTTCCGGGATTAATTTTGATCAAACGGAAGCAATTTAAATTGATCCGACTGCACAGGAGACCTCAGGAACACGCCGGGACGATTTCAGGAAAATTTCGGCTCGAACCGGTATCGGTCAAAAAGTAGTCGAATTAATGTGAATAGTAAAAGTCAAAGTCAACTTTGCTTTAGCATTTATGACATCATAAATCCCTTTAATAAATGGGATTAAAATGGTGGTTGGTAGCATTAATGGCCATGATTCATTTACTTTTTGATCTAAAGGCCAAGATTTGGCCAAAATTCATCATTTTTAATTTGTGAAAATTATGGAAAGTATTAGTGTTGAAAGGTGGTGAAATCTCATTGGTGGAAAGCCAAATTAATTGGCCTTTTAGTGGCTTAAGTCGGCAAGTTTGGGAACAAATGGCCGAGACACATATTGAAAGCCAAAACCAAGAGAAAATTTTGCTAAGTTCTTCCATGGTGTGTACGTTAGTGACCCAAGAGGAACCAAGCAATTTCTTCAATATTTCTACACAAAATTGGTGTCAAAACATTCCTTGAAGACAAAGGAAGCAAGTGACTAAGGTAACTTCCCTTGGACTTAACTTTTTCTTGGTTTTTTTTCAATAAAACCTTGGGATGAATAGTGGAAAAAGATGGAAAATTTTTGGTTGTTTTCCATGATTTGATGCTTAGGTTTTGTTAAGGGTGTAATAAGGAAGAAAACCATGTATTTGGTTTAAAGAAAAACGAAAATTTTGTTGGTTTTCCTTTGGCAAAACCGTGGGTTACCTTGAGTAATCAATGAAGAAATTGTTGTGTTTGTGTATTAACATGCTTTCAAGTTAAATTTTGTTAAGAATAAAGCATGATTTACATTATGGAAAGCTTGAAAAAAAATTTTGGTGTGAATTACCTAATGTGGCCGTGGGATTACTTAGGGTTTGGAAGAAAAATTTTGCATGGTTTATGTGATATTTGGATGATTTAAATCATACATTTTATAATGTAAATGATGGAATTATGATTGAAAGCATGAAACAAAAATGTTGTGCTTGTTTTTCATTAAGTGGCCGTGGGTTATAAGTGATTAAAAACCCTAAGAATTTGGTTGAAAAATGCAATGAAAATGGGCTTGAAAATGTGTTAAAAAAAAGACATTTTAATAACCTAAAATGTGGTGGAAAATTTGAGAAGTTTGGTTCGGTTTGATTGTGAAAACCGAGACCAAAACTAAGGGTAAAAATGAAAAATTTTTGGTATAATGTGGGTTAAAATGCAAATTGGAGTTTTGTGAGCTTTTATGTAAAAGTTTGGAAAACTTTTGCATAAAATAGGCTTGTGGCATAGTACGTGGCAGGTACATATGGTTCGAGGCGTACCTAACGCCGGAAGCCTTAAAATTACGCCGAAATGCTGCCGAAATTTCGAAAACAGCATTTGGGGTAAAATGGAAATAAAAATAAAAAGTTTAGGGTCGGGTCGGAAACCCGAGTCCCTAATGGAAAATCGAATAAGGGAAACCTAAGGGGTGGTTTGTGAATAGTAACCCGTCCCCTTAAAAATATAAAACGCGAGTGAAATTGAAAAACCGACCCCGAGGGGGGGCGCATTTTTGGAAATGAAATAAAGGTCCGAGTTGGGAACGGAAAATCCGAGCCTCGGAGACCTAGGTCGGAAATGTCTAGATGAACGTTTTAAATACTAGTGAAACGTCCATTTGAGACTCCGAAACGATAGAAAATCACTAAACCGACGTAAGGGTCGGAATAGTGCTTCCCGAGGGTCAGGAAAGTGAAAAATGAAAATAAAATAGAAATGAACCCGGTAACGATTAGAAAAGAGTCAGAAAAGTTCCTGAGAGCCAAAAATGCAGTCTGGATCGGGAAAATTTCCGTCAGGGGCAAAATTGTAATTTTGCCAAAATATAGGGGTAAAATCGTAATTTTGCCAAAATACAGGGGTAAAATTGTAATTTTTCAAAAGTTGAGAAAAAATGGGGAAAATGATAAATAAAGCCTAAAAAGTTATAAATAGGTTTTATTTAAGCTTTTAAATGAAAAATAAAAGCTATAAATGGAAATAAATAAAAAATTAACAGACAAGGTTTTGTCTGTAGGATCCAAAAATCGACCTACGAGGAGGGCGATCAAAGATCTACGAGAGAAAAAGAGAAGAGACTGATAAGGTAAGTTCAGACATTTACCTGTCTGCAACATATAGTATTATTGTTGCTAACTTTGATGTACTAACTATAAGTTAGGTACATATGTGCTACGGGCACTATTATAGAGTAGAGAGAGAGACATAATGTGCTACGGGCACTATTGAGGATGGACACATTGTTAATTGTGCTTCGGGCACTAGAGTGAGGTTAATGAAATTCACTCACCTAAAATTAAAATGTGAACCATTCCTAACCACGGGGCAATATGAAGTCACCGGGTTAGAATTTAAAAAAAAAAAGTCGGTAATGAAATCACTTTCTAGCGTACCAGCCTTCCGTACAGGGAGGTACTTTTGCCTTCGGGGCTATGAGATTAAGGCTGTGGAGGTCAGCACTGATGTACCGCTCCCAGTCATGTACTATTTTGCCTTCGGGGCTATGAGATTAAGGCTATGGAGGTCAGCACTAATGTACCGCTCCCAGTCATGCGCACTTAAATGGTACTGCCAACCTGAGCTCAAAACCAAAACATAAGCAAAGATAATTACCTAAAACTGAAACTATGCCATAATTGAGCATAAGACAGTTTAGTGAGAGTACTAACATCGCGGTAGATGTACTGTTGTGACACTGTGTTGTGGTCAAACTTACTATTCACGTATGAATAGTGGTCAAAGTTACTATTTATGTATGAATAGTTGTCAAAGGTACTATTCATGATAAATAGTACTATTCATAGAAATTTTATTTCTTGCATGTTTGAACTTACTGAGCCTGTAGCTCACCATTTTTGCTAATATTGCAGGTAAGCGACCAGCTCAGTAGCTTGTTTGACTGGATGCGGACGGGATGGTGCGTGTCAAATCGGATAACTGGGCGAGGGATATGGTCCTGCCAGAGTCTTTCCGCTGAGCGATAAAAAGGGAAGGAAAAAAAAAAAAGAAACAGTCTTTTGTAATATTATATATTTACGAAAGTACTGTAATATGTAAATTACTTTGTACTTGCCAACAAAGTAAATAGTGGGAAATGTTTACATGATGTTTAAAAAAAAAAAAATTTTCCCTAAAAACGTCATGATTTAAAAAAAGAGAGAGATAAGCCAGCGACCCATGAGAGTACAATCTATCGCAGTTAGTGATAAAGCTCAACTGTAATAATATTGTATGATCTCTACGAGGGGCGGGCCGCCACATAAAGGAGCTGCAGGAACAATTAAAGGAGCTTTTGGATAAAGGATTCATCAGACCGACTTATTCTCCGTGGGGTGCACCTGTGTTATTCGTCAAGAAAAAGGATGGAACATTCCGTTTGTGCATTGATTACCGAGAGTTGAATAAGGTCACGATCAAAAATAGGTATCCATTACCTAGAATTGATGACTTATTCGACCAGTTAAAAGGCGCAGCGGTATTTTCCAAGATCGACTTACGATCAGGATATCACCAGCTGAGAATTAAAGAAAGTGATATTCCTAAGATGGCGTTTAGGACTCGTTATGGTCACTATGAGTTTCTTGTGATGCCATTTGGATTAACAAATGCACCGGCAGCATTCATGGATTTAATGAATAGAATCTTTAAAGATTATTTGGATAAGTTTGTCATTGTATTCATTGATGATATTCTTATATACTCAAAGACTCATGAAGAGCACCAGGAGCATCTGAGGATCGTGCTGAATATGATAAGGAAGCATCAACTATATGCCAAATTCTCAAAATGCGAGTTTTGGCTGGACAGAGTACATTTCCTCAGACATGTTGTGTCCCAGGAAGGTATTACTGTAGATCCGACGAAAGTAGATGCAATTAACCAGTGGCCTGTACCCAAGAATGTGATGGAAATACGCAGTTTCTTGGGGTTAGCTGGTTATTATCGACGATTTGTAGAAGGATTTGCGCGTTTAGCTGCACCTCTTACTGCTCTTACACATAAGGAAAGGAAGTACGAGTGGACTATGGAATGCGAAAGAAGCTTCCAGGAGTTAAAGAGACTGCTGACAAGCGCACCAATCCTTACGCTTCCCACTGAAGGGCAGAAGTTTGTAATCTACAGTGATGCATCTAAAGTAGGATTGGGAGTAGTCCTAATGCAAGGCGGCAAGGTGATTGCCTATGCTTCCCGTCAATTAAAGGATCATGAAAGGAATTACCCTACGCATGACCTTGAACTTGCTGCAGTAGTGTTCGCACTTAAAATTTGGCGACACTATCTCTATGGAGCTCAATGTCAGATTTTCACTGATCACCAAAGCCTGAAGTATTTCTTCACGTAAAAGGAGCTCAATATGCGACAAAGAAGATGGTTGGAACTGGTGAAGGATTATGATTGTGAAATCCTATACCATCCAGGAAAGGCCAACCGTGTAGCGGATGCTTTAAGTAGAAAGTCTACCATATCGCGCCAGCTACCGATAAAAAGGCTTCCAAAGCCATTGCAGCAAGAGATAAACTCCTTGATCTTGGAGCTGATATCTGGAAGATTAGCTGCACTCCAAGTGGAATTATCGTTGTTTGAGGATATCAAGGAAGCTCAAAGACGAGACCCAACAATGACAAGTTCTCAGGAAGGAATTTCCAAGGATGGAATGATCCTTTATTAAGGAAGGATAAATGTTCCAGCTGATGAGGAACTTAGAAGACGAATCATGTCAGAAGCCCATGAGACACCCTATTCGGTTCATCCCGGAGCAAGCAAGATGTATCAGGACTTGAAGTTGCAGTTCTGGTGGAAAGGGATGAAGAATGATATAGCGAAATTCGTGAGCAGATGCATGACCTGTCAGAGAATCAAAGCGGAACATAAACATCCAACAAGAAGATTGGAACCTTTGGAGATTCCTGAATGGAAATGGGAACACATTACGATGGATTTTGTAATGGGACTCCCAAAAACCCGAGAAGGTTATGATGCCATCTGGGTTATTATGGACAGACTGACCAAGACGACACGGTTTATAGCTGTCAAGATGTAATGACCGCCATTTTCATGGCACCTACTTACCATGTAATAAGTCATTAAAGAATAAAATGGACATAATTTAATGTCCTTTAGCAAATTTAAGAAACATGGTCAAGTACACGACCGTGTAAGAGGCTGTGTACCGCTCAGATAGATGAATGTGTTTCAAAGACATGGTCGTGTTAAGTAGTCCCAACTAGTACACGCCCGTGTTCGAAATGTACATGCCCGTGTTGCGTTGCACACGCACGTGTAAGAGTCCGTGTAGAAGGCTGTGTAATGAGCCGAGAGCCACTGTAATGACTCTCATGAATTATGAAACTTAATTACTATGTAATGATGTAATTAAGTTAATAAGCACAGTGTCTTTTTCAGTTGAATGAATTAAATGAGTATAGTAACGTTTAATTACTATTCATGCAGTGAAAGGGGTAATCGACAGTGAAATCGGTCCACCCTACTATGTGAGTATGCGTTGAGACATGCAATATCAAGAAACCGGTCTAGACGACCATTTCATGATACAGAACTGATGAGCTAGTCATCAGTACGCTCAGACTGGTCATCTGAGCGCAGCAGTGATAATTGCCCTAATAGATGTACAGTATGGATAAAAGTGGTCTAGATGACCTATTCTCGCCAATGGATTGACAAAATCAAAGTCAGAACGCTCAGATTAGTCAGTCAGATAGTGAATAGTGAATAGTGAGAAATGCAGTGTCAGGTTAGTGGCCAAGACGGTCTTAATCTGGCATAAAATTGACATATTAATAGTCAGCAGGTTCAATCTGGTCAAGTGAGCACAAAATGTAGATTTTGTTTAAAAGATACGTAGTATCGGGATGAGGGTCAAGACGACCTTTTCTCGCCCCGAAACTGATATATTTAGACTCAGGACGCCCAAATTGGTCAATCGGGCACCTGACACGTTTTTCGAGACGGGGTCATATAGATCCCAAAAACTGATCTAAAAGACCTTAGATGGATGTAAAACTGATAAATTTGAAATCAGCACGTCCAAATTAGTCAAGAGAGACTGTGTTTGAAATTTCACGCGAAAAGGCCTCGTTATGCGTGCACAGTGTCAACACAGTGTAGGCCTAACCATAGTATCAAGAAATTGGTCAAGATGACCTTTTCTTGATATAAAACTGATATATTTGGAATCAGAATGCTCAAATTAGTCATTTGAGCACAAAAAGTAATTTTTGACCGGGAACCATGCAGTATCGGGAAACTGGTCGAGACGACCTCGACTGAAGATAAAACTGATATATTTGGGTTCAGCACGCCCAAATTAGTCAGTATAGCTATCTTAAAATTTTTCAAAAAATTAGTATAAAAGGACGAAATTTTTGGGACTATTGAAAAATAGCCCCCATAATTTTTCCAAATCCCATTTCCTCCCCCAACACCACACGAGGATGAACAGTGACCGACCATCGAATCCGACCTCCATTTTCGACACCGCCGGCACCATTGGAAAGCTCTCGACGAGCTGATTCGAACGGTGGGCCGAGTCGACCGAACCGACGCTGGAGCACGCCGCACGCGCCGCCCAAAGCCGCCGGTGGCCGAATTTTTCAAACCGCCGTATCTCCGCCGTCCGACGTCCAAATGCCACGATTCCGGTCCCAATGGATTCGTGGTGAAGAGTAGAACAAAACCCAGGCTTCATTTCACGTCAACAGCCGCCGGATCGCGTCGCCCAAGGTTCGCCGTCGCCGTCGCCATCGCCACCGTCGAATCTCACTATTCCGGTGGAGTTGAGTTGCAAGGTTGGCGTCAAAATGCTCAAAATAACACGTAGATCAAAAGCCCCAAATCAATTTTGGGCAACAACGCCGGAAAATGAAGATCTAACACCGCCGCCGTCGCCGACTTTTCGAGGGCCGATTTCCGGTGATAGGAGCCTCGATTGGTGAAATTGACACCACCAATGGGTTCCTCTCGTCGAGCTCTTCAAGATGGTGGTCGCCACTCCCATCGCCGCCGTGGTCAACACCGGTCAACAGCTGGTCAATGGCGGTCAACACCGGTCAACGGTAACCCAGAGACCGAAAATTGAAGAATGGCCCGTTGGCCCATTTTCGACGTTCCGGACACATCCGCGGCATCAGATTTGCAAACCGGAGTTTCAAAAGTGAAGAACGACGATTCAAAGATTGTGTGGTCGAGACCGAACGGCTCGTCCGACCGCCGATGAGAACGATTTTGGTAGTGGTTTTGATCCCTTGATTCCTCAATTATTATTAGAAATAATTATGTATTAATTATGATTTACTGACTTGAGGAATTGTTAGAAAAAGGGTTGAAATGTCGAAAAAGAGAATGTGAGAAAATGTGAATATTTTTACGTAAAAAGCTGAGCTTTTACGTAAAAATTAGGCCTCTGGTTTAGTACGTGGCAGGTTAGAATAGGTTAGATGGTTTTGAGGCGTTTCCTAAACGCCGGAAACCCAAAAATTAAGCGGAAATGCTGCCAAAATTTCTAAAACAGCACAAAGGGGTATTTTAGGAAACGAAGGGTGAAAATGTGATCGGGATGGGAACCCGAGCCCCCTCGATGACCTAGGTCCAGGAAAGAAGGGCGGACATTTACAGGATTAGTGAACCGCCCAATTAGAAATCTCGAAATGTAAGAAAAAGACCCCTGGATCAGAATAGTGCCACCTGAGGGACGGGTGTGATCTAAGTATAAAATTTGGGGCAATTACATCGGTAACGGTAACCCGACAGGCTAAATGGTCATACGGGAGGTATTCAGTCAGTTGACTGGTCGGTTAGCCAATCAAGGACCAAGTCGGAATGGGATAGTGAGAGACAGTGATTAATTTGTCAAGTAGACAAATTAATCAAGCACGATTAGAAATTAGATATCAAAATTCCCAAAGTAGAGCAGTTGGGTACCGATAGGCATCGGTACCACACAACGATAAGTTTATTAGTTCCTAATGATAGAGTGACCTAAGAGCGATGTTAATTAATTTATTGGGTAAATAAATTAATTAAAAATGATTAGAAAATCAAATTCTTAAGAAGAGGGCAATTAGTACCGATAAGGATCGGTACCACATAACGAGAATTTTTATTAGTCACTAATGACCACGGTGACCTAAGAGTGAATGTTAATGTAATGCATTATGGTTACAGGGAGGTACCTGTATTGTGACGAAGGCGAGAGTATAAACTGTCTGCTGACAGGTAAGTACAACTCCGCCTGCAGCGTGAATAAAATGATGTTAAAATGATGCTTTTTCAGTATTTTAAGTATGTATCTTGGCCACGATACTGCACAGCATACATAAGAGCAGATAGTTTCACAATCGAGTAGATTGATGAAAGAACAAGATAGAAGCCATAGATCCCTACCGCGTAGGATTGGGGATAGCTTAGGGAAGCGTATGGCTAGAATAGTTAAACAAGATAGAAATAAATAGGTGTGTCGTATCGGCTCCTTCAGTCGAAGGGGTTTCCAGTTAAAGAAAGTTAAGGCCAAAAGTTGAGCATCAGTTGATGGCTCTTCGGCATTAGTTGACCTCGGGCGTTACCGTTGGTCTGCGCGCACACGGTACTGACACATGGGCCCTAAATAGACAAGAAGAGAAAAAAGAGAACTTTGAAGCATAAATGAACATAACCGGATCATGCATTAGTTATAGTTCGCTATGCTTTCTTTTTCAGTAGAGTGCATACAGTACACGATGCTTCTGTCATGCATAAAGTATGTGAAGTTTTATATTCACTGTTATGACATGTTATGTGATGACATGATATGTGAGCTGATATGTGATATGCTTATATGGTATGTAATTTATTAAGTGATATATGTCATGCCTATGATTTTACGTATGTGCTACGTTTTAAACATGTTTTGCGGTTAACATATTGTACTTACTGGGCGTAAAGCTCACGGAGTGTGTTCATGCTGTAGGTAAGCATCCTATAGCGTAAACATCAAGGGACGATGATGGTGGCAGAGGTGAATGTGAGGATGAGGTTATGGATACACCGCGAGTATTCTTCCGCACAGTATGAGTAAATAATATTTTGATTGGTGACAGTTAAATAGTATTTTGAATAGTAAAGGTTAAACGGTATTTTAGAACAGTAAACAGTATATGTATGAGTAGTATATTTAAATAGTATCTGGTGAATAGTAATCAGATAAACAAGTATATAATTGTGTATGTATAATTTAAACCCTTATGTTTTTCAAATTCCGCATTTTAATAGTATACGTACGTGAATAGTAAATACGTACGCGTATATTTAAAAAAAATCCCTCTAAATTTATGCTATTAAATTTAGCAAGTTTAAGTATCGGTTTTAAAGAGGAAGTATAAGTAAAAGCTAAACAAGCAAGTTAAGTAAAATAGTTTTCAGTGACGGTCCGGGTCGATGCGGGCACGGGGCGTCACAGTTGGTATCAGAGCGGTTTCCTGCTATCCTACCTCACATCGCCGCATGCCTGCCTCATCTGTCCAAGTAAGTTAGTTTTATTTTTTAGTCAGTAAATGTTTATCTATTGAAGATAACATTTTATAGTAATGAAACGATGAAATCTATGATGGCGAGGATAAGATGAAAAGATGCTGAGATCAATATACGAAAAATCACGACCGTGCAGTGCTAGAGAACTGCTCAGAGAAAGAACATGGATTGCTGCCCGAGTAGTACTGATCTTCAAGGCTAGTTGTCCACTAAGTTTCGAGTGGCAAACAGTACTCCTGCACTCCATGAGAATGTGAGGACTGGTTTCACGTTATCAAAGTGATTCCCTGATTGTACGCCATTGATCAGGATAACTGAGTCCTGTTGGCTGTTGATATCTCTCAGGAAGATACTCTCGTGTGTACCGGGATCCTTATGACCAGGATGAGCTCTTAACTGTGTTGAGTTTTGCCATACCACGATCGAGCCAATCTCTGAGAGCAGTCCAGCATCAGCCCCAGTTTTTCTCTATGGGCAAGCGGGGAGTGAAACCGCCTAAGTTCCCTAGAGTTATGGATATACGAGAATTTGTTCATCGGACTGAAAGACTGCAGCTGATGTCCGGTGATACAGTTCTAACGTATGCTGTTCGCTATAAGGAACCGATATGGACTTCTACAATACATGCCAAGACAAAAGTGGATCAAGATAGGAGAAGACCCAAAAAGAGAAAGAGACCTTGCCAAACAGAATTAGAAGAGCGATCAAGCAGGACTAGCAAGCCTTATCAAGGAGATAGTGAATGTCGAGAGAAAAGTGCTCAACCCTGGGAACCCTGCACAATCCCAAGGCATTATAGCAGCCGCCATTATGGAGGGTGACCCGGTAGAACCAGCACCCCAACTGGCCGATGAAGAGTTCATGGCCAAGCACCAGCCAGAAGTACACGAGGGCAATAGGGAGCCGATGGAGAACCCGAACCAGCCCGTATGTCTCCCGAACACCCCATGAAGGAGGAAGATAATGAGACTCTTTCCGACGCCCATCCCGACGATGAGGGAAAGGAGATCCCCAATCGCTTTAGTAATGACGAAGTCATCATAGCCAGCGATGACGAGGTCAGTTTCAGTTGAGAAGAAGAGGAGAACCCAGAGGAGTACTTACTTAGCGATAGTGACGATGAGGAGATGCCTGATACTGAATCAGGATTGTCCTTCCAATAGTAGTAACCCTTCTGCGGGAATGTTAGATTTGAAAATATATAGAGGGAAGCAGTACTGCTCTCCCCCGTCAGTTGCAGCATAATGTACTTGTTAGGATCGTATAGGGGAAGTGTGTGTCACTCTCACTGAACTAGAATCTTGAATATATGTATATATATTATGTGAAATATATTATGAGATAAGCAATAAAGCTTTGCCCTAGGGGCCAGATATAAATTTTTCCACAGTATGAGTATGATATGACAGAAAGTGCAGGACGAATCCTAGCACTCAGACGATGTCCCAATACAATGCGGCAATTGTATTGAACATCACAGTATGAGAGAAAGAAAGATGGATATAGTGTGTATATTTATATCCATAATGTTTAAATAAGATTGTTAAGTAAGAAAGAAAATGATATGTGATACGAGTCCCAAGTACAGAATTTAAGAGACTTATATTTTCCTTTTCCGCTGTACGATAGGGTTACATAGGAAAACATGGCAAGAACGAGAGCTTAGTTAAACCCAGCATCCTGAGAGGATGAGTTGATAGCACAGATCGCAGCCATGCGAGAGATGATGGAGAACCAGAAACGAGAGCTAAGCCAGCTTAGGGAACAGTTGGGCCAGCAACCCTAGGCACCACAGTCAGTAGAGATGCCAGCACAGGAGGCTCTAGCAGCCCAGAAACTCTGAGGGAACAAGCAACTCCTCCAACCCAGGAGGCACTAGCGCCTATAGTAATGGCTACTCTCATAGCAGCAATTTTTTTTTTGCCAATCCCTAGGGAAGACGACTTATATGAGAGATTCTGGCGCATGAAAGCGTTAGAATTCTTAGGAATCACCAACCCTATAGAGGCCGATGATTGGCTAACGGATATTCAAGTAATCTTGGATTTTATAGGGTTAACAGATAGAGAGAGAAAGTGATGTACGCACCCTTCACCCTGCGCAATGAGGCGCGTTAGTGGTGGAAGATGGTAACCATTAGGAGGAACATTAGAGAGATGAGCTGAAGCGATTTCATTGAGGAATTCAAGGAGATGTACTTCAACAAGGAAGCACTAGTAGCGCAGTAAGACGAGCTCGACAACCAGACCAGGATCAAAGACCCTTCAATCACACAAGGCATACTGAAAGCTTCAGACAGCTAAGGGATAATCTATGGTTACGCGAGGAATGAAGCTGAAGCTATAACTTCTGTAGTGGTGACAGGCCAGCTTTCTATCACCAACTTTGATGTGTTAGTTCTACTTGATTCTGGAGCCACCCATTCGTTGCATCATCAGATTCTGCTAAAAAGCTTAGGACACAACGTTGTCATAAACTGTTGAAGGCGAAAAATCGTTTTCGAACCAATCGGATGCGAAAAGTTCATCTACAAGGGTTTGTCACCAGAGCAACCAAAGACGATGATATCAGCAGTGAAGGCTCGCGAGATGCTATCCAGTGGATGCACGGACTTCCTAGTATACATTGCAGATAAGACTCAAGGAATAGAGATAGGACCCGACAACGTACCGATAGTCAGGGAATTCATGGAGATATTTCCAGAAGATCTTGCAGAACTCCAACCAGAGTGCGAGATCTCGTTCGAGACTGAACGTTTACCAGAATCAGCCCCCATCTCCAAGGCCCTATACAAAACGGGCTCTGCAAAGCTAAAGGAGCTCCGAGCCCAGCTGACAGACTAAATAGATAAGGGATTCATGCGACAGAGCTATTCACCCTGGAGAGCACGCACGCACGCCATTCTTGAAGAAGAAAGATGGACCACTGAGAATGTGCATCGACTACAGAGAGTTGAACAGGATTACGATTAAGAACAAGCATCTGTTGCCGCGAGTTGATCTATTTGATTAGCTCTGAGACGCTGCAATGTCCTCGAAGATCGATCTACGTTCAAGGTACCATCAACTACGAATCAGGAAAGAAGATATACCCAAAACAGCCTTTCAAACGTGGTACGGACATTACGAGTTTCTGTTCTTGTCGCTCAGATTGACGAACGCACCAGCAGCTTTCATGAACCGGATTAACTGCATGTTCAAGGACTATTTGGATAAGTTTGTCATTGTGTTCATCGATGACATACTTATACACTCTAAGACGAAGGAAGATCACTTAAGGATCATTTTGCGCATGTAACAGGACCATCAGTTATAGGCCAAGTTCTCCAAGTACGAGTTTTGACTGGAGAAGGTCCAGTTTCTAGGCCACGTAGACCCCAAGGAAGTAGTATCTGTGGACCTGACGAAAATTGATGCAGTTAGCACGTGGCCAGCTCAGAGGAACGAAACGGGAATTCACAGTTTCTTTAAACTAACAGGATGTTACCTACACTTAGTCAAAGGCTACTCAAAGTTAGCTGCTCCGCTCACAGCGCTCACCAAGAAGGGAAAGAGGTATAAGTGAATCGACAAGTATGAGGAAAGCTTTCAAGAGCTGAAATGAAGACTCATAAGCACTCCAATGCTGACCATTTCAAATGTTGGTTAGGGAAGCTTTGTGATTTAAGCGTCGCATCTAAAACCAAGTTGGAAACTATGTTGATGCAGAGTGATAGAGTAGTCGCGTATGCTTCACGGCAACTCAAAAACCTTGAGAAGAGCTACCCAACGCGTGATCTGGAGCTAGTAGCGATAGTTTTTACGATAAAAGCATGGAGGTACTACCTGTACGGAGTCACGTGTGAGATTTACATCTACCACTAGAGTCTCAAATGTATCTTCACGCAGAAAGAGCTCAACATGAGGCAGCGTAGATGGCTAGAGTTGGTAAGGATTACGACCGTGAGATCCTATACCATCCGGGGAAAGCCAATAAAGTAGTCAATGCGTAGAGTCAGAAGCATATTACTATGTCTATGGCTATTAGTGCCTTGTCAAGAGCGCTACAAAGGAGTTATGTGACAGCAAGATCAAGATTTTGATAGGGAGATTGTCTGACATGACCCTCCAATCGATGCTCCAAGAAGAGATCAAGATCGGTCAAGATTTTGATTTGTCCCTGCTCAAGTCCAAAAAGAAAGCTATAAAGGACAAGGGTTCAGAGTTTAAGATCCTTAAGGACGACGTACTCTACTACAGAGGTAGAGTGTGTGTTATGAAAAATGAAGAAGTCACGAAGCGAATCTTTTTAGAACCTTACGAGACGTCATATTTCGTACATCCGGTGGCGAATAAGATGTACAAGTACCTGAAGGAAAGCTTTTGGTGATTTGGAATGAAGAATGACATTGTCAAGTTCGTTGCCAGATACCTTACGTGCCAGAAGGTTAAGGCAGAACACCAGCGCCCAGCAGAATAATCGTAAAAAATTAAGCTACCCGAGTAGAAATGGGACCAGATTACGATGAATTTCATAGTCGGATTGCCGAAGACGTCAAACGATAATGACACAATCCGGGTGATTGTAGAAAGACTTATGAAATCAGTTAGATTTTTAGCAATGAAAGTTACCTACTTGGTGGAACGACTAGTAGAAATCTATGCGGCACAGTTCGTGAAACGGTACGGAATACCAGAGTCAATCGTCTCAGATCGTAGTGGATGCTTTACCTCCAGATTTTGGCAAAGCATTTAAGCTGCATTACGGTCCAAATGAGATTTCAACACAATATTTCATCCTCAGACCGACAGTTAGTCTGAGAGGACCATACAGATGTTAGAGGACATGTTGAGACCTACGTCCTAGACTTCAAAGGAAATTAGAATCAGAAGCTACCATTGAGCGAGTTCTCGTACAACAGCAACTACCATTCCTCGATAGGAATGGCACCGTACGACACTTTATGGAAGGAAATGCAGATCTCTGGCTCATTAGTACGAGACCGGAGAGAAACGACTAATTAGCTCAGACATCATCAAGAATACCAGGGCAGACGTGAAGCTGATACAAGAAACGTTAGATACAACGCATAGTCGACATAAAAATTTTGACGATAAGCGCTATAGACCCCTCGAGTTTCAAGTAGGAGATTCAGTTTTTTTTCAAGTAGCGACACCTATGAAAGGGGTGATGCGCATTGAAAAGAAAGGAAAGCTCAGTCCTAGGTACATAGGACCCTTGAGATAATAGAGAAAGTCGGGAAGGTGGGTTATAGACTAGCACTTCCTCCCGAGTTAGCTACAGTGCACAACGTCTTTCACGTCTTCATGCTGAAGAAGTACGTGCCAGACAGCTCCCATGTTCTTAGCCAAGAATCCGTTGTAGTATACGCTGATCCGACTTACGAGGAGAGACCCGTGCGGATCTTAGTTAAAAAGGAGAAAGTACTTAGGAATGAAGTATACCGCTAGTAAAAGTGTTGTGGCGGAATCATAGTGTTGAGGAAGCCACATGAGAATGGGAAGAAGACATGAGAAGAGACTTCCCGGAATTATTCTAATTTTCGAGGACGAAAATTTTGTAAGGGGGGTAGGTTGTAATGACCGCCATTTTCATGACACCTACTTACCATGTAATAAGTCATTAAAGAATAAAATGGACATAATTTAATGTCCTTTAGCAAATTTAAGAAACATGGTCAAGTACACGACCGTGTAAGAGGCTGTGTACCGCTCAGATAGATGAATGTGTTTCAAAGACATGGCCGTGTTGAGTAGTCTCAACTAGTACACACCCGTGTTCGAAATGTACATGCCTGTGTTGCGTTGCACACGCACGTGTAAGAGTCCATGTAGAAGGTTGTGTAATGAGCCGAGAGCCACTGTAATGACTCTCACGAATTATGAAACTTAATTACTATGTAATGATGTAATTAAGTTAATAAGCACAGTGTGTTTTTCAGTTGAATGAATTAAACGAGTATAGTAACGTTTAATTACTATTCATGCAGTGAAAGGGGTAATCGACAGTGAAATCGGTCCACCCTACTATGTGAGTATGCGTTGAGACATGCAATATCAAGAAACCGGTCTAGACGACCATTTCATGATACAGAACTGATGAGCTAGTCATCAGTACGCTCAGACTGGTCATCTGAGCGCAGCAGTGATAATTGCCCTAATAGATGCACAATATGGAGAAAAGTGGTCTAGATGACCTCTTCTCGCCAATGGACTGACAAAATCAAAGTCAGAACGCTCAGATTAGTCAA
This sequence comes from Antiaris toxicaria, assembly GCA_035233585.1. NCBI lineage: Eukaryota > Viridiplantae > Streptophyta > Magnoliopsida > Rosales > Moraceae > Antiaris > Antiaris toxicaria. Next base: position 87,930,813 of record CP141155.1, read on the forward strand.
TCAGATAGTGAATAGTGAATAGTGAGAAACGCAGTGTCAGGTTAGTGGCCAAGACGGCCTTAATCTGGCATAAAATTGACATATTAATAGTCAGCAGGTTCAATCTGGTCAAGTGAGCACAAAATGTAGATTTTGTTTAAAAGATAGGCAGTATCGGGATGAGGGTCAAGACGACCTTTTCTCGCCCCGAAACTGATATATTTAGACTCAGGACGCCCAAATTGGTCAATCGGGCACCTGACACGTTTTTCGAGACGGGGTCATATAGATCCCAAAAACTGATCTAAACGACCTTAGATGGATGTAAAACTGATAAATTTGAAATCAGCACGTCCAAATTAGTCAAGAGAGATTGTGTTTGAAATTTCACGCGAAAACGCCTCGTTATGCGTGCACAGTGTCAACACAGTGTAGGCCTAACCATAGTATCAAGAAATTGGTCAAGATGACCTTTTCTTGATATAAAACTGATATATTTGGAATCAGAATACTCAAATTAGTCATTTGAGCACAAAAAGTAATTTTTGACCGGGAACCATGCAGTATCGGGAAACTGGTCGAGACGACCTCGGATGAAGATAAAACTGATATATTTGGGTTCAGCACGCCCAAATTAGTCAGTATAGCCTATCTTAAAATTTTTCAAAAAATTAGTATAAAAGGACGAAATTTTTGGGACTATTGAAAAATAGCCCCCATAATTTTTCCAAATCCCATTTCCTCCCCCAACACCACACGAGGATGAACAGTGACCGACCATCGAATCCGACCTCCGTTTTCGACACCGCAGGCACCATTGGAAAGCTCTCGACGAGCTGATTCCAACGGTGGGCCGAGTCGACCAAACCGATGCCGGAGCACGCCGCACGCGCCTCCCAAAGCCGCCGGTGGCCGAATTTTTCAAACCGCCGTATCTCCGCCGTCCGACTTCCAAATGCCACGATTCCGGTCCCAATGGATTCGTGGTGAAGAGTAGAACAAAACCCAGGCTTCATTTCACATCAACAGCCGCCGGATCGCGCGGCCCAAGGTTCGCCGTCGCCCTCGCCCTCGCCCTCGCCATCGCCGTCGTCGAATCTCACTATTCCAGTGGAGTTGAGTTGCAAGGTCGGCGTCAAAATGCTCAGAACAACACGTAGATCAAAATCCCCAAATCAATTTTGGGCAACAACGCCAGAAAATGAAGATCTAACACCGCCGCCGTCGCTGACTTTTCGAGGGCCGATTTCCGGTGATAGGAGCCTCGATTGGTGAAATTGACACCACCAATGGGTTCCTCTCGTCGAGCTCTTCAAGATGGTGGTCGCCACTCCCATCGCCACCGTGGTCAACACCGGTCAACGGTCGGTCAACGGTGGTCAACGCCGGTCAACGACGACCCGGAGACCGTAAATTGAAGAATGGCCCGTCGGCCCATTTTCGATATTCCGGACACATCTGCGGCATCGGATTTGCAAACTGGAGTTTCAAAAGTGAAGAACGACGTTTCAAAGATTGTGCGGTCGAGACCGAATGGTTCGTCCGACCACCGACGGGAACGATTTTGGTAGTGGTTTTGATCCCTTGATTCCTCAATTATTATTAGAAATAATTATGTATTAATTATGATTTACTGACTTGAGGAATTATAAGAAAAAGGGATGAAATGTCGAAAAAGAGAATGTGAGAAAATATGAATATTTTTACGTAAAAAGCTAGCTTTTACGTAAGAATAAGGCCTCTGGTTTAGTACGTGGCAGGTTAGAATAGGTTAGATGGTTTTGAGGCGTTTCCTAAACGCCGGAAACCCAAAAATTAAGCGGAAATGCTGCCGAAATTTCTAAAACGGCACAAAGGGGTATTTTAGGAAACGAGGGGTGAAAATGTGATCGGGATGGGAACCCGAGCCCCCTCGATGACCTAGGTCCAGGAAAGAAGGGCGGACGTTTACAGGATTAGTGAACCGCCCAATTAGAAATCTCGAAATGTAAGAAAATGACCCCTGGATCAGAATAGTGCCACCCGAGGGACGGGTGTGATATAAGTATAAAATTTGGGGCGATTACATCAATAACGGTAACCCGACAGGCTAAATGGTCATACGGGAGGTATTCAGTCAGTTGACTGGTCGGTTAGCCAGTCAAGGACCAAGTCGGAATGGGATAGTGAGAGACAGTGATTAATTTGTCAAGTAGACAAATTAATCAAGCACGATTAGAAATTAGATATCAAAATTCCCAAAGTAGAGCAGTTGGGTACCGATAGGCATCGGTAGCACACAACGATAAGTTTATTAGTTCCTAACGATAGAGTGACCTAAGAGCGATGTTAATTAATTTATTGGGTAAATAAATTAATTAACAATGATTAGAAAATCAAATTCTTAAGAAGAGGGCAATTAGTACCGATAAAGATCGGTACCACATAACGAGAATTTTTATTAGTCACTAATGACCACGGTGACCTAAGAGTGAATGTTAATGTAATGCATTATGATTACAGGGAGGTACCTGTATTGTGACGAAGGCGAGAGTATAAACTGTCTGCTGACAGGTAAGTACAACTCCGCCTGCAGCATGAATAAAATGATGTTAAAATGATGCTTTTTCAGTATTTTAAGTATGTATCTTGCACACGATGCTGCACAGCATACATAAGAGCATATAGTTTCAAAATCGAGTAGATTGATGAAAGAACAAGATAGAAGCCATAGATCCCTACCGCGTAGGATTGGGGATAGCTTAGAGAAGCGTATGGCTAGAACAGTTAAACAAGATGGAAATAAATAGGTGTGTCGTACCGGCTCCTTCAGTCGAAGGGGTTTCCAGTTAAAGAAAGTTAAGGCCAAAAGTTGAGCATCAGTTGATGGCTCTTCGGCATTAGTTGACCTCGGACGTTACCGTTGTTCTGCGCGCACACGGTACTGACACATGGGCCCTAAATAGACAAGAAGAGAAAAAAGAGAAGTTTGAAGCATAAATGAACATAACCGGATCATGCATTAGTTATAGTTCGTTATGCTTTCTTTTTCAGTAGAGTGCATACAGTACACGATGCTTCTGTCATGCATAAAGTATGTGAAGTTTTATATTCACTGTTATGACATGTTATGTGATGACATGATATGTGAGCTGATATGTGATATGCTTATATGGTATGTGGTTTATTAAGTGATATATGGCATGCCTATGATTTTACGTATGTGCTACGTTTTAAACATGTTTTGCGGTTAACATGTTGTACTTACTGGGCGTAAAGCTCACGGAGTGTGTTCATGCTGTAGGTAAGCATCCTATAGCGTAAACATCAAGGGACGATGATGGTGGCAGAGGTGGATGTGAGGATGAGGTTATGTATACACCGCAAGTATTCTTCCGCACAGTATCAGTAAATAATATTTTGAATGGTGACAGTTAAATAGTATTTTGAATAGTAAAGGTTAAACGGTATTTTAGAACAGTAAACAGTATATGTATGAGTAGTATATTTAAATAGTATCTGGTGAATAGTAATCAGATAAACAAGTATATAATTGTGTATGTATAATTTAAACCCTTATGTTTTTCAAATTCCGCATTTTAATAGTATACGTACGTGAATAGTAAATACGTACGCGTATATTTAAAAAAAAAATCCCTCTAAATTTATGCTATTAAATTCAGCAAGTTTAAGTATCGGTTTTAAAGAGGAAGTATAAGTAAAAGCTAAACAAGCAAGTTAAGTAAAATAGTTTTCAGTGACGGTCCGGGCCGCTGAGGGCACGGGGCGTCACACAAGATGACTTTTTCGTTGGAAAAGTTTGTTCAGTTGTACGTAACTCATGTCGTCAGATTACATGGAGTACCAAAATCCATTGTATCAGATCGAGATGCACGATTCACTTCGAATTTCTGGAAGTGTGTGCAAGAAGCCATGGGTACTGAATTGAAACTCAGTATGACATTTCATCTGCAAACAGACAGACAGTTGGAGCGGACAATTCAGACGTTAGAGGACATGCTTCGAGCTTGTGTAATGGATTTTACGGGAAATTGGAACAAGAAGTTATCATTAATTGAATTCTCATACAATAATAGTTACCAAGCTTCTATAGGCATGGCACCTTACGAGGTTTTGTATGGACGGAAATGCAAATCACCATTACACTGGTATGATTTGCGAGAGAAGCAGTTGCATAAGACGGATTTCATAAAAGAGACTTTCGATGCAGTTGCTAGAATTCAGCGTCAAATGAAAATTGCGCAAAGCCGACAAAAGAGTTATGCGGACAAGAGGTGGAGATCCTTAGAGTTTGATGAAGGAGACTTCGTGTTTCTCAAGGTATCGCCTATGAAGGGGATTATGCGTTTCGGTAAGAAAGGGAAACTAAGTCCAAGATATATTGGACCTTATGAAATTATCGAACGCATTGGAAGGGTCGCTTATAGATTAGCGTTACCTCCTGAATTGTCGACAGTGCATAATGTATTTCATGTGTCGATGTTGAGAAAGTATATACCAGATCCATCCCATGTGTTGAAGCATGAGCCTATTCAAATCCACGAGGATTTGACATATGAGGAACAACCTATTCGAGTACTGGCTCGTGAAGAGAAAGTACTGAGGAATAAGACAATCCCACTAGTGAAGATTTTGTGGAAAAATCACAACATTGAAGAAGCTACGTGGGAACGAGAAGACGAGATGATGAGTTTATACCCCCACTTGTTCTAATTTTCGAGGACGAAAATTTTATAAGGAGGGGTGAATGTGATAACCAGGAAATTTAGGCAATTCTCGGAAGAAAATGTACAAATGTATGTATATAACAATTTGTACTATTTAAAAAGTGAAATAAATGTATTTATATTGTTTAGAATATATTAAAATGTTCTAACAATACTGACGAGTAAAAATTCAGTGTTGGAAAAATTCACTGAGTTGAAACGGGCGGAACGGTGCCAAAAACGGCATTGAAAACTCTAACAGGGGCAATAAAAGACGGAAAACTTCCGGGATTGATTTTGATCAAACGGAAGTAGTTTAAATTGATCCGACTGCACAGGAGACCTAAGGAACCCGCCGAGACGATTTCAGGAAAATTTCGGCTCGAACCGGTATCGGTCAAAAAGTAGTCGAATTAATGTGAATAGTAAAATTCAAAGTCAACATATGCTTTAGCATTTATGACATCATAAATCCATTTAATAAATGGAAGGAAAATGGTGGTTGGTAGCATTAATAGCCATGATTTAGTTGCTTTTTCATCTAAAGGCCAAGATTTGGCCAAAAATCCACCATTTTAATTTTTGAAAAATATGGAAAGAATTAGGCTTGAAATGTGGTGATTTTTGATTGGTTGAAAGCCAAATTAATTGGCTTATTTTTTGCATAAGTCGGCAACTTTTGGGAGCAAATTGGCCGAGACAATTTTGAAGCCAAAACCAAGAACAAAAATTTTTCTAAGTGTTCCATGGTGTGTACGTGAGCAACCAAAGAGGAACCAAGTGATTTCTTCAAGCTTTCTTCACAAAATTGGTGTCAAACCTTTCATTGAAGCCTAAAGAAGCAAGTGAACAAGGTAACTCTCCTTAGTTTGAAATTTTTCTTGATTTTTCTTCAAGAAATCCGTGTAATGAATAGTGTAGAGGATGGAAAATTTTTGGTTTGTTTTGATTGATTTGGTGCTTGGGTTTTGTTAAGGGTGTAATTAGGAGAAAAACCATGTATTTGGTTTAAGGGAAAACCAAATTTTGGTTGGTTTTCCAAGGGTAAAACCGTGGGTTACCAAGAGTAGTCAATGAGAAATTGTTGTGGTTTAAGTGTTAACATGCTTTAAATCATATTTTAGTCAAATATAAAGCATGATTTGTATGATGGAAAGCTTGGAAAAAAAAATGTGGTGTGAACTTACCCTAAAAGGCCGTGGGTTATGTGGCGGCCCGCCCCTCGTAGAGATCATACAATACTATTACAGTTGAGCTTTATAGCTAACTGCGATAGATTGTACTCTCATGGGTCGCCGGCTTATCTCTCTACTCTTTTATAAAATCATGTCGTTTTTGGGGAAATTTTTTTTTTTATATCATATAAAATCTTTTTCCACTCTTTACCTTGTTAACAAGTGCAAAGTAATTTAAATATTACAGTACTTTCGTAAAATATATAATATTACAAAAGACTGTTTCTTTCTTTTTTCTTCCCTTTTTATCGCTCAGCGGAAAGACTCTGGCAGTACCATATCCCTCGCCCAGTTATCCCATTTGACACGCGCCATCCCGTCCGCATCCAGTCAAATAAGCTACTGAGCTGGTCGCTTACCTGCAACATTAGCAAAAATGGTGAGCTATAGGCTCAGTAAGTTCAAACATGCAAGAAATAAAATTTCTATGAATAGTACTATTTATCGTGAATAGTATCGTTGATCACTATTCATACATGAATAGTAATTTTGACCACTATTCATGGTGAATAGTAAGTTTGACCACGACACTGTATCACACTAGTACATCTACCGCGATGTTAGTGCTCTCACTAAACAGTCTTATGCTCAATTATGGCACAGTTTCAGTTTTAGGTCATTATCTTTGATTACGTTCTGGTTTTGAGCTCAGGTTGGCAGTACCATTTAAGTACGCATGACTGGGAGCGGTACATTAGTGCTGACCTCCACAACCTTAATCTCATAGCCCCGAAGGCAAAATAGTACATGACTGGGAGCGGTACATCAGTGCTGACCTCCACAGCCTTATCTCATAGCCCTGAAGGCAAAAAGTACCTCCCTATACGGAAGGCTGGTACGCCAGAAAGTGGTTTCATTACCGACTTTTTAACATTCTAACCCGGTGACTTCATATTGTCCCGTGGTTAGGAATGGTTCACATTTTAATTTTAGTTGAGTGAGTTTCATTAACCTCGCTCTAGTGCCCGAAGCACAATTAACCATGTGTCCCATTCTTATAGTGCCCGAAGCACATTACGTCTCTCTCTCTACTCTATAATAGTGCCCGTAGCACATATGTACCTAACTTATAGTTAGTACATTAAAGTTAGCACAATATTGCTATATGTTGCAAACAGGTAAATGTTTGAACTTACCTTATCAGACTGTTCCCTTTCTCTCTCTTGGATCTTGAATCGCCTTCCTTGTAAGCCGATTTTGGGATCCTACAGACAAAACTATGTCTGTTAATTTCTTTCCCATTTATAGCTTTTATTTTTCATTAAAAAGCTTAAATAAAACCTATTTATAACTTTTTAGGTTTTATTTATTATTTTCACCATTTTCCCCCAACTTTTTCAAATTTACGATTTTGCCCCAATATTTTGGCAAAATTGCAGTTTTGCCCCTGATGGAATTTTATTGATCCAGACTGCATTTTTGGCTCTCAGGAACTTTTCTGACTCTTTTCTAATCATTACCGGGTTTGTTTCTATTTTATTTCCACTTTTTGCTTTCCCGGCCCTCGGGAAGCACTATTCCGACCCTTACATCGGTTTAGCGATTTTCTATCGTTTCGGAGTCTCAAATGGACGTTTCACTAGTATTTAAAACGTTCATCTAGACTTTCCCGACCTAGATCTCCGAGGCTCGGGTTTTCCGTTCCCGACTCGGACCTTTATTTCATTTCCAAAAACGCCCCCCCCTCGGGGTCGATTTTTTCAATTTCACTCACGTTTTTCATTTTCAAGGGGACGGGTTACTATTCACGACCCACCCCTTAAATTTTTTTTTTCCTTATTCAATTTTTCCGTTAGGGACTCGGGTTTCCGTCCCGGCCCTAACTTTTATTTTAAATTCCTATTTTACCCCGAATGCCGTTTTTGAAATTTCGGCAGCATTTCGGCGTAATTTTAAGGCTTCCGGCGTTAGGTACGCCTCGAACCATATGTACCTGCCACGTACTATACCACAAGCCTATTTTATGTAAAAGTTTTTCAAACTTTTACATAAAAACCCACAAAATTCCAATTCCACATTATCACCCACATAACAAAATGTTTTCACAATTTTACCCTTAATTTGGTTTCGGTTTTCACAACCAAACCAAACCAAACCAAATTTTGTCAAACTTTCACCACACTTTAGACCATTCAAATGTCACGTTTTTAACACCATTTCAAGCCCATTTTCTTTGCATTTTCAACCAATTTTTCTAGGGTTTTTACCCTTGTATAACCCACGGCCAAAGAATGAAAACATGCCAAACAATTTTGTTTCATTCTTTCCATTATAAATTCATCATTTGCATATTGAAATGCATAATTCCAATCAACCAAATACCACATAAAACCATGAAAATTTTTCTTCCAAACCATTATTAAACCCCATGGCCATTTAATGTAATTCACACCAAGAATTTTTTTTTTAAGCTTTTCACCATGACATACAAGCTTTATTCTTCACCAATTTCAACTTTGAAAGCATGTTAGCAATTAACCACAAAGTTTTCTCATTGGTTACCTAAGGTAACCCACGGATTTTCCTTTGAAAAACCAACCAAAATTTGGTTTTTCTTTAAACAATTTACATAGTTTTCTTACTTATTACAACCTTAACAAAACCCAACATCAATTTCCATGAAAAACAACCAAAATTTTTTCCATCTTCCTATCACTATTCACCCACGGATTTTATGAAGAAAAACCATGAAAAATTAAGTGAAAAGGGAGTTACCTTGGTCTAATGCTTCCTTTGTCTTCTAGGAACACTTTGACACTCTTTTTGTGAAGAAATTTTGAAGAAAACTCTTGGTTCTCCTTGGGTGGCTCACGTAGACTCCATGGAAGACTTAGAAAAAAAATTTTTCTTTTGGTTTGGCATGAAACAAAGTCTCGGCCACTTTGTTACAAATTTGCCGACTTAAGCATGAAGGAAAGCCAATTAATTTGGCTCTAAACCAATGAAATTTTGACACCTTTCATGCCTAATTCTTTCTCCATTTTTCAAAAATTAAAAAGGATAAATTTTGGCCAAATCTTGGCCTTTAGATCAAAAGGTGATTAAATCCTAGCCATTAATGCCACCAACCACCTTATTTCTTTCATTTATTAATCTTGATTTATGATGTCATAAATGCAAAAGTGAAAGTTGACTTTGACTTTCACTATTCACATTAATTCGACTACTTTTTAACCGATGCCGGTTCGAGCCGAAATTTTCCTGAAATCGTCCCGGCGTGTTCCTGAGGTCTCCTGTGCAGTCGGATCAATTTAAACTGCTTCCGTTTGATCAAAATCAATCCCGGAAGTTTACCGTCTTTTATTGCTCCGGTTAGGGTTTTCAATGCCGGTTTTGGCACCGTTTCACCCGTTTCAACTCAGTGAATTTTTCCAACACTGAATTCTTACTCGTCAGTATTGTTAGAACATTTCACATATTCTAAACAATATACATACATTTATTTCACTCTTTAAATAGTACAAATTGTTATATACATACAATTGTACATTTTTCATCCGAGAATTGCCTGAATTTCCCGGTTGTCACATTCACCCCTCCTTATAAAATTTTCGTCCTCGAAAATTAGAACAAATGGGGGCATAAACTCCTCATCTCGTCTTCTCGTTCCCACGTAGCTTCTTCAATATTGTGATTTTTCCACAAAATCTTCACTAGTGGGATTACCTTATTCCTCAGTACTTTCTCTTCACGAGCTAGTACTTGAATAGACTGTTCCTCATATGTCAAATCCTCGTGGATTTGAATAGGCTCATGCTTCAATACATGGGACGGATCTGGTATATACTTTCTCAGCATCGACACATGAAATACATTATGCACTGCCGACAATTCTGGGGGTAGCGCTAATCTGTAAGCGACCTTTCCAATGCGTTCGATAATTTCATAAGGCCCAATATATCTTGGACTCAGTTTCCCCTTTTTACCGAACCACATAATCCCCTTCATGGGCGATACCTTGAGAAACACGAAGTCTCCTTCATCAAACTCCAAGGATCTTCGCCTCTTGTCTGCATAACTCTTTTGTCGGCTTTGCGCAATTTTCATTTGACACTGAATTCTAGCAACTGCATCGGAAGTCTCTTTTATGAAGTCCGTCTTATGCAACTGCTTTTCTCGTAAATCGTACCAATGTAATGGTGATCTGCACTTCCGTCCATACAAAGCCTCGTAAGGTGCCATGCCTATCGAAGCTTGGTAACTATTATTGTACAAGAATTCAATCAATGGTAACTTCTCGTTCCAATTTCCCGTAAAATCCATAACGCAAGCTCAAAGCATGTCCTCTAACGTCTGAATTGTCCGCTCTGACTGTCCGTCTGTTTGCGGATGAAAAGCCGTACTGAGTCTCAATTCAGTACCCATGGCCTCTTGCACACACTTCTAGAAATTCGAAGTGAATCGTGCATCTCGATCTGATACAATGGATTTTGGTACTCCATGTAGTCTGACGACATGAGTTATATACAGCTGAGCAAACTTTTCCAGCGAAAAAGTCATCTTGACAGCTATAAACCGTGCCGTCTTAGTCAGTCTATCCACAATAACCCAAATGGCATCATAACCTTCTCGGGTTTTCGGGAGTCCCACTACAAAATCCATCGTAATGTGTTCCCATTTCCATTCAGGAATCTCCAATGGTTCCAATCTTCCTGCTGGATGTTTATGTTCCGCTTTGATTCTCTGACAGGTCATGCATCTGCTCACGAATTTCACTATATCGTTCTTCATCCCTTTCCACCAGAACTGTAACTTCAAGTCCTGATACATCTTGCTCGCTCCGGGGTGAACCGAATATGGTGTCTCGTGGGCTTCTGACATGATCCGTCTTCTAAGTTCTTCATCAGCTGGAACATTTATCTTCCTTGATAAAGGATCATTCCGTCTTTGGAAATTCCTTCTTGAGCACTTGCCATCATTGGATCTCGCCTCTGAGCTTCTTTTATTTCCTCAAATAGCGATGATTCTACTTGGAGTGCAGCTAATCTTCCAGATATCAGTTCCAAGTTCAAAGAATTTATCTCTTGCTGCAATGGCTTCGGAAGCCTTTTTATTGGTAGCTGGTGCGATATAGTAGACTTCCTGCTTAGAGCATCTGCTACACGATTGGCCTTTCCTGGATGGTAGAGGATTTCACAATCATAATCCTTCACCAGTTCCAACCATCGTCTTTGTCGCATATTGAGCTCTTTTTGCGTGAAGAAATACTTCAGGCTTTGGTGATCAGTGAAAATCTGACAGTGAGCTCCATAGAGATAGTGTCGCCAAATTTTAAGTGCGAACACTACTGCAGCAAGTTCAAGGTCATGCGTAGGATAATTCCTTTCATGCTCCTTTAATTGACGGGAAGCATAGGCAATCACCTTGCCATTTTGCATTAGGACTGCTCCCAATCCTATTTTCGATGCATCACTGTAGATCACAAACTTCTCCCCTTCAGTGGGAAGCGTAAGGATTGGTGCGCTTGTCAGTCGCCTCTTTAACTCCTGGAAGCTTCTTTCACATTCCATAGTCCACTCGTACTTCCTTTCCTTGTGTGTAAGAGCAGTAAGAGGTGCAGCTAGTTGCGCGAATCCCTCTACAAATCGCCGATAATAACCAGCTAACCCCAAGAAACTGCGTATTTCCGTCACACTCTTGGGTGCAGGCCACTGGTTAATTGCCTCTACCTTTGTCGGATCTACAGCAATACCTTCCTGGGATACAACATGTCCGAGGAAATGTACTCTGTCCAGCCAAAACTCACATTTTGAGAATTTGGCATACAGTTGATGCTTTCTTATCGTATTCAGCACGATCCTCAGATGTTCCTTGTGCTCCTCATGACTCTTCGAGTATATAAGAATGTCATCAATGAATACAATGACAAACTTATCCAAATACTCTTTAAAAATTCTGTTCATCAAGTCCATGAACGCTGCCGGTGCATTTGTTAATCCGAATGGCATCACAAGAAACTCGTAGTGACCATAACGAGTCCTAAACGCCGTCTTAGGAATATCGCTCTCTTTAATTCTCAGTTGGTGATATCCTGATCGTAAGTCGATCTTGGAAAATACCGCTGCGCCTTTTAACTGGTCGAATAGGTCATCAATTCTAGGTAACGGATACCTATTTTTGATCGTAACCTTATTCAACTCCCGGTAATCAATGCACAGTCGGAATGTTCCATCCTTTTTCTTGACGAATAATACAGGTGCACCCCATGGAGAAAAACTCGGCCTGATAAATCCTTTATCCAAAAGCTCCTTTAATTGTACCTGCAGCTCCTTTAACTCCACTGGAGCCATGCGGTATGGTGCTTTGGAAATGGGTGCTGTTCCAGGCATCAACTCAATTTCAAACGAGATTTCTCTCTCTGGAGGTATCCCTGGTAACTCTTCCGGAAATACGTCAAGAAACTCATTAACCACAGGAACCTCTTCAGCTTGAAGCTTCTGTTCCTCTGTAGTATCCACCACATATGCCAGATATCCCACGCAACCACTGGCTATCAGCTTGCTGGCTCTCAGTGAACTGATGATCATCTTCCCGGGTCTTCGAGAAGTATCAACATACTCGAAGCTCTCTTCTTCCTCGGGTTGGAAGACTATCTTTCGATTTCAACAGTCGATCGTAGCTCGGTATTTCCCTAGGAAATCCATGCCTAGAATCACATCGTAATCCATGATCTCTATTACGATCAACTCAGCATATAGTTCCCTATTTGCCACATATACTGGTACATAGGGTAACCAGTAACTGGACAACAATACTTCCCCAGAAGGTAAAGCTGTCTTAAATACCCTTCCCATATTATCCTTAGGAAGTCCTATTTTGTCAGCAAATGCATAGGAAACAAATGAATGCGTAGCACCGGAATCGAATAGTACAGAGGCTACATGGCTAGCGACAGGAAGCTGACCTGTCACCACGTTTGATGTTCCTGCCTCTGCGTCTTCCTTGCTGTAGGCCATCACACGAGCATCAGCACGTGACATTCGCTCCTGGCGTTGCGGCCTCACTGGTGACTCTTCCACTCTGGCTTGAAGGGAATGAGCTTGTGGGCGTGTCTGGTGCGGTTGGGAAGTGCCTTGTCCACCCTACCTATTTGGACAGTTCCTGGCGTAATGGCCTTCCTTTCCACATTCGTAGCAAACAAGTGGCCCAAGTCTGCATTGCCCAGAATGTCTCTTCCTGCATGTAGGGCAGTTTTGCACATTAGACTCTGCATTACCAGCTGTTCTCCGCTGCTGGTTTCGATTATTGCCCTGGCGATTCCCAGAAAAATTCCCTTTTCTCTTATTTTGCTGGGATCCTTGACTATTGCCCTGGCTTGGTTTCGCATTCTGACTAGGCTTGCTCGATTGACCAACTTGCGTAGACTTCACCAAAGCCCTCTCCTTCTTCTTTGCCTCCCAGTGTTTCTCTCTTTCCTCTTTCTGTCGGGCTACGTGAAACTCAGCCCTGATGGCCCGACTCACACAGTCTGCTACAGAAGTAGGTGGTACTTGTCCAGTGTCTACTAACGCAGCAATTTCTGGCCTGAACATCCCAATCATTTTCTGTATCTTTTCCCTCTCAGTAGGGACCACATAAGGGCACAAACGGGATAGCTGGTCAAACTTTTGGCAGACTTCACTTACCGACATGTTCCCTTGCGTCAACTCTGAGAATTCTTTCTGTTGCTGTCTCAGAGATGCAGGGTCGTAATATTTCTGGTTAAATTCTTCCAGAAATTCCGCCCAACTCATGGTAGACACGTCTCTCCTCATTCGCACAGTGTCCCACCAAAACCGAGCATCTTTTCTCAGCACAAAAGACGCACATGCAACCTTCTCTCGGTCGGTTAGGTTCATGAACTCCATGATCACTTGTAATGACGACAACCAGTCTTCAGCCTTTAAGGGATTTGTAGACCCTTCAAATTCTGGCAGCCTCATACGCCTGAATCTTTCATAGAGGGGTTCCAAATTCAATACTGGTTGTGGTTCAGGAGCTCTCTCATGTACTGCAGCTGGAGGAATAACTGGATCTACCTCAGCTTGTTGTTCTACTTGGGTACCCTCAGAGCCTTGTCTCTGTTCTAGCTCCTCTACCCGTCGCCTCAGATTAGCATTTTCTTGCATCTGAGCTTCTAACAAAGCTTGTATCTGATCTAGTCTCTCCATAACATCAGGACGTCGCTCTCGTCCCTCTGGTCGATTTCACAAATCCACTATCTTGCCTATTGTCCTATTATGGCACAATAATTCACCGTTAGCTTTTCCATAACCACATTCGTAAAATCATATCAATTCACAAAATTTAGGGTAATGTAAAGCCACATCATCGTAACACATCATCGTACAACATATAATCATTTTGATATTTCATTCATAGCAAAACATTTATATGTCATACATAATCACCACCAGTCATATATATACATCAGCCTGAGATACAAAATGGCCACAAGTCTATACAAAAGAGCTTTTCTCTAAGCTACTTATGTACATATATACATATCTACTGGTCACTCATTCCCCACATCTGGGACTAGAGGATATTCTTCTGGATCCTCATCGTCATCTGGCTCATCTGAGTCATCACCACTCCTAAGTAATACTCCCTATCCAGAGTCATCACCTCTTCGTGGTCTAGACGGTCCGGCCTCATGATCATTCATCATTCTTCTCGGCCCGAAGATGTGTGCAAACATTTCATCTTGACCCAGCGTCTCTCGTCGACTCTGCGTCAGATGCTCGATCAGAATCTCTCTCTCAATCGTCCTGATCGTCACCACGAACTCTTGGAGCGTCGGAGGAAACGGCTTGATTACCCTCTGTCTCAACTCCAAGGGCAAACCTTTCCAAAACAGCTTGCAGCAGTTTGCTTCAGTGAAGTTAGGCAATGGACATCTTCTCCTAATGGTCTCCTCAAATCGTGCTGCATAAGACATCACCGTCTCACCAGACAGCATGACCATCTTCTCTGTCTGGAGAATGTAGTCCCTGACCTCATCAAATCCGGGATACGTAGGTGTATCAGCCTCTCGTCTCTCTGGAGGTGCTGGAGTAGGTGTTGGATCTCTTGGTGGAAACTGATCAGCCAATCGCTGACAGAACTCAGCCCAACTGAATCCTAATAAAATCTCCTGATCGCAATACTACCAGAACACTCGAGCGTCTCCCTGAAACATACTGACTGCCAATTGTATCCACATATCTCGATCGATGTCACATATTACCGTAATCCTCTCGATAGCTTGGAGCCAGTCCTTAGTCTCCATCGACTGTCGTCCGCCGTCGAACATCGGAGGACTGCTAGCTCGAAATGCCTGTACTGCCCGTGCCGACACTCTCACTCTAATATGTTGGCGTCCACCAACAACTGGAAT
The DNA here is from genome assembly GCA_035233585.1 of Antiaris toxicaria. NCBI lineage: Eukaryota > Viridiplantae > Streptophyta > Magnoliopsida > Rosales > Moraceae > Antiaris > Antiaris toxicaria. Next base: position 87,946,091 of record CP141155.1, read on the forward strand.
GTCCACTACTACCGGTGGATGAACTATCGGTCGTGGCTGTACAACATCTACTGGCGCTGGCGCTGGTACTGGTACTGGTACCGGAGGTCTCTCGGGCACCGGGGGTCTAACTACCGGTCGTTGGGACATAGACGGCCTCACGATAGACCTCGTCCACACCCGTAATACTCCTCTCGGTCGAGGTAGCGGTGGTCTCACATATGGAGGTCTGGTCATCTTGCTACCTATAAGATAATTATTTTCATATAAGAAAATAATTAACTGAACTTAAGTAAACTACTTACTCGGATAGTGGTACAGGATGCGCAAAGTGTCAAATCAGGATATGGTCACACTGCTCTGATATACCAACTGTGACAGCCGTTGGTATTCAAAACCAAATCAGTCTCAAACCTTGCTCTGATACCAACTATGGCGTCCCGCCCCTCGTAGAGATCATACAATACTATTACAGTTGAGATTTATCGCTAACTGCGATAGATTATACTCTCATGGGTCGCCGGCTTATCTCTCTACTCTTTTATAAAATCATGTCGTTTTTGGGGAATTTTTTTTATATCATATAAAATCTTTTTCCACTATTTACCTTGTTGACAAGTACAAAGTAATTTAAATATTACAGTACTTTCGTAAAATATATAATATTACAAAAGACTGTTTCTTTCTTTTTTCTTCCCTTTTTATCGCTCAGCGGAAAGACTCTAGCAGTACCATATCCCTCGCCCAGTTATCCCATTTGACACGCGCCATCCCGTCCGCATCCAGTCAAACAAGCTACTGAGCTGGTCGCTTACCTGCAACATTAGCAAAAATGGTGAGCTACAGGCTCAGTAAGTTCAAACATGCAAGAAATAAAATTTCTATGAATAGTACTATTCATCGTGAATAGTATCGTTGACCACTATTCATACGTAAATAGTAATTTTGACCACTATTCATGATAAATAGTAAGTTTGACCACGACACTGTATCACACTAGTACATCTACCGCGATGTTAGTGCTCTCACTAAACTGTCTTATGCTCAATTATGGCACAGTTTCAGTTTTAGGTCATTATCTTTGATTACGTTCTGGTTTTGAGCTCAGGTTGGCAGTACCATTTAAGTGCGCATGACTGGGAGCGGTACATTAGTGCTGACCTCCACAGCTTTAATCTTATAGCCCCGAAGGCAAAATAGTACATGACTGGGAGCGATACATCAGTGCTGACCTCCACAGCCTTATCTCATAGCCCCGAAGGCAAAAAGTACCTCCCTATACGGAAGGCTGGTACGCCAGAAAGTGGTTTCATTACCGACTTTTTAACATTCTAACCCGGTGACTTCATATTGTCCTGTGGTTAGGAATGGTTCACATTTTAATTTTAGTTGAGTGAGTTTCATTAACCTCGCTCTAGTGCCCGAAGCACAATTAACCATGTGTCCCATTCTTATAGTGCCCGAAGCACATTACGTCTCTCTCTCTACTCTATAATAGTGCCCGTAGCACATATGTACCTAACTTATAGTTAGTACATTAAAGTTAGCACAATATTGCTATATGTTGCAGACAAATAAATGTTTGAACTTACCTTATCAGACTGTTCCCTTTCTCTCTCTTGGATCTTGAATCGCCTTCCTTGTAAGCCGATTTTGGGATCCTACAGACAAAACTATGTCTGTTAATTTCTTTCCCATTTATAGCTTTTATTTTTCATTAAAAATCTTAAATAAAACCTATTTATAACTTTTTAGGTTTTATTTATTATTTTCACCATTTTCCCCTAACTTTTGCAAATTTACGATTTTGCCTCAATATTTTGGCAAAATTACAGTTTTGCCCCTGACTGAATTTTATTGATCCAGACTGTATTTTTGACTCTCAGGAACTTTTCTGACTCTTTTCTAACCATTACCGGGTTCATTTATATTTTATTTCCACTTTTTGCTTTCCCGGCCCTCGGGAAGCACTATTCCGACCCTTACGTCGGTTTAGCGATTTTCTATCGTTTCGGAGTCTCAAATGGACGTTTCACTAGTATTTAAAACGTTCATCTAGACTTTCCCGACCTAGATCTCCGAGGCTCGGGTTTTCCGTTCCCGACTCGGACCTTTATTTCATTTCCAAAAACGCCCCCCCCCTCGGGGTCGGTTTTTCAATTTCACTCACGTTTTTCATTTTCAAGGGGACGGGTTACTATTCATGACCCACCCCTTAAATTTTTTTTTTCCTTATTCAATTTTTCAGTTAGGGACTCGGGTTTCCGTCCCGGCCCTAACTTTTATTTTAAATTCCTATTTTACCCCGAATGCCGTTTTTGAAATTTAGGCAGCATTTCGGCGTAATTTTAAGGCTTCCGGCGTTAGGTACGCCTCGAACTGTATGTACCTGCCACGTACTATACCACAAGCCTATTTTATGTAAAATTTTTCCAAACTTTTACATAAAAACCCACAAAATTCCAATTCCACATTATCACCCACATAACAAAATTTTTTCACAACTTTACCCTTAATTTGGTTTCGGTTTTCACAACCAAACCAAATCAAACCAAATTTTGTCAAACTTTCACCACACTTTAGGCCATTCAAATGTCACGTTTTTAACACGTTTTCAAGCCCATTTTCTTTGCATTTTCAACCAATTTTCCTAAGGTTTTTACCCTTGTATAACCCACGGCCAAAGAATGAAAACATGCCAAACAATTTTGTCTCATTCTTTCCATTATAAATTCATCATTTGCATATTGAAATGCATAATTCCAATCAACCAAATACCACATAAAACCATGAAAATTTTTCTTCCAAACCATTATTAAACCCCACGGCCATTTAATGTAATTCACACCAAGAATTTTTTTTTTTAAGCTTTTCACCATGACATACAAGCTTTATTCTTCACCAATTTCAACTTTGAAAGCATGTTAGCAATTAACCACAAAGTTTTCTCATTGGTTACCTAAGGTAACCCACGGATTTTCCTTTGAAAAACCAACCAAAATTTGGTTTTTCTTTAAACAATTTACATGGTTTTCTTACTTATTACAACCTTAACAAAACCCAACATCAATTTCCATGAAAAACAACCAAAATTTTTTCCATCTTCCTATCACTATTCACCCACGGATTTTATGAAGAAAAACCATGAAAAATTAAGTGAAAAAGGGAGTTACCTTGGTCTAATGCTTCCTTTGTCTTCTAGGAACACTTTGACACTCTTTTTGTGAAGAAATTTTGAAGAAAACTCTTGGTTCTCCTTGGGTGGCTCACGTAGACTCCATGGAAGACTTAGAAAAAAAATTTTTCTTTTGGTTTGGCATGAAACAAAGTCTCGGCCACTTTGTTACAAATTTGCCGACCTAAGCATGAAGGAAAGCCAATTAATTTGGCTCTAAACCAATGAAATTTTGACACCTTTCATGCCTAATTCTTTCTCCATTTTTCAAAAATTAAAAAGGGTAAATTTTGGCCAAATCTTGGCCTTTAGATCAAAAGGTGATTAAATCCTAGCCATTAATGCCACCAACCACCTTATTTCTTTCATTTATTAATCTTGATTTATGATGTCATAAATGCAAAAGTGAAAGTTGACTTTAACTTTCACTATTCATATTAATTCGACTACTTTTTGACCGATGCCGGTTCGTGCCGAAATTTTCCTGAAATCGTCCTGGCGTGTTCCTGAGGTCTCCTGTGCAGTCGGATCAATTTAAACTGCTTCCGTTTGATCAAAATCGATCCCGGAAGTTTACCGTCTTTTATTGCTCCGGTTAGGGTTTTCAATGCCGGTTTTGGCACCGTTTCACCCGTTTCAACTCAGTGAATTTTTCCAACACTGAATTCTTACTCGTCAGTATTGTTAGAACATTTTCACATATTCTAAACAATATACATACATTTATTTCACTCTTTAAATAGTACAAATTGTTATATACATACAATTGTACATTTTTCATCCGAGAATTGCTTGAATTTCCCGGTTGTCACAGGTTAATTAGGGTTTGGTGAAAAAAATTTTGTATGGTTTACTTGATGTTTGGATGATTTAAATCATGCATTGTATTATGTAAAGGATGGAATTGTGATTGAAAGCAAGAAAAGAAAATTTGGGTATGCTTCTCTTAATGTGGCCGTGGGTTGTAATGATGAAAAAACCCTAGGAATTGTGTTGAAAAATGCAATGAAATTGGCTTGAAAATGTGTTAGAAAATGACATTGGAATAGCCTAAAATTTGGTGGAAAATTTGAGAAGTTTTGGCTAGGTTTTGAGTGTAAAAACTGAGAACAAAACTAAGGGCAAAATTGAAAAAAAAATTTTGTGTAATGTGGTTCAAAATGAGGATTTAATTTTGTGAGCTTTTATGTAAAAGTTTTCAAACTTTTACATAAAATAGGCTTGGGGTATAGTACATGGTAGGTACATATGGTTCGAGGCGTACCTAACGCCGGTAGCCTTAAAATTACGCCGAAATGCTACCGAAATTTCGAAAACGGCATTTGGGGTAAAATGGAAATTAAAAATAAAAGTTTGGGGTCAGGTTGGAAACCCGAGTTCCTAATGGAAAATTGAATAAGGGAACCTAAGGGGTGGTTCATGAATAGTAACCCGTCCCCTTGAAAATGTAAAACGTGAGTGAAACTGAAAAACCAACCCCGAGGGGGGGCGTTTTTGGAAACGAAATAAAAGTCCGAGTTGGGAACGGAAAATTCGAGCCTCGGAGACCTAGATTGGGAATGTCTAGATGAACGTTTTAAATCTAGTGAAATGTCCATTTGAGGCTCCAAAACGATAGAAAATCACTAAACCGATGTAAGGGTCGGAATAGTGTTTCCCGAGGGTTGGGAAAGTGAAAAGTGAAAATAAAATAGAAATGAACCCGGTAATGATTAAAAAAGAGTCAGAAAAGTTCCTGAGAGCCAAAAATGCAGTCTGGATCGAGAAAATTCCGTCAGGGGCAAAATCGTAATTTTACAAAAGTTGAGAAAAATGGGGAAAATGATAAATAAAGCCTAAAAAGTTATAAATAGGTTTTATTTAAGCTTTTTAATGAAAAATAAAAACTATAAATGGAAATGAAATTAACAGACAAGGTTTTGTCTGTAGGATCCAAAAATCGACTTACAAGAAGGGCGATCAAAGATCCAAGAGAGAAAAGGAGAAGAGACTGATAAGGTAATTTCAGACATTTACCTGTCTGCAACATATAGCATTGTTGTTGCTAACTTTGATGTACTAACTATAAGTTAGGTACACACGTGCTAACAGCACTATTATAGGGTAGAGAGAGATATGTAATGTGCAAGGGCACTATTGAGAATGGACACATTGTTAATTGTGCTTCGGGCACTAGAGCGAGGTTAATGAAACTCACTCACCTAAAATTAAAATATGAACCATTCCTAACCTCGGGACAATGTGAAGTCACCAGGTTATAATTTTAAAAAGTCGGTAATGAAACCACTTTCTAGCGTACCAGCCTTCCGTACGGGAGGTACTTTTGCCTTCGGGGCTATGAGATTAAGGCTGTGGAGGTCAGCACCGATGTACCGCTCCCAGTCATGTACAATTTTGCCTTCGGGGCTATGAGATTAAGACTGTGGAGGTCAGCACTAATGTACCGCTCCCAATCATGCGCACTTAAATGGTACTGCCAACCTGAGCTCAAAACCAGAACGTAAGCAAAAATAATTACCTAAAACTGAAACTATGCCATAATTGAGCATAAGACAGTTTCGTGAGGGTACTAACATCGCGGTAGATGTACTGTTGTGACACTGTGTTGTGGTCAAACTTACTATTCACAATAAATAGTGGTCAAAGTTACTAGTTATGAATGAATAGTAGCCAACAGTACTATTCATGATGAATAGTATTATTCATAGAAATTTTATTTCTTGTATGTTTGAACTTACTGAGCCTGTAACTCATCATTTTTGCTTATGTTGCAGGTAAGCGACTAGCTCAGTAGCTTGTTTGTCTGGATGGCGGACGGGATAGCGTGTGTCAAATGGGATAAGTGGGCGAGGGATATGGTCCTGTCAGAGTCTTTCCGCTGAGCGATAAAAGGGGAAGGGAAAAAGAAACAGTCTTTTGTAATATTATATATTTTATGAAAGTACTGTAATATGTAAATTACTTTGTACTTGCCAACAAAGTAAATAGTGGAAAATGTTTTACATGATGTTTAAAGAAAAAAAAAATTTTCCCCAAAAACGTCATGTTTTACAAGAGAGATAGATTAGTCGGCGACCCATGAGAGTACAATCTACGCAGTTAGCGATAAAGCTTAACTGTAATAATATTGTATGATCTCTACGAGGGGCGGGCTGCCGCATGTATAGGCTGTCTAACATTGCTTCTTGTAGCAACTGTTCACGCCTCTTACGCAACATGCGCTCCATCATCATCTCCTCCTCTATTTTAGCTACATCAATAATAAACTCGCGTAAAGTAGCAGGGCATAAAGGGGTTACTCTCTGTCATAGGTCTAGGGTGAGTCCCTTCCAAAATATATCACAAAAGTTATCATTTGTGATGTTGTTTAGAAGACACGCCCTTACGATGCTATCCTGGAATCTGACCGCATATGAAAATACAGTATTGCTCAACATCATCTACTGCCTCTCTGCCTTCAGAACAAAATCTCTGACATCCGCATAACTGGGCATAGCCAGTGGTGGTGATACTGTCCTGCTCTTAGGAGGGCCTACCACTGGTGCAACACTCTTTTGTGGGAACTGCTTTAGCATGACTTGGCGAAACTCAGCCCAATCCATTGCTAGCAGCATCTCCTGATCACAATACTCCCAATATAACCATGCATCCTCACGGAATGTGCCAATGGCCATCAGAACCCAGCAATCCTGATCTATATCGCACTGGCGCACGATGACCTCAATGTCATGCAGCCAATCTCTTGTAGAGATCCCCTACTAACCTCCCTCGAACGCCGGTGGATGACTACCTCTAAACTCATGTACAGCTCGTACTGACACTCTGGCTCCTATACGAGCCTAATCTCCCACTACTGGAATGTCTACTGCTACAGGGGGGTTCACTATCAGTCGTAGAGGTGGTGCTTGTACTGGTGCCGGTGCTACTATCCTCGGTGCTAGTGGCTTAGGCACAGGTGGTCGCTACATCACTCGTTGCATCATGGACGATCTGATCACGGGTCTAGTCCATACCCTGATCGGTCCTCTAGGTCGGTATAGATGAGGTCTCACATACGGTGGTCTAGTCATCTTAGGTCCTACAAAATATATATAATTTTGAATAAATGTAAAGTTAACTAACTTAAAGAAGCTAACTTACTTAGATTGACGAGCAGATCGCCCTTCGTGTCAATAAGGATATTGTCAACCGTTTTGATACCAACTTGTGACGCCCCCTGATTCTGACCATCTGCAACTGTCATGAATCGACTTTACGGCCGACCAAGACCACTCGTGTGCCGAATCTGGGTCATCAATTTTAAACTCTTTTGCTCATAACTTTTAAATATTAGGGCCTAAAATTTCGCCCATAAATTTTTTTTTCTTTAATACATACTTCCTCTTAAGAAAACTAAGTAAGAAAGCCATGCCATATACTAACTTTTATATGTCTTAATAAAGTACAAAATAATATACAACATATAGTACATATATATGTATTGTATATTTTGTTTCCAAATTTATTTTCTTCAACTCAAAAAGCTCAACGGAAAACTTATGGCAGGACCAAGTCCACGTGAGTTCCCTATCCCCTTGACACGCTCGCATCCTGCCGCCATCCAGGAATCTACTAAACAAGTTTCTTGCCTGTAACATGAACAAACTTATGAGCTAACAGGCTCAGTAAGTTCAAACATACATAGTAAGAATCATATCGATTCGAATACACTAAAAACTTAATTTCCTATGAATAGTACTACTCACCATAAATAGTACTATTCACCATAAATAGTAACTTTGACCTTTGACCTTTGATCGATGAATAGTAACAGTTACCCTAACTAGTTACTATTCACTTTACCCTAACTAGGTACTATTCACATATCCTAACCGAATTTACATTACTTTAACGTAAATTTCGGTTATGCTCAATTATGATTTTTATTATTTTGTTGATTGTTTATTCTCTATTTGATTTCTAGTTTAGAGCTCTGTTTATGGCAGTACCGATGATTATTAGCGCGCTGACTGGGAAGGTCTAAGGAGCGACCTTAGAACATCGACCTCCACAGCGCTGATTGTGACGCCCCGTGCCCTAGGTGGCCCAGACCATCAATGTAAAACTACTGTTTCTATACTTTTACTTTTACTTTCTTGCAATTGAATATTGCTTACTTAAAATATCTTTAATAAGTTACCCTAATTTTAGAAGAAATTTTTTTTAAAGCATACGTATTTACTATTCATATACATGTACTATTAAAAGCAGAATTTGAAACATAGTAAATTTAATCTCGCAAACATACTTATACTATTGATTTTGTGGAATAATATTTTCGAATAGTATCAATCGGCTACTATTCAAAAATACTATTCAACTATTACTATTCAAAAAATATTGTGTAACTATTACTATTCAAAAATACTATTTAATGGTTACTATCTAAAAGTACCATTTATTGGTATTGTACTATTACTGTTCAAAATACTGTTTACTTAAACTGTGCGAAGTTAAACTCGTATGGTGTCTATAACCTCGCCTCACATCCGCCTCCGCTGTCGTCATTGCCCATTGTGGCTTATGCCATAGGACGCTTACCTACAGCATGAACACACTCCGTGAGCTTTACGCCTAGTAAGTACAACATGTTAACCACAAAACATGTTTAAACATAATACATACTTAAAAATGCATAAGCATGCAAGATAGTCACATATACCACTTAGCATATACCATATCATCACATATCATGTCATAGCATACAAACTTTACATACCATATGCATACAGATTACCTCACGTAAATGCATGCATCTTACTGTAGCTGAAAGCATAGCGAACTAATGCGGACAGTGAACTATGCATGATCCGGTTATGTTCATTTATGCTTTAGTACTCTTTTCTTTCTATTGTCTATTTAGGGCCCATGTGTCAGTACCGTGTGCGCGCAGACCAACGGTAACGCCCGAGGTCAACTAATGCCGAAGAGCCATCAACTGATGCTCAACTTTTGGCCTTAACTTTCTTTAACTGGAAACCCCTTCGACTGAAGGAGCCGGTACGACACACCTATTTATTTCCATCTTGTTTAACTGTTCTAGCCATATGCTTCTCTAAGCTGCCTCCAATCCTACGCGATAGGGATCTATGGCTTTTAACTTGTTCTTTCATCAATCTACGTGATTGTGAAACTATATGCTCTTATATATGCTGTGCAACATCGTGTGCATGTAAGGCATACTTAACATACTGTAAAACCATCATGTGGTACCGGGGTCCCTCGGTACCCTATTGGCCTATCTGGGAATTTGGTGTCTAATTTCCGTCACGTTTGATTAACTGTCTTCTTGATAGTTAAATCAACGTTTCTCACAATGTTGCTCTGAACACAGTGCTTGACTGATTTAGCGATCAGTCAACTGACTGGTTACATCACGTTTTGGCAACTAGCTAGCCTATTAGGCTACTATGTGTAGGCTTGGTATAGTAACCGTCCAAGTTACTTTGCTTGTTTGGGTGTGGTAGCCTACCGGGCTACCTTGCATTATGGTGTAGTAGCCGACTAGGCTACCTCTACCATATCTTACTAGAAACGTTCCTTGTTCTTTGTGGAATTTCTTTGAAAACTTTGTTCAAATCTAGAAATTCTTATAAACGGATTTTTCATTTTGAAAGGGGTATGGTGTCCCCACATTTTTGAAAACAAGTCTCACCTCACCCCGTTGGAGGATGAGGGTGTTTTTGTTGAAATCATTCCCAAGTCATTTAAAGGGAACACATTGTAAATGTGCTAAAAATGTGGTGTTGGACCACTTTTGAAAATAATTTGAAACTTGTTCGAAATGACTTTGTTTGAGAAATCAGCGTTCATAAAACTTTTTTTCCTCGACGAAATGAACAATTCTCATGTTCATTTCGGAGCCTAATTCTAACTCTAACGGCTCCTAAATTCATCAAACCCGTGGCCTTTGTGCCCAGTTTTTATAAAAGTTCCAGTTTTACGTACTTTTGAAAACAGGTCTGTTTGGGGCCCGAAACGGCCGAATTTTTGAAACCCACATGAGTCACTTTGAAGATTTCATCGAGATCTAAAACTTTCATGTTTTGACCAAAGTCTGGTTCAGCCTTTAAAAGGGTCATTTTAATAAAAATCTAAGACTGTTCATTTGGTCCGGATTTGTTACTCCCAGTTTTGGACACCGAACCAAAACTAGCCGAAAAGCCTATAATAGGTTCATTTTTGGCCAATTGCTATTTGACACAAAAACGACTGTATCAAAATTTCCTTAAAACTCCATGTTTTACCAAATCCCAGATTCAGAACCTAAGTGGGTCAAACATGCCAAAATCCGTGGCTGATCCTGGGGACAGATTTTGTGTCTAGCCACCCTCTACACACTCGTGCACACACATATCTCAAACCACTTGTAAACTAAAGTAAACACAACCACAAAAACTTTAAAAACTGAAAGCTAAGGGCTCAAATAACTTATTACAACTCATGTGCATAACCAAATACGTATAAATCTCCTTTGATCAAAAACTTAAAAACAACTAACCATAAAAGATGTGGGTTTTTCGGTTTATACCTTAGAGTGCTTTGATCCAAGTACAACCAGGCCAAGGGTGGCTGTCAAGGCTCCGTAGAAAACAAAGGGGGTTGAGGGGTCACTTGTGCTAGAATAAGAACACAAGGAAAACAAAACGTTTCTCTTAATATCTAGCCAAGATGAAAAATTAAACCATGGAAAAATTTCGGTTCTAGGGTCTTATTGAAACTACCTTGGAAGAGTGCACCTCTAGCAACTTGTATGGCCAAGCTTTTGTGTGAAAGTTATGTGAAAATATGGGTGGTTTAGGGGCTGAAGAGGGGTCGGATTTTTTGAAGAGAAAGGGGAGAGAAAGCTGTATTTTTCTTGAGAGTTTTTTGTGAGCAAATGGGAAAAGTGAGACCTAAGGGTGGTTGCACCTTTTTATAGGCAACTCTTAGCAACTTTGCTTAACTCTAAGCCCTCTTAATTAAGCCACAATTTAGCTCAATTGGGGGCCAAAAATCTGTGCTGCGGCCCTTGAAATTTTGGAGCCATGATGGAGGGTGAAAGGGAGCAAGTTTGTATTAAATGGTCATGGTCCTCTTGTCCTTAAAATCCCATTTTTTTAATCTAAAAACTCCAACACATCCCTTGATTTAAGGGATCATTTTTAGTTGGTTTTGCAGCTGGTTTTGCGGCTGTTTTCCTAACCAAAGGGGGCATGGTCTGGATGGGGTGAAGGTCCAACCGAATCGGTTCGGTGTAGTCTAGTTTTCCACTGCGTTTTTCAGCCCTTTCTCGGCAGTGTTCTAATTTTCATCCAAAAATTGGATTTTCTGAATCTGATTTTTATACTGATGATTTCTAACTATTTTATACTATCTAAGAGCCCATTCTATGCCAAATCACTATTTATTTCCAATACTGCGGTTGTGTCTACACTGTGTTGTCCTTTTACACGCAAACCTAGGCGTTCCTATGCGAAATTTCAGACACAGTATCGCTTGACTAATTCGGACGTTCTAATTTCAATTTTATCAGTCATATGTCCGTTTGAGGTCGTCTGGACCAGTTTTCGAGATCTGTGTGGTCCCACCTTGAAAAACATGTCAGCTGTCCGTTTGACTAATTTGGGCGTCCTGAATCTAGATATATCAGTTTTAAGTTAAACTAAGGCCATCTTAGCTAGCAACTTAACACTGTGTCTTGCACTATTCACTATTCACTGTTCATGGTTCACTGTTCTCTGTTCTAACTAACTAGTTCGAGTGTTCTGACTCCGATTTTGTCAGTCTCTGGGTGAGAAGAGGTCATCCGGACCATTTTCTCGATACTGTACCCCTACTAGGGAGATCCTTGTTGTTGTGCTCAGACGTTCGGTCTGAGTATTTCGGTGAACTGCTCACCAGTCTTGTGTCAGGAAATGGTCATCCGGACCAGTTTCATGACACTGCATATCTCATACACTTATACACATAACAGGGTAGACCAGGTTCTCTGTCGGTTACCCCTTTTCACTGTATGAATAGTAATAAATAGTACTGCACCTGTTTAGTCTATTCAACTGGAATTTATGCTACATTTATCAACTTAATTACTCATTTCATAGTAATTAGGTTTCACGCATTATGAGAGTCTTCAAATTGGCTCTCTGCTCAGTACACGGCCTTCTACAAGGGTTCTAACACGGGCGTGTCCTAGTTGGGCTTTCTCAACATGACCGTGTCTTGGACCATGCTCACTTTACCCGAGTGGTACACGGCTACTTACACAGCCGTGTACCTGACCATATAAAACTACACGGCCATGTTAACTCACACGGTCTCTCTCATAAAACAATCCGATCAGTACACGATTTCTTACACGACCGTGTACCTGATCGTGTTCGATGTATTTGGACTAAAAACGCATCAAATTATTCCTTATCTTCTCATTGAATAATTTGTTGAGTTACAGGGACGGGGTTGTCACGGCCCAAAATTTAGACACGTGAAACGGTAGCCAAATCATAATATCAACCCGAGATTTAAGGAAAACATTTATTACGAAAAACGGGTTAACATTATAATTTAGCTAAGCCTAATTATTTATAAAGTAGCATCATAACCACAAAACAAAATAAAGTAAAAAGTAAATATCTTTTAATGCAGAAATCAAGCACAAAATCGGTTTTCAAAAGAAATTACCAACCATAAATATTCCCAAGCATAGAATTTAAATAACGTGAAATAAAGTCCAAACTTAATGTCTCATTACATCAGAACGAGAAACAGAAAGAAGAAGATGAAGAAAACAGATAGCATCATCTTCAGTAGTAACGGATAACTCAACGAATTTTGGAACTGCTACCTCCCGTACCTGGAAGTAGTCATTTCGAAATCACAAAGAAAAAAAGGGACGTGAACGCTGGCTCAGTAGGACAGAAACTGTAGGAAAATAAATCGGTAAAAACGTATCAGAGTGGCGCAGTGGAACAATAAAAATTTTTAGATCGTTAAATATCTCATGATGCCATATACAATAAATCAACAACAATTAAAACTCATAACTCAAGGACGCCAATATGCAGGAGGAGAATGACTGGAGGCTTCAACCAACTAGCCTTCTCTACTATTCTCCAATTCCCGAATGGCTGAGTGTGTGGGCACTCTGAACCTCGATCGGTATGCTAGCACTGCTAGTCTTCTTCCGACCACCCAGATCTCTAAAGAACTTTATTGTCACGATGAGCTGTGCAACAATAAGCCTGCTCACCTGAGAGTCTGTGGTCTAAGAGAACTGGAGTGGCAGGACCTCTATTTATAGACCTGCATGAGGTGATTCTCTGAATTCGAATTGGACTAGGAAAAGATTTTCTCCCTTATCCAAACCAAAAAATCCGAATTTTCCAAGGGAGAATCTCCACAATTAAATTCGGTTTTCCTAGGATAAATCCAATCCAAATCTAAACAAGATTTTAACTAGAATTTTATCTCCCTTTTTCAACCAAAAAATCCGAAATCTTTAGGAGAAAATCTTCTCCAAATTTTCGACCACTTTTAGGATAAGGAAGAATCAAAATTCCACTAGGATTTTTCAAGCTAAATCTCATCTCAACCTTATCCAAAAATAACCGAATTTCCTAGGATTTAGGCTCCAAAATTTCGGCCACTTTTAGGGAGTAAAGAGAATCCAAATTCAACTAGGATTGAAGCTTGAATTTACCCTTGAATCTTATCCACAAAAACCGAATTTTCCATTGAGGATTATCCTCAAAAAATTCACCCACTTTCGTTGGGATTTGGATTCAAAATTCAAGTAGGATTCTAACAAGATTATCCTCTCCAAATCCAACTCAAATTCGAATTTCAAACCTTGTGGATTTTCCACAACAAATTCGAATCCTACTTGGACTGTGATTTAAAATTTGAATTTCAAATTTCAAATTCAAATTTCAAATTCAAATTTCAAATTTCAAATTTCAAATTTCAAATTTAAATTTCAAATTCAAATTTCAAATTCGAATTTTAAATTCAAATTTCAAATTCAAATTTCAAATTCAAAATTGAAATTTCAAATTTCAAAATTCAAAATTCAAATTTCAAAATTCAAATTTCAAATTCCACAAAACGGTTGTGTTTCATATTCTTGTTCTCATGGATAATTTTCTACAACTCCAATCCAATCTCAAATAAAATCATGGCAACTTTATTTGGAGTTCGAATAATTGTGTACTCTATTATCCAAAACAAAATCTGAATCCAACCGGAGAGAATCTTGTCTACCATCCTAATCCTGTGTCATCACCATCCATGCATAATAAACTAGCCTATAGCATACACAAATCAATTTTCCAAACGTTAAGGAATTATGTGGAGCTAGTAGAGGGACTGATTGGACATATATAATCGGGCTCCCGTGATTCCATATGATCATCATTCTGTACCGAACAACTCAATCATATGATCACTAATTTCAGAGTCACACCACTATAAACCTGAAACTGAACTCCCAATTATATACCGTATTACGTAAGCCTGTGACGAGCTACCATCCAATGACCTTGTCATATATGCAAAACCCTCATATGATATCCATGATCAGCCTTAGGTCAAAGTCCGTTTAATCCTACTGATCAGGCTATCTTAAAGTTCCATTATACTACCGAATCAAGAAAATGATTATTCACCATATGTGAATAAGAAGTCATCCGCCCAGCAGACGACCCAAGGCCTTGTCCATTTTCACATTCAGTATAATGCCTTTAAGAGGATACCTTTAACTCCTCAGAGCTATGATTCCGATATCTGCAAACAAACCCTTCATCGTATACAAGTCATGCACCCAACGAACCGGTCTATAAGCTTACTACCTCTGAGACGCTTTAGCCATTGGAACATCAAAGTACACAAGTCATATACATGAAGTAGTTCATTTACTCAGGATTAAGGTTATTGCACAATGAA
This sequence comes from Antiaris toxicaria, assembly GCA_035233585.1. NCBI lineage: Eukaryota > Viridiplantae > Streptophyta > Magnoliopsida > Rosales > Moraceae > Antiaris > Antiaris toxicaria. The sequence goes on from CP141155.1 coordinate 87,961,203, forward strand.
CGTCAAAAGCAGATTGATCCACTCATAGCGGACTACGTAGATCAATCACGCTTTAGTCCCGGTCTAATATGTCACCACCGAGCAACATATCCATGTCTCTACTTGGGAGTCCAGCTCCAGACAGTCAAGACAGACCGTCCCCTCCAAGGCTTTAGACAACATAATAGTCTTAACATGAGTTAGATGCTCGGTCTAACCCCATAGACTACAGACCATAGTTTAGACTGCTAACTTTAGAACATTGTCTTCTCGCATACAAAAATCCATTGCATGCAACGTTCTAACAGTTTTAACACAAGCAGTCAGTGAGCCATATTTGCTTACATTTACTTTAACATGTAAATAAGACGAGGACAGATAGCAATGTAATGAATAACCTCTAAGTATAATTTTATTATCCAGTTCAAAATGAATACATCAAAATGTCTCTAATACTTAGGGCATTTCCTAACAGAAACAAAGGTGGGTTAACAGATAACATTTAAAAGTATGGCATAATATTCGTTTCCAAAAAAATAATCAACAATTTAAGAATACATGACATAATAATCATAACCAAAAAAAATAATCAACAATTTCGTGAAGAAAAACATTTGTAATGCAAGTTTTATTCTGCTGAGGACTTAGCGTAGCTGCAATATACGTGCCCCAATATTAAAATAATAAATCATTAAAACAACCATCATATTATGAGTGAGGACTTGTCGTAGCTATAATATACGTGCCTCGAATTTGAATTATCCTAGATCATCTCGTTACGGTCTAAATAGGCCGAACGGCCCTGCGCAGGTTTAGGGACCTTCCCCCATGGCGTCAACTTTGGGACGCACGCATCATTTATAATGATCGTGAACTAGAGCTCAATTATGTTCACCGGATTATTCAAAAAATGGTATTTACCAAGTTATATTATGCCATAAATCAAAGCACGTTTTAAAATACACATTTAATTACCAAATACGTTGCATGCGTTTATTTCATCAAAAACAATATAATAATTTCATAAATTGAAATAGCATGCCATTGATAAAACAGGGAAATTTAAAACACTTGCCTACTCCCAGAAAAGGCTAGAACGTCCTACCTCGATTATCGCACAAGCGTTACGATAACGTGATCCACAAATCCAGCAAGAATGTCAAATAAATCCTATAATCACAATATATGATCAGTCTAGGTCTAGACATAATCATCCAATCATTTTAGTGTGCCACAAAAGATTTCAAAACGTTTAATAAACCTTTGGGATTTAAAATTTGTGAAAAACTCTAAGTTAGGATATTTCTGGACATGGACAGCCTGACCTAGGCTGATTGTAAAATCAATATCAATTCATTTTTAACCCCAAAAATTATAAATTTTTAATATGTTAAACTAGACATCCGTAGCTTTAATTCCATATAATTTTTATAATTTTTAGACATCATTTGTTCATTCAATTAGGCCAAAAACCGAGGGGTTGTTTTCAAGCATAAAATCTGGGTTTCAGTTTCAGTTCAAAAACTGGCAGTTCTGTCCGCCTATATTAGAAAAATATTTTGACTGGGCAAACGGATGAGTTTGGTTCTGAAATTTTGTAGGCATTTAGGGGACATCTTGAATTAAATTTTAGGCTCAAGAATCACTCAAAAATCGTTTTTAAAACTCAAGTTATGGCTGACACAAATTTACTGTTTATATTGTAATTTTCCAGATTTCCGTTTTTCTGTGTCCGAATTTCGATTAGCCTCAAACCAATTCAATTTTCATCCAATGATCACGAAATTTTGTGGAAAACCTTATTTATATGTCATTAACACAACCCAAGAATCAAATTGGCAAAAAGCATAAAATTTACACATGTGATAATAGGGTTTTTGAAAGGGAACAAAGAGGCAAATTTTTAGGGTTTGAGAGAGAGATTCACACCTTGTTTGTGCCGCACTATTTTTGATGCTTGGTCTCCTTTTTGACTGAATTTGTGTGAGTGTTGGAGTCTTCAAAACAGTAGGGAAACAGTGGAGAAAACCATATAAAAGTTTGGATTTGAAATCAAAAGGAAAAGGAAGGAAAAAATTTTTTGATTTCTCACCTTGTTTTTGTCTCAAAGGTTGTTGAATTTTTGAGCTGCCTTTTGGTAAATTTTGTTTTCTGTTTTGGGTGTGTTTTGTGAGAGAAAATTCAGAGAGGAGAGAGGGGAAAGCTGGCCGAATTTTTTTAGGGTGAAAGGAAGGGTGAATGAGAGTTAAAAGGGGTTTTTATACTAGGTTTTTCTTTCCCTTTCTCTTCCTTGTTTGGCCGAAAATTGTAAGGGGCAAAAAGGAGAGTTTTTGTGCTGTTTTGAGGCTAGGGTTTTCTCTCTTATTTCCCCTTAAGTGGCCAAAATTATCCCTTAGTTTTTAAGGAAAAATAATTTGAATTTTAATTAAGTTTTGACTTAGCTTTTAATTCAATAAAATCTCCTTTATTTCCTACACTTTATGGCCAAATTTCTTCTTTATATCTAAGGAATGAAATTTGAATTTGAATCCTCCTTGGATTTGTGGAATTTAAATTTTAAATTAAATCCCAAGTGATGGCTGAATATTTTAGGGTTTCTTTTTGAAGTTCAAATTGTTGACTTTTTGTGATGATCAGGAAATATGCAGTATCAAGAAATTGGTTAAAATGACATTTTCTTGATATGAAACTGATATATTTAGAATCAGAATGCTCAAAATTAGTCAATTGAGAACAAAATGTAGATTTTGTTGGAAGGTACGCAGTATCAGGATAAGGGTCAAGACGACAATTTCTTGGCCCGAAACTGATATATTTGGACTTAGGATGCCCAAATTAGTCAATCAGGCACCTGACACGTTTTTCGAGACGGGGTCACACAGATCCCGAAAACTGATCGAGATGACCTCGAATGAAGTTGAAACTGATAAATTTGGATTTAGCACATCCAAATTAGTCAGTATAGCCTATTTGTATGCTCAAATTAGTTAATTGAGCACAAAGGTAATTTTTGATCGAGAATTCACAGTACCGGAAACTGGTCAAGATGACCTCAGATGAAAATAAAACTGATATATTTAGATTCAGGACGCCCAAATTAATCAGGATAGCCCATGTTGAAATTTTGGGAGAAAAAGTATATAAAGGGCAAAAAAAATCAGAAATTTCAAAAACAAGCCCATAACTTTCTCTTATTTTCTCTTTCCTCCCCTTACCCGAAAATGAACAGTAACCGACCATCGGAAATGGTGTCCTTTTTCGACACCGCCGGTGTCATCGGAAAGCTCTCACTGAGATGAGTCCAACGGCGGGTCAACTCGACGGAACGGCCGCCGCACGCGCCGCTCGAATGCTGCCGGAGCCGAGAAATTCGATCGTCGATATCTCTGCCGTCCGGCCACCGTTTGCCACGAAACCGGTCCCAAAAGTTTCGTGGTGAAGAGAGGAGCAAAACCCATGCCACCAATTGCCTCAACACTGGCGGAATCGCGTCGCCCAAGCTTCGAAAAAGTCGGTGAAACACCGCCGTGGAGCCGCCGTCGAAACGCCCGATTCCGGCCGAGTTGAAGTACGCCGTTGGTGCAGAAATGACCGCAAGGCTGAGGGGAGCAAAAGCCCTCAACCAATTTTGGGAAAAAATTCTGGCACAGCGGAGTTCCACCATCGCCGCCATGACCGTGGTTTTTGAGGGAATTTTCCGGTGATAGGGGCCTCCAAACATGAAATTGAGGCCACCAATGGATTCCTCTCGTCGAATTCTTCAAGATGGGCTACTCATTTGCCACCGTCGCCGCCGTCAACCGCCGGTCAACGGCGAGTCAACGTCGGTCAACGGCGGTCAACGGCGACCGGAGACCAAAAATTTAAGCATGGCCCGTTGGCCTATTTTCGACGTTCTGGACACATCCGCGACGTCAGAATTGCAAGAGGGAGTCTCAAAGGCAAAGAACGGAGAATTAAAGTTTGTCCACATGAAATCGAACAGTTCGTTCGATCACCAGTGGAACGATTCCGGTAGTGACTTCAGTCCCTCCATTCCTGAAATTAATGTTTTTGGAATGAGTATATATGAATTATGTATTCTACATTGTGAAATTGTAAGAAAAATGGACTATGTGTATGAAAATAGTCAAATGAGAAAAAGTGAAAAATGTAAAGATTTTTACGTAAAAAGTTGAGTTTTTACGTAAAAATATAGGCTCTGGTATAGTACGTGGTAGAATAGAACTAGGTTAGATGGTTTCGAGGCGTTTCCTAAACGCCGGGAACCCAAAAATTAAGCGGAAATGCTGCCGAAATTTTGAAAACGGCACAAAAGAGTATTTTAAGAACCGAAGGGTAAAAACATAGTCGGGATGGAAACTCGAGCCCTTTTCGTGACCTAGACCTGAGAAAGAGCATTAACGCTCGAGAGTCAGAATAGTACCACCCGAGAGTCGGTAAATAGTAAACCAAGAAATTATGGTAAATAAGGCCGTAAAAAAAAAAAATTTAGTAAAGCTCAAGAAAAATTATTTGATGATTTTTGAGCTTAGAAGATCCAGTTTAAGCAATAAAATGAGAATGATATGACTCAAAGACCCATTAGGGGCAAAATGGTAATTTTGCCAAAAGTTCAGGGTAAAATAGTAATTTTACTGAAAGTTAGCAGAAAAGTTATAAATTGGATATTAGATCCTTAAATTTATGATCGAGAAATGAAACGTAGAATTTTTACGTTTTATTAAGTTTTATATATGAAAGAAGCATGGAAAATAACCGTTATTATTTCAGTTATAGGGATCCGCGCCAGACGATATGAAGAGACGTCTGCGGACCAAGGAAGCAAGAAAAGAGATGCTAGCAAGTATTAGTAAGTTTAAATATTTAATTGACTGCAACATAAATGAACTGGTCATGTTATGTGCTATGTGTTCTATGTAGTAAGTTCGAATATTTAATTGACTGCAATATGAATAGACTATTATGTCTAAGTATGATATGTGGTAAGTTCAAATATGTGATTTGTTTGTAACATGAACTGACATGTTATGTTAGGTTTATGTTTAAGTGTTATATGGAATTCATGTCTGTTAGTGCTATATGCACTAAAGTGTGACTAACATAATTCACACTATAGAAAAGTTACATTAAGAAATAAATGATTTATGAAATACAAACGAAAGAAAAGAAACAAAAGAAAGAAAGAAAGAAAGAAAGAAAAGAAAAGAAACGAAAGAAAGAAAGGAAAAGAAAATGAACGAAAGAGAGAAAGAATGAATGAACAAACGAACGAAAAGATAAAGTAAAGAACGAGAAAGATAAGCAAGATAATAAGACTGAAAAGTTAAGGTTGGCGTACAGGCCTCCCCACTTGTGAGGTTCCCAGATAGCCTCCACCCCAGAAGTGTGGCGCTGCCTCGTTAATAATGAGGTAGTTTATGGCTTAACTTCCTGCCTCCACCCCAGTTGTGTGGCGCTGCCTCGTTAATAATGAGGTAGTTCATGGCATGACTTACTACCTATAAGGTAAGTAGTCCAGAGATGACCTTAGAGTTGATCGGTGGGTCGCTCCCCTGATCCTCTATTGGTCTGCACGCACTAGGTACGTCCAACCACGGGCCCACAAGTGAAAGATTAAGCCGATAAAGTAAAGAAAAGAAAAGAAAGAAAAACTTAGCAAAGAAAAGCTAAGAACAGAAAGTAAAGCTTAGCAAAGAAAAGCTAAGAAAAGAAAGTAAAGCTAAGAAGAGAAAAGAAAAGAAGAGAAAGTAAAGCTTAGCAAAGTAAAGCTAAGAAAAGCAAAGTAAATAAAAGAAAGTAAAGCTTAGCAAAGTAAAGCTAAGAAGAGCTAAGAAAAACTAAGAAAAGCTAGAAGAAGAAAAGAAAAGAGACAGATAAAGAGAGAAAAGAAAAGAAGGAGGTAAAACAATAGATTAGGACATGATCTACTAGAAAAAGAAAAGAAAAGAAAAGAGAGATAAATAAAGAAAGAAAAGAAAGGAAGGAGATGGATCGACAGATTAGGATATGATCCATCAGTCAAAGAAAAGAAACGGATTAGGATATGATCCATCAGTCAAAGAAAAGAAAAAGATTAGGATATGATTCATCAGCCAAAGAAAAGAAACAGATTAGGATATGATCCATCAGTGAAAGAAAAGAAAACAGATTAGGATAGGATCCACTTGTAAAAGAAAAGAAAAGAAAAGAGAGATAAATAAAGAAAGAGAAGAAAAGAAGGAGATAGATCGACAGATTAGGATATGATCCACTAGTGAAAGTAAAAAAGAAAGAAAAGAAAAGAAAGTAAAGCTAAGAAAAGCTAGAAGAAGAAAGAATGAAAGTAAACAAGCATAATGCCACTAATATGTGTGCATATGCTTAGCAAGAAAAGAAAAGAAGAAGAAAAGTATGACATGAAAGAAAGAATGAAAGTAAACAAGCATAATGCGACTAACATGTGTGCATATGCTATGTTATGCATAAATTGATATGCATAAGTCAGTTATACAATTTTAAGTGTATCTGTGATGTTTAAGCATACATTAAGTATGCTGTGTTTAAGTTGATATGTGTATACAATATTTTGTATAATGTTGAGTATGTTATGTTTAAGATGTTAAGCATATATCCTGTATGTTATGTTTAAATTATGTTATGCTAAAAGAACGTTGAGATTGTTCTCTCAATGTTAGAATATGTTATATATGAAGTTGAAAGTAAAGTATAATGTATGTTCATGTTCTGATGCCACGGTTAGTATCAGACATGTTCTGTCCAAAAGGTATGAGTTAGTATTTTGTCATGAATGTATGTTTGAACTTACTGAGCCTGTCACTCACAAGTTTGTTTATGTTGCAGGTAAGCATCCTGCACGAAGATAAGACAAGTGATGGATGACAGATGGGTTCTGCATATGCCAAGGGACTGGGTGAGGGTTATGGTACTACTATGAGTCTTCCGCTGAGCTGTTTAAAAGAGTATTAAAATGATGTTTTATAATGTAAATGAAGTTAAGGCAATGTAAAATGTTCATTATAGTAAATGTTTTATGACGGTACAGTTTCCAAGTAAAGTTTAAGAAAAGAAAAAAAAATTTATTCCATATTTTCATGTTCAAATGGGAAGTTAGAGTAAGCATGTTAAAGAAAGTATGTTAAAAGTAAGATACCAGCCATTATAGATGGTATCAAAATAAGTTAGAAACAAGTTAAAAGTAAGTTGCCGATGACCTAAGTGGTTACAGTCTATCGCAGTTGGCAACAGTGGCTGACTGTAATAGTACTGTTTAACCCTACGTAGGGCGGGCCGTCACGGGTGGTATCAGAGCAAGGTTTACGATGGGTCTAGTTTAGAGTACCACCTGTTGTCATAGGTGGTATCAGAGCAGTTTGACCATATCCCTCCTGGCACAATGCAATCCTGTTCGCCATCCAAGTAAGTTAGTTCATTTTGAATTGAGTAAATGTTTATTTATTGAAAATAAACCTTTTGTAAGGATATGACGATTAGATAATAAGATCATAAGTAGAGGCATTAAATTCCTGTACGAGTTTCAAGGATAGATAGTACTTTTACTTTAGCATTCCATGGGAATGCAGAATTGGTTTTATGCTATGCCATTGAGATGATTCTCTAGCTGTGCTCCATTGATTAAGGTAACTGGGTCCTTTTGGCTGTTAGCACTTTCCGGGAAATGCTCTCGTGTGTACCAGGATCCTTGTGACCAGGATTAGCGCTTAACTGGACCAAGTTTCGCCATACCACGATTGAGTGATTCTCTTGGAAGAGTCCAGCATTAGCCCCAGTTTCCTCATGGGCAAGCGAGGTGTCATTTCCAACATTGCCTATGTTCCCTAGAATTTCAAATTTCAAATTCGAATTTCAAATTCAAATTTCAAATTTCAAATTTCAAATTTCAAATTTAAATTTCAAATTTAAATTTCAAATTCAAATTTCAAATTCGAATTTCAAATTAAATTTCAAATTCAAAATTCAAAATTCAAATTTCAAAATCCACAAAACAGTTGTGTTTCAAATTCTTGTTCTCATGGATAATTTTCTACAACTCCAATCCAATCTCAAATAAAATCATGACAACTTTATTTGGAGTTCGAATAATTGTATACTCTATTATCCAAAACAAAATCTAAATCCAACTGGAGAGAATCTTATCTACCATCCTAATCCTGTGTCATCACCATCCATGCATAATAAACCAGCCAATAGCATACACAAATCAATTTGCCAAACGTTAAGGAATTATGTGGAGCTAGTAGAGGGACTGATTGGACATATATAATCGGGCTCCCGCAAATCCATATGATCGTCATTCTTTTACCGAACAACTCAATCATATGATCACTAATTTCAGAGTCACACCACTATAAACCTGAAACTGAACTCTCAATTATATACCGTATTACGTAAGCCTGTGATGAGCTACTATCCAATGGCCTTGTCATATATGCAAAACCCTCATATGATATCCAGGATTAGCCTTAGGTCAAAGTCCGTTTAATCCTACTGATCAGGCTATCTTAAAGTTCCATTATACTACCGAATTAAGAAAATGATTATTCACCATATGTGAATAAGAAGTCATCCGCCCAGCAGACGACCCAAGGCCTTGTCCATTTTCACATTCAGTATAATGCCTTTAAGAGGATACCTTTAACTCCTTAGAGCTATGACTCCGATATCTACAAACAAACCCTTCATCGTATACAAGTCATGCACCCAACGAACCGATCTATAAGCTTACTACCTCTGAGACGCTTTAGTCATTGGAACATCAAAATACACAAGTCATATACATGAAGTAGTTCATTTACTCAGGATTAAGGTTATTGCACAATGAACATCAAAAGCAGATTGATCCACTCATAGCGGACTACATAGATCAATCACGCTTTAGTCCCGGTCTAATATGTCACTACCAAGCAATATATCTATGCCTCTACTTGGGAGTCCAGCTCCAGACAGTCAAGACAAACCGTCCCCTCTAAGGCTTTAGACAACATAATAGTCTTAACATGAGTTAGATGCTCGGTCTAACCCCATAGACTACAGATCATAGTTTAGACCGCTAACTTTAGAACATTGTCTTCTCGCATACAAAAGTCCATTGCATACAACATTCTAACAGTTTTAACACAAGCAGTCAGTGAGCCATATTTGCTTACATTTACTTTAACATGTAAATAAAATGAGGACAAATAGTAATGTAATGAATAACCTCTATATATAATTTTATTATCCAGTTCAAAATAAATACATCAAAATGTCTCTAATGCTTAGGGCATTTCCTAACAATCTCCCACTTGCCCTAAGCCAGTAGATGTGCCATGTTTCGCATCCCCATCACCTCTACGTGCCTCTCAAAGCTTCTAGCCACCAAAGTCTTAGTAAAGGGATCGGCGATGTTGTCCTCGGACGCAATCTTATATACATTCACTTGTCCTGTCTCCACATGCCCTCTAATAATATGATATCTTCGATCGATGTGCTTGGTCCTCTTGTGGTGCCGAGATTCCCTTGTGTTGGTAATAGCCATTGTGTTATCACAGTAAAGTGTGATAGGCTTGTCAACACCCGAAATGACCTCAAGGTCTCTAAAGAACTTGCGGAGCCAAACCGCTTCTTTAGATGCCTCAGCCACAGCCACATACTCAGCTTCCATAGTAGAGTCAGTTGTGTAGCCCTGCTTCACGCTCCTCCGCACAATGGCGCCTCCTCCGAGTAAAAACACTGATCTAGATGTTGATTTTCTCGAATCCTTGCAAGTCTAGAAGTCTGAGTCCGTGTATCCTACGGGTGTTAGGTCCCCTCCAGAATACACTAGCATATAATCCCTTGTTCTCTTAAGATACTTGAGTATATGCATTACTGCTTGCCAGTGCTTGGTTCCAGGATTCGCTTGATGTCGACTCACCATACCTACTGCAAAACATATGTCTAAGCGAGTGCAAAGCATAGCATACATAAGGCTTCCTACAGCGGATGCATAAGGGACCTTACTCATATGCTCTCTTTCTTCCGATGTCTTAGGACAGTCATCCAATAAAAGAGTTAGACCGGCAATAGAAGGTTGTGAACCTTTCTTTGCCTCTTACATTGCATATTTGTCAATTATTTTATTTATGTATGAAGCTTGGGATAACACTATCATTTTGTTCTTTTGATCTCTGAAGAGACGAATGCCTAGAACATAATTAACTCCTCTCAAGTCCTTCATGTCAAACTGTTGGTGTAACCAAAGCTTGACCGATGATAAGTTCCCTACATCATTCCCAATGAGTAGTATATCATCGACATAGAGTATCAGAAAGACCACTTTTCCATCCTTAATACGTTTATAAACACAGGGTTCATCAATGTTCTGCTCAAAACCAAATGTCTTAATCGCTTGATCAAACCTCTGGTTCCATGATCGTGATGCTTGCTTTAATCCATAAATGGATCTAAGCAACTTGTAGACTTTCCTTTCTTGGCCTTTCGCTACGAACCCTTCGGGCTGTATCATATAGATACACTCTTCAAGATGGCCATTCAAGAATGCCCTCTTGACATCTATTTGCCAGATCTCGTAATCGAGAGTCACAGCAATGGACAAAAGAATACGGATAGACTTCAGCATAGCAACAGGCGAAAAGGTTTCATCGTAATCGATTCCAGCCTTTTGTGTGTACCCGTTTGCAACCAGTCTAGCTTTGAAAGTTTCCACTCTCCCTTCTGCATCCTTCTTTCTTTTGTAGACCCATTTGCATCTAATGGGTTTTATCCCATCCGGCAAATCTACAAGTTCCCAAACAGAGTTGGATTTCATAGAATCCATCTCATTGTTCATAGCCTATTTCCAAGATTTAGAATCAACATCATTTACAGCTTCATCATAGGTGACCAGATCATCCTCATGCTCATGAGCCTCGGCCTGGTATACCTCAGCATCATACATGAAGAAATTAGGTTTATTAGAAACCCTCCCACTACGACGAGGCACCCTAAATTGTTGATCGTCTGCAGGTCTTTCACCGTAACTCAGACTTGCGTCCAAGACCGAAATCTGTGGAGTAGTTCTTTCACCTGATAATTCCTCTAGCACCACTTTGCTTCGAGGCTTAAATTCATTCATGTGACTTTCCTCCAAAAATGTCGCATGGGTTGAGACAATGACCTTTTGTTCCTTCGAATTATAGAATAGACTTCCTTTAGTTCCTTTTGGATACCCTACAAACATGGATAATTCTGATCTTGGTTCCAACTTTTTCGCATCCCCATCCAGTACATGCGCCGAGTAGCCCCATATTCTCATATGTCCAAGGGAGGGCTTCTTGCCACGCCACAATTCATACGGAGTTCTAGGAATTGATTTGCTTGGAACCTGGTTCAGAATATAGCACGCCGTTTGTAAAGCATATCCCCAAAATGATAATGGCAGCGTTGAATAACTCATCATGGACCGTACCATATCCAACAAGGTCCTGTTTCTCCTTTCGGCTACACCATTCTGTTGTGGAGTACCAGGTGCAGTCAATTGGGATAATATCCCGTTCTCTACAAGATGTCCTAGAAATTCATCGGAGAGGTATTCGCCACCTCGATCAGATCAAAGTGTCTTTATAGATTTATCTAATTACTTTTCCACTTCCGCACGATACTCTTTGAACTTGTCAATGGTTTCACTCTTGCGGTGCATCAGATACACATATCCATACCTCGAGTAATCATCTATAAAAGAGACATAATACTCGAACCCTCCTCATGCTGTGATGTTCATGGGGCCACATACGTCAGTGTGCACAATTTCTAAGAGCTCCTGAGCCCTCGTACCCTTAGCTCCAAAAGACCTCTTGGTCATCTTACCCTTTAGACAAGACTCACATTGGGGAAGACGTGCCTCCTCCAGAGATTCCAGAGGACCGTCTTTCACCAATCTTTGAATCCTATCCTGATTAATATGACCAAGTCTTAAATGCCAAAGATATGCCTTGTTAGAGTGAGAAACTTTCAACCTTTTAGAGTTATCTATTAATTCAGTGTTAAGCAGTGAGTACATCTTTGGTTTGATCAAATATAGATTTCCATCCATAACAGATAAAAGACTTATTTCTATGAATATCAACTCTTTTACTAAAAGAAACTGAATAAGAATCCTTGATTAAACAAGCTACCGATATAAGGTTCCTCCTAAAATTAGGAACATAAAAATAGTCTTTCAATAAAATAAACCTAAATTGATCAAAATAAAGGTAAATTTCTCCCACTACCTTAGCCACCACCAAGCTGCTGTCTCCAGTTCGCAACGAGAGGCTCCTATCATGTAGACTTCTCGTTTCCACGAACCCCTGCATAGAAACACAAACATGATTAGAGGCACCCGAATCAATGACCCAAGTGTCTTTCGATTCTTTCACCAAATACGCTTCCAAGTAATGAATTTCCTTACCTTCCTTGCCCTTGACGGCTAGGAATTCCCAGCAAGCCTTCTTAAAGTGACCTACCTTCCCACAATGGAAGCATTTGGACTTTTTAGGGTCCTTTGGCTTCTTGTTCTTCTTTTTCTTTTTCCCATCCGAGACAGGAGGATTAGAAGAACTAGAAGCCACTTGCTTCTTATTTGGCCTCTTCCTCTTCCGTGAGGGATTGGAAGATTCTGCCAAATTGGCCTCCCCTTTAGGTCGGACCGCATCCTCATCCCTGATCATCCGTTCATAAGCCTGTAGTTGCTTCATGAGCTCGGTTAGTCCTAACTCCTTTGTCGCCAGATTATATGCGGCCTTAAACCCCACAAAATCTTTAGATAGAGTCTTGAACACCATCTCGATCTGGGTGTTGTAGTCTAACTCAGCACCATTCTCATCAGCCTCAGCGAAGAATCCGATTAGAATGATCATATAGTCCTTCACCGGAGTACTCGCCTTTTGCTTAAAGTTCATAATACTGGTGATAGCGGACTGTCGAGCCAATTTTTCTTGACCTCCGAACATGTCCTCCAGATTTTCCATGATCTCCCCAGCAACTTGATAAGTCTCATGCTTCTTTTGTAAAGCACTCGTCATGCTAGCAAGGATGTAGCATCGAGCTATCTCATTGGATTCTCTCCAACGATTATAGGCAACCGGGACCTCCTCAAGTGGTGTGTCAGGTTTGGGCCCAGGTGGGCATGGTTCATCCAGTACGAACTTGTGTCTCTCGCAGCTGAGAACTATTAATAGAATTCTTTTCCAATCTTTATAATTATCGCCATTCAGCTTATTTTCAGTAAGTATTGAAATAAGGGGTGTCGGTGACATTTTGAACTGAAATAAAATTATACTAGACATCATTACAAAGCCTAAGCAAATATACAGATAATTTAGCAAATAAAACATACAAGTATGTTCCTACATGAAACTTGAAAAACATGTAGCATTGCAACGGTAATTCTCAGCACCTATTGCCCCAAGCCACCGAGGGGTGGTCATGAAAACAAATAGCTGGAACATGGACCCCGTCCAATTAATATATGTTGCCTTAAATCCTTCAAGGTTAAGATATATATTAATAACCGCTTATTTGGCCACCAGTTTAGTTAACAGAACTTCTAGGGAAGGTTAATAACTAAACGAGTATTGGGTGTATAACCATTGTTTACATAGCCCGATCCATGTCCTACCAAGCCAACGAGGGGTGGTCATGAATAAGATCGTACCCGAACACGTTTTCTACATAGGAGATCCAATCTAGTATACCGGCGGCGGTAAACACCTATCGAGGGGTGTGGTCAGGGCAGAACTGACGCGAGGCGTTACCATTCTTTCACATATGGATCAACAATGGAGGCCGTGGGTTTTTGTTTGAAACCCTCTCCCACTCAATATTTTGAAAAACATGCAAGTTTTGACAAATTATGTATGATCAATATAGTATGAGCGACACTCACTTATCCTATATGACATGTTATCAAATATGCATATAAGACATCCATCAATGCATATTTATACATCCATGACATATCACAGAAAAAATAATTGACAGAATAACCAAGCCATAGTTCCATCCTGGAACAAAGAAAATAAAGATTACAAAATTTCATCCAAAGCATTCTTTGGGTCTTGAATTTTGTTCCGTCTTCTTGTATCCATCTTTATGTAGCCTCTCTATTTATTTCTCATTCCAAGAATCATTTAAAATTTAAACCTCCAAAAATTTAAATTTTAAATTCAAATTCCAAATTCGAATTTCAAATTTAAATTTCAAATTCAAATTTTAAACAATTTTAAACATCATGCGTAATAATATGTAATTTCAAAAATTTCAAATTTTCAATTACATATTTTTAAACATGATTTAAAATTAAATCTCAAATTTAAAAATCAAAATTTTTTGATTTTTTAAGACCGTCGCACCGCCGCCCCCGAAGGTGGCAGCCGCCGTGGGCAGCCATCAGCCCCGGAGGGGCTAGTAGCCCACGGCCGCCCCTAATGTGCAGCCTTGCCGGGCTGCAGGCCAAGCCTGCAGCGCCAGGCTGCACGCCCAGGCTGCGGCCAGCCTTTGGTAGGCCACAGCCACCCTCAGCTGCAGGCCAAGCCTGCGACCGTGGGTGGTTATGGCCTGCAAAGGGGCTGCAGCAGCCCCATCCTGCCCGAGGGCAGGGGCTGCAGCAGCCCCATCCTGCCCGAGGGCAGGGGCTGCAGCCCCACCAAGGCCTGTCGGCCTATCCCGAGGGGTCATGTCTCGATTTTCATGCCATATTCCAATTTACCTATTAGGATCTCCAAAAATTAACTTGAATCCCAATTAAATTGAAATTTTCCACACAATCAAAATTTCAATCTTTAAATCAAATTTAACTTTTGGGAAAAATAAATTACGGCCTTTAGTCTTCAATCTCCTCCAAGAATAATTACATAAAATTTCCTAAACCGTTTCCGGTGTACAAAATTCTAACCATAATAATTCTAAGAGACAAAAATTAAAATCCATGGGAAAATTACAGTGTTAATAAACTGCTCCCATGGTTACATAAAAAATTCCTAGATACAATTTTTCTAAATTCTAAGGAACCATAACCGGCATAAACAAGCATGCTTATAATAATTTAGAAAATTAAAATAGCCACATACTTTATACATAATCCATGATAACAACATAAAGGAACCCTAGAATGCCACTCTCAAAATATCAAATCCATACATAAATAAAAAGACTAAGTAATTGTCTAATTTATGTACATGGCATAGTCATGAGATGGCTCTGATATCAATTGTAGGAAAATAATTGGGTAAAACGTATCAGAGTGGCGCAGCGGAACAATAAAAATTTTTAGATCCTTAAATATCTCATGATGCCATATACAATAAACCAATAACAATTAAAACTCATACCTCAAGGACGCCAATCTGTAGGGGGAGAATGACCAGAGGCTTCAACCAACTAGCCTTCTCTACTATTCTCCAATTCCCGAATGGCTGAGTATGTGGGCACTCTGAACCTCGATCGATATGCTAGCATTGCTAGTCTTCTTCCGACCACCCAGATCTCTAAAGAACTTATTGTCACGAGGAGCTGTGCAACAATAAGCCTACTCACTTGAGAGTCTGTGGTCTAAGAGAACTGGAGTGGCAGGACCTCTATTTAAAGACCTGCATGAGGTGATTCTTTGAATTCGAATTGGACTAGGAAAAGATATTCTCCCTTATCCATAACCATAAAATCTAAATTTTCCAAGGGAGAATCCCAACAATAAAATTTGGCCATTATGGGATAAATCCAATCCAAATCTAAACAAGATTTCAACTAGAATTTTATCTCCCTTTTTCAACCAAAAAATCCAAAATTTCCTAGGAGAAAATCTCCTAAAATTTTCGGCCACTTTTAGGATAAGGGAGAATCAAAATTCTACTAGTATTTTCAAGCTTGAATCTTATCTCATCCTTATCCAAAATAACAGAATTATCCTAGGAGATTTTCTCCATAATTTCAGCCACTTTTCAGGGAGGAGAGAATCCAAATTCAACTGGGATTGAAACTTGAATTTTTCCCTTGAACCTTATCCACAAAAACCAAAATTCTATTGAGGATATTCCTCAAAATTTCGTCCACTATTTGTTAGAATTTGGATTCAAAATTCAACTAGGATTCTAACAAGATTATCCTCTCCAAATCCAACTCAAATTCGAATTTCAAACTTTGTGGATTTTCCACAACAAATTCGAATCCCACTTGGACTGTGATTCAAAATTTGAATTTCAAATTTCAAATTCGAATTTCAAATTCAAATTTCAAATTTCAAATTCAAATTTCAAATTCAAATTTCAAATTCGAATTTCAAATTCAAAATTCAAAATTCAAATTCAAATTTCAAATTCGAATTTCAAATTCAAATTTCAAATTCAAAATTCAAATTCAAAATTTAAATTTCAAATTTCAAAATTCAAATTTCAAAATCCACAAAACAATTGTGTTTCAAATTCTTGTTCTCATGGATAATTTTCTACAACTCTAATCCAATCTCAAATAAAATCATGGCAACTTTATTTGGAGTTCGAATAATTGTGTACTCTATTATCCAAAACAAAATCTGAATCCAACCGGAGAGAATCTTCTCTACCATCCTAATCCTGTGTCATCACCATCCATGCATAATAAACTAGCCAATAGCATACACAAATCAATTTGCCAAACGTTAAGGAATTATGTGGAGCTAGTAGAGGGACTGATTGAACATATATAATCAGGCTCCCGCAAATCCATATGATCATCATTCTTTTACCGAACAACTCAATCATATGATCACTAATTTCAGAGTCACACCACTATAAACCTGAAACTGAACTGTGGGCGACCCCTCTAGCTTAGGTCGTCCACCTTATCTTGCTTGCTTTCTTTATTCTTTGCTTAGTCTTACTTAGCTTGCTTGTCTCTATAACTTTCTTCTCCTTAGGGTTTAAAAGATTTGTTCTTGAAAAACTAGGAATATTTTTTTTTTCTTTTTAAACTGGACTGGATGAAACTACTGATTCTTGAAAATTGTGTATACATAAATATATACGTACTACTTAATACTTTTTGTTTTTCCAAAATATATTTTTGAAGTCTTGTTACTTTAAAGTACGTAAAAATAGAAACATACTTTTAAGCTTGTTTCACTACTTTACATACTACACTCTTGTCTTGTCTTTATACATATATCTCACTATTACACTTCCTTTCTTTTACACCTTGAGTACAGCGGAATTCTGCGAAACGGAACCATAACCCGTCCATGACATCGCTGGGATCTGCCTGTCAGTCCGCTACTCTTGTTTCATCTTGCTGATTGCTTTCCTTTATTACCTACAGCACGAATAGACTAATGAGCTAAAGCTCAGTAAGTACAAACATACATACAAGTAAATAAGCTGAATACACCACTCTAGGGTTAGTCAACTTAGGACCAATTATTTTCTTTAGTCCTATACTACTTGTTCTTTCTATTCTATTTCTTTCTTTTCTTTGCTTTACTTCTTCTGCTTAATCTTTCACTTGTGGGCCCGTGGTTGGACGTACCTGGTGCGCGCAGACCAATAGCGGATCAGGGGAGCGACCCACCGATCAACCCTAAGGTCATCTCTGGACTACTGACCTTATAGGTAGTAAGTCATGCCATGAACTACCTCATTATTAACGAGGCAGCGCCACACTTCTGGGGTGGAGGCAGGAAGTTAAGCCATAAACTACCTCATTATTAACGAGGCAGCGCCACACTTCTGGGGTGGAGGCTATCTGGGAACCTCACAACTGGGGAGGCCGGTACGCCAACCTTAACTTTTAAGTCTTATTATTTGACTTAACTTATTTCTCTTTTCTTTTTCTAATCTTGCTTACTATTCTCGTGAACATGTTAGTATCATGTCACAACTGAATAGCTTAAATGTGTATATATATATAACACAACTTTATGGTAAGTCCATTCGTGAGTAGACAATTAAATGTCTGTACTTACCTTATCAATCTCTTCTCTTCTTCTCTCTAGGATCTTTGATCGCCCTCCTTGTAGGTCGATTTTTGGATCCTACAGACAAACTTTGTCTGTTAATTTCATTTCCATTTAAAGCTTTTATTTTTCATTAAAAAGCTTAAATAGAACCTATTTACAACTTTTTGGGCTTTATTTATCATTTTCCCAATTTTTCCCAACTTTTGCAAAATTACGATTTTGCCCCTATATTTTGGCAAAATTGCAGTTTTGCCCCTGACGGAATTTTATTGATCCAGACTGCATTTTTGGCCCTCAGGAACTTTTCTGACTCTTTTCTAATCATTACCGGGTTCGTTTCTATTATATTTCCACTTTTCACTTTCCCGACCCTCGGGAAGCACTATTCTGACCCTTACGTCGGTTTAGTGATTTTCTATCGTTTCGGAGCCTCAAATGGACGTTTTACTAGTATTTAAAACGTTCATCTAGACTTTCCCGACCTAGGTCTCCGAGACTCGGATTTTCCGTACCCGACTCGGACCTTTATTTCATTTCCAAAAACGCCCCCCCCTCGGGGTTGGTTTTTCCGTTTCACTCTCATTTTACATTTTTAGGGGTCGGTCTACTATTCACGAACCACCCCTTAGGTTTTCCTTATTCAATTCTCCGTTAGGGACTCGGGTTTCCGACCCGACCCTAAACTTTTATTTTTAATTCCTATTTTACCCCGAAAGCCGTTTTCGAAATTTCGGCAGCATTTCGGCGTAATTTTAAGGCTTCCGGCGTTAGGTACGCCTCGAACCATATGTACCTGCCACGTACTATACCACAAGCCTATTTTATGTAAAAGTTTTCTAAACTTTTACATAAAAGCTCACAAATTCCAATTTCACATTTTTAACCGCATTACAAAATTTTTTTACAATTTTGCCCTTAGTTTTGGTTTCGGTTTTCACCACCAAACCGAACCGAAATTTCTCAAACTTTTCAACCACTTGTTAGGCTATTAAATGCCATTTTTCTAACACTTTTCAAGCCCATTTTCTTGTTCTTTTCAACCAAATTTCTTAGGGTTTTACCCTTGTATAACCCACGGCCATTGAATGCTAAACATGTCAAACATTTTTGTTTCATTCTTTCAATCAAAATTTCATCATTTACATCATAAAATGCATGATTTCAATTAACCAAACATCATATGAAACATGCAAAATTTTTCTTCCAAACTATTAGGAAACCCACGGCCACTTTGAAATAAATGAACACCAAAATTTTTCCAAGCTTTTCCATAGTGAAATTCATGCTTTATTCTTAACAAAACATAAGTTAAAAGCATGTTAACACATAAATCACACAAATTTCTCATTGCTTACCAATGGTAACCCACGGATTTTCCTTTGGAAAACCAACCAAAAATTGGTTTTTCTTTAAACCAATTGCATGGTTTTCTTCCTCATTACACCCTTAACAAAACCCAACATCAACTTAATGAAAAACACCCAAAATTTTTCCATCTTAATTCACTATTCACCCCACGGATTTCCTAAAGAAAAACCATGAAAAATTTCAATCCAAGGGAAGTTAACTTGTTCACTTTCTTCCTTTGTCTTCAAGTGATGTTTTGCCACACTTTTTGTATAGAAAACTTGAAGAAATTAATTGATTTTCCTTTGGTCACCCACGGCTCCCATGGAAGAAAAAGCTTAGCAAATTTTTCTCTTGTTTTGCTTGAAAATTGGCTTCGGTCTTTTGATACAAAAGTGGCCGACTTATGCATGGAAGAAAGCCAATTAATTTGGCTCTAAACCAATCAATTTTCAACACCTTTCCACCTAATTCTTTCTCCATTTTTAAAAAATTAAAAAGGTATATTTTTGGCCAAATCTTGGCCTTTAGATCAAAAAGCAAATGAATCATGGCCATTCATCCTACCTAACACCAATTTCTTTCCATTTCTTAAATGGATTTATAATGTCATAATTACTAAAGTGAAAGTTGACTTTGACTTTCACTATTCACATTAATTCGACTACTTTTTGACCGATGCCGGTTCGAGTCGAAATTTTCCTGAAATCTTCCCGGCGTGTTCCTGAGGTCTCCTGTGCAGTCGGATCAACTTAATCTGCTTCCGTTTGATCAAAATCAATCCCGAAAGTTTACCGTCTTTTATTGGCTCGGTTAGGGTTTTCAATGCCGGTTTTGGCACCGTTTCACCCGTTTCAACTCAGTGAATTTTTCCAACACTGAATTTTTACTCGTCGGTATTGTTAGAACATTTTAATATATTCTAAACAATACAAATACATCTATTTCACTCTTTAAATAGTACAAATTATTATATACATATATTTGTACTTTTCTTACTGTGCTCTTACTTTGACTTGCCATATTCTTATCTTTATACTGTTCAGATACCGAAACTACTCCTTTTTGAGCGTTTTGGGCCTGAATTCACTTTCTTACTCATATACTTTATTCTCTACTTATTTTTGGAGATTTTAATTTCCTCCAAAACATTTATTTATTTCTATTAACACTATAATTTGTCTAATTACAACCATAGTGTTTCTTTACATTCTTACTTACAGAACTCATAGAAAACCCTAGATTAAACTAGGTCACACCGCTAAAATTCTCTGGTCGTCACATTCACCCCTCCTTAAAAATTTTCGTCCTCGAAAATCAGAACAGGTGGGGATATTTGGCCCTCATCTCATCTTCTCTTTCCCACGTGGCCTCTTCTATATTATGATTTTTCCATAGAACTTTGACCAGCGGGATGCTTTTATTTCTTAGTATCTTCTCTTCTCGAGCAAGTATTTGCACTGGTTGCTCTTCGTAAGAGAGATCCTCTCGAACTTGGATTGGCTCATAATCTAGGACATGTGAAGGGTCCGAGATATACTTTCTTAGCATAGATACATGAAAGACATTATGCACTGAAGATAATTCCAGTGGCAAAGCTATCTTATAGGCTACTTTCCCAACCCGGCTAATAATTGGGAAAGGTCCTATGTATCTTGGGCTCAGCTTTCCTTTCTTTCTAAAACGCATGACACCTTTCATTGGTGCTACTTTTAAGAATACGAAGTCACCCTCGTTAAACTCTAGGAATCTTCGTCTTTTATCTGCGTAGCTTTTCTGACGACTTTGTGCAGTTTTCATTCTCTGCTGAATCTTTTGGACCGCGTCTATCGTTTCTTGGATAAACTAGGTTTTATGAAGTTCTTTCTCCCTGAGTTCATACCAATGAATGGGAGATCTACACTTTCGTCCATATAATGCCTCATAAGGAGCCATCCCGATGGACGCTTGATAGCTGTTGTTGTAGGAGAATTCTATCAACGGCAGCTTCTTGTTCCAGGCTCCCTTGAAATCTAAAATACAAGCACGAAGCATGTCTTCTAGCGTTTGGATCGTACGCTCAGACTGTCCGTCAGTCTACGGATGAAATGCAGTGCTGAATCTTAGTTCGGAGCCCATTGCCTCTTGTACACTTTTCCAGAATTTGGATGTGAGCCGACTGTCACGATCTGACACTATTGTTGTCGGTATTCCATGTAATCTCACAATGTTGGAAATGTACAATTCTGCGAATTTCTCTAATGTGTATGTCATCTTTACGGGTATAAAGTGAGCAGATTTGGTCAATCGATCCACCACTACCCATATCATGTCAAATCCTTCACTTGTCTTGGGTAGCCCGACCACGAAATCCATGGTTACGTGCTCCCACTTCCACTCTGGAATCTCTAATGGTTGCAGCTCTCCGGCTGGCCGCTGATGCTCTGCTTTGACTCTTTGACATGTTAAGCAGCTGCTGATGTGTTTAACAATGTCATTCTTCATCTTTTTCCACCAAAAGTGCTGCTTTAGATCCTGATACATTTTCGTACTGCCCGGATGCACTGAATATGGAGTGTCATGGGCCTCTGTCAGGATTCTTTTCTTCAAAACTTCTTCATCTGGTACACAGATTCTTCCTTGGAAGAGTAAAGTTCCATCTTTGGAGAGGTGGAACTCTGACCTATCATTCCTAGAGGCTTCTTCTTTAAGCCTCTTAAAAGCAGCATCTAGCTCTTGAGCCTCTTTAATCTCCTCAAGAATTGTTGGTTTGAGTTGCATTGCCGCTAATTTTCCTAAAATTATCTCTACTCCTAACAAGGAGATCTCATGTTGAAGTGGCTTGGGCAACTTATCGATGGCTATTTGCTCTGGCATCGTTGATTTACGACTCAACGCGTCTGCTACTCTGTTTGCCTTACCGGGGTGATATAAGATCTCACAATCGTAATCTTTTACCAACTCCAGCCATCTTCTTTGTCTCATGTTAAGCTCTTTCTGAGTAAAGAAATACTTTAAGCTCTGGTGGTCGGTGAAAATTCTGCACCGAACTCCATATAGGTAATGTCGCCATATCTTCAAAGCAAATACGACGGCTGCTAACTCCAAATCATGAGTCGGATAGTTCTTTTCATGCTCTTTGAGTTGTCTTGATGCATAGGCTATTACTTTTCCATCCTGCATCAGCACAGCTCCTAGACCTGTCCTGGAGGCATCGCTATAAATGTCGAAGTCTCCTTCATCCTTTGGAATTGTGAGAATTGGAGCACTGGTCAACCGATTCTTCAACTCTTGAAAGCTTTCTTCACACTTCTTTGTCCACTCGAACTTCTTCTCTTTGCGTGTGAGAGCAGTGAGAGGGGCAGCTAATCTGGCAAATCCCTCTACAAATCTCCGATAATAGCCCGCTAATCCGAGAAAACTCCGGATCTCGGTCACATTCTTTGGAGGAGACCACTTGCTTACCGCTTCGATCTTTGTTGGGTCTACTGAAATTCCATCTTTGGAAACGACATGTCCTAAAAAGTGGACCTTACCTAGCCAAAATTCACATTTGGAGAACTTTGCATATAGCCGATGCTCCTTTAGAGTGCGTAACACAATCCGAAGATGCTTCTCATGCTCCTTCCAATCTTTCGAGTATATAAGGATGTCATCGATAAACACAATGACAAACTGGTCTAAAAATTCCTTGAATACTCGATTCATCAGATCCATAAAAGCGGCTGGTGCATTCGTTAATCCAAAAGGCATAACGAGAAATTCGTAGTGCCCATACCGTGTTCGGAACGCGGTCTTTGGAATGTCTCTTTCTTTAATTTTTAACTGATGATAGCCGGATCGAAGATCAATCTTCGAGAAGACGGTGGCTCCTTTTAGCTGGTCGAATAAATCATCGATCCTTGGTAGAGGATATTTATTCTTGATCGTGACTTTGTTGAGCTCACGATAATCTATGCACATTCGGAGGGTTCCATCCTTTTTCTTCACGAAGAGAACTGGAGCTCCCCACGGTGAATAACTAGGCCGTATAAAACCTTTCTCTAACAACTCCTTCAGCTGAGCTTGTAATTCTTTAAGCTCGGCCGGTGCCATTCTGTAAGGGGCCTTTGAAATCGGAGACGTTCCTGGCAGCAACTCGATTTCGAAGGTAATCTCTCGATCAGGAGGAAGTCCTGGTAATTCTTCTGGAAATACCTCCACGAACTCGTTGATCACTGGTACCTCGTTCGGTTGTAGTTCTACCTTCTTGGTGGTGTCCTTGACATAAGCTAGATATCCAGTACAGCCACTAGATATCAGCTTTCTTGCCCGCAGGGAACTGATCAGCATTTTTGACTGCTTCTGAGAATGCCCTTGATACTCAAACTGGTCTTTTTCTCCAGACTGAAACACTACTTTTCGTCGTCGACAGTCAATGGTCGCTTGATATTTTGCAAGGAAATCCATTCCAACGATAACGTCATAATCGACTAACTCTAAGACGACTAAGTCGACGTACAACTCCCTATCAGCAACAATTACTGGCACGTGACGTAACCAGTAATCAGATAATAATACCTCACCAGACGGTAAGGTGGTTTTAAATACTTGGCCAATTTTATCCTTGGCATGACTAACTCTTTCTACAAAGCTAAGTGAGGCAAATGAATGCGATGCACCAGAGTCAAATAAAATAAGCGTAGGGCTTTGGGCGACAAGAAGCTGACCTGTCACCACATTCGAGGTGCCTGCCTCTACATCTTCCCTGGTGTAGGCTAATAGATGTGCCTCGGTCTTTGGTATATTCTCCTGGCCTCCAGGTTGAGTATGCGATCCTTGTATAGCATGGACCTGGCTCGTCTGTCGGGACTGAAAGGATCCCGGCTGGTTCTGTGGGTTGGATGGGCAGACTCTAGCATAATGGCCTTCTCTACCACAAACGTAGCATGCGGTATTCCCCAGCTTGCACTCGCCCTTGTGCAGTCTTCCACATTTTGGGCATGGCTGTCGGTTCTGTACTCCTTCTAGGCCTTGCCTTTGCTGAGTGTTGCGAGTGTTTTGGCCCCAATTTTCATTTGGGTTTCCCTTTCGCTTATTAGTATTTTGCTGGTTCTGGTTATTTTTCTGACCAGGCTTCATTCCTTGACCAGATTTATTACTTTGGCCAGCTTGGTTGTTCTTCTGAGTCTGCTTCACAAGATCTCTTTCTTTCTTCTTCTCCTCCCAGACTTTTGTTCTTTCTTCCTTAACTCGGTTCAGACGATTCTCGGCCCTCATAGCTCTGCTTACACAGTCCGCTACAGTGGTTGGCAGGGTCTCGCCACTTTCCACATTTAGGGCTATATCTTGTCGGAACATATTGATCATCCTCCGTACCCGCTCTTCTTCTGTGGGTACCAAATGTGGACACAGTCGAGCTAATCTGTCGAATTTACGACAGGCTTCGGTCACTGTCATCTCGCCTTGCCTCAGCTCATCGAACTCTCTTTGTTGAGCTCGTAGGGTGTCAAGGTTGAAATACTTCCTGTTAAATTCTCCCAGGAAGTCATTCCAGGTCATCCTTCTAACGTCCCTTCGCATCTTTACTGTCTCCCACCAATAACGAGCATCCTTCATTAATATGCAGGAGGCGCAAAGGACCTTTTCTTGGTCTGTTAGGTCCATAAACTCAAAAATGGTCTGTAGTGAAGCTAACCACTCTTCAGCCTCTAAGGGTTCTATAGATCCCTCAAACTCTTTTGGCTTCATCTTCCGGAATCGTTCATACAATGATCCCTGGTTGGCTCCAGCTCGGGCACCTATTGCTACTTCAGGTACCATTCGGACTGGTGGTGCTACTGGTTCAGGAGCTGGTTGTGGCTCCGGTACTGGTGCTTGAGGTGGAGGGAAATTCGCTTGGGCCCCATTCCTCTGTTCCAGTAGCTCTTGCAGTCTCTGGTTCTGTGTTTCTTGTGCCTCTAGCTGAGCTTGTATGTTGGCTAGGACAGCGGCTAAGTCTGCTTCTTGAGCTTGCTCAGCTCGTGTGCGAACCATGTTGCTGTGTCTGACCTATAACAATAGCGACATGGTTTAGTGCTAAATTAGATATTGATTATCTAAAATTAACTTACTTGGACTGAGCAGGTGCAGATGCTGAGATGTCATGGAAGGTTGATAGTAGAACCGCTCGCTCTGATACCAACTCTTGTGGGCGACCCCTCTAGCTTAGGTCGTCCACCTTATCTTGCTTGCTTTCTTTATTCTTTGCTTAGTCTTACTTAGCTTGCTTGTCTCTATAACTTTCTTCTCCTTAGGGTTTAAAAGATTTGTTCTTGAAAAACTAGGAATATTTTTTTTTTTCATTTTAAACTGGACTGGATGAAACTACTGATTCTTGAAAATTGTGTATACATAAATATATACGTACTACTTAATACTTTTTGTTTTTCCAAAATATATTTTTGGAGTCTTGTTACTTTAAAGCACGTAAAAATAGAAACATACTTTTAAGCTTGTTTCACTACTTTACATACTACACTCTTGTCTTGTCTTTATACATATATCTCACTATTACACTTCCTTTCTTTTACACCTTGAGTACAGCGGAATTCTGCGAAACGGAACCATAACCCGTCCATGACATCGCTGGGATCTGCCTGTCAGTCCGCTACTCTTGTTTCATCTTGCTGATTGCTTTCCTTTATTACCTACAGCACGAATAGACTAATGAGCTAAAGCTCAGTAAGTACAAACATACATACAAGTAAATAAGCTGAATACACCACTCTAGGGTTAGTCAACTTAGGACCAATTATTTTCTTTAGTCCTATACTACTTGTTCTTTCTATTCTATTTCTTTCTTTTCTTTGCTTTACTTCTTCTGCTTAATCTTTCACTTGTGGGCCCGTGGTTGGACGTACCTGGTGCGCGCAGACCAATAGCGGATCAGGGGAGCGACCCACCGATCAACCCTAAGGTCATCTCTGGACTACTGACCTTATAGGTAGTAAGTCATGCCATGAACTACCTCATTATTAACGAGGCAGCGCCACACTTCTGGGGTGGAGGCAGGAAGTTAAGCCATAAACTACCTCATTATTAACGAGGCAGCGCCACACTTCTGGGGTGGAGGCTATCTGGGAACCTCACAACTGGGGAGGCCGGTACGCCAACCTTAACTTTTAAGTCTTATTATTTGACTTAACTTATTTCTCTTTTCTTTTTCTAATCTTGCTTACTATTCTCGTGAACATGTTAGTATCATGTCACAACTGAATAGCTTAAATGTGTATATATATATAACACAACTTTATGGTAAGTCCATTCGTGAGTAGACAATTAAATGTCTGTACTTACCTTATCAATCTCTTCTCTTCTTCTCTCTAGGATCTTTGATCGCCCTCCTTGTAGGTCGATTTTTGGATCCTACAGACAAACTTTGTCTGTTAATTTCATTTCCATTTAAAGCTTTTATTTTTCATTAAAAAGCTTAAATAGAACCTATTTACAACTTTTTGGGCTTTATTTATCATTTTCCCAATTTTTCCCAACTTTTGCAAAATTACGATTTTGCCCCTATATTTTGGCAAAATTGCAGTTTTGCCCCTGACGGAATTTTATTGATCCAGACTGCATTTTTGGCCCTCAGGAACTTTTCTGACTCTTTTCTAATCATTACCGGGTTCGTTTCTATTATATTTCCACTTTTCACTTTCCCGACCCTCGGGAAGCACTATTCCGACCCTTACGTCGGTTTAGTGATTTTCTATCGTTTCGGAGCCTCAAATGGACGTTTTACTAGTATTTAAAACGTTCATCTAGACTTTCCCGACCTAGGTCTCCGAGGCTCGGATTTTCCGTACCCGACTCGGACCTTTATTTCATTTCCAAAAACGCCCCCCCCTCGGGGTCGGTTTTTCCGTTTCACTCTCATTTTACATTTTTAGGGGTCGGTCTACTATTCACGAACCACCCCTTAGGTTTTCCTTATTCAATTCTCCGTTAGGGACTCGGGTTTCCGACCCGACCCTAAACTTTTATTTTTAATTCCTATTTTACCCCGAAAGCCGTTTTCGAAATTTCGGCAGCATTTCGGCGTAATTTTAAGGCTTCCGGCGTTAGGTACGCCTCGAACCATATGTACCTGCCACGTACTATACCACAAGCCTATTTTATGTAAAAGTTTTCTAAACTTTTACATAAAAGCTCACAAATTCCAATTTCACATTTTTAACCGCATTACAAAATTTTTTTACAATTTTGCCCTTAGTTTTGGTTTCGGTTTTCACCACCAAACCGAACCGAAATTTCTCAAACTTTTCAACCACTTGTTAGGCTATTAAATGCCATTTTTCTAACACTTTTCAAGCCCATTTTCTTGTTCTTTTCAACCAAATTTCTTAGGGTTTTACCCTTGTATAACCCACGGCCATTGAATGCTAAACATGTCAAACATTTTTGTTTCATTCTTTCAATCAAAATTTCATCATTTACATCATAAAATGCATGATTTCAATTAACCAAACATCATATGAAACATGCAAAATTTTTCTTCCAAACTATTAGGAAACCCACGGCCACTTTGAAATAAATGAACACCAAAATTTTTCCAAGCTTTTCCATAGTGAAATTCATGCTTTATTCTTAACAAAACATAAGTTAAAAGCATGTTAACACATAAATCACACAAATTTCTCATTGCTTACCAATGGTAAACCACGGATTTTCCTTTGGAAAACCAACCAAAAATTGGTTTTTCTTTAAACCAATTGCATGGTTTTCTTCCTCATTACACCCTTAACAAAACCCAACATCAACTTAATGAAAAACACCCAAAATTTTTCCATCTTAATTCACTATTCACCCCACGGATTTCCTAAAGAAAAACCATGAAAAATTTCAATCCAAGGGAAGTTACCTTGTTCACTTTCTTCCTTTGTCTTCAAGTGATGTTTTGCCACACTTTTTGTATAGAAAACTTGAAGAAATTAATTGATTTTCCTTTGGTCACCCACGGCTCCCATGGAAGAAAAAGCTTAGCAAATTTTTCTCTTGTTTTGCTTGAAAATTGGCTTCGGTCTTTTGATACAAAAGTGGCCGACTTATGCATGGAAGAAAGCCAATTAATTTGGCTCTAAACCAATCAAATTTCAACACCTTTCCACCTAATTCTTTCTCTATTTTTCAAAAATTAAAAAGGTATATTTTTGGCCAAATCTTGGCCTTTAGATCAAAAAGCAAATGAATCATGGCCATTCATCCTACCTAACACCAGTTTCTTTCCATTTCTTAAATGGATTTATGATGTCATAATTACTAAAGTGAAAGTTGACTTTGACTTTCACTATTCACATTAATTCGACTACTTTTTGACCGATGCCGGTTCGAGTCGAAATTTTCCTGAAATCTTCCCGGTGTGTTCCTGAGGTCTCCTGTGCAGTCGGATCAACTTAATCTGCTTCCGTTTGATCAAAATCAATCCTGGAAGTTTACCGTCTTTTATTGGCTCGGTTAGGGTTTTCAATGTCGGTTTTGGCACCGTTTCACCCGTTTCAACTCAGTGAATTTTTCCAACACTGAATTTTTACTCGTCGGTATTGTTAGAACATTTTAATATATTCTAAACAATACAAATACATCTATTTCACTCTTTAAATAGTACAAATTATTATATACATATATTTGTACTTTTCTTACTGTGCTCTTACTTTGACTTGCCATATTCTTATCTTTATACTGTTCAGATACCGAAACTACTCCTTTTTGAGCGTTTTGGGCCTGAATTCACTTTCTTACTCTTATACTTTATTCTCTACTTATTTTTGGAGATTTTAATTTCCTCCAAAACATTTATTTATTTCTATTAACACTATAATTTGTCTAATTACAACCATAGTGTTTCTTTACATTCTTACTTACAGAACTCATAGAAAACCCTAGATTAAACTAGGTCACACCGCTAAAATTCTCTGGTCGTCACATGAACTCTCAATTATATACCGTATTACGTAAGCCTGTGACAAGCTACTATCCAATGACCTTGTCATATATGCAAAACACTCATATGATATCCATGATCAGCCTTAGGTCAAAGTCCGTTTAATCCTACTGATCAGGCTATCTTAAAATTCCATTATACTACCGAATTAAGAAAATGATTATTCACCATATGTGAATAAGAAGTCATCCGCCCAGCAGACGACCTAAGGCCTTGTCCATTTTCACATTCAGTATAATGCCTTTAAGAGGATACCTTTAACTCCTTAGAGCTATGATTTCGATAACTGCAAACAAACCCTTCATCGTATACAAGTCATGCACCCAACGAACCGGTCTATAAGCTTACTACCTCTAAGACGCTTTAGCCATTGGAACATCAAAGTACACAAGTCATATACATGAAGTAGTTCATTTACCCAGGATTAAGGTTATTGCACAATGAACGTCAAAAGCAGATTGATCCACTGATGGCGGACTACGTAGATCAATCACGCTTTAGTCCCGGTCTAATATGTCACCCCCAAGCAACATATCTATGTCTCTACTTGGGAGTCCAGCTCCAGACGGTCAAGACAAACCGTCCCCTCTAAGGCTTTAGACAACATAATAGTCTTAACATGAGTTAGATGCTCGGTCTAACCCCACAGACTACAGACCATAGTTTAGACCGCTAACTTTAGAACATTGTCTTCTCGCATACAAAAGTCCATTGCATGCAACATTCTAATAGTTTTAACATAAGCAGTCAGTGAGCCATATTTACTTACATTTACTTTAACATGTAAATAAAATGAGGATAGATAGCAATGTAATGAATAACCTCTATATATAATTTTATTATCCAGTTTAAAATAAATACGTCAAAATGTCTCTAATGCTTAGGGCATTTCCTAGCAGTGCTGACTGCCATTTCCTCCCCGATTATTCTTCTTTTGGGGAAAATTCCTCTGTTGCCCATGGTTATTTTGGCTTCCTCTCCTCTTGTTGTTATGAGACTGTTGGTTACTTTGACTGTTTCCCATATTCTGACCCTTATGCTGTGAATCGAGGTTCGGTCTTCTGCTGTTGGGTCTGGCCAGTGTCTTCTCCTCTCTCTTGGCCTTAAAGATCTGTGCTTTCCTCTCCCTATCTTGGGCCAACCAGTATTCAGCCCTGATGGCTCGGCAGACACACTCAGCCACCGTTGTTGGTCCTTGGCTTCCACCGCATACTTGGATGGCAATGTCGGTTCTAAACATCTTCAGCATCCTTCTGACCCTTTCCTTTTCGGTTGGCACCAGGTCGGGGCATAGTCGGGCTAGCTGCTTGCGGACAGCTTCCATTACAGTCATACTACCTTGGCGTAGATTGTTGATCTCATCTTGTTGTGTTGCCAAGTCTTCATCATTGAAATACATTTCTCTGAACTCCATAATGAAGTCTGCCCAGTTCATTGCATTAACGTCTCTCCTGATAGCCACTGTTTTCCACCACTGTCATGCTCCTTTGCGTAGGACAAGGGATGCACACAGTACCTTTTCCCTCTCAGCTAGCCCTACAAGGTCTAGGATGACTTGGATGTCAGTTAGCCAGTCATCCGCCTTGATAGGGTTAGTTGTCCCCTCAAACTCTGGCGCCTTCAGACGCCGAAATGGCTCATATAAGTCACCATCTCTTGAGACTGGTAAGGGAACATTTGTTGCTGCAGGAGTAACCACAACTGGTGGTGCTGGAGCTGCCTGGACTGGTGGGGCTACTGGGTCGGCTTGGGCTGGCACCTCTACAGGTTGTGGTGCCTGAGATTATTTGTTGAGTTGCTCTCTGAGCTGAGCAAGCTCTTGTTGTTGGTTCATCATCATCTCCTGCATGGCTGTGAGCCGTGCCATTAACTCATCTTCTCGAGTCGCTTGATTAGTCTGAGCTCTTATTCTTGTCATTTCTTCCGATGTAACCCTATCACACAATGGGAAAAAGAACTATAAGTTTTGCTTTTATCACACTTTGTACTTGGGACTCGTATCACATATCATCTTAATGATTTTACTCAATCACCATGAATACATATTATATCTTTCCTTTCTTTTTCTTTACTGTGATGTTCAATACGATTTGTATCTTAACTTATCATATTGAAACATCTTCTAAGTGCTAGGACCTATCCCGCACATACTGTCACACTATATTCATGTGTGAAAAACATATCTGGGCCCTCAGGCAATGGTGTTGCTTTTCATATATCATAAGAAAGTACATAACTTTGGTTTGTTGGGAGTGATACACACTTCCCAAGATACGGTCTCAACAAGTACATTAACTTAGGTCTAGCGAGGAAAGCTACTGCTTCCTTCTATACACATATACATAGCTTAGACAAAACTACCGAGGTAGAGTGCAGTTACTCTGACGTGATCACTGATTCTGGATCGGACATCTCTTCATCATCACTTTCACCAAGGGGGAATTCGTCCGGATCCTCCTCGTCCTCTGAGCCTGAACTGACCTCATCATCACTAGCGATAATGACTTGAGGTTCCGGCTCATACTCCTCCATCTCCTCGTCATCATTGGAGAAATAGGGGATGTCATCATCATCCTCTGGTTCCTCAAAGCGGTACTCAGCCAATGGTATAGCTGGAATAGGGTCCTCCTCATGAGCGGCAAGATTAGCAGCATTGCGTGCCTACTCGTAGTTCCTAACGTTGACCGCATCGACTTCGGCATACTCTATCTCTTGAAGGAAACGCCTCAAATCTTGATGTCGTGGAGGGAAGGGGACAAGTTCCTTAACGTCCCTGGGTACCCCTCTTCAAACTAGCTCAGCTACTTCTCGGAAAGAGCGGTCGAAGGGAATGTAGGGTAGCATCGCATCCTTAAACCTCCAACATAATGTGCCATGGTCTCTCCTTCGTCGACATCCCACATACCCGAGAGGACGTCGTACCTCCTCTCGTGTATGTCTCTCCATGTGCCGAAATTCCTATTTGGACCATAGAGTTTCTCAAATGCAGGTGGTGCAAACATGGCATGGAGTTCCTGGTAGAAAGTGGCCCAATCTGGCACTGGTCTTCCATCCCTTCGCTGGTCCAGCCACTAAGTCAACGCTGGTCCATCTAACTTGCTGCTTGCTAGCTCCACTTGTAGGTGAGGTAGGGCATGGCAGGTACGAAAGGCTACCTCCACTTGCTAAACACATCTCAATAGCTTGTAAGGCCTATGTTGACCATCGAACATATCTAAGTCTATTTCGGCAAAGACATCACTTACTGCCCTATCATCATCTTGGTGTTGAGGGTTTACCGGTGCGGCCATATCTCCTATTACAATGTGGAAGTTAACTTATATACTGATACTGAAGGATAATTAAACTAACTTACTTGGACAGATGAGGCAGGCGTGTAGCGATGTGAGGTAGGGTGGCAGGAAACCGTTCTGATACCAACTGTGACGCCCCATGCCCTAGGCGGCCCGGACCATCAATGTAAAACTACTATTTCTTTACTTTTACTTATACTTTCTTGCAATTGAATATTGCTTACTTAAAATATCTTTAATAGGTTACCCTAATTTTAGAAGAAATTTTTTTTTAAAGCGTACGTATTTACTATTCGTGTATATGTACTATTAAAAGCAAATTTGAAATATAGCAAATTTAATCTTGCAAACATACTTATACTGTTGATTTTGTGGAATAATATTTTCAAATAGTATCAATCGGCTACTATTAAAAATACTATTCAACTATTACTATTCAAAAAATATTGGGTAACCATTACTATTCAAAAATACTATTTAACGGTTACTATCTAAAAGTACCATTTATTGGTACTATACTATTACTGTTCAAAATACTGTTTACTTAAACTGTGCGGAAGTTAAACTCGTACAGTGTCCATAACCTTGCCTCACATCTGCCTCCGCCACTATCATTGCCCATTGTAGCTTATGCCATAGGACGCTTACCTACAGCATGAACACACTCCGTGAGCTTTACGCCCAGTAAGTACAACATGTTAACCGCAAAACATGTTTAAACATAATACATACTTAAAAACGCATAAGCATGCAAGATAGTCACATATACCACTTAACATATACCATATCATCACATATCATGTCATAGCATACAAACTTTACATACCATATTCGTACAGATTACCTCACGTAAATGCATGTATCTTACTGTAGCTGAAAGCATAGCGAACTAATGCGGACAGTGAATTATGCATGATCCGGTTATGTTCATTTATGCTTTAGTACTCTTTTCTTTCTCTTGTCTATTTAGGGCCCATGTGTCAGTACCGTGTGTGCGCAGACCAACGGTAATGCCCGAGGTCAACTAATGCCAAAGAGCCATCAACTGATGCTCAACTTTTGGCCTTAACTTTCTTTAATTGGAAACCCCTTCGACTGAAGGAGCCGGTACGACACACCTATTTATTTCCATCTTGTTTAACTGTTCTAGCCATACGCTTCTCTAAGCTGCCCCCCAATCCTACGCGACAGGGATCTATGGCTTCTAACTTGTTCTTTCATCAATCTACGCGATTGTAAAACTATATGCTCTTATATATGCTGTGCAACATCGTGTGCATGTAAGGCATACTTAACATATTGTAAAACCATCATTTTAACATCATTTTATTCATGCTGCAGGTGGAGCTGTACTTACCTAATTGCAAGCACTTGTATTCGCACCTTTAGAAATTTGCAGGTTACTACCTGTCATCAATAACGTCTCTCGTTAATATTTTCACTAAGTCACCAATATTGTTAGTGACTAAAGTAGATAATTACTTGATACCGATTGCCGTCGGCACTACTTACTCTCTATCTCAAGAGTTAACTTATTCGTATGTGGTTAATTAATTTATGGCCCCATAATTTAACTACCACGTCCATAGGCTACTTTTGCCTATACTCGTCTTTCATGTGGTACCGGGGTCCCTCGGTACCCTATTGGCCTATCTGGGAATTTGGTGTCTAATTTCCATCACATTTGATTAACTGTCTTCTTGACAGTTAAATCAACGTTCCTCACAATGTTGCTCTGAACACGGTGCTTGACTGATTTACCGATCAGTCAACTGACTGGTTACCTCACATTTTGGCAGCTAGCTAGCCTATCAGGCTACTATGTGTAGGCTTGGTATAGTAACCGTCTGGGTTACTTTGCTTGTTTGGGTGTGGTAACCTACCGAGCTGCCTTGCATTATGGTGTAGTAGCCGACTAGGCTACCTCTACCATATCTTACTAAAAACGTCCCTTGTTCTTTGTGGAATTTCTTTGAAAATTTGTTCAAATCTAGAAATTCTTACAAACGGATTTTTCATTTTGAAAGGGGTATGGTGTCCCCACATTTTTTGAAAGCAAAGTGTTTGAAATGGTTTAAAAAGGGTATGGTGTCCCCACATTTTTGAAAACGAGTCTCACCTTACCCTGTTGGAGGATGAGGGTGTTTTTGTTGAAATCATTCCCAAGTCATTTAAAGGAAACACATTGTAAATGTGCTAAAAATGTGGTGTTGGACCACTTTTGAAAATAATTTGAAACTTGTTCGAAATGGCTTTGTTTGAGAAATCGGCGTTCATGAAACTTTTCGTCCTCGACGAAATGAACAATTCTCGTGTTCATTTCGGAGCCTAATTCTAACTCTAACGGGCTCCTAAATTCATTAAACCTGTGGCCTTTGTGCCCAGTTTTTATAAAAGTTCCAGTTTTACGCACTTTTGAAAACAAGTCTGTTTGGGGCCCGAAACGGCCGAATTTTTGAAACCCACATAAGTCAGTTTGAAGGTTTCATCAAGATCTAAAAATTTCGTGTTTTGACCAAAGTCTAGTTGCACCTCTAAAAGGGTCATTTTAATAAAAATCTGAGACTCTTCATTTGGTCCGGATTTGTTATTCCCAGTTTTGGACACCGAACCAAAACTAGCCAAAAAGCCTATCATAGGTTCATTTTTGGCCAATGGCTATTTGATCCAAAAATGACCGTATCAAAATTTCCTTAAAACTTCATACAGAATCTCAGATTCAGAACCTAATTGGGTCAAACTGGCCAAAATCCATGGCTGATCCTGGGCATAGATTTTGTGTCCAGCCACCCTCTACACACTCGTGCACACACATATCTCAAACCACTTGTAAACTAAAGTAAACACAACCACAAAAACTTTAAAAACTGAAAGCTAAGGGCTCTAATAACTTATTACAACCCATGTGCATAACCAAATACATATAAATCTCCTTTGATCAAAAACTTAAAAACAACTAACCACAAAAGATGGGGGTTTTTCGATTTATACCTTAGAGTGCTTTGATCCAAGCACAACCGGGCCAAGGGTGGCTTTCAAGGCTCCATAGAAAACAAAGGGGGTTAAGGCGTCACTTGTGCTAGAATGAGAACACAAGGAAAACAAAATGTTTCTCTTAATATCCAGCCAAGATGAAGAATTAAACCATAGAAAAATTTCGGTTCTAGGGTCTTACCGAAACTACCTTGGAAGAGTGCACCTCTAGCAACTTGTATGGCCAAGCTTTTATGTGAAAGTTATGTGAAAATATGGGTGGTTTAGGGGCTGAAGAGGGGTCGGATTTTTTGAAGAGAAAGGGGAGAGAAAGCTGTATTTTTCTTGAGAGTTTTTTGTGAGCAAATGGGAAAAGTGAGACCTAAAGGAGGTTGCACCTTTTTATAGGCAACTCTAAGCCACTTTGCTTAACTCTAAGCCCTCTTAATTAAGCCACAATTTAGCTCAATTAGGGGACAAAAATCTATGCTGTAGCCCTTGAAATTTGGGAGCCATGATGGAGGGTGAAAGGGAGCAAGTTTGCATTAAATGGTCATGGTCCTCTTGTCCTTAAAACCCCATTTTTTTAATCTAAAAACTCCAACACATCCCTTGATTTAAGGGATCATTTTGCAGCTAGTTTTGCAGCTGTTTTCCTAACCAAAGGGGGCATGGTTTGGTTGGGGTAAAGGTCCAACCGAATCGGTTCTGTGCAGTTTAGTTTTCTACTGCATTTTTCAGCCCTTTCTAGGTAGTATTCTAATTTTCATCCAAAAATTGGATTTTCTGAATCTGATTTTTATACTGATGATTTCTAATTGTTTTATACTGTCTAAGAGTCCATTCTATGCCAAATCACTATTCATTTCCTATACTGCAGTTGTGTCTACACTGTGTTGTCCTTTTACACGCAAACCGAGGCGTTCCTAGGTGAAATTTCGGACACAGTCTCTCTTGACTAATTCGAGCATTCTGATTTCAATTTTATCAATCATATGTCCGTCTGAGGTCGTCTGGACCAGTTTTCGAGATTTGTGTAGTCTCACCTCAAAAAACGTGTTAGGTGCCCATTTGACTAATTTGGGCATCCTGAGTCTAGATATATCAGTTTTAAGTCAAACTAAGGCCGTCTTGGCCAGTAACTTGACATTACGTCTTGCACTATTCACTATTCACTATTCATGGTTCACTGTTCTCTGTTCTAACTGACTAGTCCGAGTGTTCTGACTCCGATTTTGTCAGTCTCTGGGTGAGAAGAGGTCATCCGGACCATTTTCTCGATACTGTACCCCTACTAGGGAGATCCTTGTTGTTGTGCTCAGACGTTTGGTCCGAGTATTTTAGTGATCTACTCACCAGTCTTGTCTCAGGAAATAGTCATCCTGTGGGCGACCCCTCTAGCTTAGGTCGTCCACCTTATCTTGCTTGCTTTCTTTATTCTTTGCTTAGTCTTACTTAGCTTGCTTGTCTCTATAACTTTCTTCTCCTTGGGGTTTAAAAGATTTGTTCTTGAAAAACTAGGAACATTTTTTTTTCTTTTTTTTTTTTTAACTGGAGGAAACTCCTAATTCTTGAAAATTGTGTATACATAAATATATACATACTTCTTAATACTTTTTCCCAAAATATATTTTGGAGTCTTGTTACTTTAAAGTACGTAAAAATAGAAACATACTTTTAAGCTTGTTTCACTACTTTACATACTGCACTCTTATCTTATCTTTCTACATATACCTCACTATTACACTTTCTTTCTTTTACACTTTGATGATAGCGGAACTCTGCGAAACGGAACCATAACCCGTCCATGACATCGCTGGGATCTGCCTGCCAGTCCGCTACTCTTGTTTCATCTTGCTAGTTGCTTTCCTTTATTACCTACATCACGAATAGACTAATGAGCTAACGCTCAGTAAGTACAAACATACAAGTAAATAAGCTGAATACACCACACTTAGGGTTAGTCAACTTATGAACAATTATTTATTTATTTTTCTCTTATACTACTTGTTCTTTCTATTCTATCTCTTTCTTTTCTTTGCTTTACTTTATCTTGCTTAATCTTTCACTTGTGGGCTCGTGGTTGGACGTACCTAGTGCGCGCAGACCAATAGAGGATCAGGGGAGTGACCCACCAATCAACCCTAAGGTCATCTCTGGACTACTTACCTTATAGGCAGTAAGTCAAGCCATAAACTACCTCATTATTAACGAGGCAGCACCACACAACTGGGGTGGAGGCTGGAAGTTAAGCCATCAACTACCTCATTATTAACGAGGCAGCGCCACACAATTGGGGTGGAGGCTAGCTTTGAACCTCACAACTAGGGAGGCCGGTACGCCAACCTTAACTTTGAAGTCTTATTATTTGACTTAACTTATTCCTCTTTTCTTTTTCTAATCTTGCTTACTATTCTCGTGAACATGTTAGTATCATGTCACAAACTGAATAGCTTAAATGTGTATATATATATAACACAACTCTAGGGTAAGTCCATTCGTGAGTAGACAATTAAATGTCTGTACTTACCTTATCAATCTTTTCTCTTTTTCTCTCTAGGATCTTTGATCGCCCTCCTTGTAGGTCGATTTTTGGATCCTACAGACAAACTTTGTCTGTTAATTTCATTTCCATTTATAGCTTTTATTTTTCATTAAAAAGCTTAAATAGAACCTATTTACAACTTTTTGGGCTTTATTTATCATTTCCCCAATTTTCCCCAACTTTTACAAAATACGATTTTGCCCCTATATTTTGGTAAAATTGCAGTTTTGCCCCTGACGGAATTTTATTGATCCAGACTGCATTTTTTGGCCCTCAGGAACTTTTCTGACTCTTTTCTAATCATTACCGGGTTCGCTTCTATTTTATTTCCACTTTTCACTTTCCCAACCCTCGGGAAGCACTATTCTGACCCTTATGTCGGTTTAGTGATTTTCTATCGTTTCGGAGCCTCAAATGGACGTTTCACTAGTATTTAAAACGTTCATCTAGACATTCCCGACCTAGGTCTCGGAGGCTCGGATTTTCCGTACCCGACTCGGACCTTTATTTCATTTCCAAAAACGCCCCCCCTCTCGGGGTCGGTTTTTCCGTTTCACTCGCATTTTACATTTTTAGGGGATGGTCTACTATTCACGAATTACCCCTTAGGTTTTCCCTATTCAATTCTCCGTTAGGGACTCGGGTTTCCGACCCGACCCTAAACTTTTATTTTTTTGATTCCTATTTTACCCCGAAAGTCGTTTTCGAAATTTCGGCGGCATTTCGGCGTAAATTTAAGGCTTCCGGCGTTAGGTACGCCTCGAACCATATGTACCTGCCACGTGCTATACCAGAAGCCTATTTTATGTAAAAGTTTTCTAAACTTTTACATAAAAGCCCACAAATTTCAAATTTCACATTATCACCCACATTACCATTTTTTTTTTTCACAATTTTGCCCTTAATTTGGTTTCGGTTTTCACAACCAAACCGAACCAAAAATTTGTCAAACTTTCACCACACTTTAGGCCATTCAAATGTCATTTTTTAAACACATTTTCAAGCCCATTTTCTTGTACTTTTCAACCAAATTTCTTAGGGTTTTACCCTTGTATAACCCACGGCCATTGAATGCTAAACATGTCAAACATTTTTGTTTCATTCTTTCAATCACATTTCCACTATTTACACATTAAATTGCATGATTTAAATTAACCAAATACCACATAATTCATGCAAAATTTTTCTTCCAAACCTTTAGTAAACTCACGATCACATTAGGCAATTCACACCAAAAATTTTTCTCAAGCTTTTCACAAGGAAATACAAGCTTTATTCTTCACAAATTTAAACTTGGAAGCAAGTTAGCAATTAAACCACAACTTTTTCTCATTGTTTACTTAAGGTAACCCACGGATTTACCCTTGAAAAACCAACAAAATTTTGGTTTTTCTTTAAACAAATTACATGGTTTTCTTCCTTATTTCATCCTTAACAAAACCCAACATCAATTCAATGGAAAATAACCAAAAATTTTCCATCTTTTTCTCACTATTCACCCACGGATTTTATGAAGAACAACCATGAAAATTTTAGTGCAAAAGGGAGTTACCTTGGTCTAATGCTTCCTTTGTCTTCTAGGAACACTTTGACACTCTTTTTGTGAAGAAAAGTTGAAGAAATCCTTTGGTTCTCCTTTGGCCACTCATGGCTCACCATGGAAACAACTTAGAAAAAATTTTGTTATGTTTTGCATTCAATTTTTGTCTCGGCCTTTATGTCCCAAATTTGCCGACTTATGCATGGAAGAAAGCCAATTAATTTGGCCATTAACCAATGAAAATTCACCACCTTTCAACACCATTTCTTTCCAACATTTTCAAAAATTAAAATGGTTAATTTTTGGCTAAATCTTGGCCTTTGGATCAAAAAGTAAGTGAATCATGGCCATTCATTCTACCAACCACCATATTTGTTTCCATTTTGTAAATGGATTTATGATGTCATAATTGCTAAAGCCAAGTTGACTTTGACTTTCACTATTCACATTAATTCGACTACTTTTTGACCGATACCGGTTCGAGCCGAAATTTTCTTGGAATCGTCCCGGCATGTTCCTGAGGTCTCCTGTGCAGTCGGATCAATTTAAATTGCTTCCGTTTGATCAAAATCAATCCCGGAAATTTTTCGTCTTTTTGAGCTCCTGTTAGGGTTTTCAATGCCGGTTTTGGCACCGTTTCACCCATTTCAACTCAGTGAATTTTTCCCACACTGAATCCTTACTCGTCAGTATTGTTAGAACATTTTAATATATTCTAAACAATATAAATACATCTATTTCACTCTTTAAATAGTACAAATTATTATATACATATATTTGTACTTTTCTTACTGTGCTCTTACTTTGACTTGCCATATTCTTATCTTTATACTGTTCAGATACCGAAACTACTCCTTTTTGAGCGTTTTGGGCCTGAATTCACTTTCTTACTCATATACTTTATTCTCTACTTATTTTTGGAGATTTTAATTACTCCAAAACATTTATTTATTTCTATCAAGACTATAATTTGTCTAATTACAACCATAGTGTTTCTTTACATTCTTACTTACAGAACTCATAGAAAACCCTAGATTAAACTAGGTCACACCGCTAAAATTCTCTGGTCGTCACACATCCGGACTATTTTCATGACACTGCGTATCTCATACACTTATACACATAATAGGGTAGACCGGGTTCTCTGTTGGTTATCCTTTTTCACTATATGAATAGTAATAAACAGTACTGCACCTGTTTAGTCTATTCAACTGGAATTTATGCTATATTTATCAACTTAATTACTCATTTCATAGTAATTAGGTTTCACGCATTACGAGAGTTTTCAAATTGACTCTCTGCTCAGTACACGGCCTTCTATAAGGGTTCTAACATGGGCGTGTATGGCTTGAGCACGGGCATGTAATAGCTGGGCTTTCTCAACACGACTGTGTCTTGAACCATGCTCACTTTACCCGAGTGGTACACGGCTACTTACACAACCATGTACCGGACCATATAAAACTACACGGCCATGTTAACTCACACGGCCTCTCTCATAAAACAATCTGATCAGTACACGGTTTCTTACACGACTGTGTACCTGACCGTGTTAGATGTATTTGGACTAAAAACGCATCAAATTATTCCTTAGCTTCTCATTGAATAATTTTATTGAGTTACAGGGACGGGGTGGCCCTTACACTGATAACCCTGTAGAATTTAAATAAACCTCCACCACTATGTTGGAGGGGCGGTACGCTTTAATGGTTTCATTACTATCTTTCAATTTATAGTCTTGACCAAGTGATCTTATATGTCACTACAAGGTCACTATCCTCCATTGCCTGTAGGTCTTACTTATACTCGTTATCTAGGATATGTTATTCTAACCAATCCCCAAATGCTTATAGGATTTTATATCTAGTGTACATCTAGTACAGAATAGATCAACACAGTATTTCATGTTGCAGACACGAAAATGTTTGA
Source organism: Antiaris toxicaria (assembly GCA_035233585.1). NCBI lineage: Eukaryota > Viridiplantae > Streptophyta > Magnoliopsida > Rosales > Moraceae > Antiaris > Antiaris toxicaria. Next base: position 88,002,690 of record CP141155.1, read on the forward strand.
ACTTACCAATACTGTGCTAGTGTCCACTTCCGAAACTCCTCCGCAGTTCTATCTCTATTTTGGGTTCCTACAGACATAATATTATCTGTTAATACCCTATTTTAATTATCACTTTAAATGTACATTTATTTTACTTAATAACTCAATACTTTTAAATTTTGTTTGTGGTACACGGGCTAAAACACGCCCATGTCCTAGCCCGTGTACTTTTCAGGTTTACTCTACACGGCCATGTTATTTTTTATCTTAGCCGTGTAACTGTACACGGCTTGATACACGCCCGTGTTCAAGCCTGTGTACCTCTCGGGTTGAAAAATTCTTTATGTACACAACTGTGTTTTTTTTTTTTTTCTACACGCCCGTGTTCTTCAAAATTTTTAGATTTTTAACTCTAAAACCTTCATTTTGAGTCTTAGAATTTTATCTAAGTTATTCTAGGTCTTTTAGAGTCCTTTCCGAGTCTTTCGGAAATTTTTGGTCAAAATGACCATTTTGCCTCTAACGGGTCTCGGGATCGTAACTGTTCCGTTCTATCATTTTTTTCAAATTTTATAAGTCTAATTATTTTAAAATAATATTCCCTAGGCTTCTGTATCATTTTACAACTTAAATTGCTGTAAAATCTCAACCTCATTTTTCCCGGCCTTTGATTATTATTCATCCGTCACCTATGGTCGTTTTTTCATTTTTCGAGCGTTTCTAAGCCTCAAATGGCCCTTTCACCACTCATTAAACGTTATTTATCACGTCCTCGGCCCCCGGTCCTCGAGAGGCTCGGGTTTCCTATCCCGTCCTAAATTTTTCCCTCGTTTTCCCAAAACACCCCTAACATGAATTTTTTCCTGTTTTAGGCATTTTAGTTTTTTAGGGTCGGTTTACTATTTCTTTTTGGTTGGTTTTCCTCATTTTTTTGCTTAAATTTTGATGCCTATTTATAGGCAAAAACCAAGGGCTTGTTTGCAATTTTTTCCCAACAATTTCCTAATTATTCAAGGACTAAAAAGTAAAGATTTTGGGGCAAAAATCAAATTTTTTTCTTCTCCCTTTCCAAGTGGCCGAATGGCCTTTTAAAATTTTTACAAAATTTTTTTCAATGGCTTTTTGGCATAATCTTGGCCATTGATCATAAAGTAACCTAATCTAAACCATACAACTTCCAAAATTACTTTCCTAATTAAGGAAATTAATTTTTGTTTATGACATAATCATGGTGATGTCATCCAACTATTCATATTAATTCATTAATTAATTTGTGGTCAATTTTTGACTGTAATCTGATCCGAACGGAACTTCATCGAAATCACGTAGGTGGCTTCTCGGCGCCTCTAGTGCGATCGGTTTGTCTTATTTTGCTTCCGTTTGATCAGAATTCTTTACCGTAAATTTCTATTGTTTTAGTACATTTCAATGCACTCTCTAGGGTTTTCGGCTCTAATTTCGAACCGTCTCACCCAATTATGTCCGGTAAGATTTTTCATCCTCGAACTCACTCACTTTAACACTGCCAAAACATTTTTACACTATTCATAACAGTATTAAAACATAACTTTTTCACATTTTATTCATTAAAATTGTTATATATATACAATTTTAACCTACTCCGAGAATCTAAAATTCCCTGTTATCACGTGTAGGCTTAACTTTGTTGATTCTATGGGTTAAAGTGGCAGTTCTTGGCATAGTGACCTTCCTTGCCACATATATAGCAGCCATTGGATCTTTCCTTGCACTTTCTTGGATGATTCCTCGAACATTTTGGGCATGGCGAGTGTTGATTGCCATTTCCACCCCAGTTGTTCTTCTTTTGGGGAAAGTTCCTCTACTTGGCTACTTTGGTTCCCCTTTCTCTTACTGTTGTTGTGGGATTGCCTATTGTGTTGGCTGTTTCCCACATTCTAACCCTTATGCTGAGTCACAGGGTTTTGTCTACCTTTAGTTTGCTTGGCTGATGTCTTCTCCTCCCTTTTGGCCTTGAAGATCTAAGCCTTTCTCTCCCTATCTTGAGCCAACCAATACTCAGCTCGGATGGCCCTACTAACACATTTTTCCATGGTTGCGGGCCCATGGCTACCGCTGCAGACTTGGACGGCGATGTCCATCCAGAACATCTTCAATATCATCCTAACCTTTTCCTTTTCTATCAGCACTAGGTCTAGGCAGAGTCGGGCTAGTTGCTCAAATTTCTGGACTACCTCCATCATGGTCAGGCTACCTTGGCATAGGTTATTGAACTCATCTTGCTGGGCTGCTAGGGCCTCGTCATTAAAGTACATTTCCTTAAACTCGTCGATGAAGTCTGCCCAGCTCATCTCATTAACATTTCTTCTGATGGCCACTATTTTCCACCATTTTCGTGCCCCTTTGCGTAGGGCAAAGGATACACATAGCACTTTCTCCCTGTTAGTCAATCCTATGATGTCTAAGATAACCTGGATATCGATCAGCCAGTCATCGGCTTCAGTAGGATTTGTGGTTCCTTCGAATTCTGGAACTTTCAGGTGCCAGAATTTCTCGTACAAATCACCTTCCCTAGAGGTCGGTAGAAGAGCATTGGCTATTGATGGGACTATCACTGTTGGGGGTGTTAATGCTATCGGGACTAGAGGAGCTGCTTGCTTCCTTGGAGTATCGAAAGCTGCTAGAGCCTCTTGGGCTGGCACTACTGCCATCTACGATGCCGGAGTTTGTTGGTTCATTTGCTCCTTAAGCTGAGCAAGTTCCTATTGCTGGTTAAGCATCATATCTCACATGGCTGTGAGCTGTACCATTAACTCGTCTTCTCGAGTGGCTTGATTGGATTGAGATCACATGCTTGCCATAGTTTCCTAGGTAACCCTATCACATAGCAGGAAAGAAAACATAGGTCTTTTAAATTCTATACTTGGGACTCGTACAACATGTATTTTTCTTACTTAACAATATTACTTATAGGTATGCATGTAATATCTTCCTTTCTCTCGTACTGTGATGTTCAATACAATTGTCGCATTATATTGGAACATTGTCTGAATGTCAGGATTCGTCTTGCACTTTTTGCCACACTACTGACATGCATGGAAATCATCAAATTTAGGCCCTCAAGGAAAAACAATACAACATTTCATAATATTACTCAAAAATATGCACAAGCTTCTAGTTTGGCGTGAATGATGCACACTTCCCAATATACGATCCCAACAAGTACATTAAGCTAAGTCTGATGGGAAAACCTACTGTTTCCCTCTATACAATTACATAACTAAAATTCCCGTGGAAGGGTTACTACTACATGGAGGACAATCCTGATTCAGCATCAGACATCTCCTCATCATCACTATCATTGAGCGGGAACTCCTCTGGGCCTCCTCTTCGTCTCCCTAGATAATACTAACTTCATCATCGCTGGCGATGATGACTTGGGGCTCATACATCCCTATCCACTTGTCGTCACTGAAGTGATTGGGGATCTCCTCCCCCTCATCGTCGGGTTGGGCATCGGGGAGAGCCTCATCATCATCCCCTTCCACATCATGTTCGGGAGATAAAAGGGCTGGCTTAGGGTCCTCCATCGGTTCCCTAGTGTCCTCATGGTGCTTCAGGCTGGTGTTCGGTCATGAACTCTTCATTGGTCGGTTGTGGTGCAGGGTCTATTGGGTTGCCTCCTATGTCAACAGCTGCTGTATTGTCTTGGACTGGTGCAGGGTTTCCAGGGTTTAGTGTTTCCCTCTCTGCATCCACTACTTCCTGGACAAGGAGTGTCAGGTTTTCATGCTACAGAGGGTAGTGGATGAGGTCCCTCATATACCACGGAGTCCCTTTGCACAACAAGTCATCTACCTTTATAAACGGTCTGTCTAAGGGGATGCAAGGTAACATGGTGTCCAAAAACCTTTGACGGTAATGTGTCATGGTCTCTCCCTCATAAACATCCTAGATGTCAGAGAGGACCTGGTATCTCCTCTCATACATGTCATTCCAGATATCAGCATCTCTAGCTAGGCCATCAGAATTACGGAGGTCTTGGCAGAACTTGGCCCATTGCATTGCCAGATCCTTGATCCTACATCATTCATTTCACTATTTCATCGCTAGTCCCTCTAGTCAGCTACTAGCTACTACCACCTGTAGGCGAGGTGGGATATGGCACGCTTCGAAAATAACATCCATGTGGTGGATCCAACATGGAAGTTTGCATGGGTGACGACTGTCGTTTAGGTCTAGTCGCATAGTGGTGAAAGCCAAGTTCGCTTATTGATCTTCTTGTACTTGATGGGGGTCAATCGGTGCGGCCATTATCTCTTACTATAATTTAAATGTCAACTCACAGACCAATTCTATAAAACAAAAATCTAACTTACTTGGACAGATGAGGCAGGCATGCGGTGATGTAAAGTAGGATGGCAGGATACCGCTCTGATACCAACTGTGACACCCCGTAGCCCTGAGTGGCCCAGACCATCACTTAAAACTACTACTTGAATTGATACTTATACTTACTTGCAAACCATTGATACTTACTTAAGCTTATTAACTTAGATACCAAAATTTTAGGGATATTTTTTTATTTTTTTATATGCGTACATATTTACTATTCATGTATGTATATTATTAAAATACAGAGTCCAAATCATAGGGAGTTCATTTATATGTGCATGCATACCTTTAAAATTCTCTTTCTAATTACTGCTCAAAATATACTGTCCAAAATATACTATTCAAATATACTATTTACTGTGCGGAAGTTTAAACTTGTGGTGGTATCCATAACCTTGCCCTCACATCTGCCTCCACCGCCGTTATTGCCCATTAATGTTTAAGCCATAGGATGCTCACCTATAGCATGAATGCATACTGTGAGCTTTATGCCTAGTAGGTACAACATGCCATCCGAAAAACGTGTTTAAATCATGTTACATACTTAAAACCATATAAGCATGCCAAGTATCAACATATACCACTAAAACATTCCACATACCAAAACAACACGCATCACCAAATGCAGAACATCACATACTACATGCATAACAGAAACATCGAATACTGAATGCATATCTACTATAACTGAAAGCATAATGAACTATAACTAATGCATACTGTGAACAATGCATGATCTGGTTATGCTCACTTATGCTTGAATAATCTTTTTCTTTCTTATGCTTAGCTCAGGGCCCGTGTGTCAGTATCGAGTGCGCATAGATCATCAGAAACGCCCGTGATCACTTCACTTAAGAGCCATCAACGGAGGCTCATCTCATCTTACTTAAACTTGAAAAACCTCTTCAATGGAAAAGGCCAGTATGACACACTTTATTAAATTCCGTCTTGTTTATGTGATCTAGCCATATGCTCTACTAAGCTATCCCTAATCTTACGCGATCGGGATGTATGGCATCTAACTTATTCTTTTATCAATCTATGTAATTGTGAAACTATGTGCTCTTATACATGCTATGCAACAACTTGTGCATGGTATGTATACTTAACATACTGTAAAAATCATCATTTAAAATCATTTCGCTCATGCTGTAGGCAAAGTTGTACTTACCTAGTTTGTACGTAAACTTATACTCTCGCCTTAGTCAACTTACAGGTAACTACATGTCATCAATAACGTATCTCATTAATAATCTTGCTGAGTCACTAATACTGTCATTGACTAAAGCAGATATTACGTATGGTATCGATAGTTGTCGGTACATACTTGCTTTCTTGTGGTGAGTTTAATTCCTTATACCTGGTTAATTAATTTATTGCCCAATAAATCAATTAACATCATTCTTAGGTCACTATTACCATTAGTGACTATAATTTGTGTTTTTGTATGGTACTGAGGCCCATCGATACCTTATTGATCTACTTTGGGAATTTGGTGTCTAATTTCTACCGCGTTTGATTATCTTGTCTACATGGCAAAATAATCATCGTTCCTCACTATATCGTTCAAACTTGGTCCTTGACTGGTTGATCAACCAGTCAGCAGACCGATTACCTTACGCGTCATCAACTTGGTAGCCTACTGGGTTACTAAGCTTGTTTAATGTGGTAGCCTACCGGGCTTGTGACGGCCCGCCCTACGTAGGGTTAAACAGTACTATTACAGTCAGCCACTGTTGCCAATTGCAATAGACTGTAACCACTTGGGTCGTCGGCAACTTACTTTTAAGTTACTTCTAACTTATTCTGATACCATCTATAATAGCTGGTATCTTACTTTTAACATACTTTCTTTAACATGCTTACTCTACTTCCCATTTGAACATAAAAATATGGAATAAATTTTTTTTTTTTTAAACTTTACTTGGAAACTGTACCGTCGTAAAACATTTACTATAATAAATATTTTACATTGTCTTAACTTCATTTACATTATAAAACATCATTTTAATACTCTTTTAAACAGCTCAGCGGAAGACTCATAGTAGTACCATAACCCTCACCCAGTCCCTTGGCACATGTAGATTCCATCCGTCATCCATCACTTGTCTTATCTTCGTGCAGGATGCTTACCTGCAACATAAACAAACTTGTGAGCGACAGGCTCAATAAGTTCAGACATACATTCATGACAAAATACTAACTCATACCTTTTGGACAGAACATGTCTGATACTAACCATGGCATCAGAACATGAACATACATTATACTTTACTTTCAACTTCATATATAACATATTCTAACATTGAGAGAACAATCTCAACGTTCTTTTAGCATAAAATAATTTAAACATAGCATACAGGATATATGCTTAACATCTTAAGCATAACATACTCAACATTATACAAAATATTGTATACACATATCAACTTAAACACAGCATACTTAATGTATGCTTAAACATCACAGATACACTTAAAATTGTATAACTGACTTATGCATATCAATTTATGCATAACATAGCATATGCACACATGTTAGTCGCATTATGCTTGTTTACTTTCATTCTTTCTTTCACGTCATACTTTTCTTCTTCTTTTCTTTTCTTGCTAAGCATATGCACACATATTAGTGGCATTATGCTTGTTTACTTTCATTCTTTCCTCTTCTAGCTTTTCTTAGCTTTTCTTTACTAAGCTTTACTTTGCTAAGCTTTACTTTCTGTTCTTAGCTTTTCTTTGCTAAGTTTTACTTTCTTTTCTTTTCTTTACTTTATCTGCTTAATCTTTCACTTGTGGGCCCATGGTTGGACGTACCTAGTGCGCGCAGACCAATAGAGGATCAGGAGAGCGACCCACCGATCAACTCTAAGGTCATCTCTGGACTACTGACCTTATAGGTAGTAAGTCATGCCATAAACTACCTCATTATTAACGAGGCAGCGCCACACTTCTGGGGTGGAGGCAGGAAGTTAAGCCATAAACTACCTCATTATTAACGAGGCAGCGCCACACTTCTGGGGTGGAGGCTATCTGGGAACCTCACAACTGGGGAGGCCGGTACGCCAACCTTAACTTTTAAGTCTTATTATCTGACTTATCTTATTCCTCTTTTCTATTTCTGATCTTTCTTACTATTCTCGTGAACATGTTACTATCATGTCACAAACTGAATAGCTTAAATGTATATATATATAACACAACTCTATGGTAAGTCCATTCGTGAGTAGACAATTAAATGTCTGTACTTACCACATATCATACTTAGACATAATAGTCTATTCATATTGCAGTCAATTAAGTATTCGAACTTACTACATAGAACACATAACACATAACATGTCCAGTTCATTTATGTTGCAGTCAATTAAATGTTTGAACTTACAAATACTTGCTAGCATCTCTTTTCTCGCTTCCTTGGTCCGCAGACGTCTCTTCATATTGTCTGGCGCGGATCCCTATAACTGAAATAATAACGGTTATTTTCTATGCTTCTTTCATGTATAAAACTTAATAAAACGTAAAAATTCTACGTTTCATTTCTCGATCATAAATTTAAGGATCTAATATCCAATTTATAACTTTTCTGCTAACTTTTAGTAAAATTACTATTTTACTCTGAACTTTTGGCAAAATTACCATTTTGCCCCTAATGGGATTTTTCTCATTATAACCTTACTTTTCTTTGATTCGCAACTTAGCTTTGGCCCTTATTTACCATAATTTCTTGGTTTACTATTTACCGACCCTCGGGTGGTACTATTCTGACTCTCGAGCGTTAATGCTCTTTCTCGGGTCTAGGTTACCGAAAGGGCTCGGGTTTCCATCCCGACCACGTTTTTACCCTTCGGTTCTTAAAATACTCTTTTGTGCCGTTTTCAAAATTTCGGCAGCATTTCTGCTTAATTTTTGGATTCCCGGCGTTTAGGAAACGCCTCGAAACCATCTAACCTCGTTCTATTCTACCACGTACTATACCAGAGCCTATATTTTTACGTAAAAACTTAACTTTTTACGTAAAAATCTTTACATTTTTCACTTTTTCTCATTTGACTATTTTTCATACACATAGTCCAAATTTTCTTACAATTTCACATTCCAGAATACATAATTCATATATACTCATTCCAAAAACATTAATTTCAGGAATGGAGGGACCGAAGTCACTACCGGAATCGTTCCACTGGCGATCGAACAAACTGTTCGGTTTCGCGCTGATAAACTTTAATTCTTCGTTCTTTGCCTTTGAGACTCCATCTTGCAATTCTGACGTCGCGGATGTGTCCGAAACATCGAAAATAGGCCAACGGGCCATTCTTAAATTTTTGGTCTCCGGTCGCCGTTGACCGGCGTTGACCGCCGTTGACCGGCGGTTGACGGCGGCGACGGTGGCAAATGAGTAGCCCATCTTGAAGAACTCGACGAGAGGAATCCATTGGTGACCTCAATTTCATGTTTGGAGGCCCCTATCATCGGAAAATTCCCTCGAAAACCACGGTCACGGCGGCGACGGTGGAACTCCGCCGTGCCGGACCTTTTTCCCAAAATTGGTTGAGGGCTTTTGCTCCCCTCAGCCCTGCGGTCATTTCTGCACCAACGGCGCACTTCAACTCGGCCGGAATCGGGCGTTTCGACAGCGGCTCCACGGCGGCGTTTCACCGAATTTTTCGAAGGTTGGACGGTGCGATTCCGCCGGTGTTGAGACGATCGGTGGCATGGGTTTTGCTCCTCTCTTCACCACGAAACTTTTGGGACCGGTTTCGTGGCAAACGGTGGCCGGACGGAGGAGATATCGGCGATCGAATTTCTCGGCTCCGGCGGCATTCGAGCGGCGCGTGCGGTGGCGTGCGGCGGCTGTTCCGTCGAGTCGACCCACCGTTGGACTCAGCTCAGTGAGAGCTTTCCGATGACACCAGCGGTGTCGAAAACGGACACCGTTTCCGATGGTCGGTTACTGTTCATTTTCGGGTAAGGGGAGGAAAGAGAAAATAAGAGAAAGTTATGGGCTTATTTCTTAAATTTCTGATTTTTCGCCCTTTATATACTTCTTCGCCCAAAATTTCAACATGGGCTATCCTGACTAATTTGGGCGTCCTGAATCCAAATATATCAGTTTTATTTTCATCTTAGGTCATTTTGACCAGTTTCCGATACTGTGAATTCTCGATCAAAAATTACATTTGTGCTCAATTAGCTAATTTGAGCATACAAATAGGCTATACTGACTAATTTGGACGTGCTAAATCCAAATTTATCAGTTTCAACTTCATTCGAGGTCATCTCGATCAGTTTTCAGGATCTGTGTGATCCCATCTTGAAAAACGTGTCAGGTGCCTGATTGACTAATTTGGGCATCCTGAGTCTAAATATATCAGTTTCATATCAAGAAAATGCCATTTTAACCAATTTCTTGATACTGCATATTTCCTGATCATCACATTCACCCCTCCTTATAAAATTTTCGTCCTCGAAAATTAAGTCAAGTAGGGGTACAAAGATTTCATTTCATCTTTGTTCATCACTTATACATATCATTTCACAACATTTACATGTTATTTCAACATTTTAATATAACATAAAGGCTATATATATCATAGCCTTGTACATCTACTTTCTTTTTATATATCAACAATTCTAGGGAACATAGGCAATGTTGAAAATGACACCTTGCTTGCCCATGAGGAAACTGGGGCTAATGCTGGACTCTTCCAAGAGAATCACACAATCGTGGTATGGCGAAACTTGGTCCAGTTAAGCGCTAATCCTGATCACAAGGATCCCAGTACACACGAGAGCATTTCCCAGAAAGTGCTAACAGCCAAAAGGACCCAATTACCTTAATCAATGGAGCACAGCCAGAGAATCATCTCAATGGCATAGCATAAAACCAATCCTACATTCCCATGGAATGCTAAAGTAAAAGTACTATCTATCCTTGAAACTCGTACAGGAATTTAATGCCTGTACTTATGATCTTATTATCTCATCGTCATATCCTTATAAAAGGTTTATTTTCAATAAATAAACATTTACTAAATTCAAAATAAACTAACTTACTTGGATGGCGAACTGGATTGCATTGTGCCAGGAGGGATATGGTCAAACTGCTCTGATACCACCTGTGACAACAGGTGGTACTCTAAACTAGACCCATCGTAAACCTGGCTCTGATACCACCTGTGACGGCCCGCCCTACGTAGGGTTAAACAGTACTATTACAGTCAGCCACTGTTGCCAATTGCAATAGACTGTAACCACTTGGGTCGTCGGCAACTTACTTTTAACTTGCTTCTAACTTATTTTGATACCATCTATAATAGCTGGTATCTTACTTTTAACATACTTTCTTTAACATGCTTACTCTACTTCCCATTTGAACATAAAAATATGGAATAAATATTTTTTTTTAAACTTTACTTGGAAACTGTACCGTCGTAAAACATTTACTATAATAAATATTTTACATTGTCTTAACTTCATTTACATTATAAAACATCATTTTAATACTCTTTTAAACAGCTCAGCGGAAGACTCATAGTAGTACCATAACCCTCACCCAGTCCCTTGGCACATGCAGATTCCATCCGTCATCCATCACTTGTCTTATCTTCGTGCAGGATGCTTACCTGCAACATAAACAAACTTGTGAGCGACAGGCTCAATAAGTTCAAACATACATTCATGACAAAATACTAACTCATACCTTTTGGACAGAACATGTCTGATACTAACCGTGGCATCAGAACATGAACATACATTATACTTTACTTTCAACTTCATATATAACATATTCTAACATTGAGAGAACAATCTCAACGTTCTTTTAGCATAAAATAATTTAAACATAACATACAGGATATATGCTTAACATCTTAAGCATAACATACTCAACATTATACAAAATATTGTATACACATATCAACTTAAACACAGCATACTTAATGTATGCTTAAACATCATAGATACACTTAAAATTGTATAACTGACTTATGCATATCAATTTATGCATAACATAGCATATGCACATATGTTAGTCGCATTATGCTTGTTTACTTTCATTCTTTCTTTCACGTCATACTTTTCTTCTTCTTTTCTTTTCTTGCTAAGCATATGCACACATATTAGTGGCATTATGCTTGTTTACTTTCATTCTTTCCTCTTCTAGCTTTTCTTAGCTTTTCTTTACTAAGCTTTACTTTGCTAAGCTTTACTTTCTGTTCTTAGCTTTTCTTTGCTAAGTTTTACTTTCTTTTCTTTTCTTTACTTTATCTGCTTAATCTTTCACTTGTGGGCCCGTGGTTGGACGTACCTAGTGCGCGCAGACCAATAGAGGATCAGGGGAGCGACCCACAGATCAACTCTAAGGTCATCTCTGGACTACTGACCTTATAGGTAGTAAGTCATGCCATAAACTACCTCATTATTAACGAGGCAGCGCCACACTTCTGGGGTGGAGGCAGGAAGTTAAGCCATAAACTACCTCATTATTAACGAGGCAGCGCCACACTTCTGGGGTGGAGGCTATCTGGGAACCTCACAACTGGGGAGGCCGGTACGCCAACCTTAACTTTTAAGTCTTATTATCTGACTTATCTTATTCCTCTTTTCTATTTCTGATCTTGCTTACTATTCTCGTGAACATGTTAGTATCATGTCACAAACTGAATAGCTTAAATGTATATATATATAACACAACTGTTGGAAAATTGATCGGTAAAAACGTATCAGAGTGGCGCAGCGGAACAATAAAAATTTTAGAACGTTAAATATCTCATGATGCCATATACAATAAATCAACAACAATTAAAACTCATACCTCAAGGACGCCAATATGCAGGAGGAGAATGACCGGAGGCTTCAACCAACTAGCCTTCTTTACTATTCTCCAATTCCCGAATGGCTGAGTGTGTGGGCACTCTGAATCTCGATCGGTATGCTAGCACTGCTAGTCTTCTTCCGACCACCCAGATCTCTAAAGAACTTTATTGTCACGATGAGCTGTGCAACAATAAGCCTGCTCACCTGAGAGTCTGTGGTCTAAGAGAACTGGAGTGGCAGGACCTCTATTTATAGACCTGCATAAGGTGATACTCTGAATTCGAATTGGACTAGGAAATGATATTTTCCCTTATCCAAACCCATAAAATCTGAATTTTTCCAAGGGAGAATCTCCACTAAAAATTCGGTTTTCTTAGGATAGATCCAATCCAAATCTCAACAAGATTTTAACTAGAATTTTATCTCCCTTTTTCAACCAAAAAATCCGAAATCTTTAGGAGAAAATCTTCTCCAAATTTTCGGCCCCTTTTAGGATAAGGAAGAATCAAAATTCCACTAGGATTTTTCAAGCTAAATCTCATCTCAACCTTATCCAAAAAATAACCGAATTTCCTAGGATAAAGCCTCCAAAATTTCGGCCACTTTTAGGGAGGGAGAGAATCCAAATTCAACTAGGATTGAAACTTGAATTTTCCCTTGAATCTTATCCACAAAAACCGAATTTTCCATTGAGGATTATCCTCAAAAATTTCGTCCCTTATTTGTTGGGATTTGGATTCAAAATTCAAGTAGGATTCTAACAAGATTATCCTCTCCAAATCCAACTCAAATTCGAATTTCAAACCTTGTGGATTTTCCACAACAAATTCGAATCCTACTTGGACTGTGATTTAAAATTTGAATTTCAAATTTCAAATTCAAATTTCAAATTCAAATTTCAAATTTCAAATTTCAAATTTCAAATTTAAATTTCAAATTCAAATTTCAAATTCGAATTTCAAATTCAAATTTCAAATTCAAATTTCAAATTCAAAATTCAAATTTCAAATTTCAAAATTCAAATTTCAAATTCCACAAAACGGTTGTATTTCATATTCTTGTTCTCATGGATAATTTTCTACAACTCCAATCCAATCTCAAATAAAATCATGGCAACTTTATTTGGAGTTCGAATAATTGTGTACTCTATTATCCAAAACAAAATCTGAATCCAACCGGAGAGAATCTTGTCTACCATCCTAATCCTGTGTCATCACCATCCATGCATAATAAACTAGCCAATAGCATACACAAATCAATTTGCCAATCGTTAAGGAATTATGTGGAGCTAGTAGAGGGACTGATTGGACATATATAATCGGGCTCCCGTGATTCCATATGATCATCATTCTGTACCGAACAACTCAATCATATGATCACTAATTTCAGAGTCACACCACTATAAACCTGAAACTGAACTCCCAATTATATACCGTATTACGTAAGCCTGTGACGAGGTACCATCCAATGACCTTGTCATATATGCAAAACCCTCATATGATATCCATGATCAGCCTTAGGTCAAAGTCCGTTTAATCCTACTGATCAGGCTATCTTAAAGTTCCATTATACTACCGAATCAAGAAAATGATTATTCACCATATGTGAATAAGAAGTCATCCGCCCAGCAGACGACCCAAGGCCTTGTCCATTTTCACATTCAGTATAATGCCTTTAAGAGGTTACCTTTAACTCCTCAGAGCTATGATTCCGATATCTGCAAACAAACCCTTCATCGTATACAAGTCATGCACCCAACGAACCGGTCTATAAGCTTACTACCTCTGAGACGCTTTAGCCATTGGAACATCAAAGTACACAAGTCATATACATGAAGTAGTTCATTTACTCAGGATTAAGGTTATTGCACAATGAACGTCAAAAGCAGATTGATCCACTCATAGCGGACTACGTAGATCAATCACGCTTTAGTCCCGGTCTAATATGTCACCACCAAGTAACATATCTATGTCTCTACTTGGGAGTCCAGCTCCAGACAGTTAAGACAAACCGTCCCCTCCAAGGCTTTAGACAACATAACAGTCTTTATTATGAGTTAGATGCTCGGTCTAACCCCATAGACTACAGACCATAGTTTAGACCGCTAACTTTAGAACATTGTCTTCTTGCATACAAAAGTCCATTGCATGCAACGTTCTAACAGTTTTAACACAAGCAGTCAGTGAGCCATATTTGCTTACATTTACTTTAACATGTAAATAAGACGAGGACAGATAGCAATGTAATGAATAACCTCTATGTATAATTTTATTATCCAGTTCAAAATGAATACATCAAAATGTCTCTAATACTTAGGGCATTTCCTAACAACAACTCTATGGTAAGTCCATTCGTGAGTAGACAATTAAATGTCTGTACTTACCACATATCATACTTAGACATAATAGTCTATTCATATTGCAGTCAATTAAGTATTCGAACTTACTACATAGAACACATAACACATAACATGTCCAGTTCATTTATGTTGCAGTCAATTAAATGTTTGAACTTATAAATACTTGCTAGCATCTCTTTTCTCGCTTCCTTGGTCCGCAGATGTCTCTTCATATTGTCTGGCGCGGATCCCTATAACCGAAATAATAACGGTTATTTTCTATGCTTCTTTCATGTATAAAACTTAATAAAACGTAAAAATTCTACGTTTCATTTCTCGATCATAAATTTAAGGATCTAATATCCAATTTATAACTTTTCTGCTAACTTTTAGAAAAATTACTATTTTACCCTGAACTTTTGGCAAAATTACCATTTTACCCCTAATGGGATTTTTCTCATTATAACCTTACTTTTCTTTGATTCGCAACTTAGCTTTGGCCCTTATTTACCATAATTTCTTGGTTTACTATTTATCGACCCTCGGGTGGTACTATTCTGACTCTCGAGCGTTAATGCTCTTTCTCGGGTCTAGGTTACCGAAAGGGCTCGGGTTTCCATCCCGACCACGTTTTTACCCTTCGGTTCTTAAAATACTCTTTTGTGCCGTTTTCAAAATTTCGGCAGCATTTCTGCTTAATTTTTGGATTCCCGGCGTTTAGGAAACGCCTCGAAACCATCTAACCTCGTTCTATTCTACCACGTACTATACCAGAGCCTATATTTTTACGTAAAAACTCAACTTTTTACGTAAAAATCTTTACATTTTTCACTTTTTCTCATTTAACTATTTTTCATACACATAGTCCAAATTTTCTTACAATTTCACATTCCAGAATACATAATTCATATATACTCATTCCAAAAACATTAATTTCAGGAATGGAGGGACCGAAGTCACTACCGGAATCGTTCCACTGGCGATCGAACGAACTGTTTGGTTTCGCGCGGATAAACTTTAATTCTTCGTTCTTTGCCTTTGAGACTCCATCTTGCAATTATGACGTCGCGGATGTGTCCGGAACATCGAAAATAGGCCAACGGGCCATTCTTAAATTTTTATTCTCCGGTCGCCGTTGACCGGCGTTGACCGCCGTTGACCGCTGTTGACCGCCGTTGACCGGCGGTTGACGGCGGCGACGGTGGCAAATGAGTAGCCCATCTTGAAGAACTCGACGAGAGGAATCCATTGGTGACCTCAATTTCATGTTTGGAGGCCCCTATCGTCGGAAAATTCCCTCGAAAACCACGGTCACGGCGGCGACGGTCGAACTCCACCGTGCCGGACCTTTTTCCCAAAATTAGTTGAGGGCTTTTGCTCCCCTCAGCCCTGCGGTCATTTCTGCACCAACGGCGCACTTCAACTCGGCCGGAATCGGGCGTTTCGACAGCGGCTCCACGGCGGCGTTTCACCGAATTTTTCGAAGCTTGGACGGCGCGATTCCGCCGGTGTTGAGACGATCGGTGGCATGGGTTTTACTCCTCTCTTCACCATGAAACTTTTGGGACCGGTTTCATGGCAAACGGTGGCCGGACGGAGGAGATATCGGCGATCGAATTTCTCGGCTCCGGCGGCATTCGAGCGGCGCGTGCAGCGGCGTGCGGCGGCTGTTCCGTCGAGTCGACCCACCGTTGGACTCAGCTCGGTGAGAGCTTTCCGATGACACTGGCGGTGTCGAAAACGAACACCGTTTCCGATGGTCGGTTACTGTTCATTTTCGGGTAAGGGGAGGAAAGAGAAAATAAGAGAAAGTTATGGGCTTATTTCTTAAATTTCTGATTTTTCGCCCTTTATATACTTCTTCGCCCAAAATTTCAACATGGGCTATCCTGACTAATTTGGGCGTCCTGAATCCAAATATATCAGTTTTATTTTCATCTGAGGTCATCTTGACCAGTTTCCGATACTGTGAATTCTCGATCAAAAATTACCTTTGTGCTCAATTAGCTAATTTGAGCATACAAATAGGCTATACTGACTAATTTGGACGTGCTAAATCCAAATTTATCAGTTTCAACTTCATTCGAGGTCATCTCGATCAGTTTTCAGGATCCGTGTGATCCCGTCTCGAAAAACGTGTCAGGTGCCTGATTGACTAATTTGGGCATCCTGAGTCTAAATATATCAGTTTCATATCAAGAAAATGTCATTTTAACCAATTTCTTGATACTGCATATTTCCTGATCATCACAGGGCTACCGCTACTGCTTTGTTTATTTTGTAAAATTGTTTTGGTTGCTTTGAAAAATTCTTGGGAAAATTAGACTTTGTAGTCAATCAAGACAGCCCGTGCACCTCATCGGTCGCCACTAAAAACACTTTTACTTTTAAACTCTCATCTTATAGGGCCCAAAATTTATGCCCATTTTTTTTCTTTTCAAAATACTTTCCTCACATGAAAGCCATGTATGAAAGCCATATAAAATTAAAAACTAACTTTTAGTTGTCTTTTATACAATACAACATAATTTACAAAGATATGTTTTTTTCCAACTTTGTTTCTCAAAATACATTTTCTTCAAATTCTCTCTTTTGACACTCAGCGGAAGACTAATAGCAGGACCATAATCCACAGTGGATTTTTTATTCCATTGGCACCGCATATCCTGCCACCATCTAGGTAATCTACTGGACATGTTTCTTACCTGCAACCTGAACAAACCGATGAGCTAATAGGCTCAGTAAGTTTAAACATACATCCTATGAATCACATAGATTCAAAAGTATCAATAATCAATTTTCCTATGAATAGTAATATTCATCCGTGAATAGTACTATTCACTCATGAACAGTGACTTTGAATTTTGATCAATAAATAGTAACTTTGACTCTAATCGGATACTATTCACATCACCCTAATCGAGTCCACTAAACTTAACATCAATGTCAGTTATGCTCAATTATGGCTTTCATCATATTTTTAGTCATTATCTTTGTTTATGTTCTAGTTTTAAGCTCATTTTGGCCTTGTACCATAATATGCGCACTGACTATGGGGGGCCTTGGGAGCGACCCTGAGGCTAATCCTCCCTAGTTCATCATCACCCGAAGTGATCAATATGTCCCTGAAGAACCTGTAAACCTTCACCTTATCATTGGAGGCTGGTACGCCAAACATGGTTTCATTACCATCTTTCAATTATAGTTTCGACCAGGTGGCATTAATCATCACCTCAAAGTCAGGATTCGTTCATGCCCGTAGGTCTTAACACATTCTTTCTCAAAGGGTGTGTCTTAATTTAGTCATACTCTTTCTGTAGTGTACCCACAGTACACCTTTTAATTTATCATTTCTTTGGGTGTATTAGTCTAACTACACCCTAGTGCCCGTAGGATTTAACAGCTAATGTACAATTAGTACATAATTAAATATCACAGTATTTCATGTTGCAGACATGAAAATGCTTGAACTTACCACAACTGCGATAACATCCACCCTCGAAAGTCCTCTGCAGTTTTGTTATTGTCTCTAGTTTGGATCCCTACAAACAGAGTATTGTCTGTTAATACCCACCATCATTTATCACTTTGGATATATTCATTTTGTTATAAACTTTACAACACATTTCATCTCTTTTTGTAATACACGGCTTGATACACGCCCATGTCCGAGCCCGTGTACCTCTCAGGTTTCTGCTACACGTTCTTGTCCTATAGTACACGCTCGTATACTCATAAACTTAAGATTTTTAGTTTTAAAATCTTAGTTATGACTTCTAGAATCTTATTTAAGACTTCTAGGTCCTTAACGGTCCTTTCCGAGCCTTTCAGAAATTTTTGGTCAAAATGACCATTTTGCCCCTGACGGGTCTCGGGACTGTAATATTTTCAATTTATCATTTTTCTGGGATTTTGTAAGCCCAAATATCATAAAATAATATTTCTTATGTTTCCATATATTTTTACAGCATTATTTACTGTAAAATTGGTAACTATTCCTCACCCGACCCCTGGGGTACTATTCATCCGACACCTAGGGTCGTTCCTCGTTTTTCTAGTGTTTCGAAGCCTCAAATAGGTATTTCAATACCCCTGAAATGTTTCTCATCCCATTCCTAAGCCTTGGTTCCCGAGGGGCTTGGGTTTTCTATCCCGTCCATAAATTTTCCCCCTCGTTTCCTAAAATACTCCCGATGTAAGTTTTTCCCGTTCTTGGCATTTTAGACATTAAAGGGTTGTTTTGGTAATTCTTTTTAGGTTCAATCCTCCATTCCTAACTTTAACCTGCCAACGGGTCTCGGTTTTATTTTTGACCCTATATTTTTACCCCTCGTTTCCCAAAATGCCCTTATGCCGTTTTAGAAATTTTGGCAGCATTTCCGCTTAAATTTTTAGGTTTCCCTGGCATTAGGTACGCCTCAGAACCTTAGTACCTGCCACATACTATACCAGAGACATATTTTACACAAAGTGACCAAACTTTACACAAAACGTTTCACATTATCCATCATTTCATTTACAACACAAATTTCATCAACTTTCATCAATGATAGCCAAGGTTTCTCATGGTATTCAACACCAAGAAATTTTTATCACAAATCTCAATTATCACATTTCATTCTTAAGGTTTCTAATGCACATTTCAACATCAAAAACCTAAGAAATTTTTCATTCCAATCCTAGCCTTATGCCACAGTTTTTATGTCCAAAACCGTAAGAAAATTTTCTCTTATTCCTATGGTCTTTTATCACATTCCTTCATCAATTTTTCCTCACAAAAATTTGCATTTTCTCATGTGTATAGGCCACGGATTTTGCAAAGAAACATGCATTAATTTTACTTGTTTGATTCCACAACATACTTTAATCAACACATCACCAAATCAACATAAACACTAAAACAATTCATTAAACTTTTCACCATATTACAACACCAACAAGCCACGCGTTTCATTGAGAAAATTAACAAGAAATGCTTCAAAATTGTGGCTCACCTTATCAATTTGATCCCTTGCTACTTAGACTAGGATTGAAAGCTAGTTTTCGTGAAGAAAATTTGTCAAAATGTTGGTTTATAGGGGAAGAAAGCTGACGACCAGAAATGGACAGATTTTGGCTGCTTTTCACAAATTTTCCAAGTAAATTTTCCTCACCTATTTACAGGCAAAAGAAGGGAGGACCATTAAGCAATTTTTCCCAACAATTTGGTAATTGTTTAGGGATTTTTTAGCAAAGTTTCTTGGGATTAATTAGCAACATTCTTGGCTATTTTCTATCCCTCTTCACTGACTCCAAACAGCCCAAATTAACCAAAATTTTACCAAAAATTCTCATGTAATTTTGGCCTAATCCTAGCCCTTGATTTAAGATTACAACTAATCTCCACCATTGGATCTACTAACCACTCCTTTTTAGCCTTATATTAATCAATTATTGCATCATTATTTGATGTCACACATGACATCATCCAATTAATTCACATATTAATTCTTGGTCAAACTTGGACCAAAAGTCAAACCGAACAGAAATCTACCGAAATTGCGTAAGCGGGTTTCTGACTCCTCCAGTGTGATCCGTTTGCCTTATTTTGCTTCCGTTTGACCAAAAATCATTACTGTAAATTTTCGTCTTTTAGTGCATTCAGTGCACTCTCTAGGGCATTCGGCTTCGATTTAGGGCCGTTTCAATAGTTTCTGTTTGGGAAGATTTTTCCCTCTCTGAACTTACTCTCTTTAACACTATTTGAATATTTTATCACATTCTAACCAGTATTAAAACACAGCTTTTTTCATATTTTGTACATTAAAATTGTCATACACATACAATTTTAAATTCTTCTGAGAATTTTAAAATTCCCAGTTATCACATTCACCCCTCCTTATAAAATATTTGTACTCGAAAATTTAGAACAAGTAGGGGTACAATTCTCTAATTTGATCCTTGCACTCCTATGTAGCCTCTTCAACGTTGTGATTCTTCCACAAAACTTTGACTAATGGGATCGTCTTATTCCTTGATACTCTTTCTTCTCGTGCCAAAATTTGTATAGGTCGCTCTTCATACGTCAGATCTTCCTGGATCTGAACTGGTTCATGTTTCAGTATATGGGACGGATCTGGTATGTACTTTCACAACATAGACACATGGAACACGTTATGCACTGTCGACATCTCTGGTGGTAATGTCAACTTATAGGCAACCTTCATAATGCGTTCGATGATTTCAAAAGGTCCAATACATCTTAGACTTGATTTCCCTTTCTTACCAAAACGCATTATTCCTTTCATTGGCAAAACGCTTAACAATACGAAATGCCCTTCGTTAAACTCTAGGGATCTTCGTCGTTTATCTGTATAGCTCTTCTATCAGCTCTGCCCAATCTTCATTTGTTGCTATATTTTTGCAACTGCATTAGTTGTTTCTTGCATAAAATCTGTTTTGTGCAGCTGCTTTTCTTGTAGATTGTACCAATGGATAGGTGATCTACACTTCCTTCCATATAAAGCTACATAGGGTGCCATTCCTATAGAAGCTTGGTAGCTGTTATTGTATGAAAATTCTACCAATGTAAGTTTTTTGTTTCAGTTTCCTGGGAAATCTATTATGCACGTGCGAAGCATGTCTTCTAACATTTGGATCATTCGTTCTGATTGCACATTTGTCTGCAGATGAAATGCCATACTCAGACGTAATTCTGTTCCCATGGCTTCTTGCATGCACTTCCAAAAATTTAAAGTGAATAGTGCATCACAATCTGATACAATGGACTTAGGAACACTATGTAATCTGACGATATGGTTTACATAGAGATTCACCAACTTTTCCAGTGAAAAGGTCATTTTCATTACTATGAATCTTGTTGTTTTTGTTAATCTATCGACAATAACCCAAATAGCATCGTAGCCTTCTCAGGTTTTCAGTAATCCTACCATAAAGTCCATCGTAATATGTTCCCATTTCCATTCAGAAATTTCTAACGGCTCTAATTTTTCACTTGGATGTAGATATTCGACCTTAACTCTTTGGCACGTCATGCATCGATTCACGAATTCAGTAATGTCTTTCTTCATCCCTTTCCACCAGAATTGTAACTTTAAATCCTGATACATCTTACTGGCTCCAGGATGCACTGAATATGGCGTCTCATGGGCTTCTACCATAATCCACCTTCTTAATCCTTCATCATCGGGAATATGAATTCTTCCCTGATGTATGATCAATCCATCCTTGGACACTCCTTTCTGAGGACTGGTTAGATTGGGATCTCACTTTTGAGCCTTTCCAATATCCTCAAATAGTGTTGATTCTAATTGTAGTGCAGTCAATCTTCCTGATATCAACTCTATCTTCAAAGTGTTAATCTCTTACTGCAATGGCCATGGAAATTTCTCAATCGGCAGTTGCTGCGAAACAGTAGATTTTCTACTTAACGCATTTGCAATGCGATTCACTTTTCCAGGATGGTAGAGGATTTCACAATTATAATCCTTTACCAGCTCCAACCATCTCCTTTGCTGCATATTCAACTCCTTCTATATAAAGAAGTTCTTTAAACTCTGATGGTCAGTATAGATCTGACACTGAGCTCCATATAAATAGTGTCGCCAGATCTTAAGTGCAAACACTATGGTAGCTAGTTCCAAATCATATGTAGGATAATTTCGCTCATGGTCCTTTAATTGATGTGAGGCATAAGCTATCACCTTGTCGCCTTGCATCAGGACAGCTCCTAACCCCATTTTTGAAGCGTCACTATAAATCACAAACATCTCCCCTTCAGTAGGAAGTGTAAGGATTGGTGCACTCGTTAATCACTTCTTCAACTCTCGAAAGCTTCTTTCGCACTCTTCAGTCCACTTGTACCTCCTCTCTTTGCATGTCAAAGCCGTGAGAGGTACAGTGAATCTTGCGAATCCCTCTACAAATCTTCTATAATAGTCAGCTAGACGTTAGAAACTTCGTATTTTGATCACATTCTTAGGTGCAGGCCATTCATTGATTGCCTCCACTTTAGCAGGATCCACAGCGATTCCTTCCGTGGAAACCACGTGTTTGAGGAAATGTGCTCTATCTAGCCAAAATTCACACTTAGAGAATTTTACATAGAGTTGGTGCTTCCTTATCGTTTGCAGAATGATCCGCAGGTGTTCTTCATGTTCCTCAAAAGTCTTTGAATATATAAGTATGTCATCGATAAATATAATGACAAACTTATCTAGAAATTCTTTAAAGACTCGGTTCATTAGGTCTATGAATGCAGTTGGTGCATTTGTTAGCCCAAACGACATCACCAGAAATTCGTAATGACCGTAATGGATCCTAAATGTAGTCTTCGAAATATCGCTCTCCTTGATACGTAGCTGATGATATCCTGATCACAGATCGATCTTGGAGAATACCATTGTGCCTTTGAGTTGAACAAACAAGTCATCAATTCTAGGTAACAGATACCTATTCTTGACAGTGACCTTGTTCAACTCCCGGTAATCGATGCACATACAAAATGTTCCATCCTTCTTCTTGATAAACAATACTGGAACACCCCATGGGGAATAGCTCGGACATATGAATCCTTTGTCAAGAAGCTCTTTCAATTGCTCTTGTAACTCCTTCAACTCTGCCGGTGCCATCTGGTACAGTGCCTTTGAGATAGATGCAGTTCCTGGCATCAATTCGATCTCAAAAGAGATCTCTCATTCTGGCGGCAATCCAGGTAATTCTTTTACGAAGACATCAAGAAACTCATTCACAACCAGAACATCTTTAGGTTGAAGCTTCTATTCCTCCGTCACATCTACTACGTACACTAAGTATCCAGCATAGCCGCTAGATATTAGCTTTCTTGCTTTTATTGAGTTGATCATCATCTTCCTCGATTTGTATGATGAATCAACATATCTGAAGCAGTCTTCCTGGTCAGGTTGAAACACTATCTTCCACTTTCGGCAATCAATCGTGGCTTGATACTTCCCTAGGAAATCCATTCCTAGTAATACGTTGTAATTAGCTAGCTCCATCACGATCAGTTCTGCATACAACTCCCTATTTGTCATAATTACTGGTACATGAGGTAACTAGTAATTAGACATCAATACTTCTCCTGAGAGTAGAGCTGTTCAAAATGTAATATCTATATTATCCTCAGTATATCCTATTTTGTTCACAAATTCGTATGAAATAAACGAATGTGTAGCTCCAGAATCAAATAAAATAGACGCCAAATGATTAGTGATAGAAAGCTGACCTGTCACTACATTGGACATCTCGGCTTCTGTATCCTTCTTGGTATAGACCATGACTCAAGCATCTACACGAGGCAAGCGGTCTAGTCTTTCTTGTGTCTCCAAAGATGAAGGCCCTCCAACCTTTGCCTGTAGTGCATGAGCTTGGGAACGTTGCTGCTGTGGCTGAAATTTTCCCTGCACATTTTACCAATTTTCAGGATAGTTCTTGGCAAAATGGCCTTCCTTTCCACACTAAAAACAGTCATTTGAAGCAAGTCTGCATCGGCTTGAGTGCCTTCTTTTGCAGACAACACAGTCTCGAACAACAAATAAAGCATTGTTGTTCAACTTTCGTTGTTGATTCCTGTCTTTGGAATTATTTCCTTTCTTCTTTCCTTGTGACTGTTGGCCAGAAGTGCTTGATTGTCCAGCCTTAACGTTCTGATTCAGTTTACTTCCCTATCCAACCTGGGATCCAGCTTAAACAACTTTTGCTAAACTTTCTCCTTCTTTTTGGCATCCCAGATCTTTTCCTTTTCTTCCCTCTATCGAGCAAGGTGATACTCAACTCTCAAAGCTCAACTAACACAGTCAGATATAGTAGTGGGTGGCGTTAACCCACTATCTACCAAAGCTGAGATGTCGGGTCAAAACATCCCGAGCATCTTTTGGATTTTCTCCCTCTCAGTAGGGACAACATATGGACATAGTCAGGATAGTTGGTCAAACTTTTGACAGACTTCACTTACTGTCATATTTGCCTACTTCAACTCTGCAAACTCCCTCTGTTGGGGTTGCAATAGCACGGGGTCATAGTACTTCTGATTAAATTCTTCTAAGAAATCTATCCATGATATCATGGCCATGTTTCTTCTTAGTTTGACGGTGTCCCACCAAAATCTTGCATCCTTCCTCAATACAAAAGATACACACATTATCCTTTCTTGATCATTCAGATCCATAAATTCCAGGATCATTTAGAGTGAAGACAACCACTCCTCTACTTCTAGTGGGTTCATGGAACCCTCGAATTTCGACAGCTTCATCCATCGAAATTGTTCATATAACGGTTCCTGATTTATTCGGGGTTGAGGTTGGGGTTCTAGTACTACTTCAGGCATAACTGGTGGCACTACTTGTTCAGTTGCAGCCAATTTGTGAGGTTTGGCCTTCTTCTTGGCCTTGCCCCTGTTCCATTTGCTGTAACCTTTGCCTTAGCTTAGCATTCTCCTTCATCTGAGCATCTATAAGGGCTTATAGTTCATTACCCTTTTTGAAAGGACAGGATGCCCTTTCATATTTCTTTTGTTTTGTGTGTTCACCATCTTTTCTACTTCCTATGGTCACATGAAAATCAATTATTAGATTTTCAATAAACATATTTTTACAATATAAGTAAAAATAGTTTTTGATCATCATGTAATTTCAAACATCTCATCATTTTAACATATCAAAATTTAATGTTATTTCATTTCAAAATTTTCATATACACATCAACTCGAAGGCTTTTTCTCAAAATAGCCTTTCGATACAGTCATACATGTACATATACAGACATATACATTTATACATCTTATATGTTTTTACATCTAGTCCACTAGTTGAGGTTGGTCTAGAACTAATAGAACTTCTTCCAGATCCTCTTCATCCTCATTTGAACGATTTCCAGTCCCAGATGATGTCGATCCTTTAGTGGGACTCGTCCCCTCTCGTCACCTTGATGGGTTAGCCTCATGGTCATTTGCCATAGGTCACGCTCCATAAAGGTGATCTAGCATTGCCTCTTGGAATAATTGTTCGTGCCGGTTACATACCATGCACTCCAGCAGTAGCTCTTCTTCTACTTTAGCTATTGTAACTATAAACTCTCGTAGAGTAGTAGTGTGACAACCGGGAAATCTGATCATTCTTCAAAAAAGGGAACATGGAATGTACACAATGAGTTTCATGTTTAAAATGTGAAAATGTAGTGATCATATGTGTGTATGTGTATGTGTATGTGTCACACACATTATAAAGAAATTGGTCAAGATGACCTTTTCTTGAAATAAAACTGATATATTTGGAATCAGTATGCTCAATTTAGTCAATTGAGCACAAAATGTAAATTTTAACCGAGAAACATGCAGTATCGGAAAACTGGTCTAGATGACCTTGAATGAAGTAAAAACTGATATATTTGGGTTCAACAAGCCCAAATTAGTCAGGATAGCTTATGTTGAAATTTTGGACAAAAAAGTATATATAGGGGCGAAAAAGTCAGAAATTTCAAAATCAACCCACATTTTTCCTCTTCTTCTCTTGCCTCCCACACACCGTCGGTAAACAGTAACCGACCACCAAAAACAGTGTCCGTTTTCGACACCGCTGGTCTCGTTGGAAAGGTCTCGCCGAGTTGAGTCCAACGGTGGGTCGAGTCAACGGAGCAGCCGTTGGAGCAAGCCGCACGTGCCACCCGATGCTGAGAATTTGCTGCGCCGTTTCTCCACCGTTCGACCTCTGATCAAGGTGATTCTAGTCCCAACAGTTTTGTGGTGAAGAGGAGAACAAAACCTAGGTCTTGTTTCACCTTAACAGCCACCGGATCGTGACACCCAAAGCTTCATTATCGCCGCCGTGTCACCGCCGTGAAAGTCGCCGTTCCAGGCGGAGGTGAGCAACACCGCCCAGCCAAAAATGTTTAGAATAGGCCAAAAATCAAAAGCCCCAAGTTAATTTTGAGAAATAACGCCGGCATGATGGAGAACCAACCTCGCCGCCGCCGTTCAATTTTCGAGGGTTTGATTCCGGTGATAGGGTCCTCGAATCATGAAATTGACACCACCAATGGGTTCACGTCAAGATCTACGAGATGGTGGCCTCCTTTTTTCACGCCGCCGCCGGTCAACGGTGACCTGGACCCCAAAATTTGAAGAATGGCCCGTTGGCTTATTTTCGACGTTCCGGACACATCTGTGACATCGGAATTTCAAGACAGAATTTCAAAAGTGAAGAACGATGAAATCAAGTTTGCCCGCGCGAGACTAAACGGTTGTTCGATCATCAGTGGGACGATTTCAGTAGTGATTTTGGTCCCTTCATTCCTTAATTTATATTTTGGAATGATTATGTATTAATTATATATTTTGGCATGTGAAATTGTAAGAAAAATGGACTATGTGTAAGAAAAATAGTCAAATAAGAAAATGTGTAAAATGTAAAGATTTTTACGTAAAAGTTGAATTTTTGCGTAAAAATATAGGCCTCTGATATAGTACGTGGTAGAATAGAAATATGTTAGATGGTTTCGAGGCGTTTCCTAAACGCTAGGAACCCAAAAATTAAGCGGAAATGCTGTCAAAATTTCAAAAACAACACAAAGGGGTATTTTAGGAAATGAGGGGTAAAAATGTGGTCGGGATGGAAACTCGAGCCCCTTCGATGGCCTAGGCCCGAAAAAGAGGATTAACAACCAAGGGTCGAAATAGTACCACCCGACGGTCGGGTGTGAAATAATTGTAGAAATTACAATGATTAATGTTGTAAAAATTTATTAAGGCCTAAGAAAGATGAATTTATGACTTTTGGGCTTAGAAAATCCCATATAAACGATAAAGTAAAGATTTTACAGCCCAAAGGCCCGTCAAGGGCAAAATGGTCATTTTGATAAAAAATTTCAGAAAGGTCTAAAAATGGTCGTTAAACCTTTAAGTTCATCGTTTTATGATTTTTGGGTTTTGAAAATCTAGTTTAAGTATTAAAATAACAAGATTCACAATCAGGGTAAAGGTAGTATTCATAGTCAAAGTTACTATTCACGATCATTTTGACCAACATTTTCAAAATGCTCAGAAAGGACCGTTAAAGCCTTAAAATAGCTTAAATAGAATTTGTAAAGCCAAAATCAAGTTTTAAGTCGAAAAAAAGTAAGAAAACCCCGTTAAGGGCAAAACGGTAATTTTGTAAAAAATTTGGGAAATAGTCAAAATGAACTGTTAAAGCTTCAAACATGATTCAAAGACTCTAATGAGGATTTTAAAGGCCAAAAGTAAAGTTTAAGTGAGAAAAATCCCGCTAAGGGTAAAATGGTAATTTTGCCAAAAGTTCAGGATACAAAGGTCATTTTCTCCAAAAGTTAGCAGAAAAGTGACAAATGAGTTTAATTAAGATTTTAAGGTCAAGTTCAAGATTTTAAAAGAAGGAAAGTACTTAAATGAAAGTATGACCATTAGTCAAAGTTACTATTTATCATAAATTTTGACAAAAGTTGACGGAAAAATTATAAATGGGATATAAGACCCCTATGTGGCAGCCTGACCTTCATAGAGATCATATAATACTATTACAGTTAAGCTTTATCGCTAACTGCGATAGATTGTACTCTCATGGGTCGCTGGCTAATCTATCTTTCTTTAAATCATGACGTTTTTGGGGAATTTTTTTTTTAAAACATCATGTAAAATATTATCCACTAATCACTTTGTTTATAAGCACAAAGTAATTTACATAATACAGTACTTTCGTAAAATATATATTATTACAAAAGACTGTTTCTTTTTCCCTTCTCTTTTATCGCTCAGCAGAAAGACTCTGGTAGGAACATATCGCTCGCCTCTTATCCCATTTGACACGCACCATCCCGTCCGCCACCCAATCATACAAAGCTACTGAACTGGTCGCTTACCTGCAACATAAGCAAAAATGGTGAGCTATAGGCTCAGTAAGTTCAAACATGCAAGAATTAAAATTTCTGTGAGTAGTACTATTCATCATAAATAGTAACTTTGACTACTATTCATACGTGAAAGTAACTTTGACCACTATTCATTATGAATAGTAAGTTTGACCACAACACAGTGTCACAACAGTACATCTACCGCGATGTTAGTACCCTCACGAAACTGTCTTATGCTCAATTATGGCATAGTTTCAGTTTTAGGTAATTATCTTTGATTATGTTCTGGTTTTGAGCTCAGGTTGGCAGTACCATTTAAGTGCGCATGATTGGGAGCTGTACATTAGTGCTGACCTCCACAGCCTTAATCTCATAGCCCCGAAGGCAAAATTGTACATGACTGGGAGTGGTACATCAATGCTAACCTCCACAGCCTTAATCTCATAGCCCTGAAGGCAAAATTTACCTCCCTGTACGGAAGGCTGGTACGCCAAAAGTGGTTTCATTATCGACTTTTTAAAGTTCTAACCCGGTGACTTCATATTGCCCCATGGTTAAGAATGGTTCACATTTTAATTTTAGGTGAGTGAGTTTCATAAACCTCGCTCTAGTGTTCGAAGCACAATTTACTGTGTGTCCCATTCTTAATAGTGCCCGTAGCACATTTCGTCTCTCTCTCTCTACTCTATAATAGTGCCTGTAGCACATATGTACCTAACTTATAGTTAGTACATCAAAGTTAGCAATAATAATGCTATATGTTGCAGACAGGTAAATATCTGAACTTACCTTATCAGTTTCTTCCCCTTTTCTCTCGTGGATATTTGATCGCCCTCCTTGTAGGTCGATTTTGGGATCCTATAGACAAAACCTTGTTTGTTAATTTCATTTCCATTTATAGCTTTTATTTTTCATTAAAAAGCTTAAATAAAACCTATTTATAACTTTTTAGGCTTTATTTATCATTTTCCCCATTTTTCTCAACTTTTACAAAATTACGATTTTACCCCTATATTTTGGCAAAATTACAATTATGCCCCTGATAAAATTTTCTCGATCCAGACTGCATTTTTGGCTCTCAGGAACTTTTCTGGCTCTTTTCTAATCATTATCGGGTTCATTTCTATTTTATTTCCATTTTTCACTTTCCCGACCCTCGGGAAGTACTATTCCGACCCTTACATCGGTTTAGTGATTTTCTATCGTTTTGGAGCCTTAAATGGACGTTTTACAAGTATTTAAAACGTTCATCTAGACATTCCCAATCTAGGTCTACGAGGCTCAGATTTTCCATACCCGACTCGGACCTTTATTTCGTTTCCCAAAACCCCCCCCCTCGGGGTCGGTTTTTCAGTTTCACTCGCGTTTTACATTTTTAAGGGGATGGGTTACTATTCATGAACCACCCCTTAGGTTTTCCTTATTCAATTTCCCTTTAGGGACTCAGGTTTCCAACCCGACCCTAAACTTTTATTTTTAATCCCCTTTTTACCCCAAATGCCGTTTTCGAAATTTCGGCAGCATTTCGACGTAAATTTAAGGCTATCGGCGTTAGGTACGCCTCGAACCATATGTCCCTGCCACGTACTATACCACAAACCTATTTTATGTAAAAGTTTCCCAAACTTTTACATAAAAGCTCACAAAATTTCAATTCACGTTTTGAACCACATTCCACAAAATTTCTTTCAATTTTTACCCTTGGTTTTAGTCTCGGTTTTCACACTCAAACCCTAACCAAAACTTCTAAATTTTTCAACCAAATTTTAGGCTACTCCAATGTCATTATCTAGCACATTTTCAAGCCAATTTACATGCATTTTCAACACAAATTCTTAGGTTTTCACCATTACAACCCACGGCCATTTAAGAGAAACATGCACTAAATTTTTTTGTTTCATGCTTTCAATCACAAATCCATCATTTCCTTAATTCAATGCATGAATTTAACTATCCAAACATCAAGTAAATCATGCAAAAATTATTCACCAAACCCTAATTAAACCCACGGCCATATTAGGGTTATTTGACACCAAATTTTTTTCCAAGCTTTCCATCATACAAATCATGCTTTACATTAAATCAAAACATGATTTAAAGCATTTTAACACTTAAACCACAACTATTCATCATTGACTACTCATGGTAACCCACGGTTTTACCCTTGGAAAACCAACCAAAATTTTGTTTTTCTTTAAACAAAATGCATGGTTTTTCTTCTAATCACACCCTTAACAAGACCCAGGCACCAAATCAACCAAAACAAACCAAAAATTTCTTCATTTCCATACTATTCATCCCACGGATTTTAGGGAGAAAAATCAAGAAAAAATGCAAACCAAGGAAAGTTACCTTGCTCACTTGCTTCCTTTGTCTTCAAGGAAGGGTTTGACACCATTTTTGTGAAGAAAACTTGAAGTATTTGCTTGGTTCCTCTTGGTTGCTCAAGTATTCACCATGGAGAACACTTAGAAATTTTTTTCTCTTTGGTTTTTGGCTTTGAAATGTTTCGGCCACTTTGTTTAAAATGTTGCCGACTTAAGTGTTAAGGGAACCAATTAATTTGGTTTCCAACCAATCAAAATGCAACACTTTTCCATCCGTTTCTTTCCAAATTTTTCAAAAAATCAAAGGATGGAATTTTGGCCAAATCTTGGCCTTTAGATCAAAAAGTGCTTAAATCTTGGCCATTAATGCGACCAACCACCATAATTCTTTCATTTAATAAATTTGCTTTATGATGTCATAAATGCAAAGTAATATGTTGACTTTGACTTTACTATTCACATTAATTCGATTACTTTTTAACCGATACCGGTTCGAGTCGAAATTTTCCTGAAATCGTCCCGGCGGGTTCCTGAGGTCTCCTGTGCAGTCGGATCAATTTATACTGCTTCCGTTTGATCAAAATCAATCCCGGAAGTATTTCATCTTTTAGTGCACCGGTTAGGGTTTTCAATGCCGTTTTTGGCACCGTTCCACCCGTTTCAACTCAGTGAATTTTTCCAACACTGAATTCTTACTCGTCAGTATTGTTAGAACATTTTAATATATGCTAAACAATATAAATACATTTATTTCACTCTTTAAATAGTACAAATTGTTATATACATACATTTGTACATTTTCTTCCGAGAATGCTTGAATTTCTCGATTGTCACATTCACCCCTCCTTATAAAATTTTCGTCGTCGAAAATTAGAACAAGTGGGGGTATAAACTCCTCATCTTGTCTTCTCGTTCCCACGTAGCTTCTTCAATGTTATGATTTTTCTACAAAATCTTCACTAGTGGGATTGTCTTATTTCTCAGTACTTTCTCTTCACGAGCCAGTACTCGAATAGGTTGTTCTTCATATGTCAAATCCTCGTGGATCTGAACAGGTTCATGCTTCAATACATGGGACGGATCTGGTATATACTTTCTTAGCCTCGACACATGAAATACATTATGCACTGCTGACAATTCAGGAGGTAACGCTAATCTGTAAGCGACCTTTCCAATGCGTTCGATAATTTCATAAGGTCCAATATATCTTGGACTCAGTTTCCCTTTCTTACCGAAACGCATAATCCCCTTCGTGGGCGATACCTTAAGAAACACAAAGTCTCCTTCATCAAACTCCAAGGATCTCCGCCTCTTGTCTGCATAACTCTTTTGTCGACTTTGTACAATTTTCATTTGACGCTGAATTCTTGCAACTGCATCAGACGTCTCTTGTATGAAATCCATCTTATGCAACTGCTTCTCTCGCAAATCATACCAGTGTAGTGGTGAACTGCACTTCCGTCCATAAAGAGCCTCATAAGGTGCCATACCTATAGAAGCTTGGTAACTATTATTGTACAAGAATTCAATTAATATAAACTTCTCGTTCCAATTTCCCACAAAATCCATTACACAAGCTCGAAGCATGTCCTCTAACGTCTGAATGGTCCGCTCTGACTGTCCGTCTGTTTGCAGATGAAATGCCGTACTGAGTCTCAATTCAGTTCCATGGCTTCTTGCATACACTTCCAAAAATTCGAAGTGAATCTTGTATCTCGATCTGATACAATGGATTTTGGTACTCCATGTAATCTAACGACATGAGTTACGTACAATTGAGCAAAATTTTCCAATGAAAAAGTCATCTTGACAGCTATAAACCGTGCCGTCTTGGTCAGTCTGTCCACAATAACCCAGATGGCATCATAACCTTCTCGGGTTTTTGGGAGTCCCACTACAAAATCCATCATAATGTGTTCCTATTACCATTCAGGAATCTCCAAAAGTTCCAATCTTCCTGCTGGATGTTTATGTTCTGCTTTGATTCTCTGACAGGTCATGCATCTGCTCATGAATTTCGCTATATCATTCTTCATCCCTTTCCACCAGAACTATAACTTCAAGTCCTGATACATCTTGCTAGCTCCGGGATGAACTGAATATGGTGTCTCATGGACTTCTGACATGATCCGTCTTCTAAGTTCCTCATCAGCTGGAACATTTATCCTTCCTTGATAAAGGATCATTCCATCCTTGGAAATTCCTTCTTGAGAACTTGTCATTCTTGGATCTCGTCTTTGAGCTTCCTTTATATCCTCAAACAGCGATGATTCCACTTGGAGTGCAGCCAATCTTCCGGATATCAGCTCCAAGTTCAAAGAATTTATCTCTTACTGCAATGGCTTCGAAAGCCATTTTATCGGTAGCTGGTGCGATATGGTAGACTTTCTACTTAAAGCATCCGCTACACGGTTGGCCTTCCCTGGATGATATAGGATTTCACAATCATAATCCTTTACCAGTTCCAACCATCGTCTTTGTCGCATATTGAGCTCCTTTTGCGTGAAGAAATACTTCAGGCTTTGGTGAACAGTGAAAATCTGACATTGAGCTCCATAGAGATAGTGTCGCCAAATTTTAAGTGTGAACACTACTGCAGCAAGTTCAAGGTCATGTGTAGGGTAATTCCTTCATGATCCTTTAATTGACATGAAGCGTAGGCAATCACCTTGCCGCCTTGCATCAGGACTGCTCCCAATCCTATTTTAGATGCATCACTATAGATCACAAACTTCTCCCTTTTAGTGGGAAGCGTAAGGATTGGTGCGCTTGTCAGCCGTCTCTTTAACTCCTGGAAGCTTCTTTTGCATTCCATAGTCCACTCATACTTCCTTTCCTTGTGTGTAAGAGCAGTAAGAGGTGCAGCTAATCATGCGAATCCCTCTACAAATCTTCGATAATAACCAGCTAACCCCAAGAAACTGCATATTTCCGTCACACTCTTGGTACAGGCCATTGGTTAATTGCATCTACCTTTGTCGGATCTGCAGCAATACCTTCCTGAGATACAACATGTCCGAGGAAATGTACTCTGTCCAACCAAAACTTGCACTTTGAGAATTTGACATACAGTTGATGCTTCCTTATCGTATGCATCACGATCCTCGGATGCTCCTTGTGCTCCTCATGAGTCTTTGAGTATATAAGAATGTCATCAATGAATACAATGACAAACTTATCCAAATTAAAAATTCTGTTCATTAAATCCATGAACGCTGCCGGCGCATTTGTTAATCCAAATGGCATCACAAGAAACTCGTAGTGACCATAACGAGTCCTAAACGCCGTCTTAGGAATATCACTTTCTTTAATTCTCAGCTGGTGATATCCTGATCGTAAGTCGATCTTGGAAAATACCGCTGCGCCTTTTAACTGGTCGAATAGGTCATCAATTCTAGGTAATGGATACCTATTTTTGATCGTAACCTTATTCAACTCCCCGTAATCAATGCACAAACAGAACGTTCCATCCTTTTTCTTGACGAACAACACAGGTGCACCCCACGGAGAATAACTCGGTCTAATGAATCCTTTGTCCAAAAGCTCCTTTAATTGTTCCTGCAGCTCCTTTAACTCCACTGGAGCCATGCGGTATGGTGCTTTGGAAATAGGTGCCGTTCCAGGCATCAACTCAATTTCGAACGAGATTTCTCTCTCTGGAGGTATCCTTGGTAACTCTTCCGGAAATACGTCAAGAAATTCCTTAACAACGGGAACATCTTCAGGTTGAAGCTTCTATTCCTCTGTAGTATCCACCACATATGCCATATATCCCGTGCAACCACTAGCCATTAGCTTGCTTGCTTTCAGCGAACTGATCATCATCTTCCCGGGTTTTCGAGAAGTATCGATATATTCGAAACTCTCTTCTTCCTCGGGTTGGAATACTATTTTTCGATTTCGACAGTCGATCGTAGCTTGATATTTCCCTAGGAAGTCCATGCCTAGAATCACATCGTAATCCACGATCATCATTACGATCAACTCAGCATATAGTTCCCTATTTGCCACATATACTGGTACATAAGGTAGACAGTAATTGGACAACAATACTTCCCCAGAAGTTAAAGCTGTCTTAAATACTCTTCCCATATAGTCCTTAGGATGTCCTATCTTGTCAGCAAATTCATAGGAAACAAAAGAATGTGTAGCACCGGAATCGAATAGTACAGAGGCTACATGACTAGCGACAGTAAGCTGACCTGTCACCAACATTCAGATTAGACTAGGAAGGAAGGAACTCGAAGTGAGACGGCACCGTTTTGTCCAACGGAACGATAGTTGACCCTCTATCATCTTCTATCCGGTAGACTTGGTAAAAAGGCCCCGACTTATTTCCAGAATTAGAGTTCGACTGCTAGGAACAGGAACAAGGAGAAGCGAGAACCACTTAAATAGCATCCTCCTTGCTGTAGGCCATCACACAAGCATCAGCACGTGGCACACGCTCCTGGCGTTTCGGCCTTACTGGAGACTCTTCAACTCTGGCCTGAAGGGAATGAGCTTGTAGGCTTGTCTAGCGCAGTTGGGAAGCGCCTTGTCCACCCTGCCTATTGTTTGGACAGTTCCTGCCATAATGGCCTTCCTTTCCACATTCATAGCAAACAAGTGGCCCAAATCTGCATTGCCCAGAATGTCTCTTTCCGTATGTAGGACAATTTTGCACATTGGATTTCGCATTACCAGCTGTTCTTCGCTGCTGGTTTCGATTATTGGCCTGGCGATTTCTAGAAAAATTGCCTTTTCTCTTGTTTTGCTGGGATCCTTGATTATTGCCCTGGCTTGGTTTAACATTCTGACTAGGCTTGCTCGATTAACTAACTTGTGTAGACTTAGCCAAAGCCCTCTCCTTCTTTTTGGCCTCCCAGTGCTTCTCTCTTTCCTCTTTCTGTCGGGCTACGTGAAACTCAGCTCTTATGGCCCGACTAACACAATCTGCTACAGAAGCAGGTGGTACCTGTCCCGTATCTACCAATGCAGTAA
The DNA here is from genome assembly GCA_035233585.1 of Antiaris toxicaria. Classification (NCBI taxonomy): domain Eukaryota; kingdom Viridiplantae; phylum Streptophyta; class Magnoliopsida; order Rosales; family Moraceae; genus Antiaris; species Antiaris toxicaria. Next base: position 88,038,386 of record CP141155.1, read on the forward strand.
TTTCTAGTCTGAACATCCCGATCATTTTCTGTATTTTCTCCCTCTCAGTAGGGACTACATAGGGACATAAACGGGATAACTGGTCGAATTTTCGGTAAATTTCACTCACCGACTTATTTCCTTGCGTCAATTCTGAAAACTCTTTCTGCTGTTGTCTCAGAGATGCATGGTCATAATATTTCTGGTTAAATTCTTCCAGAAATTCCACCCAACTCATGGTAGACACATTTCTTCTCATTCGCACAGTGTCCCACCAAAACCGAGCATCTTTTCTCAACACAAAAGACGCACATGCGACCTTCTCCCAGTCAGTTAGGTTCATAAATTCCATGATCACTTGCAAAGATGAAAATCAGTCTTCAGCCTCTAGAGGATTCGTAGAACCTTCAAATTCTGGCGGCCTCATATGCCTGAATCTTTCATAGAGGGGTTCCAGATTTAATACTAGTTGCGGTTCAGGAACTCTCTCGTGTACAGTAGTTGGAGGAATAACCGGATCTACCTCAGCTTCTTGTTCTACTTGGGTACCTTCAGAACCTTGTCTCTGTTCTAACTCCTCTACTCGTTGTCTCAGATTAGCATTTTCCTACATCTTAGCTTCTAGTAAGGCTTGTATCTGATCCAATCTCTCCATGATATTAGGACGTCATTCTCGTCCCTCTGGTTGATTTCGCAAATCCACCATCTTGCCTATTATCCTATTATGGCACAACAATTCACCGTTAGCTTTTCCATGACCACATTCGTAAAATCATATAAATTTACGAAATTCAGGGTAATGTAAAGCCACATCATCGTAACACATCATCGTGCAACATATAATCATTTTGATATTTCATTCATAGCAAAACGTTTATATATCATACATAACCATCACCAGTCATATATACATCGGCCATTATATATATCTTGGCCACAAATCTATACAAAAAGAGCTTTTCTCTCTAAGCTACTTATGTACATGCATACATCTACTGGTCACACATCCCCTGTGTCTGGGACTAGAGGATATTCTTCTAGATCCTCCTCGTCATCTGGATCATCTGAATCGTCACCACCCCTAGGCAATGCTCCCTGTCCTGAGTCATCACCTCCTTGTGGTCTAGACGATCCGGCCTCATGATCATTCATCATCCTTCTCGGCCAAAAGATGTGTGCCATCATCTCATCTTGACCCAGTGTCTCTCGTCGACTCTGCGTCAGATGCTCAACCAAAACCTCCCTCTCGATCGTCCTGATCGTCACTATAAACTCTTGGAGCGTAGGAGGATATAGCTTAATCACTCTCTGTCTCAACTCGATGGGTAAACCTCTCTAGAACAGCTCACAACAGTTTTCTTCAGTGAGGTTGGGCAACGGACATCTCCTCCTAATGGTCTCCTCAAATCGTGCTGTGTAAGACATAACTGTCTCACCAGACAACATGACCATCCTCTCAGTCTGGAGAATATAGTCCCTAACCTCATCAAATCCAGGATATGCGGGTGTATCTACCTCTCGTCCCTCTGGAGGTGCTGGGGCAAGTGCCGGATCCCTAAGCAGAAACTGATCAGCCAATCGTTGACAGAACTCAGCCCAACTGAATCCTAATAGAATCTCCTGGTCACAATGCTCCCAAAATACTCGAGCATCTCCCTGAAACATACTTATGGCCAACTGGATCCACATCTCTCGATCGATATCGCACATCACCATAATCCTCTCTATGGCATGGAGCCAGTTCTTCGTCTCCATCGACTGTCATCCACCATCAAACATAGGGGGACTGCTTGCTCTGAATGCCTATACTGGCCGAGCCGAAACTCTCACCCCAATATGTTGGCGTCCACCAATAACTGGAATATCCACTACTACAGGTGGATGAAGTACCGGTCGAGGCTTTACTACATCTACTGGAGGAGGTGTTGGTGCTGGTGCTGGAGGTCTCTCGGGCATCGGGGGTCTAACTACTGGTCGTTGGGAAATAGACCGCCTCACAATAGGTCTCGTCCATGCCCGTAATACCCCTCTCGGTCGTGGTAGCGGTGGTCTCACATAAGGAGGTCTAGTCATCTTGCTACTTAGAAGATAATTATTTTCACATAAGAAAATAATTAACTAAACTTAAGTAAACTACTTACTTGGATAGCGGTGCAGGATGCACGAAGTGTCAAATCAGGATAGGGTCAACTCTGCTCTGATATACCAACTGTGGCAACAGTCGGTAATCTAAACTAGATCAATCGTAATTCCGCTCTGATACCAACTGTGGCGACCCGCCCTTTATAGAGATCATACAATACTATTACAGTTAAGCTTTATCGCTAACTGCGATAGATTGTACTCTCATGGGTCGCCGACTAATCTATCTTTCTTTAAATCATGACGTTTTTGGGGAATTTTTTTTTTAAAACATCATGTAAAATATTATCTACTAATCACTTTGTTTATAAGCATAAAGTAATTTACATAATACAGTACTTTCATAAAATATAATTATTACAAAGGACTGTTTCTTTTTCCCTTCTCTTTTATCGCTCAGCGGAAAGACTCTGGCAGCACCATATCCCTCGCCTCTTATCCCATTTGACACGCGCCACCCAGTCATACAAAGCTACTGAACTGGTCACTTAATTGCAACATAAGCAAAAATGGTGAGCTACAGGCTCAGTAAGTTCAAACATGTAAGAATTAAAATTTCTATGAATAGACTATTCATCATGAATAGTAACATTTATCACTATTCATACGTGAATAGTAACTTTGACTACTATTTATTGTGAATAGTAAGTTTGACCACAACACAGTATATCAACAATACGTCTACCGCGATGTTAGTACCCTCACGAAACTGTCTTATGCTCAATTATGGCATAATTTCAATTTTAGGTAATCATCTTTGATTACGTTCTAGTTTTGAGCTCAGGTTGGCAGTACCATTTAAGTGCGCATGACTGGGAGCGGTACATTAGTGCTGACCTCCGCATGTGGGCGACCCCTCTAGCTTAGGTCGTCCACCTTATCTTGCTTGCTTTCTTTATTCTTTGCTTAGTCTTACTTAGCTTGCTTGTCTCTATAACTTTCTTCTCCTTAGGGTTTAAAAGATTTGTTCTTGAAAAACTAGGAATATTTTTTTTTTCTTTCTTTTTAAACTGGACTGGATGAAACTACTGATTCTTGAAAATTGTGTATACATAAATATATACGTACTACTTAATACTTTTTGTTTTTCCAAAATATATTTTTGGAGTCTTGTTACTTTAAAGTACGTAAAAATAGAAACATACTTTTAAGCTTGTTTCACTACTTTACATACTACACTCTTGTCTTGTCTTTATACATATATCTCACTATTACACTTTCTTTCTTTTACACCTTGAGTACAGCGGAATTCTGCGAAACGGAACCATAACCCGTCCATGACATCGCTGGGATCTGCCTGCCAGTCCGCTACTCTTGCTTCATACTGCTGGTTGTTTTCCTTTATTACATACAGCACGAATAGACTAATGAGCTAAAGCTCAGTAAGTACAAACATACATACAAGTAAATAAGCTGAATAGACCACTCTAGGGTTAGTCAACTTAGGACCAATTATTTTCTTTAGTCCTATACTACTTGTTCTTTCTATTCTATTTCTTTCTTTTCTTTGCTTTACTTCATCTGCTTAATCTTTCACTTGTGGGCCCGTGGTTGGACGTACCTAGTGCGCGCAGACCAATAGAGGATCAGGGGAGCGACCCACCGATCAACCCTAAGGTCATCTCTGGACTACTGACCTTATAGGTAGTAAGTCATGCCATAAACTACCTCATTATTAACGAGGCAGCGCCACACTTCTGGGGTGGAGGTAGGAAGTTAAGCCATAAACTACCTCATTATTAACGAGGCAGCGCCACACTTCTGGGGTGGAGGCTATCTGGGAAGCTCACAACTGGGGAGGCCGGTACGCCAACCTTAACTTTTAAGTCTTATTATCTGACTTATTTTATTCCTCTTTTCTATTTCTGATCTTGCTTACTATTCTCGTGAACATGTTAGTATCATGTCACAACTGAATAGCTTAAATGTGTATATATATATAACACAACTTTATGGTAAGTCCATTGGTGAGTAGACAATTAAATGTCTGTACTTACCTTATCAATCTCTTCTCTTCTTCTCTCTAGGATCTTTGATCGCCCTCCTTGTAGGTCGATTTTTTTTGGATCCTACAGACAAACTTTGTCTGTTAATTTCATTTCCATTTATAGCTTTTATTTTTCATTAAAAAGCTTAAATAGAACCTATTTACAACTTTTTGGGCTTTATTTATCATTTTCCCAATTTTTCCCAACTTTTGCAAAATTACGATTTTGCCCCTATATTTTGGCAAAATTGCAGTTTTGCCCCTGACGGAATTTTATTGATCCAGACTGCATTTTTGGCCCTCAGGAACTTTTCTGACTCTTTTCTAATCATTACCGGATTCGTTTCTATTATATTTTCACTTTTCACTTTCCCGACCCTCGGGAAGCACTATTCCGACCCTTACGTCGGTTTAGTGATTTTCTATCGTTTCGGAGCCTCAAATGGACGTTTTACTAGTATTTAAAACGTTCATCTAGACTTTCCCGACCTAGGTCTCCGAGGCTCGGATTTTCCGTACCCGACTCGGACCTTTATTTCATTTCCAAAAACGCCCCCCCCTCGGGGTCGGTTTTTCAATCTCACACGCGTTTTTTTCATTTTTTTTTTGGGACGGGTTACTATTCACGAACCGCCCCTTAGGTTTTCCTTATTCAATTCTCCGTTAGGGACTCGGGTTTCCGACCCGACCCTAAACTTTTATTTTTAATTCCTATTTTACCCCGAAAGCCGTTTTCGAAATTTCGGCAGCATTTCGACGTAATTTTAAGGCTTCCGGCGTTAGGTACGCCTCGAACCATATGTACCTGCCACGTACTATACCACAAGCCTATTTTATGTAAAAGTTTTCCAAACTTTTACATAAAAGCTCACAAATTCCAATTTCACATTTTTAACCACATTACAAAATTTTTTACAATTTTGCCCTTAGTCTTGGTTTCGGTTTTCACCACCAAACCGAACCGAAATTTCTCAAACTTTTCAACCACTTGTTAGGCTATTAAATGCCATTTTTCTAACACTTTTCAAGCCCATTTTCTTGTTCTTTTCAACCAAATTTCTTAGGGTTTTACCCTTGTATAACCCACGGCCATTGAATGCTAACCTTGTCAAACATTTTTGTTTCATTCTTTCAATCACATTTTCATCATTTACATCACAAAATGCATGATTTCAATTAACCAAACATCACCTAAAAGCATGAAAATTTTTCTTCCAAACCATTAGGAAACCCACGGCCACTTTGAAATAAATGAACACCAAAATTTTTCCAAGCTTTTCCATAGTGAAATTCATGCTTTATTCTTAACAAAACATAAGTTAAAAACATGTTAACACATAAATCACACAAATTTCTCATTGCTTACCAATGGTAACCCACGGATTTTCCTTTGGAAAACCAACCAAAAATTGGTTTTTCTTTAAACCAATTGCATGGTTTTCTTCCTCCTTACACCCTTAACAAAACCCATCATCAACTTAATGAAAAACACCCAAAATTTTTCCATCTTAATTCACTATTCACCCCACGGATTTCCTAAAGAAAAACCATGAAAAATTTCAATCCAAGGGAAGTTACCTTGTTCACTTTCTTCCTTTGTCTTCAAGTGATGTTTTGCCACACTTTTTGTATAGAAAACTTGAAGAAATTAATTGATTTTCCTTTGGTCACCCACGGCTCCCATGGAAGAAAAAACTTAGCAAAATTTTGTTATGTTTTGCTTGAAAATTGGCTTCGGCCACTTATCCCCCATGTTTTGCCGACTTAAGCCACCAAAAAGACCAATTAATTCGGCTTCACCCAATGAAAATTAGACACCTTTCACCCTAATACTTTCTCCATTTTTCAAAAATTAAAAAGGCATATTTTTGGCCAAATCTTGGCCTTTGGATCAAAAAGCAAATGAATCATGGCCATTCATCCTACCTAACACCAATTTCTTTCCATTTCTTAAATGGATTTATGATGTCATAATTACTAAAGTGAAAGTTGACTTTGACTTTCACTATTCACATTAATTCGACTACTTTTTGACCGATGTCGGTTCGAGTCGAAATTTTCCTGAAATCTTCCCGGCGTGTTCCTGAGGTCTCCTGTGCAGTCGGATCAACTTAATCTGCTTCCGTTTGATCAAAATCAATCCCGGAAGTTTACCGTCTTTTATTGGCTCGGTTAGGGTTTTCAATGCCGGTTTTGGCACCGTTTCACCCGTTTCAACTCAGTGAATTTTTCCAACACTGAATTCTTACTCGTCAGTATTGTTAGAACATTTTAATATATTCTAAACAATACAAATACATCTATTTCACTCTTTAAATAGTACAAATTATTATATACATATATTTGTACTTTTCTACTGTGCTCTTACTTTGACTTGCCATATTCTTATCTTTATACTGTTCAGATACCGAAACTACTCCTTTTTGAGCGTTTTGGGCCTGAATTCACTTTCTTACTCATATACTTTATTCTCTACTTATTTTTTTGGAGATTTTAATTTCCTCCAAAACATTTATTTATTTCTATCAACACTATAATTTGTCTAATTACAACCATAGTGTTTCTTTACATTCTTACTTATAGAACTCATAGAAAACCCTAGATTAAACTAGGTCACACCGCTAAAATTCTCTTGTCGTCACATTCACCCCTCCTTAAAAATTTTCGTCCTCGAAAATCAGAACAGGTGGGGATATTTGGCTCTCATCTCATCTTCTCTTTCCCACGTGGCCTCTTCTACATTATGATTTCTCCATAGAACTTTGACCAGCGGGATGCTTTTATTTCTTAATATCTTCTCTTCTCGAGCAAGTATTTGCACTGGTTGCTCTTCGTAAGAGAGATCCTCTCGAACTTGGATTGGCTCATAATCTAGGACATGTGAAGGGTCCGAGATATACTTTCTTAGCATAGATACATGAAAGACATTATGCACTGAAGATAATTCCAGTGGCAAAGCTATCTTATAGGCTACTTTCCCAACCCGGCTAATAATTGGGAAAGGTCCTATGTATCTTGGGCTCAGCTTTCCTTTCTTTCCAAAACGCATGACACCTTTCATTGGTGCTACTTTTAAGAATACGAAGTCACCCTCGCTAAACTCTAGGAATCTTCGTCTTTTATCTGCGTAGCTTTTCTGACGACTTTGTGCAGTTTTCATTCTCTGCTGAATCTTTTGGACCGCGTCTATCGTTTCTTGGATAAACTCAGTTTTATGGAGTTCTTTCTCCCTGAGTTCATACCAATGAATGGGAGATCTACACTTTCGTCCATATAATGCCTCATAAGGAGCCATCCCGATGGACGCTTGATAGCTGTTGTTGTAGGAGAATTCTATCAACGGCAGCTTCTTGTTCCAGGCTCCCTTGAAATCTAAAATACAAGCACGAAGCATATCTTCTAGCGTTTGGATCGTACGCTCAGACTGTCCGTCGGTCTGAGGATGAAATGCAGTGCTGAATCTTAGTTCGGAGCCCATTGTCTCTTGTACACTTTTCCAGAATTTGGATGTGAACCGCCTGTCACGATCTGACACTATTGTTGTCGGTATTCCATGTAATCTCACAATGTTGGCAATGTACAGTTCTGTGAATTTCTCTAATGTGTATGTCATCTTTACGGGTATAAAGTGAGCAGATTTGGTCAATCGATCCACCACTACCCATATCATGTCAAATCCTTCACTTGTCTTGGGTAGCCCAACCACGAAATCCATGGTTACGTGCTCCCACTTCCACTCTGGAATCTCTAGTGGCTGCAGCCCTCTGGCTGGCCGCTGATGCTCTGCTTTGACTCTTTGACATGTTAAGCAGCTGCTGATGTGTTTAACAATGTCATTCTTCATCTTTTTCCACCAAAAGTGCTGCTTTAGATCCTGATACATTTTCGTACTACCCGGATGCACTGAATATGGAGTGTCATGGGCCTCTGTCAGGATTCTTTTCTTCAAAACTTCTTTATCTGGTACACAAATTCTTCCTTGGAAGAGTAAAGTTCCGTCTTTGGAGAGATGGAACTCTGACCTGTCATTCCTAGAGGCCTCTTCTTTAAGCCTTTTGAAAGCAGCATCTAGCTCTTGAGTCTCTTTAATCTCCTCAAGAATTGTTGGTTTGAGTTGCATTGCTGCTAATTTTCCTGAAATTATCTCTACTCCCAACAAGGAGATCTCATGTTGAAGTGGCTTGGGCAACTTATCGATGGCTATTTGCTCTGGCATCGTTGATTTACGACTCAACGCGTCTGCCACTCTGTTTGCCTTACCGGGGTGATATAAGATCTCACAATCGTAATCTTTTACCAACTCCAGCCATCTTCTTTGTCTCATGTTAAGCTCTTTCTGAGTAAAGAAATACTTTAAGCTCTGGTGGTCGGTGAAAATTCTGCACCGAACTCCATATAGGTAATGTCGCCATATCTTCAAAGCAAATACGACGGCTGCTAACTCCAAATCATGAGTCGGATAGTTCTTCTCATGCTCCTTGAGTTATCTTGATGCATAGGCTATTACTTTTCCATCCTGCATCAGCACAGCTCCTAGACCTGTCCTGGAGGCATCGCTATAAATGTCGAAGTCTCCTTCATCCTTTGGAATTGTGAGAATTGGAGCACTGGTCAACCGATTCTTCAATTCTTGAAAGCTTTCTTCACACTTCCTTGTCCACTCGAACTTCTTCTCTTTGCGTGTGAGAGCAGTGAGAGGGGCAGCTAATCTGGCAAATCCCTCTACAAATCTCCGATAATAGCCCGCTAATCCGAGAAAACTCCGGATCTCGGTCACATTCTTTGGAGGAGACCACTTGCTTACCGCTTCGATCTTTGTTGGGTCTACTGAAATTCCATCTTTGGAAACGACATGTCCTAAAAAGTGGACCTTACCTAGCCAAAATTCACATTTGGAGAACTTTGCATATAGCCGATGCTCCTTCAGAGTGCGTAACACAATCCGAAGATGCTTCTCATGCTCCTTCCAATCTTTCGAGTATATAAGGATGTCATCGATAAACACAATGACAAACTGGTCTAAAAATTCCTTGAATACTCGATTCATCAGATCCATAAAAGCGGCTGGTGCATTCGTTAATCCAAAAGGCATAACGAGAAATTCGTAGTGCCCATACCATGTTCGGAACGCGGTCTTTGGAATGTCTCTTTCTTTAATTTTTAACTGATGATAGCCGGATCGAAGATCAATCTTCGAGAAGACGGTGGCTCCTTTTAGCTGATCGAATAAATCATCGATCCTTGGTAGAGGATATTTATTCTTGATCGTGACTTTGTTGAGCTCACGATAATCTATGCACATTCGGAGGGTTCCATCCTTTTTCTTCACGAAGAGAACTGGAGCTCCCCACGGCGAATAACTAGGCCGTATAAAACCTTTCTCTAACAACTCCTTCAGCTGAGCTTGTAATTCTTTAAGCTCGGCCGGTGCCATTTTGTAAGGGGCCTTTGAAATCGGAGACGTTCCTGGCAGCAACTCGATTTCGAAGGTAATCTCTCGATCAGGAGGAAGTCCTGGTAATTCTTCTGGAAATACCTCCACGAACTCGTTGATCACTGGTACCTCGTTCGGTTGTAGTTCTACCTTCTTGGTGGTGCCCTTGACATAAGCTAGATATCCAGTACAGCCACTAGATATCAGCTTTCTTGCCCGCAGGGAACTGATCAGCATTTTCGACTGCTTCTGAGAATGCCCTTGATACTTAAACTGGTCTTTTTCTCCAGACTGAAACACTACTTTTCGTCGTCGACAGTCAATGGTCGCTTGATATTTTGCAAGGAAATCCATTCCAAGGATAACGTCATAATCGACTAACTCTAAGACGACTAAGTCGACGTACAACTCCCTATCAGCAACAATTACTGGCACGTGACGTAACCAGTAATCAGATAATAATACCTCACCAGACGGTAAGGTGGTTTTAAATACTTGGCCAATTTTATCCTTGGCATGACTAACTCTTTCTACAAAGCTAAGTGAGGCAAATGAATGCGATGCACCAGAGTCAAATAAAATAAGTGCAGGGCTTTGGGCGACAAGAAGCTGACCTGTCACCACATTCGAGGTGCCTGCCTCTACATCTTCCCTGGTGTAGGCTAATAGATGTGCCTCGGTCTTTGGTATATTCTCCTGGCCTCCAGGTTGAGTATGCGATCCTTGTATAGCATGGACCTGGCTCGTCTGTCGGGACTGAAAGGATCCCGGCTGGTTCTGTGGGTTGGATGGGCAGACTCTAGCATAATGGCCTTCTCTACCACAAACATAGCATGCGGTATTCCCCAGCTTGCACTCGCCCTTGTGCAGTCTTCCACATTTTGGGCATGGCTGTCGGTTCTGTACTCCTTCTAGGCCTTGCCTTTGCTGAGTGTTGCGAGTATTTTGGCCCCAATTTTCATTTGGGTTTCCCTTTCGCTTATTGGTGTTCTGCTGATTTTGGTTATTTTTCTGACCAGGCTTCATTCCTTGACCAAATTTATTACTTTGGCCAGCTTGGTTGTTCTTCTGAGTCTGCTTCGCGAGATCTCTTTCTTTCTTCTTCTCCTCCCAGACTTTTGTTCTTTCTTCCTTAACTCGGTTCAGACGATTCTCGGCCCTCATAGCTCTACTTACACAATCCGCTACAGTGGTTGGCAGGGTCTCGCCACTTTCCACATTTAGGGCTATATCTTGTCGGAACATATTGATCATCCTCCGTACCCGCTCTTCTTCTGTGGGTACCAAATGTGGACACAATCGAGCTAATCTGTCGAATTTACGGCAGGCTTCGGTCACTGTCATCTCGCCTTGCCTCAGCTCATCGAACTCTCTTTGTTGAGCTCGTAGGGTGTCAAGGTTGAAATACTTCCTGTTAAATTCTCCCAGGAAGTCATTCCAGGTCATCCTTCTAACGTCCCTTCGCATCTTTACTGTCTCCCACCAATAACGAGCATCCTTCGTTAATATGCAGGAGGCGCAAAGGACCTTTTCTTGGTCTGTTAGGTCCATAAACTCAAAAATGGTCTGTAGTGAAGCTAACCACTCTTCAGCCTCTAAGGGTTCTATAGATCCCTCAAACTCTTTTGGCTTCATCTTCCGGAACCGTTCATACAATGATCCCTGGTTGGCTCCAGCTCGGGCACCTATTGCTACTTCAGGTACCATTCGGACTGGTGGTGCTACTGGTTCAGGAGCTGGTTGTGGCTCCGGTACTGGTGCTTGAGGTGGAGGGAAATTCGCTTGGGCCCCATTCCTCTGTTCCAGTAGCTCTTGCAGTCTCTGGTTCTGTGTTTCTTGTGCCTCTAGCCGAGCTTGTATGTTGGCTAGGACGGCAGCTAAATCGGCTTCTTGAGCTTGTGCAGTTCGTGTACGAACCATGTTGCTGTGTCTGACCTATAACAATAGCGACATGGTTTAGTGCTAAATTAGATATTGATTATCTAAAATTAACTTACTTGGACTGAGCAGGTGCAGATGCTGAGATGTCATGGAAGGTTGATAGTAGAACCGCTCGCTCTGATACCAACTCTTGTGGGCGACCCCTCTAGCTTAGGTCGTCCACCTTATCTTGCTTGCTTTCTTTATTCTTTGCTTAGTCTTACTTAGCTTGCTTGTCTCTATAACTTTCTTCTCCTTAGGGTTTAAAAGATTTGTTCTTGAAAAACTAGGAATATTTTTTTTTTCTTTCTTTTTAAACTGGACTGGATGAAACTACTGATTCTTGAAAATTGTGTATACATAAATATATACGTACTACTTAATACTTTTTATTTTTCCAAAATATATTTTTGGAGTCTTGTTACTTTAAAGTACGTAAAAATAGAAACATACTTTTAAGCTTGTTTCACTACTTTACATACTACACTCTTGTCTTGTCTTTATACATATATCTCACTATTACACTTTCTTTCTTTTACACCTTGAGTACAGCGGAATTCTGCGAAACGGAACCATAACCCGTCCATGACATTGCTGGGATCTGCCTGCCAGTCCGCTACTCTTGCTTCATACTGCTGGTTGTTTTCCTTTATTACCTACAGCACGAATAGACTAATGAGCTAAAGCTCAGTAAGTACAAACATACATACAAGTAAATAAGCTGAATAGACCACTCTAGGGTTAGTCAACTTAGGACCAATTATTTTCTTTAGTCCTATACTACTTGTTCTTTCTATTCTATTTCTTTCTTTTCTTTGCTTTACTTCATCTGCTTAATCTTTCACTTGTGGGCCCGTGGTTGGACGTACCTAGTGCGCGCAGACCAATAGAGGATCAGGGGAGCGACCCACCGATCAACCCTAAGGTCATCTCTGGACTACTGACCTTATAGGTAGTAAGTCATGCCATAAACTACCTCATTATTAACGAGGCAGCGCCACACTTCTGGGGTGGAGGCAGGAAGTTAAGCCATAAACTACCTCATTATTAACGAGGCAGCGCCACACTTCTGGGGTGGAGGCTATCTGGGAACCTCACAACTGGGGAGGCCGGTACGCCAACCTTAACTTTTAAGTCTTATTATCTGACTTATTTTATTCCTCTTTTCTATTTCTGATCTTGCTTACTATTCTCGTGAACATGTTAGTATCATGTCACAACTGAATAGCTTAAATGTGTATATATATATATAACACAACTTTATGGTAAGTCCATTCGTGAGTAGACAATTAAATGTCTGTACTTACCTTATCAATCTCTTCTCTTCTTCTCTCTAGGATCTTTGATCGCCCTCCTTGTAGGTCGATTTTTTTTGGATCCTACAGACAAACTTTGTCTGTTAATTTCATTTCCATTTATAGCTTTTATTTTTCATTAAAAAGCTTAAATAGAACCTATTTACAACTTTTTGGGCTTTATTTATCATTTTCCCAATTTTTCCCAACTTTTGCAAAATTACGATTTTGCCCCTATATTTTGGCAAAATTACAGTTTTGCCCCTGACGGAATTTTATTGATCCAGACTGCATTTTTGGCCCTCAGGAACTTTTCTGACTCTTTTCTAATCATTACCGGGTTCGTTTCTATTATATTTCCACTTTTCACTTTCCCGACCCTCGGGAAGCACTATTCCGACCCTTACGTCGGTTTAGTGATTTTCTATCGTTTCGGAGCCTCAAATGGACGTTTTACTAGTATTTAAAACGTTCATCTAGACTTTCCCGACCTAGGTCTCCGAGGCTCGGATTTTCCGTACCCGACTCGGACCTTTATTTCATTTCCAAAAACGCCCCCCCCTCGGGGTCGGTTTTTCAATCTCACACGCGTTTTTTTCATTTTTTTTTTGGACGGGTTACTATTCACGAACCGCCCCTTAGGTTTTCCTTATTCAATTCTCCGTTAGGGACTCGGGTTTCCGACCCGACCCTAAACTTTTATTTTTAATTCCTATTTTACCCCGAAAGCCGTTTTCGAAATTTCGGCAGCATTTCGACGTAATTTTAAGGCTTCCGGCGTTAGGTACGCCTCGAACCATATGTACCTGCCACGTACTATACCACAAGCCTATTTTATGTAAAAGTTTTCCAAACTTTTACATAAAAGCTCACAAATTCCAATTTCACATTTTTAACCACATTACAAAATTTTTTACAATTTTGCCCTTAGTCTTGGTTTCGGTTTTCACCACCAAACCGAACCGAAATTTCTCAAACTTTTCAACCACTTGTTAGGCTATTAAATGCCATTTTTCTAACACTTTTCAAGCCCATTTTCTTGTTCTTTTCAACCAAATTTCTTAGGGTTTTACCCTTGTATAACCCACGGCCATTGAATGCTAACCTTGTCAAACATTTTTGTTTCATTCTTTCAATCACATTTTCATCATTTACATCACAAAATGCATGATTTCAATTAACCAAACATCACCTAAAAGCATGAAAATTTTTCTTCCAAACCATTAGGAAACCCACGGCCACTTTGAAATAAATGAACACCAAAATTTTTCCAAGCTTTTCCATAGTGAAATTCATGCTTTATTCTTAACAAAACATAAGTTAAAAACATGTTAACACATAAATCACACAAATTTCTCATTGCTTACCAATGGTAACCCACGGATTTTCCTTTGGAAAACCAACCAAAAATTGGTTTTTCTTTAAACCAATTGCATGGTTTTCTTCCTCCTTACACCCTTAACAAAACCCATCATCAACTTAATGAAAAACACCCAAAATTTTTTCATCTTAATTCACTATTCACCCCACGGATTTCCTAAAGAAAAACCATGAAAAATTTCAATCCAAGGGAAGTTACCTTGTTCACTTTCTTCCTTTGTCTTCAAGTGATGTTTTGCCACACTTTTTGTATAGAAAACTTGAAGAAATTAATTGATTTTCCTTTGGTCACCCACGGCTCCCATGGAAGAAAAAACTTAGCAAAATTTTGTTATGTTTTGCTTGAAAATTGGCTTCGGCCACTTATCCCCCATGTTTTGCCGACTTAAGCCACCAAAAAGACCAATTAATTCGGCTTCCACCAATGAAAATTAGACACCTTTCACCCTAATACTTTCTCCATTTTTCAAAAATTAAAAAGGCATATTTTTGGCCAAATCTTGGCCTTTGGATCAAAAAGCAAATGAATCATGGCCATTCATCCTACCTAACACCAATTTCTTTCCATTTCTTAAATGGATTTATGATGTCATAATTACTAAAGTGAAAGTTGACTTTGACTTTGACTATTCACATTAATTCGACTACTTTTTGACCGATGTCGGTTCGAGTCGAAATTTTCCTGAAATCTTCCCGGCGTGTTCCTGAGGTCTCCTGTGCAGTCGGATCAACTTAATCTGCTTCCGTTTGATCAAAATCAATCCCGGAAGTTTACCGTCTTTTATTGGCTCGGTTAGGGTTTTCAATGCCGGTTTTGGCACCGTTTCACCCGTTTCAACTCAGTGAATTTTTCCAACACTGAATTCTTACTCGTCAGTATTGTTAGAACATTTTAATATATTCTAAACAATACAAATACATCTATTTCACTCTTTAAATAGTACAAATTATTACATACATATATTTGTACTTTTCTACTTTGCTCTTACTTTGACTTGCCATATTCTTATCTTTATACTGTTCAGATACCGAAACTACTCCTTTTTGAGCGTTTTGGGCCTGAATTCACTTTCTTACTCATATACTTTATTCTCCACTTATTTTTTTGGAGATTTTAATTTCCTCCAAAACATTTATTTATTTCTATCAACACTATAATTTGTCTAATTACAACCATAGTGTTTCTTTACATTCTTACTTACAGAACTCATAGAAAACCCTAGATTAAACTAGGTCACACCGCTAAAATTCTCTGGTCGTCACACCGCAGCCTTAATCTCATAGTCCAGAAGGTAAAATTGTACATGACTGGGAGCGGTACAACAGTGCTGACCTCCACAGCCTTAATCTCATAGCCCCGAAGGTAAAATTTACCTCCCTGTACGGAAGGCTGGTACGCCTAAAGTGGTTTCATTACCGACTTTTTAAAGTTCTAACCCGGTGACTTCATTTTGCCCCGTGGTTAGGAATGGTTCACATTTTAATTTTAGGTGAGTGAGTTTCATAAACCTCGCTCTAGTGCCCGAAGCACAATTTACTATGTGTCCCATTCTTAATAGTGCCCGTAGCATATTTCGTCTCTCTCTCTACTCTATAATAGTACCCGTAGCACATATGTACCTAACTTATAGTTAGTACATCAAAGTTAGCAATAATAATGCTATATGTTGCAGACAGGTAAATGTCTGAACTTACCTTATCAGTTTCTTCACATTTTCTCTCGTGGATCTTTGATCGCCCTCCTTGTAGGTCGATTTTGGGATCCTACAGACAAAACCTTGTTTATTAATTTCATTTCCATTTATGGCTTTTATTTTTCATTAAAAAGCTTAAATTAAACCTAAACTTTTATTTTTAATCCCCTTTTTACCCCAAATGCCGTTTTCGAAATTTTGACAGCATTTCGGCGTAAATTTAAGGCTACCGGCGTTAGGTACGCCTCGAACCATATGTACCTGCCACGTACTATACCACAAACCTATTTTATGTAAAAGTTTCCCAAACTTTTACATAAAAGCTCACAAAATTTCAATTCACGTTTTGAACCACATTCCACAAAATTTCTTTCAATTTTTACCCTTGGTTTTAGTCTCGGTTTTCACACTCAAAACCTAACCAAAACTTCTAAATTTTTCAACCAAATTTTAGGCTATTCCAATGTCATTATCTAGCACATTTTTAAGCCAATTTACATGCATTTTCAACACAAATTATTAGGGTTTTCACCATTACAACCCACGGCCATTTAAGAGAAACATGCACTAAATTTTTTTGTTTCATGCTTTCAATCACAAATCCATCATTTCCTTAATTCAATGCATGAATTTAACTATCCAAATATCAAGTAAATCATGCAAAAATTATTCACCAAACCCTAATTAAACCCACGGTCATATTAGGGTTATTTGACACCAAATTTTTTTCGAAGCTTTCCATCATACAAATCATGCTTTACATTAAATCAAAACATGATTTAAAGCATTTTACACTTAAACCACAACTATTCATCATTGACTACTCATGGTAACCCACGGTTTTACCCTTGGAAAACCAACCAAAATTTTGTTTTTCTTTAAACAAAATGCATGGTTTTTCTTCTAATCACACCCTTAACAAAACCCAAGCACCAAATCAACCAAAACAAACCAAAAATTTCTTCATTTCCACACTATTTATCCCGTGGATTTTAGGGAGAAAAATCAAGAAAAAATGCAAACCAAGGAAAGTTACCTTGCTCACTTGCTTCCTTTGTCTTCAAGGAAGGGTTTGACACTAATTTTGTGAAGAAAACTTGAAGTATTTTCTTGGTTCCTCTTGGTTGCTCACGTATTCACCATGGAGAACACTTAGAAATTTTTTTCTCTTTGGTTTTTGGCTTTGAAATGTTTCGGCCACTTTGTTTAAAATGTTGCCGACTTAAGTGTTAAGGGAACCAATTAATTTGGTTTCCAACCAATCAAAATGCAACACTTTTCCATCCATTTCTTTCCAAATTTTTCAAAAAATCAAAGGATGGAATTTTGACCAAATCTTGGCCTTTAGATCAAAAAGTGCTTAAATCTTGGCCATTAATGCGACCAACCACCATAATTCTTTCATTTAATAAATTTGCTTTATGATGTCATAAATGCAAAGTAATATGTTGACTTTGACTTTACTATTCACATTAATTCGATTACTTTTTAACCGATACCGGTTCGAGTCGAAATTTTCCTGAAATCGTCCCGGCGGGTTCCTGAGGTCTCCTGTGCAGTCGGATCAATTTATACTGCTTCCGTTTGATCAAAATCAATCCCGGAAGTTTTTCATCTTTTAGTGCACCGGTTAGGGTTTTCAATGCCGTTTTTGGCACCGTTCCACCCGTTTCAACTCAGTGAATTTTTCCAACACTGAATTCTTACTCGTCAGTATTATTAGAACATTTTAATATATTCTAAACAATATAAATACATTTATTTCACTCTTTAAATAGTACAAATTGTTATATACATACATTTGTACATTTTCTTCCGAGAATGCCTGAATTTCTCGGTTGTCACACCCTAATTCATGATTGGGAAATGAAATGTAGAACTCGTTACATTTTATTAAGCTTTATGTATGATTTAAGTAATGAAAATAACTGTGATTATTTTGGTTATAGGAATCTGATACAAACGCGATGAAGGGATGTCTGTAGACCAAGAAAACAAGAAAGGAGATACGAGCAGAAGTATCAGTAAGTTTGAACATTTAATTGACTGCAACATGAATAGACTATTATGTCTAAGTGTCATATGTGGTAAGTCCAAACATGTAATTTGTCTGCAACATGAAATGAGTGCTACGCTTATGACTATGTGTTATGTCTAAGTCAAATGTAAATTGACTTGACATGTTTATGTCTATGTGTTATATGTAGTAAGTTCAGACATTTTATTGTCTACTACATGAATTTACGTAATATGTTTATATGTTACGTATGAAATGTAAAGTATATATATGTAGGTGCTATATGCACAAAGGTGTATTTAATAAAATATACACAATGAAAGAAAGACATGAAAAGTGTTCCAAACCATGGAGGCACTGATAATGCCACCTGGTCGGAACCATATGAAAGATAGTAAAGAAAGACAATAACCAGCAAGATAATAAGACTGAAGTTTTAAACGTTGGATTTTTATGTGTTAGGTCTAAGTCAGACATGAATTGACTTCTATGTTTAAGTGTTATATGTAGTAAGTTCGGACATTTAATTGTCTACAACATGAACTTACTTGACATGTTTATGTGTTATGTGTTTTATATGTAGCATGTAAGTTTAAATATTTCCATGTCTGCAACATAAGTGGACTGGTCATGTTTATGTGTTCTATGTGTAGTTTTAATGTGAAGATACTATGATATGAATGTTACGAAAATTATGTTATGAACTATGTGTTACGTCTAAGTCAAATATAAATTGACTTGATATTTATATGTTTATGTGTTATATTTTGTAAGTTTAGACATTTTAAATGTTTGTAACACAAAATTACGTAATATGTTTATACGGTATGTATGACAATTAAAGTATGTACCAAGGTGCTATATGCACACTAACACATGAAATACAATACACACAAGTAAATAAAGAAATGTAATAAGTGTTCCAGACCAAGGAGGCAATGGTAATGCCACCAGTTAGGAACCGCATGAAAGATGGTAATGAAACCACTTTGGCTCCCGCACAGATGGAGGTTTTCCATGTTCAATTATGATACGGCTTCCACAACGATGGTGATACGTCCTGGGTACGGAAGTTTCTCATGATCAGTTATGATATGGCTCCCAAACCGATGGTGGTACGTTATGGGTTTGGAAGTCTGATGTTTAAGTAGACTGTAGAGGATTGGCCAATGGGTCGCTCCCGAGAGTCCCTCTCAGTTATGGGCACATTACGATACGACCAATCATGGGGCCTAAAACCAAAACGTAATGAAAGATAAAGACTTAAGACTAAAAATGCAGCCTATAACGAGCCTAAGATATACTAACATTACGAGTACCATCGCGGTCAAAGTTACTATTACGATCAATGATACTATTCATAGTCAACAGTATTGTTCATGTTTATGGCCTCTAATCCGACGGTGGTATGTCATGGGTGAGAAAGTTTAAAATGTGATATGTTCACGATGTAAATACTGTTCATGATCAGATTTACTATATGAATAGTAATGCAAAAGCAATGCATGTTATTCATTATGTTAATGATCCATATTATGTTTGATGTCAAGGATATTTAAGCATCCGTAAGTATAATTTACAATGCTTAAGTATATTTACGATGTTTTACATATTTAAGTATGACAAGTATGTTCATGACGTTAAATGTGGAAGTATGTTCACGATATCAATGATGTTAAACATGTTATGTTACGATGTTCAAGCATACAGTAAATATGCTATGTTTAAAATATAATATGTTTACGATGTTAAAGATGTTAAGTATGTTTACGATGATAAGCATGAAATTCTGTTCAAGGTGTTAAAATATGTTAAAAGTATGTTAAGCACGAAAATATGTTCAGAATATTAAGTATATTTAAAGCATGTCAAGAGTACAAGTATGTTCACGATGTGAAATATGTCAAGTATGGTTATAATACAAAGTATGTACAAGTATGTTTTAATGTTATGTACGTTAATTATGAAATTTAAAGTAATGTATGATATATGTTGTGTTAATGTTCTGATGCCAGAATTGGTATCAGATATGTTCTGTCTGATATGGTATGAATGATATTAAATACGTTTAAGTATGAATGTTAAGCAAGCACAAGTTATAAAATTACTATTCATAGTAAATAGTAATATTTATGGTAATAAGCAAGTATAACATGACTAACGTTCATGTTATGCATATGATATGTTATAACTATTACGCATAAGTTGATATACATAAGTCAATCATACTATGTTAAGTATGCCCTATATGATATTAAATAAATACGTTATGTTTAAATATGAATGTTTAAGTAATGAGTGATATGTGTATGCAATGTGTTGTATGTATGAAAATATGTTTATGACGTTAAGAACATTTAAGTATACATAAGTATGTTTACGATACTTAAGTATATGTACGAAGTTTTATGTATTTAGGTATAATAAGTATCTTTATTATGTTAAATGTGAAAGTAATTTCACGATAATAAGTATGATAAATATGTTATGTTTATGATGTGTAAACATACGTTCAAGTATATTATATTTCAAGTATATTATGTTTACGATATTTAACATACATTAAGTATGCTATGTTTACGATGTTCAAATATACATAAGTATGACTACGATGTTTCAAGTATGTTAAGTATGAAAGCATGTTCTTGATGCTAAGTATGTTAAGTATGTCCATGACGTTAAAGTATGTTCTCGAGGTTCAAGTATGAAAGCATGTTTAAGAGATTAAAGCATGATAAGTACAAAAGCATATTCATGATGTTAAGTATGTATAAAGTACATTAAGTATGTTTACGATGTTAAGTAAGAAAGTAGGATTATGATGTAAAGTATGTTCAGATATGTACAAGTATGTTGACCAGATTATGTACGATAAGTATGAATGCTAACCAATGTATGATATATGTTATGCAATGTTCTGAGGCTACAGTAGGTATCAGAATTACCCTATCCTATATGGTGTGAATTATTATTTGTCATGAATGTATATTTGAACTTACTGAGCCTGTTGCTCGCAAGTTTGTTTATATTGTAGGTAAGCATCCTGCATGAAAATAAGATAAATGATGGATAATGAATGTGATTTGCATGTGCCAAGGGACTGGGCGAGGGTTATGGTACTGCTATGAGTCTTTTGCTAAGTTGTTTAAAAGAGCATTGAAATGATGTTTTATGATATAGATCAAGTTATGATAAAGTAAAATGTTTACTATAGTAAATGTTTTACGATGATACAATTTGCAAGTTAAAAAAAAAATTATTCTTAATTTTCACATTCAAATGGGAAGTTAAAATAAGCATGTTAAAGGAAATAGGTTAAAAGTAAGATACCAGGCGTCACAAATGGTATTAGTATAACTTGAAAGCAAGTTAAAAGTAAGTTACTGACGACCTAAGTGGTTACAGTCTATCATAGTTGGCAATAATAACTGACTGTAATAGTATTATTTAACCCTATGTAGGGTGGGACGTCACAAGTAGGATATAGAGGGGCTACCCTTTGTTGTAAATCTATGGCAAGCCCCTTCTAGAATATGTCGCAAAAATCCTCGTCAGTGAGATTGGACATAGGACATCTCCTCATAATGTTCTCCTCGAATCGTACTGCAAAAGTGAAGACAGTATCACTAAGCAGCATCTGTAGTCTCTCTGCCCGGAGAACAAACTCTTTAACATCTATGTATCTGGGCATAGTAGGTGGTGGCATCGCTACCCTGCTCTCTGGAGGATCTAGAACCAGTGCTGGGCTCTTAGGAGGAAACTGCTGTATCATAATATGCCTAAACTTAACCCAGTCAAGCCCTAATAGCATGTCCTGGTCACAATATTCTCAAAACATCTGTGCGTCTCCATGGAATGTACCGACTACCAACATAACCCAGTAGTCCTCGTTGATGTTACATTAGCGTATGATCATCTCCACATCATATAGCCAGTCTCTGGTAGCAATCCCTTATTGACCTCCCTTGAAGGTGGGTGGATGAATACCTCAAAAAGCATGCACAGCGTGAGCTGATACTCTGGCTCCTATGTGTGGTCATCCTCCGACAACTGGGATGTCTATGTCGACTGGTGGGTTAAGTACCGATCGAGGAGGTGGCGCTTAAATCGGTGATAGTACTCTAGCCCGTGGCGCTAGTAGCTCAGGCATCGGTGATCTATGTACTGCTTGTTGGGACATGGACGGCCTAATGACAGACCTAGTCCATACCCTAATCGATCCTCTCGGTCTATACGGTTGAGGTCGCAAATATGGTAGCCTAGGCGTCGTATATCCTACAAAATACATAACCTTATATAAACAAATAGCTAACTAACTTAAAGAAAGCTAACTTACTTGGATTGGCGACTAGGCTGTGTTTTGTGCCAATAGGGATATGGTTAACTACTCTGATACCAACCTGTGATACCTCCAACTTTGGCCACACGAAATTGTCACAAGCAGACTCTGTAGTCGATCAAGACAGCCTGTGCACGTCATCGGTTGCTACTAAAAACACTTTTAATTTTAAACTTTTATCTTATAGGGCCCAAAATTTACACCCATTTTTTTTCTTTTCAAAATACTTTCCCCGCATGAAAGCCATGTAAAATTTAAAACTAACTTTTAGTTCTCTTTTGTACAATACAACATGATTTACAAAGATATGTTTTTTTTCCAACTTTGTTTCTCAAAATACATTTTCTTCAAATTCTCTTTGTTGATGCTCAGTAGAAGACTGATAGCAGGACCATAATCCACAGTGGATTCCCTATCCCATTGGCACAGCATATCTTGGTGCCATCCAGGTAATCTATTGGACAGATTTCTTACCTGCCACATGAATAAACCGGTGATCTAACAGGCTCAGTAAGTTCAAACATACATACTATGAATCATGTAGGTTCAAAAATATCAATAATCAATTTTTCTATGAATAGTATTATTTATCCATGAATAGTACGATTCACTCATAAACAGTAACTTTGACTTTTGATCGATGAATAGTAACTTTGACTCTAATCGATTACTATTCATGTCACCCTAATCGAGTCCACTACACTTAACGTTAGTGTCGGTTATTCTCAATTATGACTTTCATCATATTTTTGGAAATTATTTTTGTTTATGTTCTGGTTTTGAGCTCATTTTGGCCTTGTACCGTAATATGCACGCTGACTGTGAATGTAATGACCGCCATTTTCATGGCAACTACTTACCTATAATAAGTCATTAAGGAATAAAATGGACATAATTTAATGTCTTTTAGTACAATTTAAGTAACACGGTCAGGTACACAGCCGTGCGAGTGACCGTGTGCCATTCGGACTGTGTATCTATTAATAGCCGTGTGAGTGTATATAGTCGTGTAGTGTAACACGGTCAAGTACACGATCGTGTAAGAGGCTGTGTACCGCTCAGATAGATGAATGTATTTCAAAGACATGGTCGTGTTGAGTAGTCTCAACTAGTACATGTCTGTGTCTGAAATGTACACGCCCGTGTTGCGTTGCACACGCACGCGTAAGAGTCCGTGTAGAAGGCTGTGTAATGAGCCGAGAGCCACTGTAATGACTCTCATGAATTATGAAACTTAATTACTATGTAATGATGTAATTAAGTTAATAAACACAGTGTGCTTTTCAGTTGAATGAATTAAATAAGAATAGTAACGTTTAATTACTATTCATGCAGTGAAAGGGGCAACCGACAGTGAAATCGGTCCACCGTATTATGTGAGTATGCGTTGAGACACGCAATATCAAGAAACCGGTCTAGACGACCATTTCATGATACAGAACTGATGAGTTGGTCATCAGTACGCTCAGACTGGTCATCTGAGCGCAGCAGTGATAATTGCCCTAATAGATGTACAGTATCGAGAAAAGCGGTCTAGATGACCTCTTCTAGCCCAGAGACTGACAAAATCGGAGTCAGAACGCTCAGATTAGTCAGTCAGATAGTGAATAGTGATTAGTGAACAGTGTGATACGCAGTATCAGGTTAGTGGCCAAGACGGCCTTAATCTGACATAAAACTGATCTATTAATAGTCAGCAGGCTCAATCTGGTCAATTGAGCACAAAATGTAGATTTTGTTTAAAAGATACGCAGTGTCGGGATGAGGGTCAAGACGACCTTTTCTCACCCCGAAACTGATATATTTAGACTCAGGACGCCTAAATTAGTCAATCGGACACCTGACACGTTTTTCGAGATGGGATCATACAGATCCCGAAAACTGGTCTAGAAGACCTCAGATGGATGTAAAACTGATAAATTTGAAATCAGCACGTCCAAATTAGTCAAGGGAGACTGTGTTTGAAATTTCACACGAAAACGCCTCGTTATGCGTGCGTAATGTCAACACAGTGTAGGCCTAACCACAGTATCAAGAAATTGGTCAAGATGACCTTTTCTTGATATAAAACTGATATATTTGGGTTCAGCACGCCCAAATTAGTCAGTATAGCCTATCTTAAAATTTTTCAAAAAATTAGTATAGAGGGGTCGAAATTTTTAGATTTTGCAAAAAGGGCCCCCATTATTTTTTTTCCTATCTTTTTCTCCCCACACCACCCGTAGGTGAACAGTAACCATCAGTCGAATCCGACCTCCATTTTCGACACCGCCGGCACCATTGGAAAGCTCTCGATGAGCTGATTCCAACGGTGGGCCGAGTCGACCGAACCGACGCCGGAGCACGCTGCCCAAAGCCACCGGTGGCCGAATTTTTCAAACCGCCGTATCTCCGCCGTCCGACGTCCAAATGCCACGATTCTGGTCCCAATGGATTCGTGGTGAAGAGTAGAAAAAAACCCAGGCTTCATTTCACATCAACAGCCGCCGGATCGCGCCGCCCAAGGTTCGCCGTCGCCGTCACCATCGCAGCCGTCGAATCTCGCTATTCCGGCGGAGTTGAGTTGCAAGGTCGGTATCAAAATGCTCAGAACAACACGTAGATCAAAAGCCCCAAATCAATTTTGGGCAACAATGCCAGAAAATGAAGATCCAACACCGCCGCCGTCGCCAACTTTTCGGGGGCCGATTTCCGGTGATAGGAGCCTCGATTGGTGAAATTGACACCACCAATGGGTTCCTCTCGTCGAGCTCTTCAAGATGGTGGTCGTCACTCACATCGCCGCCGTGGTCAACACCGGTCAACGACCGGTCAACGCCGGTCAACACCGGTCAACGTCGGTCAACGCGACCCGGAGACCGAAAATTGAAGAATGGCCCATTGGCCTATTTTTGATGTTCCGGACACATCCGCGGCATCGGATTTGTAAACTGGAATTTCAAAAGTGGAGAACGATGATTCAAAGATTGTGCGATCGAGATCGAACGGTTCACCCGACCGTCGACGGGAACGATTTTGGTAGTGGTTTTGATCCCTTGATTCCTCAATTTATTATTAGAAATAATTATGTATAAATTATGGTTTACTGACTTGAGGAATTATAAGAAAAAGGGATGAAATGTCGAAAAAGAGAATGTGAGGAAATGTGAATATTTTTACGTAAAAAGCGGAGCTTTTACGTAAAAATTAGGCCTCTGGTTTAGTACGTGGCAGGTTAGAATAGGTTAGATGGTTTTGAGGTGTTTCCTAAACGCCGGAAACCCAAAAATTAAGCGGAAATGCTGCCGAAATTTCTAAAACGTCACAAAGGGATATTTTAGGAAACGAGGGATGAAAATGTGATCGGGATGGAAACCCAAGCCCCCTCGATGACCTAGGCCCGGGAAAGAAGGATGGACGTTGTGAGGATTAGTGAACCGTCTCATTAGAAATTTCGTAATGTAAGAAAACGACCCCTATGTCAGAATAGTACCACCCGAGGGACGGGTGCGATCGAAGTATAAAATTTGGGGCGATTACATCGGTGACGGTAACCCGACAGGCTAAATGATCATACGGGAGGTATTCAGTCAGTTGACTGGTCGGTTAGCCAGTCAAGGACCAAGTCTGAATGGGATAGTGAGAGACAGTGATTAATTTGTCAAGTTGACAAATTAATCAAGCACGATTAAAAATTAGATATCAAATTTCCCAAAGTAGAGCAGTTGGGTACCGATAGGCATCGGTACCACACAACGATAAGTTTATTAGTTCCTAACGATAGAGTGACCTAAGAGCGATGTTAATTAATTTATTGGGTAAATAAATTAATTAACAATGATTAGAAAATCAAATTCTTAAGAAGGGCAATTAGTACCGATAAGGATCGGTATCACTAACGGTAGAATTTTTATTAGTCACTAATGACCAGGGTGACCTAAGAGTGAATGTTAATGAAATGCATTATGATTACAGGGAGGAACTGTTATTGTGACGAAGGCAAGAGTATAAACTGTATGATGACAGGTAAGTACAACTCCGCCTACAGCATGGATAAAATGAATTTAAAATGATGCTTTTCCAGTATATTAAGTATGTATCTTGCACACGATACTGCACAGCATACATAAGAGCATATAGTTTCACAATCGAGTAGATTGATGAAAGAACAAGATAGAAACCATAGATCCCTACCGCGTAGGATTGGGGACAGCTTAGAGAAGCGTATGGCTAGAACAATTAAACAAGATGGAAATAAATAGGTGTGTAGTACCAGCTTCTTCAGTCGAAGGGGTTTCCAGTTAAAGAAAGTTAAGGCCAAAAGTTGAGCATCAGTTGATGGCTCTTCGGCATTAGTTGACCTCGGGAGTTACCGTTGGTCTGCGCGTACACGGTACTGACACATGGGCCCTAGATAGACAAGAAGAGAAAAAAGAAAAGTTTGAAGCATAAATGAACATAACCGGATCATGCATTAGTTATAGCTCGCTATGCCTTATTTTTCAGTAGAGTGCATACAGTACACGATGCTTCTGTCATGCATAAAGTATGTGAAGTTTTATATTCACTGTTATGACATGTTATGTGATGACATGATATGTGAGCTGATATGTGATATGCTTATATGGTATGTGATTTATTAAGTGATATATGTCATGCCTATGCTTTTACGTATGTGCTATGTTTTAAACATGTTTTGCGGTTAACATGTTGCACTTACTGGGCGTAAAGCTCACGGAGTGTGTTCATGCTGTAGGTAAGCATCCTATAGCATAAACATCAAGGGACGATGATGGTGGCGGAGGTGGATGTGAGGATGAGGTTATGGATACACCGCGAGTATTCTTCTGCACAGTATGAGCAAATAATATTTTGAATGGTGACAGTTAAATAGTATTTTGAATAGTAAAGGTTAAACGGTATTTTGGAACAGTAAACAGTATATGTATGAGTAGTATATTTAAATAGTATCTGGTGAAAAGTAATCCGATAAACAAGTATATAATTATGTATGTATAATTGAAATCCTTATGTTTTTCAAATTTCGCATTTTAATAGTAAGCGTACGTGAATAGTAAAACGTACGCGTATATAAAAAAAAAAAAATTTTTCCCTCTAAATTTATGGTATTAAATTCAGCAAGTTTAAGTATCGGTTTTAAAGAAGAAGTATAAGTAAAAGTTAAAGAAGCAAGTAAAATAGTTTTCAGTGACGGTCTGGGCCACTGAGGGCACGGGGTGCCACAGTTAGTATCAGAGAGGTTTCCTGCCATCCTACCTCACATTGCTGCATGCCTGCCTCATCTGTCCAAGTAAGTTAGTTTTATTTTTAGTCGGTAGATGTTTATCTATTGAAGATAACATTTTATAGTAATGAGATGACGAAACCTATGGTGGCGAGAATTAGATGAAGAGATGCTGAGATCATTATATGAAAATCACGACTGTGCAGTGCTAGAGAACTGCTCAGAGAAAGAACATGGATTGCTGCTCGAGTTGTACCGATCTTCAGGGCTAGTTGTCCACCAAGTTTCGAGTGGCAAACAGTACTCCTGCACTCCATGAGAATGTCAGGACTGGTTTCATGTTATCAAAGTGATTCCCTGATTGTACGCCATTGATCAGGATAACTAAGTCCTATTGGCGGTTGATATCTCTAAGGAAGATACTCTCGTGTGTATCGGGATCCTTATGACCAGGATGAGCTCTTAACTGTGTCGAGTTTCGCCATACCACGATCGAGCCAATCTCTGAGAGCAATCCAGCATCAGCCCCAGTTTTTCTCTATGCGCAAGCGGGGAGTGAAACCGCCTAAGTTCTCTAGAGTTATGAATATACGAGAATTTGTTCATCGAACTGAAAGACTGCAGCTGATGTCCGGTGATACAGTTCTAACGTATGCTGTTCGCTACAAGGAACCGAAATAGACTTCTACAATACATGCCGAGACAAAAGTGGATCAAGACAGGAGAAGACCCAAAGAGAGAAAGAGACCTTGCCAAACAGAATTAGAAGAGCAGTCAAGCAGGACTAGCAGGCCTTATCAAGGAGATAGTGAATGCCGAGAGAAAAGTGCTCAACCCCAGGAACCCTGCACAAGCCCAAGGCATTATAGTAGCCGCCATTATGGAGGGTGACCCAATAGAACCAGCACCCCAACTGGCCAACGAAGAGTTCATGGTTGAGCACCAGCCAGAAGTACACGAGGGCAATAGGGAGCCGATGGAGAACCAGAACCAGCCCGTATGTCTCCCGAACACCCCATGAAGGAGGAAGATAACGAGACTCTTTCCGACGCCCATCCCGACGATGAGGGAGAGGAGAACCCAGAGGAGTACTCACTTAGCGATAGTGACGATGAGGAGATGCCTGATACTGAATCAGGATTGTCCTTCCAATAGTAGTAACCCTTCTGCGGGAATGTTAGTTATGAAAAAAATACAGAGGGAAGCAGTAGCTCTCCCCCGTCAGTTGTAGCATAATGTACTTGTTGGGATCGTATAGGGGAAGTGTGTGTCACTCCCACTGAACTAGAATCTTGAATATATGTATATATATTATGAGATAAGTAGTAAAGCTTTGCCCTACGGGCCAGATATAATTTTTTCCATAGTGTGAGTATGATATGACAGAAAGTGCAGGACGAATCCTAGCACTCAGACAATGTCCCAATACAATGCGGTAATTGTATTGAACATCACAGTAAGAGAGAAAGAAAGATGGATATAGTGTGTATATTTATATCCATAATGTTTAAATAAGATTATTAAGTAAGAAAGAAAATGATATGTGATACGAGTCCCAAGTACAGAATTTAAGAGACATATTTTCCTTTCCCGCTGTACGATAGTGTTACATAGGAAAACGTGGAAAGAATGAGAGCTTAGTTAAACCCAGCATCCTGAGAGGATGAGTTGATAGCACAGATCGCAGCCATGCGAGAGATGATGGAGAACCAGTAACGGGAGCTAAACCAGCTTAAGGAACAGCTGGGCCAGCAAACCCAGGCACCACAGTCAGTAGAGATGCCAGCACAGGAGGCTCTAGCAGCCCAGAAACTCTGAGGGAACAAGCAACTCCTCCAGCCCAAGAGGCACTAGCGCCTATAGTAATGGCTACTCTCATAGCAGCAATTGTTTTTTTTTTGCCAATCCCTAGGGAAGGCGACTTGTATGAGAGATTCCGACGCATGAAAGCGTTAGAATTCTTAGGAATCACCAACCCTCTAGAGGCAGATGATTGGCTAACGGATATCCAAGTAATCTTGGATTTTATAGGGTTAATAGATAGAGAGAGAAAGTGATGTATGCACCCTTCACCCTGCACAATGAGGTGCGTTAGTGGTGGAAGATAGTAACCATTAGGAGGAACATTAGAGAGATGAGCTGGAGCGATTTCATTGAGGAATTCAAGGAGATGTACTTTAACGAGGAAGCACTAGTAGCGCAGTAAGACGAGTTCGACAACCTGCACCAAGGTAGTATGACTGTTATGGAGGCAGTCAAGAAGTTTAAGCAGTTGGCTTAACTTTGTCCAGATTTGGTACCGACCAAAAGGAGAAAGTCAGACGAATGCTGAAGATGTTCAGAACAGAAATCACAGTTTAGGTCTGTAGTGGAAGCCACGGACCAGCGACACTAGCAGAATGTGTCAGCAAGACTATCTGAGCTGAGTACTGGTCGGCTCAGGATAAGGAAGGAATGACAGCCAATACCCGACATGCACGAAATGCGGAAAGAGGCACTCAGGAGAATGTAAGCAAGGAGTAAGTGGTTGTTTCATCTGTGGCACGAAAGGCCACTATGCCAAAAAATTGCCACTCTAACCTGCAGAATCGACAGAATCAACCCCGCACTGGGAATAATCAACTTCACACCAACCAGACCAGGATCGAAGACCCTTCAATCACACAAGGTATACTGAAAGCTTCAGACAGCTAAGGGAGAATCTATGCTTACACGGGGAGTGACGTTGAAGCTGTAACTTCTACAATGGTGACAGGCCTGCTTTCTATCGCCAACTTTGATGCGTTAGTTCTACTTGATTCTGGAGCCACCCATTCGTTGCATCATCAGATTCTGCCAAAAAAAAAAAAAAAAAAAGCTTAGGACACAACGTTGTCATAAACTGTTGAAGGCGGAAAATCGTTTTCGAACCAATCAGATGTGAAAAGTTCATCTATAAGGGTTTGTCGCCAGAGCAACCAAAGACGTTGATATCAGCAGTGAAGGCTCGCGAGATGCTATCTAGTGGATGCACGGACTTCCTAGTATACGTAGCAGATAAGACTCAAGGAATAGAGATAGGACCCGACAACGTACCGATAGTCAGGGAATTCATGGAGATATTTCCAGAAGATCTTGCAGGACTCCAACCAGAGCGCGGGATCTCGTTCGAGACTGAACGTCTACTAGAATCAGCCCCATCTTTGAGGCCCCCTATGGAATGGGCCCTGTAGAGTTAAAGGAGCTCCAAGCCCAGCTAAAGGACTAAATAGATAAAGGATTCATGCGACAGAGCTATTCACCCTAGAGAGCACCCATACCATTCATGAAGAAGAAAGATGTACCCAAAACAGCCTTTCAAACGCGGTACGGACATTACGAGTTTCTGTTCATGTCGCTCAGATTAACGGACGCACCAGCAACTTTCATGAACCCGATGAACCGCATGTTCAAGGACTATTTGGATAAGTTTGTCATTGTGTTCATCGATGACATACTTATACACTCTAAGACGAAGAAAGAGCATAAAGAGCACTTAATTATCGTTTTGCGCATGCAACAGGGCCATCAGTTATACTCCAAGTTCTCCAAGTACGAGTTTTGACTGGAGAAGGTCCATTTCCTTGGCCACGTAGTCCCTAAGGAAGGAGTATCTGTGGACCCGATGAAAATTGATGCAGTTAGCGCGTGACCAGCTCCGAGAAACGTGATGGAGATCCACAGTTTCCTAGGCTTAGTGGGATACTACCGACATTTTGTCGAGGGTTTTTCAAGGCTAGCCGCACCATTCACAGCGCTCACTAAGAAGGAAAGGAGGTATAGATGGACTGACAAGTGTGAGAAAAGCTTTCAAGAGCTAAAACGAAGACTCACAAGCGCTCCAATATTGACCATTCAAAATGTTGGTCAGGGAAGCTTTGTGATTTAAGCGCCGCATCTAAAACCAAGTTGGAAATTGTTTTGATGCAGAGTGGCAGAGTAGTCGCGTATGCTTCACGACAACTCAAAAACCTTGAGAAGAGCTACCCAACGCGTGATCTGGAGCTAGTAGCGATAGTTTTTACGATAAAAGCATGGAGGTACTACCTGTACGGAGTCACATGCGAGATTTACATCGACCACTAGAGCCTCAAATGTATCTTCATGTAGAAAGAGCTCAATATGAGGCAGCGTAGATGACTAGAGTTGGTAAGGATTACGACTGTGAGATCCTATACCATCCGAGGAAAGCCAATAAGGTGGCCGATGCACGGAGTCAGAAGTATATTACTATGCCTATGACTATTAGTGCCTTGTCAGAGCACTACAAAGGAGCTATGCGACAGCGAGATCAAGATTTTGATAGGGAGATTGTCTGACATGACCCTCCAATCGACGCTCCAAGAAGAGATCAAGATCGGTCAAGGTTTCGATTTGTCCCTGCTCAAGTCCAGAAAGGAAGCTATAGAGGACAAGGGTTCAGAGTTTAAGATCCTTAAGGATGACGTACTCTACTACAGAGATAGAGTGTGTGTTCTGAAAGATGAAGAACTCAAGAAGCGAATCCTTTTGGAACCTTACGAGACGTCATATTCCGTACATCCGATAGCGAATAAGATGTACAAGTACCTAAAGGAAAGCTTTTGGTGGCCTGAAATGAAGAATGACATTGTCGAGTTCGTTGCCAGATACCTTACGTGTCAGAAGGTTAAGGCAGAACACCAGTGCCCTGTGGCGGCCCGCCCTTTGTGGAGATCATACAATACTATTACAGTTGAGCTTATCTCTAACTGCGATAGATTGTACTCTCGTGGGTCGCCGGCTTATCTCATTCTCTTTTAAAATCATGTCATTTTTTTTTGGGAAAAATTTTTTTTTTCTTTAAACATCATATAAAATCTTCTTCCACTATTTACTTTGTTGATAAGTACAAAGTAATATAAATAATACAGTACTTTTGTAAAATATATGCATAATTACAAAAGAACTGTTTCCCCCTTTTTCCCTTCACTTTAACGCTCAGCGGGAAGACTCTGGCAGTACCATATCCCTCGCCCAGTTATCCCATTTGACACGCGCCATCCCGTCCGCATCCAGTCAAACAAGCTACTGAGCTAGTCGCTTACCTGCAACATTAGCAAAAATGGTGAGCTACAGGCTCAGTAAGTTCAAACATGCAAGAAATAAAATTTCTATGAATAGTACTATTCATCATGAATAGTACCGTTAACCACTATTCATCTGTGAATAGTAACTTTGACCACTATTCATACGTGAATAGTAAGGTTGACCACACCACTGTATCACACTAGTACATCTACCGCGATGTTAGTGCTCTCACTAAACTGTCTTATGCTCAATTATGGCACAGTTTCAGTTTTAGGTCATTATCTTTCATTACGTTCTGGTTTTGAGCTCAGGTTGGCAGTACCATTTAAGTGCGCATGACTAGGAGCGGTACATTAGTGCTGACCTCCACAGCCTTAGTCTCATAGCCCCGAAGGCAAAAATAGTACCTCCCTGTACGGAAGGCTGGTACGCCAGAAAGTGGTTTCAGTACCGACTTTTTAACATTCTAACCCGGTGACTTCATATTGCCCCGTGGTTAGGAATGGTTCACATTTTAATTTTAGGTGAGTGAGTTTCATTAACCTCGCTCTAGTGCCCGAAGCACAATTAACCATGTGTCCCATTCTTATAGTGCCCGTAGCACATTTCGTCTCTCTCTATATTCTATCATAGTGCCCGTAGCACATATGTACCTAACTTATAGTTAGTACATTAAAATTAGCACAATATTGCTATATGTTGCAGACAGGTAAATGTCTGAACTTACCTTATCAGACTGTTCTCTTTCTCTCTCTTGGATCTTGAATCGCCTTCCTTATAGGCCGATTTTGGGATCCTACAGACAAAACTATGTCTGTTAATTTCTTTCCCACTTATAGCTTTTATTTTTCATTAAAAAGCTTAAATAAAACCTATTTATAACTTTTTAGGTTTTAGTTATTATTTTCACCATTTTCCCCAACTTTTGTAAAATTACGATTTTGCCCCAATATTTTGGCAAAATTACAGTTTTGCCCCTGACGGAATTTTATTGATCCAGACTGCATTTTTGGCTCTCAGGAACTTTTCTGACTCTTTTCAAATCATTACCGGGTTCGTTTCTATTTTATTTCCACTTTTTGCTTTCCCGGCCCTCGGGAAGCACTATTCCGACCCTTACGTCGGTTTAGCGATTTTTTATCGTTTCGGAGCCTCAAATGGACGTTTCATTAGTATTTAAAACGTTCATCTAGACTTTCCCGACCGAGGTCTCCGAGGCTCGGGTTTTCCGTTCCCGACTCGGACCTTTATTTCATTTCCAAAAACGCCCCCCCTCGGGGTCGGTTTTTCAATCTCACACGCGTTTTTCATTTTTAAGGGGACGGGTTACTATTCATGACCCACCCCTTAAATTTTCCTTATTCACTTTTCCGTTAGGGACTCGGGTTTCCGTCCCGGCCCTAACTTTTATTTTAAATTCCTATTTTACCCCGAATGCCGTTTTTGAAATTTCGGCAGCATTTCGGCGTAATTTTAAGGCTTCCGGCGTTAGGTACGCCTCGAACCGTATGTACCTGCCACGTACTATACCACAAGCTTATTTTATGTAAAAGTTTTCCAAACTTTTACATAAAAGCCCACAAATTTCAAATTTCACATTATCACCCACATTACAAAATTTTTTCACATTTTTACCCTTAATTTGGTTTCGGTTTTCACAACTAAACCGAACCAAATTTTGTCAAACTTTCACCACATTTTAGGCCATTCAATGTCATGTTTTTAACACATTTTCAAGCCCATTTTCAATGCATTTTCAACCAAATTCTTAGGGTTTTTATGCACTTATAACCCACGGCCTTATTAATGAAAATCATGCTCAACATTTTTGTTTCATGCTTTCCATTTTAATTTCATCATTTGCATATTAAAATGCATAATTCCAATCAACCAAATACCACATAAAACCAAGCAAAATTTTCTTCCAAACCCATTGTAAACTCACGGCCACTTTATACAATTCATACCAAAAATTTTTTTTCAACTTTCCACAATGAAATACAAGCTTTATTCTTCACCAAATTAAACTTAGAAAGCATATTAACAATTAACCACAAAGTTTTCTCATTGGTTACCTAAGGTAACCCACGGATTTCCCCTTGAAAAACCAACCAAATTTCAGTTTTTCTTTACACAATTTGCATGGTTTTCTTCCTTATTACATCCTTAACAAAACCCAACATCAATTCAATGGAAAACAACCAAAAATTTTCCATCTTCCAATCACTATTCACCCACGGATTTCATTGAAAAAAACCATGAAAATTTCAAGTGCAAGGGAAGTTACCTTGGTCTAATGCTTCCTTTTTCTTCAATAAACACTTTGCCACTCTTTTTTGTGAAGAAATTTGAAGATATTGCTTGGTTCTCCTTGGTCCCTCACGTAGACACCATGGAAGAAAGACTTAGAAATTTTTCTTTGGTTTTTTACGTGAAAATGGACTTCGGCCTTTATGTCCAAAATGTTGCCGACTTAATGCAACAAACAAGCCAATTAATTTGGCTCTAAACCAATCAAAATTTGACATCTTTCCAAGCCATTTCTTTCCCCATTTTTCAAAAATTAAAAATGGAAATTTTTGGCCAAATCTTGGCCTTTAGATCAAAAGCTAAATGAATCATGGCCATTCATTCTACCAACCACCTTAATTCTTTCCATTTATTAAATGGATTAATGATGTCATAATTACTAAAGTAAAAGTTGACTTTGACTTTTACTATTCATATTAATTCGACTACTTTTTGACCGATGCCGGTTCGAGCCGAAATTTTCCTGAAATCGTCCCGGCGTGTTCCTGAGGTCTCCTGTGCAGTCGGATCAATTTAATCTACTTCAGTTTGATCAAAATTAATCCCGGAAGTTTACCGTCTTTTATTGCTCCGGTTAGGGTTTTTAATGCCGATTTTGGCACCGTTTCACCCGTTTCAACTCAGTGAATTTTTTCAACACTGAATTCTTACTCGTCAGTATTGTTAGAACATTTTCATATATTCTGAACAATATAAATACATTTATTTCACTCTTTAAATAGTATAAATTGTTATATACATACAATTGTACATTTTTCATCCGAGAACTGCCTGAATTTCCCGGTTGTCACACGCCCAGCAGAATAATCGTAGAAAATTAAGCTACCCAAGTGGAAATAGGACCAGATTACGATGAATTTCGTAGTCGGACTGCCGCAGACGTCAAACGATAATGACACAATCTGGGTGATTGTAGGAAGACTGATGAAATCAGCTAGATTTTTAGCAATGAAAGTTAGCTACTCGGTGGAACGACCAGTAGAAATCTATGCGGCACAGTTCGTGAAACGGTACGGAATACCAGAGTCGATCGTCTCAGATCGTAGTGGATGCTTTACCTCCAGATTTTGGGGAAGTGTTCAGGTTGCATTACAGTCCAAGTGAGAGTTCAGCACAGCATTTTATCCTCAGACCGACAGTTAGTCTGAGAGGACCATACAGATGTTAGAGGACATGTTGAGACCTGCGTCCTAGACTTCAAAGGAAATTGGGATCAGAAGCTACCATTGAGCGAGTTCTCATACAACAGCAACTACCATTCCTAGATAGGAATGGCACTGTACGACACTTTATGGAAGGAAATGCAGATCTCTGACTCATTAGTACGAGTTTGGAGAGAAACAACTAGTTAGCTTGGACATCATCAAAAATACCATGGCAGACGTGAAGCTGATACGAGAAATGTTAGATACAGCGCACAGTCGACAGAAAAATTTTGACGATAAGCGCTATAGACCCCTTGAGTTTCAAGTAAGAGACTTGGTCTTTATCAAGGCGGCACCTATGAAAGGGATGGTGCACTTTGAAAAGAAAGGAAAGCTCCGTCCTAGGTATATAGGACCCTCGAGATAATAGAGAAAGTCGGGAAGGTGGTTTATAGACTAACGCTTCCTCCCGAGTTAGCTACAGTGCACAACATCTTTCACGTCTTTATGCTGAAGAAGTATGTGCCAAACAGCTCCCATGTTCTTAGCCAAGAATTCGTTGTAGTATACGCTGATCCGATGTACGAGGAGTGTGGATCCTAGTCAAAGAGGAGAAGGTACTTAGGAATAAAGTATACTGCTAGTAAAAGTGTTGTGGCGGAATCATAGTGTTGAGGAAGCCACATGAGAATGGGAAGAAGACATGAGAGGAATCATAGTGTTGAGAAAGCCACATGAGAATGGGAAGAAGACATGAGAAGAGACTTTCTGGAATTATTCTAATTTTCGAGGACGAAAATTTTGTAAAGGGGGGTAGGTTGTAATGACCGCCATTTTCATGGCAACTACTTACCTGTAATAAGTCATTAAGGAATAAAATGGACATAATTTAATGTCTTTTAGTACAATTTAAGTAACACGGTCAGGTACACAGCCGTGTGAGTAACCGTGTGCCATTCGGACTGTGTATCTATTAATAGCCGTGTGAGTGTATATAGTCGTGTAGTGTAACACGGTCAAGTACACGATCGTGTAAGAGGCTATGTACCGCTCAGATAGATGAATGTATTTCAAAGACATGGTCGTGTTGAGTAGTCTCAACTAGTACATGTCTGTGTCTGAAATGTAAACGCCCGTGTTGCATTGCACACGCACGCGTAAGAGTCCGTGTAGAAGGCTGTGTAATGAGCCGAGAGCCACTGTAATGACTCTCATGAATTATGAAACTTAATTACTATGTAATGATGTAATTAAGTTAATAAACACAGTGTGCTTTTCAGTTGAATGAATTAAATGGGAATAGTAACGTTTAATTACTATTCATGCAGCGAAAGGGGTAACCGACAGTGAAATCGGTCCACCCTATTATGTGAGCATGCGTTGAGACACGCAATATCAAGAAACCGGTCTAGACGACCATTTCATGATACAGAACTTATGAGTTAGTCATCAGTACGCTCAGACTGGTCATTTGAGCGCAGCAGTGATAATTGCCCTAATAGATGTACAGTATCGAGAAAAGCGGTCTAGATGACCTCTTCTCGCCCAGAGACTGACAAAATCGGAGTCAGAACGCTCAGATTAGTCAGTCAGATAGTGAATAGTGATTAGTGAACAGTGTGATACGCAGTATCAGGTTAGTGGCCAAGACGGCCTTAATCTGACATAAAACTGATATATTAATAGTCAGCAGGCTCAATCTGGTCAATTGAGCACAAAATGTAGATTTTGTTTAAAAGATACACAGTATCGGGATGAGGGTCAAGACGACCTTTTCTCACCCCGAAACTGATATATTTAGACTCAGGACGCCTAAATTAGTCAATCGGGCACCTGACACGTTTTTCGAGACGGGATCATACAGATCCCGAAAACTGGTCTAGAAGACCTCAGATGGATGTAAAACTGATAAATTTGAAATCAGCACGTCCAAATTAGTCAAGGGAGACTGTGTTTGAAATTTCACGCGAAAACGCCTCGTTATGCGTGCGTAGTGTCAACACAGTGTAGGCCTAACCACAGTATCAAGAAATTGGTCAAGATGACCTTTTCTTGATATAAAACTGATATAGTTGGGTTCAGCACGCCCAAATTAGTCAGTATAGCCTATCTTAAAATTTTTCAAAAAATTAGTATAAAGGGGTCGAAATTTTTAGATTTTGCAAAAAGGGCCCCCATTATTTTTTTTTCCTATCTTTTTCTCCCCACACCACCCGTAGGTGAACAGTAACCATCAGTCAAATCCTACCTCTGTTTTCGACACCGCCGGCACAATTGGAAAGCTCTCGACGAGCTGATTCCAACGGCAGGCCGAGTTGACCGAACCGACACCGGAGCACGCCGCACGCGCCGCCCAAAGCCGCCGGTGGCCGAATTTTTCAAACCGCCGTATCGCCGCCGTTCGACTTCCAAATGCCACGATTCCGGTCCCAATGGATTCGTGGTGAAGAGTAGAACAAAACCCAGGCTTCATTTCACGTCAACAGCCGCCGGATCGGGCCGCCCAAGGTTCGCCGTCGCCGTCGCCATCGCCACCGTCGAATCTCGCTATTCCGGCGGAGTTGAGTTGCAAGGTCGGTATCAAAATGCTCAGAACAACACGTAGATCAAAAGCCCCAAATCAATTTTGGGCAACAACGTCGGAAAATGAAGATCCAACACCGTCGCCGTCGCCGACTTTTCGAGGGCCGATTTCCAGTGATAGGAGCCTCGATTGGTGAAATTGACACCACCAATGGGTTCCTCTCGTCGAGCTCTTCAAGATGGTGGTCGCCACTCCCATTGCCGCCGTGGTCAACGCCGGTCAACGGCGACCAGGAGACCGAAAATTGAAGAATGGCCCGTTGGCCTATTTTTGACGTTCCGGACACATCCGCGGCATCGGATTTATAAACCGGAGTTTCAAAAGTGGAGAACAATGATTCAAAGATTGTGCGATCGAGATCGAACGGTTCACCTGACCGTCGACGAGAACGATTTTAGTAGTGGTTTTGATCCCTTGATTCCTCAATTTATTATTAGAAATAATTATGTATAAATTATGGTTTACTGACTTAAGGAATTGTAATAAAAAGGGATGAAATGTCGAAAAAGAGAATGTGAGGAAATGTGAATATTTTTACGTAAAAAGCGGAGCTTTTACGTAAAAATTAGGCCTCTGGTTTAGTACGTGGCAGGTTAGAATAGGTTAGATGGTTTTGAGGTGTTTCCTAAATGCCGGAAACCCAAAAATTAAGCGGAAATGCTGCCGAAATTTCTAAAACGGCACAAAAGGATATTTTAGGAAACGAGGGATGAAAATGTGATCGGGATGGAAACCCGAGCCCCCTCGATGACCTAGGTCCGGGAAAGAAGGATGGACGCTGTGAGGATTAGTGAACCGTCTCATTAGAAATTTCGTAATGTAAGAAAACGACCCCTATGTCAGAATAGTACCACCCGAGGGACGGGTGCGATCGAAGTATAAAATTTGGGGCGATTACATCGATGACGGTAACCCGACAGGCTAAATGGTCATACGGGAGGTATTCAGTCAGTTAACTGGTCAGTTAGCCAGTCAAGGACCAAGTCTGAATGGGATAGTGAGAGACAGTGATTAATTTGTCAAGTTGACAAATTAATCAAGCACGATTAAAAATTAGATATCAAATTTCCCAAAGTAGAGCAGTTGGGTACCGATAGGCATCGGTACCACACAACGATAAGTTTATTAGTTCCTAACGATAGAGTGACCTAAGAGCGATGTTAATTAATTTATTGGGTAAATAAATTAATTAACAATGATTAGAAAATCAAATTCTTAAGAAGGGCAATTAGTACCAATAAGGATCGGTATCACTAACGGTAGAATTTTTATTAGTCACTAATGACCAGGGTGACCTAAGAGTGAATGTTAATGAAATGCATTATGATTACAGGGAGGTACCTGTATTGTGACGAAGGCGAGAGTATAAACTGTCTGATGATAGGTAAGTACAACTCCGCCTACAGCATGGATAAAATAAATTTAAAATGATGCTTTTCCAGTATATTAAGTATGTATCTTGCACACGATGCTGCACAGCATACATAAGAGCATATAGTTTCACAATCGAGTAGATTGATGAAAGAACAAGATAGAAGCCATAGATCCCTACCGCGTAGGATTGGGGACAGCTTAGAGAAGCGTATGGCTAGAACAGTTAAACAAGATGGAAATAAATAGGTGTGTCGTACCGGCTCCTTCAGTCGAAGGGGTTTCCAGTTAAAGAAAGTTAAGGCCAAAAGTTGAGCATCAGTTGATGGCTCTTCGGCATTAGTTGACCTCGGGAGTTACCGTTGGTCTGCGCGCACACGGTACTGACACATGGGCCCTAAATAGACAAGAAGACAAAAAAGAAAAGTTTGAAGCATAAATGAACATAACCGGATCATGCATTAGTTATAGTTCGCTATGCCTTCTTTTTCAGTAGAGTGCATACAGTACACGATGCTTCTGTCATGCATAAAGTATGTGAAGGTTTATATTCACTATTATGACATGTTATGTGATGACATGATATGTGAGCTGATATGTGATATGCTTATATGGTATGTGATTTATTAAGTGATATATGTCATGCCTATGCTTTTACATATGTGCTATGTTTTAAACATGTTTTGCGGTTAACATGTTGTACATATTGGGCGTAAAGCTCACGGAGTGTGTTCATGCTGTAGGTAAGCATCCTATAGCGTAAACATCAAGGGACGATGATGGTGGCGGAGGTGGATGTGAGGATGAGGTTATGGATACACCGCGAGTATTCTTCCACACAGTATAAGTAAATAATATTTTGAATGGTGACAGTTAAATAGTATTTTTAATAGTAAAGGTTAAACGGTATTTTGGAACAGTAAACAGTATATGTATGAGTAGTATATTTAAATAGTATCTGGTGAAAAGTAATCAGATAAACAAGTATATAATTATTTATGTATAATTGAAATCCTTATGTTTTTCAAATTCCGCATTTTCATAGTAAGCGTACGTGAATAGTAAATACGTACGCGTATATAAAAAAAAATTTCCCTCTAAATTTATGGTATTAAATTCAGCAAGTTTAAGTATCGGTTTTAAAGAAGAAGTATAAGTAAAAGTTAAAGAAGCAAGTAAAATAGTTTTCAGTGACGGTCCGGGCCGCTGAGGGCATGGGGCGCCACAGTGAAGGGCTTTGGGAGTGACCCTGAGGCTAATCCTCCCCAGTCTATCATCGACCGAAGCGGTCATTTTGTCCCCGAAGGACCTGTAAACCTCCACCTTATCATTAGAGGCCAGTATGCCAAACATGGTTTCATTACCATTTTTCAATTATAGTTCCGACTGGGTAACATTAATCATCACCTCAAAGTCAGGAACCTTTCATGCCCGTAGGTCTTAACACATTCTTTCTTAAAGGGCGTGTCTTAATTTAGTCACACTCTTTCTGTAGTGTACCTACAGTACACCTCTCACTTTATCATTTCTCTGAATGTGTTAGTCTAACTACACCTGAGTGCCCGTAGGACTTAACAGCTAATGTACAATTAGTATATAATTAAATATCACAGTATTTCATGTTGCAGACATGAAAATGCTTGAACTTACCACAACTGCGATAACGTCTACCTTCGGAAGTCCTCTGTAGTTTTGTAATTGTCTTTAGTTTGGGTCCCTACAGATAGAGTATTGTCGGTTAAAACCCATCATCATTTATCACTTTGGATATATTCATTTTGTTATTAACTTTACAACACATTTCATCTCTTTTTGTAATACATGGCTTGATACACGGCCGTGTCCAAGCCCGTTTACCTCTCGAGTTTCTACTACATGCTCGTGTCTCATAGTACATGCCTGTGTACTCATAAACTTAAGATTTTTAGTTTTAAAATCTTAGTTATGATGTGACGGCCCGCCCTACGTAGGGTTAAACAGTACTATTACAGTTAGCCACTGTTGCCAATTGCAATAGACTGTAACCACTTGGGTCGTCGGCAACTTACTTTTAACTTGTTTCTAACTTATTCTGATACCATCTGTAATAGCTGGTATCTTACTTTTAACATACTTTCTTTAACATGCTTACTCTACTTCCCATTTGAACATAAAAATATGGAATAAATTTTTTTTTTCTTTTCTTAAACTTTACTTGGAAACTGTACCGTCATAAAACATTTACTATAATAAATATTTTACATTGCCTTAACTTCATTTACATTATAAAACATCATTTTAATACTCTTTTAAACAGCTCAGCGGAAGACTCATAGTAGTACCATAACCCTCACCCAGTCCCTTGGCACATGCAGATTCCATCCGTCATCCATCACTTATCTTATCTTCGTGCAGGATGCTTACCTGCAACATAAACAAACTTGTGAGCGACAGGCTCAGTAAGTTCAAACATACATTCATGACAAAATACTAACTCATACCTTTTGGACAGAACATGTCTGATACCAACTGTGGCATCAGAACATGAACATACATTATACTTTACTTTCAACTTCATATATAACATATTCTAACATTGAGAGAACAATCTCAACGTTCTTTTAGCATAACATAATTTAAACATAACATACAGGATGTATGCTTAACATCTTAAGCATAACATACTCAACATTATACAAAATATTGTATACACATATCAACTTAAACACAGCATACTTAATGTATGCTTAAACATCACAGATACAC
This sequence comes from Antiaris toxicaria, assembly GCA_035233585.1. Lineage (NCBI taxonomy): Eukaryota > Viridiplantae > Streptophyta > Magnoliopsida > Rosales > Moraceae > Antiaris > Antiaris toxicaria. The sequence continues at coordinate 88,081,019 of CP141155.1, forward strand.
TTAAAATTGTATAACTGACTTATGCATATCAATTTATGCATAACATAGCATATGCACACATGTTAGTCGCATTATCTTTGTTTACATTCATTCTTTCTTTCATGTCATACTTTTCTTCTTCTTTTCTTTTCTTGCTAAGCATATGCACACATATTAGTGGCATTATGCTTGTTTACTTTCATTCTTAGCTTTTCTTTGCTTTTCTTTACCAAGCTTTACTTTCTCTTCTTTTCTTTTCTCTTCTTAGCTTTACTTTCTTTTCTTTTCTTTACTTTATCTGCTTAATCTTTCACTTGTGGGCCCGTGGTTGGACGTACCTAGTGCGCGCAGACCAATAGAGGATCAGGGGAGTGACCCACCGATCAACCCTAAGGTCATCTCTGGACTACTGACCTTATACGTAGTAAGTCATGCCATAAACTACCTCATTATTAACGAGGCAGCGCCACACTTCTGGGGTGGAGGCAGGAAATTAAGCCATAAACTACCTCATTATTAACGAGGCAGCGCCACACTTCTGGGGTGGAGGCTATCTGGGAACCTCACAACTGGGGAGGCCGGTACGCCAACCTTAACTTTTAAGTCTTATTATCTGACTTAACTTATTCCTCTTTTCTTTTTCTAATCTTGCTTACTATTCTCGTGAACATGTTAGTATCATGTCACAAACAAATCACATATTTGAACTTACCACATATCATACTTAGACATAATAGTCTATTCATATTGCAGTCAATTAAGTATTCGAACTTACTACATAGAACACATAACACATAACATGTCCAGTTCATTTATGTTGCAGTCAATTAAATGTTTGAACTTACAAATACTTGCTAGCATCTCTTTTCTCGCTTCCTTGGTCCGCAGACGTCTCTTCATATTGTCTGGCGCGGATCCCTATAACCGAAATAATAACGGTTATTTTCTATGCTTCTTGCATGTATAAAACTTAATAAAACGTAAAAATTCTACGTTTCATTTCTCGATCATAAATTTAAGGATCTAATATCCAATTTATAACTTTTCTGCTAACTTTTAGTAAAATTACTATTTTACCCTGAATTTTTGGCAAAATTACCATTTTGCCCCTAATGGGATTTTTCTCATTATAACCTTACTTTTCTTTGATTCGCAACTTAGCTTTGGCCCTTATTTACCATAATTTCTTGGTTTACTATTTACCGACCCTCGGGTGGTACTATTCTGACTCTCGAGCGTTAATGCTCTTTCTCGGGTCTAGGTTACCGAACGGGCTCGGGTTTCCATCCCGACCACGTTTTTACCCTTCGGTTCTTAAAATACTCTTTTGTGCCGTTTTCAAAATTTCGGCAGCATTTCCGCTTAATTTTTGGATTCCCGGTGTTTAGGAAACGCCTCGAAACCATCTAACCTCGTTCTATTCTACCACGTACTATACCAGAGCCTATATTTTTACGTAAAAACTCAACTTTTTACGTAAAAATCTTTACATTTTTCACTTTTTCTCATTTGACTATTTTTCATACACATAGTCCAATTTTCTTACAATTTCACAATGCAGAATACATAATTCATGTATACTCATTCCAAAAACATTAATTTCAGGAATGGAGGGACCGAAGTCACTACCGGAATCGTTCCACTGGCGATCGAACGAACTGTTCGGTTTCGCGCGGATAAACTTTAATTCTTCGTTCTTTGCCTTTGAGACTCCGTCTTGCAATTCTGACGTCGCGGATGTGTCCGGAACATCGAAAATAGGCCAACGGGCCATTCTTAAATTTTTGGTCTCCGGTCGCTGTTGACCGCCGTTGACCTGCGTTGACCGCCGTTGACCGGCGGTTGACGGCGGCGACGGTGGCAAATGAGTAGCCCATCTTGAAGAACTCGACGAGAGGAATCCATTGGTGACCTCAATTTCATGTTTGGAGGCCCCTATCGTCGGAAAATTCCCTCGAAAACCACGGTCACGGCGGCGACGGTGGAACTCCGCCGTGCCGGACCTTTTTCCCAAAATTGGTTGAGGGCTTTTGCTCCCCTCAGCCCTGCGGTCATTTCTGCACCAACGGCGCACTTCAACTCGGCCTGAATCGGGCGTTTCGATGGCGGCATTTCACCGACTTTTTCGAAGCTTGGACGGCGCGATTCCGCCGGTGTTGAGACGATCGGTGGCATGGGTTTTGCTCCTCTCTTCACCACGAAAATTTTGGGACTGGTTTCATGGCAAACGGTGGCCGGACGGAGGAGATATCGGCGATCGAATTTCTCGGCTCCGGCGGCATTCGAGCGGCGCGTGCGGCGGCGTACGGCGGCTGTTCCGTCGAGTCGACCCACCGTTGGACTCAGCTCGGTGAGAGCTTTCCGATGACACCGGCGGTGTCGAAAACGGACACCGTTTCCGATGGTCGGTTACTGTTCATTTTCGGGTAAGGGGAGGAAAGAGAAAATAAGAGAAAGTTATGGGCTTATTTCTTAAATTTCTGATTTTTCGCCCTTTATATACTTCTTCGCCCAAAATTTCAACATGGGCTATCCTGACTAATTTGGGCGTCCTGAATCCAAATATATCAGTTTTATTTTTATCTGAGGTCATCTTGACCAGTTTCCGATACTGTGAATTCTCGATCAAAAATTACCTTTGTGCTCAATTAGCTAATTTGAGCATACAAATAGGCTATACTGACTAATTTGGACGTGCTGAATCCAAATTTATCAGTTTCAACTTCATTCAAGGTCATCTCGATCAGTTTTCAGGATCTGTGTGATCCTGTCTCGAAAAACGTGTCAGGTGCCTGATTGACTAATTTGGGCATCCTGAGTCTAAATATATCAGTTTCATATCAAGAAAATGTCATTTTAACCAATTTCTTGATACTGCATATTTCCTGATCATCACATATGACTTCTAGAATCTTATTTAAGACTTCTAGGTCCTTAACTGTCCTTTCCGAGCCTTTCAGAAATTTTTGGTCAAAATGACCATTTTGCCCCTGACGGGTCTAGGGACCGTAACAGTTTCAATCTATCATTTTTTCGGGATTTTGTAAGCCCAAATATCATAAAATAATATTTCTTAGGCTTCGATATATTTTTACAGCATTATTTACTACAAAATCAGTAACTATTCCTCACCCAACTCCTTGGGATACTATTCATCTGACACCTAGGGTCATTCCTCATTTTTCTAGCGTTTTGGAGTCTCAAATGGGTATTTCACTACTCCTGAAACGTTTCTCATCCCATTCCTGAGCCTTGGTTCTCGAGGGGCTTAGGTTTTCTATCCCGTCCGTAAATTTTCCTCCTCGTTTCCTAAAATACCCCTCACGTAAATTTTTCCCGTTCTCAGCATTTTAGACATTAAAGGGTTGTTTTGGTAATTCTTTTTGGGTTTAATCCTCCATTCCCAACTTTAACCTACCAAGGGTTTTCGATTTTATTCCGAGCCTACATTTTTACCCCTCATTTCCCGCAATGCCCTTATGTCATTTTAGAAATTCTGGCAGCATTTTTGCTTAAATTTTTAAGTTTCCTCGGCATTACGTACGTCTTAGAACCTTAGTACCTACCACGTACTATACTAGAGACCTATTTTACACAAAGTTATCAAAATTTACATAAAAATTTTCACATTATCCATCATTTCATTCACAACACAAATTTCATCAATTTTTTTCAATGATAGCCACGGTTTCTCATGGTATTCAACACCAAGAAACTTTTATCACACAACTCAATTATCACATTTCATTCTTAAGGTTTCTAATGCACATTTCAACATAAAAAACTTAAGAAATTTTTCATTCCAATCCTAGCCTTATGCCACGGTTTTTATGTCCAAAGCCATAAGAAAATTTTCTCTTATTCCTATGGTCTTTTATCACATTCCTTCATCAATTTTTCCTCACAAAAGTTTCCATTTTCGCATGTATATAGGCCATGGATTTTGCAAAGAAACATGCATCAATTTTGCTTGTTTCTAGATTCTACAACATGCTTTAATCAACACATCACCAAATCAACATAAACACTAAAACAATTCATCAAACGTTTCACCATATTTCAACACCAACAAGCCACAGTTTTCATGAAGAAAATCAACAAGAAATGCTTCAAAACTGTGGCTCACCTTATCAATTTGATCCCTTGCTACTTGGACTAGGATTGAAAGCTAGTTTTGGTGAAGAAAATTTGCCAAAATTTTGGTTTAAGGGGGAAGGAACCTCCCAACTAGAAATGGGTAGATTTTGGCTACTTTTCACAATTTTTCCAAGCGAATTTTCCTCACCTATTTATAGGCAAAAGAGTGGAGGACCATTTAGCAATTTCCCCAACAATTTGGTAATTGTTTAGGGACTTTTTAGCAAAGTTTCTAGGGATTAATTGGCAACATTCTAGGCTATTTTGAAGCCCTCTTCACTGATTCCAAATAGCCCAAATTAACCAAATTTTTGCTAAAAATTCTCATGTAACTTTGGCCTAATCCTAGCCCATGATTTAAGATTACAACTAATCTCCACCATTGGATCTACCAACCACTCCTTTTTAGCCTTATATTAATCAATTATTACATCATTATTTGATGTCACACATGACATCATCCAATTAATTCACATATTAATTCGTGATCAAAGTTTGACCAAAAGTCAAACCGAACGGAAATCTACCAAAATTGCATAGATGGGTTTCTGACGCCTCCAGTGTGATCGGTTTGCCTTATTTTGATTCCGTTTGACCAAAAATCATTACCATAAATTTTCGTCTTTTAGTGCATTCGGTGCACTCTCTAAGGCTTTTAGCTCCGATTTAGGGCCGTTTCACCTGTTTCTGTTTGGGAAGATTTTTCCAACTCTGAACTTACTCTCTTTAACACTGTTAGAATATTTTATCGCATTCTAACCAATATTAAAACACAACTTTTTTCATATTTTATACATCAAAATTGTCATATATATACAATTTTAAATTCTTCTAAGAATCTTAAAATTCCCTATTATCACATTATGTGCTTTGAAACCATCCCTTTATCATCCTGTTGGAAGGTGGGGGCATTTTATTAAAACCATATTCGTATTTTAAAAAGGTTAATACACATTTTGGTGTTTGCATTTCAAAGGTGGTTTTTGTACCATTTACCGAAACTATTTTAAAAACGTGTTTGAAACGACTTAGTTTGTAAATTTGGTGAACATAAAAGTTTTCATCCTCGACGAGATGAACAATCTCATGTTCATCTCGGAGTTCAAATCAAACACTAATGGCATCTAAACTCACTAAACCTGTGGCTACTTATGCCCAATCCTTTGAAAAGTTTCCAGTTTTATGCTATTTTAAAAATAGCTCTGTTTGAGGCCCAAAACGGCCAAATTTTTAAAACACACACAAGTTGTCTTAAAGGTTTCAACAAGATCTACAACTTTTATGTTGAGCCCGAGATCCGGTTCAGAATCTAAGTGATTCATTTTTAACAAAACCCGAGACTATTCCTGGGCTCAGATTTTTAGTCCTAGTTTTGGACACTAATTCAAAACTACTTGAAAAGTCTATCATAGAGTCATTTTTTGCCAAAACTTATTTGACATAAAAACGACAGTAATGAAATTTTCTTAAAACTTTGTGTTTTACCAAATCCAAATTCGGACTCTAACATGGTCAAAATGGCCAAAACCCATGGCCTAAATCTGGGGATAGATTTGTATCCAGCCACTAAAATGTCCACACATACACATATCCATCCATAAAAATTAAACCACAGCCACACAACTACATAAACTTAAAATTGAAAAGCTAAGGGCTCAAAATAAACTTATTATAACCCATTGTACAAATAAATACACATAAATTCCTTGATCAAAAACTTAAAAATAACTAACCATAAAAAGGGAGGGTTTTCGGTTTTACCTCTCGTGCTATGAACCGAGCACATCGAATCAAAGCTTAGGTGACAAAAATGGCCGTGTGAACCAAGGAGGTTTAGGGTCGGCTTGTGCTAGAAATGACACCAAAATTTTCTCTTAACATCAACCCAAAAGAATAACTAAAAATCACAAAGATTGATTCTAAAAGCTTTCCCTTGAATGAACTTAGAATGGCTTGGATTGAAATCTCCTCACACAAGATTGAAGGGGGTTGGATTTTGGTAAGCTTCTGGCTGGATTTTTGGCTTGAAAATGGTAGGTTTGAGCGCTATTGTTGCTTCACAAAATATAGCTATGCAAGTGCACATGTCGCAATCAAGTAATAAAGTGAATGAGTAAAGTATCATCCCACAGAGACTGTTATCACTATAAATCTTAAGGAAAACTAAACCAAGTAATTACAAGATTTAATAATGATCTAAAATGAAATAAAACAAATGTAATACTAGAAAATAAAATATGCAAACAACATGTGAATCAAAAAGAACAAGTTAATAACCAAGCCGAAATGAGTTGACTGAGAATCAATTTCCCCTCCCTTGCAATCTGATAATGTATGCCACAAAAATGCTACAGCAATGTTAGGAAATGCCCTAAGTATTAGAGACATTTTGATGTATTCATTTTGAACTGGATAATAAAATTATACATAGAGGTTATTCATTACATTGCTATCTGTCCTCGTATTATTTACATGTTAAAGTAAATGTAAGCAAATATGGCTCACTGACTGCTTGTGTTAAAACTGTTAGAACGTTGCATGCAATGGACTTTTGTATGCGAGAAGACAATGTTCTAAAGTTAGCAGTCTAAACTATGGTCTGTAGTCTATGGGGTTAGACCGAGCATCTAACTCATGTTAAGACTATTATGTTGTCTAAAGCCTTGAAGGGGACGGTCTGTCTTGACTGTCTGGAGCTGGACTCCCAAGTAGAGACATGGATATGTTGCTCGGTGGTGACATATTAGACCGGGACTAAAGCGTGATTGATTTACGTAGTCCGCTATGAGTGGATCAATCTGCTTTTGACGTTCATTGTGCAATAACCTTAATCCTGAGTAAATGAACTACTTCATGTATATGACTTGTGTACTTTGATGTTCCAATGGCTAAAGCGTCTCAGAGGTAGTAAGCTTATAGACCGGTTCGTTGGGTGCATGACTTGTATACGATGAAGGGTTTGTTTGCAGATATCGGAATCATAGCTCTGAGGAGTTAAAGGTATCCTCTTAAAGGCATTATACTGAATATGAAAATAGACAAGGCCTTGGGTCGTCTGCTGGGCGGATGACTTCTTATTCACATATGGTGAATAATCATTTTCTTGATTCGGTAGTATAATGGAACTTTAAGATAGCCTGATCAGTAGGATTAAACGGATTTTGACCTAAGGCTGATCATGGATATCATATGAGGGTTTTGCATATATGACAAGGTCATTGGATGGTAGCTCGTCACAGGCTTACGTAATACGGTATATAATTGGGAGTTCAGTTTCAGGTTTATAGTGGTGTGACTCTGAAATTAGTGATCATATGATTGAGTTGTTCGGTACAGAATGATGATCATATGGAATCACGGGAGCCCGATTATATATGTCCAATCAGTCCTTCTACTAGCTCCACATAATTCCTTAACGATTGGCAAATTGATTTGTATATGCTATTGGCTAGTTTATTATGCATGGATGGTGATGACACAGGATTAGGATGGTAGACAAGATTCTCTCCGGTTGGATTCAGATTTTGTTTTGGATAATAGAGTACACAATTATTCGAACTCCAAATAAAGTTGCCATGATTTTATTCGAGATTGGATTGGAGTTGTAGAAAATTATCCATGAGAACAAGAATATGAAATACAACCGTTTTGTGGAATTTGAAATTTGAATTTTGAAATTTGAAATTTGAATTTTGAATTTGAAATTTGAATTTGAAATTCGAATTTGAAATTTGAATTTGAAATTTAAATTTGAAATTTGAAATTTGAATTTGAAATTTGAATTTGAAATTTGAAATTCAAATTTTAAATCACAGTCCAAGTAGGATTCGAATTTGTTGTGGAAAATCCACAAAGTTTGAAATTCGAATTTGAGTTGGATTTGGAAAGGATAATCTTGTTAGAATCCTACTTGAATTTTGAATCCAAATCCCAACAAATAAGGGACGAAATTTTTGAGGATAATCCTCATGAAAATTTCAGATTTTGTGGATGAGATTCAAGGGTAAATTCAAGCTTCAATCCTAGTTGAATTTGGATTCTCTCTACTCCCTAAAAGTGGCCGAAATTTTGGAGCCTTAATCCTAGGAAATTCGGTTATTTTTGGATAAGGTTGAGATGAGATTTAGCTTGAAAAATCCTAGTGGAATTTTGATTCTTCCTTATCCTAAAAGTGGCTGAAAATTTGGAGAAGATTTTCTCCTAAAGATTTCGGATTTTTTGGTTGAAAAAGGGAGATAAAATTCTAGTTAAAATCTTGTTTAGATTTGGATTGGATCTATCCTAAGAAAACCGAATTTTTAGTGGAGATTCTCCCTTGGAAAAATTCGGATTTTATGGGTTTGGATAAGGGAAAATATCTTTTCCTAATCCAATTCAAATTCAGAGATTCACCTCATGCAGGTCTATAAATAGAGGTCCTGCCACTCCAGTTCTCTAAGACCACAGACTCTCAGGTGAGCAGGCTTATTGTTGCACAGCTCATCGTGACAATAAAGTTCTTTAGAGATCTGGGTGGTCGGAAGAAGACTAGTAGTGCTAGCATACCGATCGAGGTTCAGAGTGCCCACACACTCAGCCATTCGGGAATTGGAGAATAGTAGAGAAGGCTAGTTGGTTGAAGCCTCCGGTCATTCTCCTCCTGCAAGATTGGCGTCCTTGAGGTATGAGTTTTAATTGTTGTTGGTTTATTGTATATGGCATCATGAGATATTTAACGATCTAAAATTTTTATTGTTCCGCTGCGCCACTCTGATACGTTTTTACCGATTAATTTTCCTACAATTGGTATCAGAGCCATCTCATGACTATGCCATGTACATAAATTAGACAATTACTTAGTCTTTTTATTTATGTATGGATTTGATATTTAGAGAGTGGCATTCTAGGGTTCCTTTATGTTGTTATCATGTATTATGTATAAAGTATGTGGTTATTTTAATTTTTTTTGAATTATTATAAGCATGCTTGTTTATACCGGTTATGGTTCCTTAGAATTTAGAAAAATTGTATTTAGGATTTTTTATGTAACCATGCGAGCAGTTTATTAACACTGTAATTTTCCCATGGAATTTAATTTCTGTCTCTTAGAATTTTTTTATGGTTAGAATTTTTTGTACACCGGAAACGGTTTAGGAAATTTTATGTAATTATTCTTGGAGGAGATTGAAGATTGAAGACCGTAATTTATTTTTCCCAAAAGTTAAATTTGATTTAAAGGTTGAAATTTTGATTGTGTGGAAAATTTCAATTTAATTGGGATTCAAATTAATTTTTGGAGATCCTAATAGGTAAATTGGAATATGGCACGAAAATCGAGACACGACCCCTCGGAATAGGCCGACGGGCCTTGGTGGGGCTGGAGCCCCTGCCCTCGGGCAGGATGGGGCTGCGGCAGCCCCTGTGCAGGCCCACACCACCCACGGCCGCAGGCTCTGCCTGCAGCCGAGGGTGGCGCAGCCTGCCCAAGGCTGGCCGCAGCCTGGGAGTGCAGCTACTGGCTGCAGGCGCTGCCTGCAGCCTGCCGGCTGCTGCGCCCAGCCTGGGCGTGCAGCCTGGCGCTGCAGGCTTGGCCTGCAGCCCGGCAGGCTGCACAAGGGGCGGCCGTGGGCTGCCAGCCCCTCCGGGGTTGGTGGCTGCCCATGGCGGCTGCCGCCTACGAGGGCGGCGGTCCGACGGTCCAGAAATCAGAAAATTTTGATTTTTAAATTTGAGATTTAATTTTAAATCATGTTTAAAAATATGTAATTAAAAATTTGAAATTTTTGAAATTACATATTATTACACATGATGTTTTAAAATTGTTTAAAATTCAAATTTGAAATTTAAATTTGAAATTCGAATTTGGAATTTGAATTTCAAATTTAAATTTTTGGGAGATTTAAATTTTAAATAATTCTTGGGATGAGAAATAAATGGAGAGGCTACATAAAGATGGATGCAAGAAGACGGAACAAAATTCAAGACCCAAAGAATGCTTTGGATGGAATTTTGTAATCTTTATTTTCTTTATTCTAGGATGGAACCATGGCTTGATTATTCTGTCAATTATTTTTCTGTGATATGTCATGGATGTATAAATATGTATTGATGGATGTTTTGTATCATATTTGATAACATGTCATATAGGATAGGTGAGTGCCGCTCATACTATATTGATAATACATAATTTGACAAAACTTGCATGTTTTTCAAAATATTGAGTGGGAGAGGGTTTCAAACAAAACCCACGGCCTCCATTGTTGATCCATATGTGAAAGCATGGTAACGCCTCGCGTCAGTTCTGACCTGACCACACCCCTCGGTAGGTGTTTACCGCCGCCGGTATACTAGATTGGATCTCCTATGTGGAAAACGTGTTCGGGTGCGATCCTATTCATGACCACCCCTCGGTGGCTTGGTAGGACGTGGATCGGGCTACGTAAACAATGGTTATACACTCAAGACTCGTTTAGTTATTAACCTTCCCTAGAAGCTCTGTTAACTAAACTGGTGGCCAAATAAGCGGTTATTAATATATGTCTTAACCTTGGAGGATTTAAGGTAACATATATTAATTGGACGGGGTCCATGTTCCGGCTGTTTGTTCTCATGACCACCCCTCGGTGCCTTGGGGCAATAGGTGCTGAGAATTACCGTTGTAATGCTACATGTTTTTTTCAAGTTTCATGTAGGAACATACTTGTATGTTTTTATTTGCTAAATTATCTGTATATTTGCTTGGGCTTTATAATGATGTCTAGTATAATTTTATTTCAGTTCAAAATGTCACCGACACCCCTCATTTCAATACTTACTGAAAATAAGTTAAATGGCGACAATTATAAAGATTGGAAAAGAAATCTATTGATAGTTCTCAGCTGCGAGAGACACAAGTTCGTACTGGACGAACCATGCCCACCTGGGCCCAAACCTGACATACCACTTGAGGAGGTCCCGGTTGCCTATAATCGTTGGAGAGAATCCAATGAAATAGCTCGATGCTACATCCTTGCTAGCATGACGAGTGCTTTACAAAAGCAGCATGAGACTTATCAAGTTGTTGGGGAGATCATGGATAATCTGGAGGACATGTTCGGAGGACAAGAAAAATTGGCTCGACAGTCCGCTATCACCAGCATTATGAACTCCAAGCAAAAGGCGGGTACTCCGGTGAAGGACCATATGATCACTCTAATGGGATTCTTCGCTGAGGCTGCCGAGAATGGTGCTGAGTTGGACTATAACACCCAGATCGAGATGGTGTTCAAGACTCTGTCTAAAGATTTTGTGGGGTTTAAGGCCGCATACAATCTGGCGATAAAGGAGTTAGGACTAACCGAGCTCATGCAGTAACTACAGGCTTATGAGCGGATGATTAGGGATGAGGATGTGGTCCAACCTAAAGGAGAGGCCAATTTGGCGGAATCTTCCAATCCCTCACAGAAGAGGAAGAGGCCAAATAAGAAGCAAGTGGCTTCCAGTTCTTCTAATCCTCCTGTCTTGGACGGGAAGAAGAAGAAGAAGAACAAGAAGCCAAAGGACCCTTAAAAGTCCAAATGCTTCCATTGTGGGAAGGTAGGTCACTTCAAGAAGGCTTGCCGGGAATTCCTAGCCTCCAAGGGCAAGGAAGGTAAGGAACTTCATTACTTGGAAGCGTGTTTGGTGGAAGAATCGAAAGACACTTGGGTCATAGATTCGGGCGCCACTAATCATGTCCGTGTTTCTATGTAGGGGTTCGTGGAAACGAGAAGTCTACATGATAGGAGCCTCTCGTTGCGGACTGGAGATGGTAGCTTTGTGGTGGCTGAGGCAGTGGGAGACGTTCATCTTTATTTTGATCAATTTAGGTTTATTTTATTGAAAGACTGTTTTTATGTTCCTAATTTTAGGAGGAACCTTATATCGTTAGCTTGTTTAATAAAGGATTCTTATTCAGTTTCTTTTAGTAAAAGAGTTGATATTCGTAGAAATAAGACTTTTATCTGTTCTGGATGGATGGATGGAAACCTATATTTGATCAGACCAAAGATGTACTCACTGCTTGACACTGAATTAATTGATAACTCTAAAAGGTTGAAAGTTTCTCACTCTAACAAGTCGTATCTTTGGCATTTAAGACTTGGTCATATTAATCAGGATAAGATTCAAAGATTGGTGAAAGACGGTCCTCTGGAATCTCTGGAGGAGGTACGACTTCCCCAATGTGAGTCTTGTCTAGACGGTAAGATGACTAAGAGGTCTTTTGGAGCTAAGGGTACAAGGGCACAGGAGCTCTTAGAAATTGTGCACACTGACGTATGTGGCCCCATGAACGTCACAGCACGAGGAGGGTTCGAGTACTATGTCTCTTTCGTAGATGATTACTCGAGGTATGGATATGTGTATCTGATGCACCGCAAGAGCGAAACCTTTGATAAGTTCAAAGAGTGTCGTGCGGAAGTGGAAAAGCAATTGGATAAATCCATAAAGACACTTCGATCTGATCGAGGTGGCGAATACCTCTCCGATGAATTTCTAGGACATCTTATAGAGAATGGGATATTATCCCAATTGACTGCACCTGGTACTCCACAACAGAATGGTGTAGCCGAAAGGAGAAACAGGACCTTATTGGATATGGTACGGTCCATGATGAGTTACTCAACGCTGCGATTATCATTTTGGGGACATGCTTTACAAACGGCGTGCTATATTCTGAACCAGGTTCCGAGCAAATCAATTCCTAGAACTCCGTATGAATTGTGGCGTGGCAGGAAGCCCTCCCTTGGACATATGAGAATATGGGGCTACCCGGCACATGTACTGGATGGGGATGCGAAGAAGTTGGAACCAAGATCAGAATTATGCATGTTTGTAGGGTATCCAAAGGGAACTAAAGGAGGTCTGTTCTATAACCCGAAGGAACAAAAGGTCATTGTCTCAACCCATGCGACATTCTTGGAGGAAAGTCACATGAATGACTTTAAACCTCGAAGCAAAGTGGTGCTAGAGGAGTTATCGGGTGAAAGAACTGCTCCACAGATTTCGGTCTTGGACGCAAGTCCAAGTTCCAGTGAAAGACCTGCAGACGATCAACAATTTAGGGTGCCTCGTCGTAGTGGGAGGGTTTCTAAGAAACCTAATTTCTTTATGTATGATGCTGAGGTATACCAGGCCGAGGCTCATGAGCATGAGGAAGATCCGGTCACATATGATGAAGCTATAAAGGATGTTGATTCTAGATCTTGGAAACAGGCTATGAACAGTGAGATGGATTCTATGAAATCCAACTCTGTTTGGGAACTAGTAGATTTGCCGGATGGGATAAAACCCATTGGATGCAAATGGGTCTACAAAAGAAAGAAGGATGCGGAAGGGAGAGTGGAAACTTTCAAAGCTAGACTGGTTGCAAAGGGATACACGCAAAAGGCTGGAATCGATTACGAGGAAACCTTTTCGCCTGTTGCTATGCTGAAGTCTATCCGTATACTTCTGTCCATTGCTGCGGCTCTCGATTACGAGATCTGGCAAATGGATGTCAAGACGGCATTCTTGAATGGCCATCTTGAAGAGTGTATCTATATGATACAGCCCGAAGGGTTCGTAGCAAAAGGCCAAGATAGGAAAGTCTGCAAGTTGCTTAGATCCATTTATGGATTAAAGCAGGCATCCCGCTCATGGAACCAGAGGTTTGATCAAGTGATTAAGACATTTGGTTTTGAGCAGAACGTTGATGAACCTTGTGTTTATAAACGTATTAAGGATGGAAAAGTGGTCTTTCTGATACTCTATGTCGATGATATACTACTCATTGGGAATGATGTAGGGAATTTATCATCGGTCAACCTTTGGTTACACCAACAGTTTGACATGAAGGACTTGGGAGAAGCTAATTATGTTCTAGGCATTCGTCTCTTCAGAGATCGAAAGAACAAAATGATAGCATTATCCCAAGCTTCATACATAGATAAAATAATTGACAAATATGCAATGCTAGAGGCAAAGAAAGGCTCACAACCTTCTATTGCCGGTTTAACTCTTTCATTGGATGACTGTCCCAAGACATCGGAAGAAAGAGAGCGTATGAGTAAGGTCCCTTATGCATCCGCTGTGGGTAGCCTTATGTACGCTATGCTTTGCACTCGCCCGGACATATGTTTTGCAGTAGGTATGGTGAGTCGATATCAAACGAATCCTGGAACCAAGCACTGGCAAGCAGTAAAGCATATACTCAAGTATCTTAAGAGAACGAGGGATTATATGCTAGTGTATTCTGGAGGGGACCTAACACCCGTAGGATACACGGACTCAGACTTCCAGACTTGTAAGGATTCGAGGAAATCGACATCTGGATCAGTGTTTTTACTCGGAGGAGGTGCCATTGTGTGGAGGAGTGTGAAGCAGGGCTGCACAGCTGACTCTACTATGGAGGCTGAGTATGTGGCTGCGGCTGAGGCATCTAAAGAAGCGGTTTAGCTCCGCAAGTTCTTTAGAGACCTTGAGGTCATTCCGGGTATTGACAAGCCTATCACACTTTACTGTGATAATACAGGGGCTATTGCCAACACAAGGGAATCTCGGCACCACAAGAGGACCAAGCACATCGATCGGAGATATCATATTATTAGAGGGCATGTGGAGACAGGACAAGTGGATGTATGTAAGATCGCGTCCTAGGACAACATCGCTGATCCCTTTACTAAGACTTTGGTAGCTAGAAGCTTTGAGAGGCATGTAGAGGCGATGGGGATGCGTAACATGGCACATCTACTGGCTTAGGGCAAGTGGGAGATTGTTAGGAAATGCCCTAAGTATTAGAGACATTTTGATGTATTCATTTTGAACTGGATAATAAAATTGTACATAGAGGTTATTCATTACATTGCTATCTGTCCTCGTCTTATTTACATGTTAAAGTAAATGTAAGCAAATATGGCTCACTGACTGCTTGTGTTAAAACTGTTAGAACGTTGCATGCAATGGACTTTTGTATGCGAGAAGACAATGTTCTAAAGTTAGCAGTCTAAACTATGGTCTGTAGTCTATGGGGTTAGACCGAGCATCTAACTCATGTTAAGATTATTATGTTGTCTAAAGCCTTGAAGGGGACGGTCTGTCTTGACTGTCTGGAGCTGGACTCCCAAGTAGAGACATGGATATGTTGCTCGGTGGTGACATATTAGACCGGGACTAAAGCGTGATTGATCTACGTAGTCCGCTATGAGTGGATCAATCTGCTTTTGACGTTCATTGTGCAATAACCTTAATCCTGAGTAAATAAACTACTTCATGTATATGACTTGTGTACTTTGATGTTCCAATGGCTAAAGCGTCTCAGAGGTAGTAAGCTTATAGACCGGTTCGTTGGGTGCATGACTTGTATACGATGAAGGGTTTGTTTGCAGATATCGGAATCATAGCTCTGAGGAGTTAAAGGTATCCTCTTAAAGGCATTATACTGAATGTGAAAATGGACAAGACCTTGGGTCGTCTGCTGGGCGGATGACTTCTTATTCACATATGGTGAATAATCATTTTCTTGATTCGGTAGTATAATGGAACTTTAAGATAGCCTGATCAGTAGGATTAAACGGACTTTGACCTAAGGCTGATCATGGATATCATATGAGGGTTTTGCATATATGACAAGGTCATTGGATGGTAGCTCGTCACAGGCTTACGTAATACGGTATATAATTGGGAGTTCAGTTTCAGGTTTATAGTGGTGTGACTCTGAAATTAGTGATCATATGATTGAGTTGTTCGGTACAGAATGATGATCATATGGAATCACGGGAGCCCGATTATATATGTCCAATCAGTCCTTCTACTAGCTCCACATAATTCCTTAACGATTGGCAAATTGATTTGTGTATGCTATTGGCTAGTTTATTATGCATGGATGGTGATGACACAGGATTAGGATGGTAGACAAGATTCTCTCCGGTTGGATTCAGATTTTGTTTTGGATAATAGAGTACACAATTATTCGAACTCCAAATAAAGTTGCCATGATTTTATTTGAGATTGGATTGGAGTTGTAGAAAATTATCCATGAGAACAAGAATATGAAATACAACTATTTTGTGGAATTTGAATTTTGAATTTTGAAATTTGAAATTTGAATTTTGAATTTGAAATTTGAATTTGAAATTCGAATTTGAAATTTGAATTTGAAATTTAAATTTGAAATTTGAAATTTGAAATTTGAAATTTGAATTTGAAATTTGAATTTGAAATTTGAAATTCAAATTTTAAATCACAGTCCAAGTAGGATTCGAATTTGTTGTGGAAAATCCACAAGGTTTGAAATTCGAATTTGAGTTGGATTTGGAGAGGATAATCTTGTTAGAATCCTACTTGAATTTTGAATCCAAATCCCAACAAATAAGGGACGAAATTTTTGAGGATAATCCTCATGAAAATTTCGGATTTTGTGGATGAGATTCAAGGGTAAATTCAAGTTTCAATCCTAGTTGAATTTGGATTCTCTCTACTCCCTAAAAGTGGCCGAAATTTTGGAGCCTTAATCCTAGGAAATTCGGTTATTTTTGGATAAGGTTGAGATGAGATTTAGCTTGAAAAATCCTAGTGGAATTTTGATTCTTCCTTATCCTAAAAGTGGCCAAAAATTTGGAGAAGATTTTCTCCTAAAGATATCGGATTTTTTGGTTGAAAAAGGGAGATAAAATTCTAGTTAAAATCTTGTTTAGATTTGGATTGGATCTATCCTAAGAAAACCGAATTTTTAGTGGAGATTCTCCCTTGGAAAATTCGGATTTTATGGGTTTGGATAAGGGAAAATATCTTTTCCTAATCCAATTCAAATTCAGAGATTCATCTCATGCAGGTCTATAAATAGAGGTCCTGCCACTCCAGTTCTCTAAGACCACAGACTCTTAGGTGAGCAGGCTTATTGTTGCACAGCTCATCGTGACAATAAAGTTCTTTAGAGATCTGGGTGGTCGGAAGAAGACTAGCAGTGCTAGCATACCGATCGAGGTTCAGAGTGCCCACACACTCAACCATTCGGGAATTGGAGAATAGTAGAGAAGGCTAGTTGGTTGAAGCCTCCGGTCATTCTCCTCCTGCAAGATTGGCGTCCTTGGGGTATGAGTTTTAATTGTTGTTGGTTTATTGTATATGGCATCATGAGATATTTAACGATCTAAAATTTTTATTGTTCCGCTGCGCCACTCTGATACGTTTTTACCGATTAATTTTCCTACAAGCAATGCTTCTCAGTTAACCTAGAACACAATATTTCACAAGATTCTTCTAAATTACTTATGCTTCTACCTCTTTTCTTTACATTTAACATATTCCTATGCCAAAATAAAATATGAGGTCAGATTAAGATCAAGTTCATGATGGGTTATGTGAGGCAAATATGCATTCCTGCTTAACTTGCAAAAACTAGCTAGTTCCTTTCACAAAACTAACCAAACACATATCATTCAATATCTGTCTAATTCCAATCAGTTTTCCAACCAACTAAAATCTTGGTTTTATGCTCAAGATGGCTAGTCAATAAGTACAAATAAACAAGAAAATTTAATATTGAATGAACTGATTAACATTAAAATAGAAAACTAAGCATTCACGTCTTAATTACAAGATCGGGTACTTTATCATCCCAGCCAAAAGGAAATTTAGTTCATAGCTGATTGTCCAAAGAAAACCCCAGAGAATGAAGACATTGTTCAGAGAAAGAGAGAGTGAGAATACAACCAAAAATGGGAAAGAAAACAAATGGAGATGTCAAGCACACAGTGTTAGTTGTGGTACTTCTAACTATCCCTGTGACGGCCCGCCCCTCGTAGAGATCATACAATACTATTACAGTTGAACTTTGTTGCTAACTGCAATAGATTGTACTCTCGTGGGTCGCCGGCTTATCTCTCTCTCTTTTAAAATCATGACGTTTTTTTTTTTTGGGAAAAATTTTTTTTTTCTTTAAACATCATGTAAACATTTCTCACTATTTACTTTGTTGATAAGTACAAAGTAATATAAATAATACAGTAATTTTGTAAAATATATATATATAATTACAAAAGAACGGTTTCCTTTTTTTTTCCCTTCACTTTAACGCTCAGCGGGAAGACTCTGGTAGTACCATATCCCTCGCCTAGTTATCCCATTTGACACGCGCCATCCCGTCCGCATCCAGTCAAACAAGCTACTGAGCTGGTCGCTTACCTGCAACATTAGCAAAAATGGTGAGCTACAGGCTCAGTAAGTTCAAACATGCAAGAAATAAAATTTCTATGAATAGTACTATTCATAGTGAATAGTACCTTTGACCACTATTCATATGTAAATAGTAACTTTGACCACTATTCATACGTGAATAGTAAGTTTGACCACAACACTGTCTCACACTAGTATATCTACCGCGATGTTAGTGCTCTCACTAAACTGTCTTATGCTCAATTATGGCACAGTTTCAGTTTTAGGTCATTATCTTTGATTACGTTCTGGTTTTGAGCTCAGGTTGGCAGTACCATTTAAGTGCGCATGACTGGGAGCGGTACATTAGTGCTGACCTCCACAGCCTTAATCTCATAGCCCCGAAGGCAAAATTGTACATGACTGGGAGTGGTACATCAGTGCTGACCTCCACAGCCTTAGTCTCATAGCCCCGAAGGCAAAAATACCTCCCTGTACGGAAGGCTGGTACGCCAGAAAGTGGTTTCATTACCGACTTTTTAAAATTCTAACCCGATGACTTCACATTGTCCCGTGGTTAGGAATGGTTCACATTTTCATTTTAGGTGAGTGAGTTTCATTAACCTCGCTCTAGTGCCCGAAGCACAATTAACCATGTGTCCCATTCTTATAGTGCCCGTAGCACATTTCGTTTCTCTCTCTATTCTATCATAGTGCCCGTAGCACATATGTACCTAACTTATAGCTAGTACATTCAAGTTAGCACAATATTGCTATATGTTGCAGATAGGTAAATGTCTGAACTTACCTTATCAGACTGTTCCCTTTCTCTCTCTTGGATCTTGAATCGCCTTCCTTGTAGGCCGATTTTGGGATCCTACAGACAAAACTATGTCTGTTAATTTCTTTCCCATTTATAGCTTTTATTTTTCATTAAAAAGCTTAAATAAAACCTATTTATAACTTTTTAGGTTTTATTTATTATTTTCACCATTTTCCCCCAACTTTTACAAAATTATGATTTTACCCCAATATTTTGGCAAAATTGCAGTTTTGCCCCTGACGGAATTTTATTGATCCAGACTGCATTTTTGGCTCTCAAGAACTTTTCTGACTCTTTTCTAATCATTACCGGGTTCATTTCTATTTTATTTCCATTTTTCACTTTCCCGACCCTCAGGAAGCACTATTCCGACCCCTACGTCGGTTTAGTGATTTTCTATCGTTTCGAAGCCTCAAATGGACGTTTCACTAGTATTTAAAACGTTCATCTAGACATTCCCGACCTAGGTCTCCAAGGCTCGGGTTTTCCGTTCCCGACTCGGACCTTTATTTCATTTCCAAAAACGCCCCCCTTGGGGTTGGTTTTTTTCAATCTCACACGCGTTTTATATTTTCAAGGGGACGGTTTACTATTCACGACCCACCCCTTAAAATTTTTCCTTATTCAATTTTTCCGTTAGGGACTCGGGTTTCCGTCCCGGCCCTAACTTTTATTTTAAATTCCTATTTTACCCCGAATGCCGTTTTTGAAATTTCGGCAGCATTTCGGCGTAATTTTAAGGCTTCCGGCGTTAGGTACGCCTCGAACTGTATGTACCTGCCACGTTCTATACCACAAGCCTATTTTATGTAAAAGTTTTCCAAACTTTTACATAAAAACCCACAAAATTCCAATTCCACAATATCACCCACATTACAAAATTTTTTCACAATTTTACCCTTAATTTGGTTTCGGTTTTCACAACCAAATCAAACCAAATTTTGTCAAACTTTCACCACACCTTAGGCCATTCAAATGTCACGTTTTTAACACATTTTCAAGCCCATTTTCTTTGCATTTTCAACCAAATTTTCCTAGGGTTTTTACCCTTGTATAACCTACGGCCAAAGAATTAAAACATGCCAAAAAATTTTGTTTCATTCTTTCCATTATAAATTCATCATTTGCATATTGAAATGCATAATTCCAATCAACCAAATACCACATAAATTAAGCAAAAATTTCCTTCCAAACCATTAGTAACCCCACGGCCATTTAATGTAATTCACACCAAGAATTTTTTTTTCAAACTTTTCACAATGAATTCATGCTTTATTCTTCACCAATTTCAACTTAGAAAGCATGTTAGCAATTAACCACAACTTTTTCTCATTGGTTACCTAAGGTAACCCACGGATTTTCCTTTGAAAAACCAACCAAAATTTGGTTTTTCGTTAAACAATTTGCATGATTTTCTTCCTTATTACATCCTTAACATAACCCAACATCAAATCCATGAAAACAACCAAAAATTTTCCATCTTTTTCTCACTATTCACCCACGGATTTCATGAAGAAAAACCATGAAAAAATCAAGTGCAAGGGAAGTTACCTTGGTCTAATGCTTCCTTTGTCTTCAAGGAGTGTTTTGACACACTTTTTGTGAAGAAATTTTGAAGAAAACTCTTGGTTCTCCTTGGGTGGCTCACGTACATGCCATGGAAGAAACTTAGAAAAATTTTGTTCTTTTGGTTTGGCTTGAAAATTGGCTTCGGCCACTTTGTAAAATTTTTGCCGACTTAATGAAACCAAAGGCCAATTAATTTAGCCTTCCACCAATGAAAATTAGACATCTTTCAACCTAATTCTTTCCCCATTTTTCAAAAATTAAAAATGGTAATTTTTGGCCAAATCTTGGCCTTTAGATCAAAAGGTGATTAAATCCTAGCCATTAATGCCACCAACCACCTTATTTCTTTCATCCATAATTCTTGATTTATGATGTCATAAATGCAAAAGTGAAAGTTGACTTTGACTTTGACTATTCACATTAATTCGACTACTTTTTGACCGATATCAGTTCGAGCCGAAATTTTCCTGAAATCATCCCGGCGTGTTCCTGAGGTCTCCTGTGCAGTCGGATCAATTTAATTTGCTTCCGTTTGATCAAAATTAATCCCGGAAGTTTACCGTCTTTTATTGGTTCGGTTAGGGTTTTCAATGCCGGTTTTGCACCGTTTTACCCATTTCAACTCAGTGAATTTTTCCAACACTGAATTCTTACTCGTCAGTATTGTTAGAACATTTTCATATATTCTGAACAATATAAATACATTTATTTCACTCTTTAAATAGTATAAATTGTTATATACATACAATTGTACATTTTTCATCCGAGAACTTGCCTGAATTTCCCGGTTGTCACATTCACCCCTCCTTATTAAATTTTCGTCCTCGAAAATTAGAACAAATGGGGGTATAAACTCCTCATCTCGTCTTCTCGTTCCCACATTGCTTCTTCAATATTGTGATTTTTCCACAAAATCTTCACTAGTGGGATTACCTTATTCCTCAGTACTTTCTCTTCAAGAGCTAGTACTTGAATAGGCTGTTCCTCATATGTCAAATCCTCGTGGATTTGAATAGGCTCATGCTTCAACACATGGGACGGATCTGGTATATACTTTCTCAGCATCGACACATGAAATACGTTATGCACTGCCGACAATTCTGGGGGTAGCGCTAATCTGTAAGCGACCTTTCCAATGCGTTCGATAATTTCATAGGGCCCAATATATCTTGGACTCAGTTTCCCCTTCTTACCGAAACGCATAATTCCCTTCATAGGCAATACCTTGAGAAACACGAAGTTTCCTTCATCAAACTCCAAGGATCTTCGCCTCTTGTTCGCATAACTCTTTTGCCGGCTTTGCGAAATTTTCATTTGACGCTGAATTCTAGCAACTGCATCGGAAGTCTCCTGCATGAAATCCGTCTTATGCAACTGCTTTTCTCGCAAATCATACCAATGTAATGGTGATCTGCACTTCCCTCCATACAAAGCCTCGTAAGGTGCCATGCCTATCGAGGCTTGGTAACTATTATTGTATGAGAATTCAATCAATGGTAACTTTTCGTTCCAATTTCCCGCAAAATCCATAACGCAAGCTCGAAGCATGTCTTCTAACCTCTGAATTGTCCGCTCTGACTGCCCGTCTGTTTGTGGATGAAAAGCCGTACTGAGTCTCAATTCAGTACCCATGGCCTCTTGCACACACTTCCAGAAATTCGAAGTGAATCGTGCATCTCGATCTGATACAATGGATTTTGGTACTCCATGTAGTCTGACGACATGAGTTATATACAGCTGAGTAAACTTTTCCAGCGAAAAAGTCATCTTGATAGCTATAAACCGTGCCGTCTTAGTCAGTCTATCCACAATAACCCAAATGGCATCATAACCTTCTCGGGTTTTCGGGAGTCCCACTACAAAATCCATCATAATGTGTTCCCATTTCCATTCAGGAATCTCCAACGGTTCCAATCTTCCTGCTGGATGTTTATGTTCCGCTTTGATTCTCTGACAGGTCATGCATCTGCTCACGAATTTCGCTATATCGTTCTTCATCCCTTTCCACCAGAACTGTAACTTCAAGTCCTGATACATCTTGCTCGCTTCGGGATGAACCGAATAGGGTGTCTCATGGGCTTCTGACATGATCCGTCTTCTAAGTTCTTCATCAGCTGGAACATTTATCTTTCCTTGATAAAGGATCATTCCATCCTTGGAAATTCCTTCTTGAGAACTCGTCATTGTTGGATCTCGCCTCTGAGCTTCCTTTATATCCTCAAATAGCGATGATTCCACTTGGAGTGCAGCTAATCTGCCAGATATCAGCTCCAAGTTCAAAGAATTTATCTCTTGCTGCAATGGCTTCGGAAGCCTGTTTATCGGTAGCTGGTGCGATATGGTAGACTTTCTACTTAAAGCATCCACTACACGGTTGGCCTTCCCTGGATGGTATAGGATTTCACAATCATAATCCTTCACCAGTTCCAACCATCGTCTCTGTCGCATATTGAGCTCTTTTTGTGTGAAGAAATACTTCAGGCTTTGGTGATCAGTAAAAATCTGACATTGAGCTCCATAGAGATAGTGTCGCCAAATTTTAAGTGCGAACACTACTGCAGCAAGTTCAAGGTCATGCGTAGGGTAATTCCTTTCATGCTCCTTTAATTGACGGGAAACATAGGCAATCACCTTGCCATTTTGCATTAGAACTACTCCCAATCCTATTTTCGATGCATCACTGTAGATCACAAACTTCTCCCCTTCAGTGGGAAGCGTAAGGATTGGTGCGCTTGTCAGTCGCCTCTTTAACTCCTGGAAGCTTCTTTCGCATTCCATAGTCCACTCGTACTTCCTTTCCTTGCATGTAAGAGCAGTAAGAGGTGCAACTAGTCGCGCAAATCCCTCTATAAATCGCCAATAATAACCAGCTAACCCCAAGAAACTGCGTATTTCAGTCACACTCTTGGGTGCAAGCCACTGGTTAATTGCATCTACCTTCGTCGAATCTACAGCAATACCTTCCTGGGATACAACATGTCCGAGGAAATGTACTTTGTCCAGCCAAAACTCACATTTTGAGAATTTGGCATACAGTTGATGCTTCCTTATCGAGTTCAGCACGATCCTCAGATGCTCTTTGTGCTCCTCCTGAGTCTTCGAGTATATAAGAATGTCATCAATGAATACAATGACAAACTTATCCAAATACTCTTTAAAAATTCTGTTCATTAAATCCATGAACGCTGCCGGCGCATTTGTTAATCCGAATGGCATCACAAGGAACTCGTAATGACCATAATGAGTTCTAAACGCCGTTTTAGGAATATCACTTTCTTTGATTCTCAGTTGGTGATATCCTGATCGTAAGTCGATTTTGGAAAATACCGCTGCGCCTTTTAACTGGTCGAATAGGTCATCAATTCTAGGTAACGGATACCTATTTTTGATCGTAACCTTATTCAACTTCCGGTAATCAATGCACAGTCGGAATGTTCCATCCTTTTTCTTGACGAATAACACAGGTGCACCCCATGGAGAAAAACTCGGCCTGATAAATCCTTTATCCAAAAGCTCCTTTAATTGTAACTGCAGCTCCTTCAACTCCACTGGAGCCATGCGGTATGGTGCTTTGGAAATAGGTGCCGTTCCAGGCATTAACTCAATTTCAAACGAGATTTCTCTCTCTGGAGGTATCCCTGGTAACTCTTCTGGAAATACGTCAAGAAACCCATTAACCACAGGAACATCTTCAGTTTGAAGCTTCTGTTCCTCTGTAGTATCCACCACATATGCCAGATATCCCATGCAACCACTGGCTATCAGCTTGCTGGCTCTCAGCGAACTGATGATCATCTTCCCAGGTCTTCGAGAAGTATCAACATACTCGAAACTCTCTTCTTCCTCGGGTTGGAAGACTATCTTTCGATTTCGACAGTCGATCGTAGCTCGGTATTTCCCTAGGAAATCCATGCCTAGAATCACATCGTAATCCATGATCTCCATTACGATCAACTCAGCATATAGTTCCCTATTTGCCACATATACTGGTACATAAGGTAACCAGTAACTGGACAACAATACTTCCCCAGAGGGTAAAGCTGTCTTAAATACCCTTCCTATATTGTCCTTAGGAAGTCCTATCTTGTCAACAAATTCATAGGAAACAAAAGAATGCGTAGCACCGAAATCAAATAGTACAGAGGCTACATGACTAGCGACAGGAAGCTGACCTGTCACCACGTTCGATGTTCCTGCCTCTGCATCCTCTTTACTGTAGGCCATCACACGAGCATCGGCACGTGGCACACGCTCCTGGCGTTGCGGCCTCACTGGTGACTCTTCCACTCTGGCTTGAAGGGAATGAGCTTGTGGGCGTGTCTGGTGCGGTTGGGAAGTGCCTTGTCCACCCTGCCTATTTGGACAGTTCCTGGCGTAATGGCCTTCCTTTCCACATTTGTAGCAAACAAGTGGCCCAAATCTGCATTGCCCAGAATGTCTCTTCCCGCATGTAGGGCAGTTTTGCACATTAGACTCTGCATTACCAGCTGTTCTCCGCTGCTGGTTTCGATTATTGCCCTGGCGATTCCCAGAAAAATTCCCTTTTCTCTTATTTTGCTGGGATCCTTGGTTGTTGCCCTGGCTTGGTTTAGCATTCTGATTAGGCTTGCTTGATTGGCCAACTTGTGTAGACTTCGCCAAAGCCCTCTCCTTCTTCTTTGCCTCCCAGTGTTTCTCTCTTTCCTCTTTCTGTCGAGCTACATGGAACTCAGCTCTAATGGCCTGACTCACACAGTCTGCTACAGAAGTAGGTGGTACTAGTCCAGTGTCTACTAACGCAGCAATTTCTGGCCTAAACATCCCGATCATTTTCTGTATCTTTTCCCTATCAGTAGGGACCACGTAGGGACATAGACGAGATAACTGGTCGAACTTTCGGCAGACTTCACTTACCGACATGTTCCCTTGTGTCAACTTTGAGAATTCTTTCTGTTGCTGTCTCAGAGATGCAGGGTCATAATATTTCTGGTTAAATTCTTCCAGAAATTCCGCCCAACTCATGGTAGACACTTCTCTCCTCATTCGCACAGTGTCCCACCAAAATCGAGCATCTTTTCTCAGCACAAAAGACGCATATGCAACCTTCTCTCGGTCGGTTAGGTTCATGAATTCCATGATCACTTGTAATGACGACAACCAGTCCTCAGCCTCTAGAAGATTTGTAGACCCTTCAAATTCTGGCAGCCTCATATGCCTGAATCTTTCATAGAGGGGTTCTAGATTTAATACTGGTTGAGGTTCAGGAGCTCTCTCATGTACCGCAGCTGGAGGGATAACCGGATCTACCTCAGCTTGTTGTTCTACTTGGGTACCCTTAGAGCCTTGTCTCTGTTCTAGCTCCTCTACCCGTCGTCTCAGATTAGCATTTTCTTGCATCTGAGCTTCTAACAAAGCTTGTATCTGATCCAGTCTCTCCATAACATCAGGACGTCGCTCTCGTCCTTCTGGTCGATTTCGCAAATCCACCATCTTGCCTATTGTCCTATTATGGCACAATAATTCACCGTTAACTTTTCCATAACCACATTCGTAAAATCATATCAATTTATGAGATTTAGGGTAATGTAAAGCCACATCATCGTATAACATATAATCATTTTGATATTTCATTCATAGCAAAACATTTATATGTCATATATAATCACCACCAGTCATATATATACATCAGCCTGAGGTACAAAATGGCCACAAGTCTATACAAAAGAGCTTTTCTCTAAGCTACTTATGTACATATATACATATCTACTGGTCACTCATTCCCCGCATCTGGGACTAGAGGATATTCTTCTGGATCCTCATCGTCATCTGGCTCATCTGAGTCATCACCACTCCTAGGTAATACTCCCTGTCCAGAGTCATCACCTCTTCGTGGTCTAGATGGTCCGGCCTCATGATCATTCATCATTCTTCTCGGCCCGAAGATGCGTGCAAACATCTCATCTTGACCCAGTGTCTCTCGTCGACTCTGCGTCAGATGCTCGATCAGAATCTCTCTCTCAATTGTCCTGATCGTCACCACGAACTCTTGGAGCGTCGGAGGAAACGGCTTGATTACCCTCTGTCTCAACTCCAAGGGTAAACCTTTCCAGAACAGCTCGTAGCAGTTTGCTTCAGTGAGGTTGGGCAATGGACATCTCCTTCTGATGGTCTCCTCAAATCGTGCTGCATAAGACATCACTGTCTCACCAGACAGCATGACCATCTTCTCTGTCTGGAGAATGTAGTCCCTGACCTCATCTAATCCAGGATACGCGGGTGTATCAGCCTCTCGTCTCTCTGGAGGTGCTGGAGTAGGTGTTGGATCCTTAGGCGGAAACTGATCAGCCAACCGCTGACAGAACTCAGCCCAACTGAATCCTAATAAAATCTCCTGGTCGCAATATTGCCAAAATACTCGATCGTCTCCATGAAACATACTGACTGCCAATTGTATCCACATATCTCGATTGATGTCACATATCGCCATAATCCTCTCGATAGCATGGAGCCAGTCCTTGGTCTCCATCGACTGTCGTCCACCGTCAAACATCGGGGGACTGCTAGCTCGAAATGCCTGTACTGCCCGTGCCGACACTCTCACCCCAATATGTTGGCGTCCACCAACAACTGGAATGTCCACTACCACAGGTGGATGAACTATCGGTCGTGGCTGTACTATATCTACTGGTGCTGGCACTGATGCTGGTACTGGTACCGGAGGTCTCTCGGGCACCGGGGGTCTAACTACCGGTCGTTGGGACATAGACGGCCTCACAATAGACCTCGTCCATACCCGTAATACTCCTCTCGGTCGTGGTAGCGGTGGTCTCACATATGGAGGTCTGGTAATCTTGCTACCTATAAGATAATTATTTTCATATAAGAAAATAATTAACTGAACTTAAGTAAACTACTTACTTGGATAGCGGTACACGATGCGCAAAGTGTCAAATCAGGATATGGTCACACTGCTCTGATATACCAACTGTGGCAGCAGTTGGTATTCTAGACTACACCAACCGTAAACCCGCTCTGATACCAATGTGACGGCAGTTGGTATTATAAACTAGACCAATCTCAAACCCCGCTCTGATACCAACTGTGACGGCCCGCCCCTCGTAGTGATCATACAATACTATTACAGTTGAGCTTTATTGCTAACTGCAATAGATTGTACTCTCGTGGGTCGCCGGCTTATCTCTCTCTCTTTTAAAATCATGACGTTTTTTTTTTTTGGGAAATTTTTTTTTTCTTTAAACATCATGTAAACATTTCTCACTATTTACTTTGTTGATAAGTACAAAGTAATATAAATAATACAGTACTTTTGTAAAATATATATATATAATTACAAAAGAACTGTTTCCTTTTTTTTTTTCCCTTCACTTTAACGCTCAGCGGGAAGACTCTGGCAGTACCATATCCCTCGCCCAGTTATCCCATTTGACACGCGCCATCCCGTCCGCATCCAGTCAAACAAGCTACTGAGCTGGTCGCTTACCTGCGACATTAGCAAAAATGGTGAGCTACAGGCTCAGTAAGTTCAAACATGCAAGAAATAAAATTTCTATGAATAATACTATTCATCATAAATAGTAACTTTGACCACTATTCATATGTAAATAGTAAGTTTGACCACAACACTGTCTCACACTAGTACATCTACCGCGATGTTAGTGCTCTCACTAAACTGTCTTATGCTCAATTATGGCACAGTTTCAGTTTTAGGTCATTATCTTTGATTACGTTCTGGTTTTGAGCTCAGGTTGGCAGTACCATTTAAGTGCGCATGACTGGGAGCGGTACATTAGTGCTGACCTCCACAGCCTTAATCTCATAGCCCTGAAGGCAAAATTGTACATGACTGGGAGCGGTACATCAGTGCTGACCTCCACAGCCTTAGTCTCATAGCCCCGAAGGCAAAAATACCTCCCTGTACGGAAGGCTGGTACGCCAGAAAGTGGTTTCATTACCGACTTTTTAAAATTCTAACCCGGTGACTTCACATTGTCCCGTGGTTAGGAATGGTTCACATTTTGATTTTAGGTGAGTGAGTTTCATTAACCTCGCTCTAGTGCCCGAAGCACAATTAACCATGTGTCCCATTCTTATAGTGCCCGTAGCACATTTTGTCTCTCTCTCTATTCTATCATAGTGCCCGTAGCACATATGTACCTAACTTATAGTTAGTACATTCAAGTTAGCACAATATTGCTATATGTTGCAGACAGGTAAATGTCTGAACTTACCTTATCAGACTGTTCCCTTTCTCTCTCTTGGATCTTGAATCGCCTTCCTTGTAGGCCGATTTTGGGATCCTACAGACAAAACTATGTCTGTTAATTTCTTTCTCATTTATAGCTTTTATTTTTCATTAAAAAGCTTAAATAAAACCTATTTATAACTTTTTAGGTTTTATTTATTATTTTCACCATTTTCCCCCAACTTTTACAAAATTACGATTTTGCCCCAATATTTTGGCAAAATTACAGTTTTGCCCCTGACGGAATTTTATTGATCCAGACTGCATTTTTGGCTCTCAGGAACTTTTCTGACTCTTTTCTAATCATTACCGGGTTCATTTCTATTTTATTTCCATTTTTCACTTTCCCGACCCTCGGGAAGCACTATTCCGACCCCTACGTCGGTTTAGTGATTTTCTATCGTTTCGGAGCTTCAAATGGACGTTTCACTAGTATTTAAAACGTTCATCTAGACATTCCCAACCTAGGTCTCCGAGGCTCGGGTTTTCCGTTCCCGACTCGGACCTTTATTTCATTTTCAAAAACTCCCCCCTCGGGGTCGGTTTTTTTCAATCTCACACGCGTTTTATATTTTCAAGGGGACGGTTTACTATTCACGACCCACCCCTTAAAATTTTTCCTTATTCAATTTTTCCGTTAGGGACTCGGGTTTCCGTCCCGGCCCTAACTTTTATTTTAAATTCCTATTTTACCCCGAATGCCGTTTTTGAAATTTCGGCAGCATTTCGGCGTAATTTTAAGGCTTCCGGTGTTAGGTACGCCTCGAACCGTATGTACCTGCCACGTTCTATACCACAAGCCTATTTTATGTAAAAGTTTTCCAAACTTTTACATAAAAATCCGCAAAATTCCAATTCCACAATATCACCCACATTACAAAATTTTTTCACAATTTTGCCCTTAATTTGTTTTCGGTTTTCACAACCAAACCAAACCAAATTTTGTCAAACTTTCACCACACCATAGGCCATTCAAATGTCACGTTTTTAACATATTTTCAAGCCCATTTTCTTTGCATTTTCAACCAAATTTTCCTAGGGTTTTTACCCTTGTATAACCCACGGCCAAAAAATGAAAACATGCCAAAAAATTTTGTTTCATTCTTTCCATTATAAATTCATCATTTGCATATTGAAATGCATAATTCCAATCAACCAAATACCACATAAATTAAGCAAAAATTTCCTTCCAAACCATTAGTAACCCCACGGCCATTTAATGTACTTCACACCAAGAATTTTTTTTTTCAAACTTTTCACAATGAATTCATGCTTTATTCTTCACCAATTTCAACTTAGAAAGCATGTTAACAATTAACCACAACTTTTTCTCATTGGTTACCTAAGGTAACCCACGGATTTTCCTTTGAAAAACCAACCAAAATTTGGTTTTTCTTTAAACAATTTGCATGATTTTCTTCCTTATTACATCATTAACATAACCCAACATCAAATCCATGAAAACAACCAAAAATTTTCCATCTTTTTCTCACTATTCACCCACGGATTTCATGAAGAAAAACCATGAAAAAATCAAGTGCAAGGGAAGTTACCTTGGTCTAATGCTTCCTTTGTCTTCAAAGAGTGTTTTGACGCACTTTTTGTGAAGAAATTTTGAAGAAAACTCTTGGTTCTCCTTGGGTGGCTCACGTACATGCCATGGAAGAAACTTAAAAAAATTTTGTTCTTTTGGTTTGGCTTGAAAATTGGCTTTGGCCACTTTGTAAAATTTTTGCCGACTTAATGAAACCAAAGGCCAATTAATTTAGCCTTCCACCAATGAAAATTAGACATCTTTCAACCTAATTCTTTCCCCATTTTTCAAAAATTAAAAATGGTAATTTTTGGCCAAATCTTGGCCTTTAGATCAAAAGGTGATTAAATCCTAGCCATTAATGCCACCAACCACCTTATTTCTTTCATCCATAATTCTTGATTTATGATGTCATAAATGCAAAAGTGAAAGTTGACTTTGACTTTCACTATTCACATTAATTCGACTACTTTTTGACCGATACCGGTTCGAGCCGAAATTTTCCTGAAATCATCCCGGCGTGTTCCTGAGGTCTCCTGTGCAGTCGGATCAATTTAATCTGCTTCCGTTTGATCAAAATTAATCCCGGAAGTTTACCGTCTTTTATTGGCTCGGTTAGGGTTTTCAATGCCGGTTTTGCACCGTTTTACCCATTTCAACTCAGTGAATTTTTCCAACACTGAATTCTTACTCGTCAGTATTGTTAGAACATTTTCATATATTCTGAACAATATAAATACATTTATTTCACTCTTTAAATAGTACAAATTGTTATATACATACAATTGTACATTTTTCATCCGAGAACTTGCCTGAATTTCCCGGTTGTCACAACCCCTTTCGGAAATGGCCCCAAATTCACCTCCAATGCCTGTGTACTCTTTTCTTCTTTTGATCAGTCCCTTTTTTTTTTCGTTTCTGCTATTCCTGAATCTCCTGCTGCTTATCTGCCGTCACTCTCCCCTTTCTTTCAGAAACCACAGGTTTCCTTTTATATGCTAGGGCAAATGAATGATGCCCATGTGTAAGCAATCTAATGGTTGAGCAATTTCTGATGTCCTAAGAATAAGACAGCTCACATTTTTGTCTTTTTCTGCCTAGTCCAGCAAATAAAAACTGCTGCTAGCTGTGTTATGACCTGTCCATGTAGCACAACAGTTTCTGCCTAGTTTGCTATAGTAATGCTGCAGCAACACCTGAAACAATTCATCCTTGCCATTTTTCTCAACTTTTGTAATTTCCATCCAGTAGGAGCATGATTTTCTGTCCAAGCAGCCCTTTGTTATTTAAGGTCTCAAAACACTTAAAAAAACCAACAAATTACTAGGAAAATAAAATTCCACACAATGAAGCAAACATGGATTTTTGAACTAAAAACTTACTAAAATATCATTGGACAAAACACATTTTCATATCCAAAATGGCCCGAATAACTCTCTTCCCTAGAGTTATCACACCCCCAAACTTAAACCATTACTCGTCCTGGCGTAATGAAACAGAGACACAAACACATGAACAAAACACCAAAAAGACAGCCAAGGATGACTTAAACAACTCTGATCTTACTACAATGTATAGTTGGAGCAAAACTTTCTAAATTACCATTTTTATTGTCTAGCTCATCCTCAAGATCAACACTTATCAAAGATTTGTTTAATTCATCACCAGCTTGCCCTCATTGAAATTCCCCCAGTGCATGTGTGAAAACTATAGCTAGAATTTCTAAATCACCCAAGTCCAGCTAAACTTTGGTCATCAAACCTAGTTGATGGTTTCATAAGTTGGCTTTTCAAATCCCTCTCCACTAATACATGTCAACCAAGCACTCAAGGAAGAATAGGCTGCTAAGGCATGATTAGGAACTTTTCTATGATAAAAATGGGGGTGTATATTTATTTTATTTATTTATTATTAATATTTTCTCTTTTTTTTTTTTTCATTTGGAAGTTCTCTAAAGTCACCACTATCTTTTTACATGAATGCCAACATTTGTAATGAAGACACCTGGTTACTCAACAGAATCACTGATTGAGATGCTATCTTTCTCGTATTCCGAACCACTGTTTGACGCAAAAGTAACATGGGGCTCATATTACTCCTGGTTACTAGGTGGTTTAGAATAGCAGAATAAGTCCAAAGCCTCTTTTTTTTTCATATTGAATAACCCCCAAACTTTTAAATTGAGTAGTTGTAATGACCGCCATTTTCATGGCACCTACTTACCATGTAATAAGTCATTAAGGAATAAAATGGACATAATTTAATGTCCTTTAGCAAATTTAAGAAACATGGTCAAGTACACGACCGTGTAAGAGGCTGTGTACCGCTCAGATAGATGAATGTGTTTCAAAGACATGGCCGTGTTGAGTAGTCTCAACTAGTACATGCTCGTGTCTGAAATGTACACGCCCGTGTTGCGTTGCACACGCACGTGTAAGAGTCTGTGTAGAAGGCTGTGTAATGAGCCGAGAGCCACTGTAATGACTCTCATGAATTATGAAACTTAATTACTATGTAATGATGTAATTAAGTTAATAAGCACAGTGTGCTTTTCAGTTGAATGAATTAAACAGGAATAGTAACGTTTAATTACTATTCATGCAGTGAAAGGGGTAATCGACAGTGAAATCGGTCCACCCTATTATGTGAGTATGCGTTGAGACACGCAATATCAAGAAATCGGTCTAGACGACCATTTCATGATACAGAACTGATGAGCTAATCATCAGTACGCTCAGACTGGTCATCTGAGCGCAGCAATGATAATTGCCCTAATAGATGTACAGTATCGAGAAAAGTGGTCTAGATGACCTCTTCTCGCCCATAGACTGACAAAATCAAAGTCAGAACGCTCAGATTAGTCAGTCAGATAGTGAATAGTGATTAGTGAATAGTGAATAGTGAGTAGTGAGAAACGCAGTGTCAGGTTAGTGGCCAAGACGGCCTTAATCTGGCATAAAACTGATATATTAATAGTCAGCAGGCTCAATCTGGTCAATTGAGCATAAAATGTAGATTTTGTTTAAGGGATACGTAGTATCGGGATGAGGGTCAAGACGACCTTTTCTCGCCCCGAAACTGATATATTTAGACTCAGGACGCCCAAATTAGTCAATCGGGCACCTGACACGTTTTTCGAGACGGGGTCATGCAGATCCCGAAAACTGGTCCAGAAGACCTCAGATGGACGTAAAACTGATAAATTTGAAATCAGCACGTCCAAATTAGTCAAGAGAGACTGTGTTTGAAATTTCACGCGAAAATGCCTCGTTATGCGTGCACAGTGTCAACACAGTGTAGGCCTAACCACAGTATCAAGAAACTGATCAAGATGACCTCTTCTTGATATAAAACTGATATATTTGGAATCAGAATGCTCAAATTAGTCATTTGAGCACAAAAAGTAATTTTTGACCGTGAACCATACAGTATCGGGAAACTGGTCGAGACGACCTCGGATGAAGATAAAACTGATATATTTGGGTTCAGCACGCCCAAATTAGTCAGTATAGCCTATCTTAAAATTTTTCAAAAAAATTAGTATAAAGGAGGAAATTTTGGGGATTATAGAAAAATAGCCCCCATATTTTTCCAAATCACATTTTCTCCCTCCCATACCACACGAAGATGAACAGTGACCAACTATCGAATCCGGCCTCCGTTTTTGACACCGCCGGCACCATTGGAAAGCTCTCGACGAGCTGATTCCAACGGTGGGCCGAGTCGACCGAACCGATGCCGGAGCACGCCGCACGCGCCGCCCAAAGCCGCCGGTGGCCGAATTTTTCAAACCGCCGTATCTCCACCGTCCGACGTCCAAATGCCACGATTCCGGTCCCAATGGATTCGTGGTGAAGAGTAGAACAAAACCCAGGCTTCATTTCACGTCAACAGCCGCCGAATCGCGCCGCCCCAGGTTCGCCGTCGCCGTCGCCATCGCCGCCGTCGGATCTCGCTATTCCGGCGGAGTTGAGTTGCAAGGTCGGTGTCAAAATGCTCAGAACAACACGTAGATCAAAAGCCCCAAATCAATTTTGGGCAACAACGCCGGAAAAATGAAGATCCAAAGCCGCCGCCGTCGCCGACTTTTCGAGAGCCGATTTCCGGTGATAGGAGCCTCGATTCGTGAAATTGACACCACCAATGGGTTCCTCTCGTCGAGCTCTTCAAGATAGTGGTCGCCACTTCCATCGCCGCCGTGGTCAACGCCGGTCAACGCCGGTCAACGGCGGTCAACGCCGGTCAACGGCGACCCGGAGACCGAAAATTGAAGAATGGCCCGTTGGCCTATTTTCGACGTTCCTGACACATCCGCGGCATCGGATTTGCAAACTGGAGTTTCAAAAGTGAAGAACGACGATTCAAAGATTGCACGGTCGAGACCGAACGGTTCGTCCGACCGCCGACGGGAACGATTTTGGTAGTAGTGTTGATCTATTTATTCCTTAATTTAATATTGGAAATAATTATGTATTAATTATGGTTTAATGACTTGAGGAATTGTAAGAAAAAAGGGTGAAATATCGAAAAAGAGAATGTGAGAAAATGTGAATATGTTTACGTAAAAAGCGGAGCTTTTACGTAAAAATTAGGCCTCTGGTTTAGTACGTGGCAGGTTAGAATAGGTTAGATGGTTTTGAGGCGTTTCCTAAACGCCGGAAACCTAAAAATTAAGCGGAAATGCTGCCGAAATTTCTAAAACGGCACAAAGGGGTATTTTAGGAAACGAGGGCTGAAAATGTGATCGGGATGGAAACCCGAGCTCCCTCGATGACCTAAGTCCGGGAAAGAAGGACGGACATTATGAGGATTAGTGAACCGCCCCATTAGAAATTTCGTAATGTAAGAAAACGACCCCTATGTCAGAATAGTACCACCCGAGGGACGGGTGCGATCGAAGTATAAAATTTGGGGCGATTACATCGGTAACGGTAACCCGATAGGCTAAATAGTCATACGAGAGGTATTCAGTATGTTGACTGGTTGGTTAGCCAGTCAAGGACCAAGTCGGAATGGGATAGTGAGAGACAGTGATTAATTTGTCAAGTAGACAAATTAATCAAGCACGATTAAAAATTAGATATCAAATTTCCCAAAGTAGAGCAGTTGGGTACCGATAGGCATCGGTACCGCACAACGATAAGTTTATTAGTTCCTAACGATAGAGTGACCTAAGAGCGATGTTAATTAATTTATTGGGTAAATAAATTAATTAACAATGATTAGAAAATCAAATTCTTAAGAGAAGGGCAATTAGTACCGATAAGGATCGGTATCACTAACGATAGAGTTTTTATTAGTCACTAATGACCACAGTGACCTAAGAGTAAATGTTAACGAATTGCATTATGATTACAGGGAGGTACCTGTATTGTGACGAAGGCGAGAGTATAAACTGTCTGCTGACAGGTAAGTACAACTCCGCCTACAGCATGGATAAAATGAATTTAAAATGATGCTTTTCCAGTATTTTAAGTATGTATCTTGCACACGATGCTGCACAGCATACATAAGAGCATATAGCTTCACAATCGAGTAGATTGATGAAAGAACAAGATAGAAGCCATAGATCCCTACCGCGTAGGATTGGGGACAGCTTAGAGAAGCGTATGGCTAGAACAGTTAAACAAGATGGAAATAAATAGGTGTGTCGTACCGGCTCCTTCAGTCGAAGGGGTTTCCAGTTAAAGAAAGTTCAGGCCACAAGTTGAGCATCAGTTGATGGCTCTTCGGCATTAGTTGACCTCGGGCGTTACCGTTGGTCTGCGCGCACACGGTACTGACACATGGGCCCTAAATAGACAAGAAAAGAAAAGAGAAGTTTGAAGCATAAATGAACATAACCGGATCATGCATTAGTTATAGTTCGCTATGCTTTCTTTTTCAGTAGAGTGCATACAGTACACGATGCTTCTGTCATGCATAAAGTATGTGAAGTTTTATATTCAGTGTTATGACATGTTATGTGATGACATGATATGTGAGCTGATATGTGATATGCTTATATGATATGTGATTTATTAAGTGATATATGTCATGCCTATGATTTTATGTATGTGCTATGTTTTAAACATGTTTTGCGGTTAACATGTTGTACTTATTGAGCGTAAAGCTCACGGAGTGTGTTCATGCTGTAGGTAAGCATCCTATAACGTAAACATCAAGGGACGATGATGATGGCGGAGGTGGATGTGAGGATGAGGTTATGGATACACCGCGAGTATTCTTCCGCACAGTATGAGTAAATAATATTTTGAATGGTGACAGTTAAATAGTATTTTGAATAGTAAAGGTTAAATGGTATTTTGGAACAGTAAACAGTATATGTACGAGTAGTATATTTAAATAGTATCTGGTGAATAGTAATCAGATAAACATGTATATAATTATGTATGTATAATTGAAATCCTTATGTTTTTCAAATTCCGCATTTTAATAGTATGCGTACGTGAATAGTAAATACGTACGTGTATAAAAAAAAAAAAAATCCCTCTAAATTTATAGTATTAAATTCAGCAAGTTTAAGTATCGTTTTTAAAGAAGCAAGTAATAGAGTTTACAGTGACGGTCCGGGCCGCTGAGGGCACGGGGCGTCACAGTTGGTATCAGAGCGGTTTCCTGCCATCCTACCTCACATCGCCACATGCCTGCCTCATCTGTCCAAGTAAGTTAGTTTTATATTTTTAGTCAGTAAATGTTTCTCTATTGAAGATAACATTTTATAGTAATGAGATGACGAAACCTATGATGGCGAGAATAAGACGAAGAGATGCTGAGATCATTATACGTAAATCACGACCGTGCAGTGCTAGAGAACTGCTCAAAGAAAGGACATGGATTGCTGCCCGAGTTGTACCGATCTTCAGGGCTAGTTGTCCATTAAGTTTCGAGTGGCAAACAGTACTCCTGCACTCCATGAGAATGTCAGGACTGGTTTCATGTTATCAAAGTGATTCCCCGATTGTACGTCATTGACCAGGATAACTGAGTCCTGTTGGCTGTTGATATCTCTCTGGAAGATACTCTCGTGTGTATCGGGATCCTTATGACCAGGATGAGCTCTTAACTGTGTCGAGTTTCGCCATACCACGATCGAGCCAATCTCTGAAAGCAGTCCAGCATCAGCCTTAGTTTTTCTTTATAGGCAAGCGGGGAGTGAAACCACCTAAGTTCTCTAGAGTTATGGATATACGAGAATTTGTTCATCGGACTGAAAGACTGCAGCTGATGTCCGGTGATACAGTTCTAACGTATGCTGTTCGCTACAAGGAACCGATATGGACTTCTACAATACATGCCGAGACAAAAGTGGATCAAGACAGGAGAAGACCCAAAGAGAGAAAGAGACCTTGCCAAACAGAATTAGAAGAGCAATCAAGCAGGACTAGCAAGCCTTATCAAGGAGATAGTGAACGCCGAGAGAAAAGTGCTCAACCCCGGGAACCCTACACAAGCCCAAGGCATTATAGCAGCCGCCATTATGGAGGGTGACCCGGTAGAACCAGCACCCCAACTGGCCGATGAAGAGTTCACGGCCGAGCACCAGTCAGAAGTACACGAGGGCAATAGGGAGCCGATAGAGAACCCTGAACCAGCCCGTATGTCTCCTGAACACCCTATGAAAGAGGAAGATAACGAGACTCTTTCCGACGCCCATCCCGACGATGAGGGAGAGGAGATCCCCAACCGCTTTAGTAATGACGAATAGATGGGGATGTACGAACCCCAAGTCATCATAGCCAGCGATGACGAGGTCAGTTTCGACTGAGAAGAAGAGGAGAACCCAGAGGAATTCTCACTTAGCGATAGTGACAATGAGGAGATGCCTGATACTGAATCAGGATTGTCCTTCCAATAGTAGTAACCCTTCTGCGGGAATGTTAGTTATGAAAATATATAGAGGGAAGCAGCAGCTCTCCCCCGTCAGTTGTAGCACAATGTACTTGTTGGGATCGTATAGGGGAAGTGTGTGTCACTCCCACTGAACTAGAATCTTGAATATATGTATATATATTATGTGAAATATATTATGAGATAAGTAGTAAAGCTTTTCCCTAGGGGCCAGATATAATTTTTTTCCACAGTGTGAGTATGATATGACAGAAAGTGCAGGACGAATCCTAGCACTCAGACGATGTCCCAATACAATGCGGTAATTGTATTGAACATCACAGTATGAGAGAAAGAAAGATGGATATAGTGTGTATATTTATATCCATAATGTTTAAGTAAGATTGTTAAGTAAGAAAGAAAATGATATGTGATACGAGTCCCAAGTATAGAATTTAAGAGACTTATATTTTTTCCTTTCCCGTTGTACGATAGGGTTACATAGGAAAACATGGCAAGAACGAGAGCTTAGTTAAACCCAGCATCCCGAGAGGATGAGTTGATAGCACAGATTGCAGCCATGCGAGAGATGATGGAGAACTAGCAACCGGAGCTAAACCAGCTTAGGGAACAGCTGGGCCAGCAACCCCAGGCACCACAGTTAGTAAAGATGCTAGCACAGGAGGCTCTAGCAGCCCCAGAAACTCTAAGGGAACAAGCAGCTCCTCCAGCCCAGGAGGCACTAGCGCCTATAGTAATGGCTACTCTCATAACAGCAATTGTTTTTTTTTTTTGCCAATCCCTAGGGAAGGCGACTTGTATGAAAGATTCCGACGCATGAAAGCGTTAGAATTCTTAAGAATCACCAACCCTATAGAGGCCGATGATTGGCTAACGGATATCCAAGTAATCTTGGATTTTATAGGGTTAACAGATAGAGAAAGAAAGTGATGTGCACATCCTTCACCCTGCGCAATGAGGCGCGTTAGTGGTGGAAGATGGTAACCATTAGGAGGAACATCAGAGAGATGAGCTGGAGTGATTTCATTGAGGAATTCAAGGAGATGTACTTCAACGAGGAAGCACTAGTAGCGCAGTAAGACGAGTTCGATAACCTGCACCAATGTAGTATGACTGTTATGGAGGCAGTCAAGAAGTTTGAACAGTTGGCTCAACTTTGTCCAGATTTGGTACCGACCAAAAGGAGAGAGTCAAACGAATACTGAAGATGTTTAGAACGGAAATCACAGTTTAGGTCTGTAGCGGAGGGCACGGACCAGCGACACTAGCAGAATGTGTCAGCAAGACTATCTGAGCTGAGTACTAGTCGGCTCAGGATAAGGAGCGAAAGGCGCAGAATTTTAAGGCACGAAAGGAGGAGAAAACGCAAGCTGAGCAGGCTCAGGGGAAGTAAAACCCCGAGTTACAACACAGAGGACAGAATGTGGGAACCGGCCAGAATAGTAGGCATTCCCATAATAACAACAAGAGAAAAGGGGAATTAAGGCAATCAAGATTCACAGGAGAATTTCCCCCAGAAGAGAAACGACCAGGAAGGAAATGATAGCCAACTCGACGTGCACGAAATGCAGAAAGAGGCACTCAGGAGAATGTAAGCAAGGAGTAAGTGGTTGTTTCATCTGTGGCAAGAAAGGCCACTATGCCAAAAAAAAAAAAAAAAAAGCTTAGGACACAACGTTGTCATAAACTGTTGAAGGCGAAAAATCATTTTCGAACCAATCGGATGTGAAAAGTTCATCTACAAGGGTTTGTCGCCAGAGCAACCAAAGACGATGATATCAGCAGTGAAGGCTCGCGAGATACAATCCAGTGGATGCACGGACTTCCTAGTATACGTAGCAGATAAGACTCAAGGAATAGAGATAGGACCCGACAACGTACCGATAGTCAGGGAATTCATGGAGATATTTCTAGAAGATCTTGCAGGACTCCAACCAGAGCGCAGGATCTCGTTCGAGACTGAACGTCTACTAGAATCAGCCCCATCTTTGAGGCCCCCTACAGAATAGGCCCTATAGAGCTAAAGGAGCTCCAAGCCCAGCTAAAGGACTAAATAGATAAGGGATTCATGCGATAGAGCTATTCACCCTGGAGAGCACCCATACCATTCGTGAAGAAGAAAGATGGACCACTGAGAATGTGCATCGACTACAGAGAGTTGAACAGGATTACGATTAAGAATAAGCATCTGTTGCCGCGAGTTGACGATCTATTTGATCAGCTCCGAGATGCTGCAATGTCCTCGAAGATCGATCTACGTTCAGGGTACCATCAACTACGAATTAGGAAAGAAGATGTACCCAAAACAACCTTTCAAACGCAGTACGGACATTATGAGTTTCTGTTCGTGTCGCTCAGATTGACGAACGCACCAGCAACTTTCATGAACCGGATGAACCGCATGTTCAAGGACTATTTGGATAAGTTTGTCATTGTGTTCATCGATGACATACTTATACACTCTAAGACGAAGGAAGAGTACGAAGAGCACTTAATTATCATTTTGCGCATGCAACAGGACCATCAGTTATACACCAAGTTCTCCAAGTACGAGTTTTGACTGGAGAAGGTCCATTTTCTAGGTCACGTAGACCCCAAGGAAGGAGTATCTGTGGACCCGATGAAAATTGATGCAGTTAGCGCGTGGCCAGCTCAGAGGAATGTAACGGGAATTCACAGTTTCTTTAAACTAACAGGATGTTACCTACACTTAGTCGAAGGCTACTCAAAGTTAGCTGCTTCGCTCACAGCGCTCACCAAGAAGGGAAAGAGATATAAGTGAATCGACAAGTGCAAGGAAAGCTTTCAAGAGCTGAAATGAAGACTCATAAGCACTCCAATGCTGACCATTTCAAGGGTTGGTCAAGGAAGCTTTGTGATTTAAGCGCCGCATCTAAAACCAAGTTGGAAACTGCATTGATGCAGAGTGGTAGAGTAGTCGCGTATGCTTCACGACAACTCAAAAACCTTGAGAAGAGCTACCCAACGCGTGATCTGGAGCTAGTAGCGATAGTTTTTACGATAAAAGCATGGAGGCACTACCTGTACAGAGTCACGTGCGAGATTTACATCGACCACTAGAGTCTCAAATGTATCTTCACGCAGAAAGAGCTCAACATGAGGCAGCGTAGATGGCTAGAGTTGGTAAGGATTACGACCGTGAGATCCTATACCATCCAGGGAAAGCCAATAAAGTGGTCAATGCGTAGAGTCAGAAGCATATTACTATGCCTATGGCTATTAGTGCCTTGTCAAGAGCGCTACAAAGGAGTTATGCGACAGCAAGATCAAGATTTTGATAGGGAGATTGTCTGACGTGACCCTCCAATCGACGCTCCAAGAAGAGATCAAGATCGGTCAAGATTTTGATTTGTCCCTGCTCAAGTCCAGAAAGGAAGCTATAGAGGACAAGGGTTCAGAGTTTAAGATCCTTAAGGATGATGTACTCTACTACAGAGATAGAGTGTGTATTCTGAAAGATGAAGAGCTCAAGAAGCGAATCCTTTTGGAACCTTACGAGACGTCATATTCCGTACATCCGATAGCGAATAAGATGTACAAGTACCTGAAGGAAAGCTTTTGGTGGCCTGAAATGAAGAATGACATTGTCGAGTTCGTTGCCAGATACCTTACGTGCCAGAAGGTTAAGGCAGAACACCAGCGCCCAGCAGGATAATCGTAGAAAATTAAGCTACCCGAGTGGAAATGGGACCAGATTACGATGAATTTCGTAATCGGATTGCCGAAGACGTCAAACGATAATGATGCAATCTGGGTGATTGTAGAAAAACTGATGAAATTAGTTAGATTTTTAGCAATGAAAGTTAGCTACTCGGTGGAACGACCAGTAGAAATTTATGCGGCACAGTTCGTGAAATGGCACGGAATACCAGAGTCGATCGTCTCAGATCGTAGTGGACGCTTTACCTCCAGATTTTGGCGAAGTGTTCAGGCTGCATTACGGTCCAAGTGAGAGTTCAGCACAGCATTTCATCCTCAGACCGACAGTTAGTCTGAGTGGACCATACAGATGTTAGAGGACATGTTGAGACCTGCGTCCTAGACTTTAAAGGAAATTGATATCAGAAGCTACCATTGAGCGAGTTCTCGTACAACAGCAACTATCATTCCTCGATAGGAATGGCACCGTACGAGACACTCTGTGGAAAGAAATGCAGATCTCTGGCTCATTAGTACGAGTTTGGAGAGAAACGAGTAGTTAGCTCGGACATCATCAAGAATACCATGTCAGACGTGAAGCTGATACGAGAAACGTTAGATACAGCGCACAGTCGACAGAAGAATTTTGACGATAAGCGCCGTAGACCCCTCAAGTTTCAAGTAGGAGATTCGGTCTTTTTCAAGGCGGCACCCATGAAAGGGGTGATGCGCATTGAAAATAAAAGAAAGCTCAGTCCTAGGTACATAGGACCCTTGAGATAATAGAGAAAGTCGGGAAGGTGGCTTATAGACTAGCACTTCCTCCCGAGTTAGTTACAGTGCACAATGTCTTTCACGTTTTGATGTTAAAGAAGTACGTGCCAAACAGCTCCCATGTTCTTAGCCAAGAATCCGTTGTAGTATACGCTGATCCGACGTACGAGGAGAGACCCGTGCGGATCCTAGTCAGAGAGAAGAAGGTACTTAGGAATAAAGTATACCGCTAGTAAAAGTGTTGTGACAGAATCATAGTGTTGAGGAAGCCACATAAGAATGGGAAGAAGACATGAGAAGAGACTTCCTGGAATTATTCTAATTTTCGAGGACGAAAATTTTGTAAGGGGGGTAGGTTGTAATGACCGCCATTTTCATGGCACCTACTTACCATGTAATAAGTCATTAAGGAATAAAATGGACATAATTTAATGTCCTTTAGCAAATTTAAGAAACATGGTCAAGTACACGACCGTGTAAGAGGCTGTGTACCGCTCAGATAGATGAATGTGTTTCAAAGACATGGCCGTGTTGAGTAGTCTCAACTAGTACATGCTCGTGTCTGAAATGTACACGCCCGTGTTGCGTTGCACACGCACGTGTAAGAGTCTGTGTAGAAGGCTGTGTAATGAGCCGAGAGCCACTGTAATGACTCTCATGAATTATGAAACTTAATTACTATGTAATGATGTAATTAAGTTAATAAGCACAGTGTGCTTTTCAGTTGAATGAATTAAACAGGAATAGTAACGTTTAATTACTATTCATGCAGTGAAAGGGGTAATCGACAGTGAAATCGGTCCACCCTATTATGTGAGTATGCGTTGAGACACGCAATATCAAGAAATCGGTCTAGACGACCATTTCATGATACAGAACTGATGAGCTAATCATCAGTACGCTCAGACTGGTCATCTGAGCGCAGCAATGATAATTGCCCTAATAGATGTACAGTATCGAGAAAAGTGGTCTAGATGACCTCTTCTCGCCCATAGACTGACAAAATCAAAGTCAGAACGCTCAGATTAGTCAGTCAGATAGTGAATAGTGATTAGTGAATAGTGAATAGTGAGTAGTGAGAAACGCAGTGTCAGGTTAGTGGCCAAGACGGCCATAATCTGGCATAAAACTGATATATTAATAGTCAGCAGGCTCAATCTGGTCAATTGAGCATAAAATGTAGATTTTGTTTAAGGGATACGTAGTATCGGGATGAGGGTCAAGACGACCTTTTCTCGCCCCGAAACTGATATATTTAGACTCAGGACGCCCAAATTAGTCAATCGGGCACCTGACACGTTTTTCGAGACGGGGTCATGCAGATCCCGAAAACTGGTCCAGAAGACCTCAGATGGACGTAAAACTGATAAATTTGAAATCAGCACGTCCAAATTAGTCAAGAGAGACTGTGTTTGAAATTTCACGCGAAAATGCCTCGTTATGCGTGCACAGTGTCAACACAGTGTAGGCCTAACCACAGTATCAAGAAACTGATCAAGATGACCTCTTCTTGATATAAAACTGATATATTTGGAATCAGAATGCTCAAATTAGTCATTTGAGCACAAAAAGTAATTTTTGACCGTGAACCATACAGTATCGGGAAACTGGTCGAGACGACCTCGGATGAAGATAAAACTGATATATTTGGGTTCAGCACGCCCAAATTAGTCAGTATAGCCTATCTTAAAATTTTTCAAAAAAATTAGTATAAAGGAGGAAATTTTGGGGATTATAGAAAAATAGCCCCCATATTTTTCCAAA
The DNA here is from genome assembly GCA_035233585.1 of Antiaris toxicaria. Classification (NCBI taxonomy): domain Eukaryota; kingdom Viridiplantae; phylum Streptophyta; class Magnoliopsida; order Rosales; family Moraceae; genus Antiaris; species Antiaris toxicaria. Next base: position 88,125,482 of record CP141155.1, read on the forward strand.
TCACATTTTCTCCCTCCCATACCACACGAAGATAAACAGTGACCAACTATCGAATCCGGCCTCCGTTTTTGACACCGCCGGCACCATTGGAAAGCTCTCGACGAGCTGATTCCAACGGTGGGCCGAGTCGACCGAACCGATGCCGGAGCACGCCGCACGCGCCGCCCAAAGCCGCCGGTGGCCGAATTTTTCAAACCGTCGTATCTCCACCGTCCGACGTCCAAATGCCACGATTCCGGTCCCAATGGATTCGTGGTGAAGAGTAGAACAAAACCCAGGCTTCATTTCACGTCAACAGCCACCGAATCGCGCCGCCCCAGGTTCGCCGTCGCCGTCGCCATCGCCGCCGTCGGATCTCGCTATTCCGGCGGAGTTGAGTTGCAAGGTCGGTGTCAAAATGCTCAGAACAACACGTAGATCAAAAGCCCCAAATCAATTTTGGGCAACAACGCCGGAAAAATGAAGATCCAACGCCGCCGCCGTCGCCGACTTTTCGAGAGCCGATTTCCGGTGATAGGAGCCTCGATTCGTGAAATTGACACCACCAATGGGTTCCTCTCGTCGAGCTCTTCAAGATAGTGGTCGCCACTTCCATCGCCGCCGTGGTCAACGCCGGTCAACGCCGGTCAACGGCGGTCAACGCCGGTCAACGGCGACCCGGAGACTGAAAATTGAAGAATGGCCCGTTGGCCTATTTTCGACGTTCCTGACACATCCGCGGCATCGGATTTGCAAACTGGAGTTTCAAAAGTGAAGAACGACGATTCAAAGATTGCACGGTCGAGACCGAACGGTTCGTCCGATCGCCGACGGGAACGATTTTGGTAGTAGTGTTGATCTATTTATTCCTTAATTTAATATTGGAAATAATTATGTATTAATTATGGTTTAATGACTTGAGGAATTGTAAGAAAAAAGGGTGAAATATCGAAAAAGAGAATGTGAGAAAATGTGAATATGTTTACGTAAAAAGCGGAGCTTTTACGTAAAAATTAGGCCTCTGGTTTAGTACGTGGCAGGTTAGAATAGGTTAGATGGTTTTGAGGCGTTTCCTAAACGCCGGAAACCTAAAAATTAAGCGGAAATACTGCCGAAATTTCTAAAACGGCACAAAGGGGTATTTTAGGAAACGAGGGCTGAAAATGTGATCGGGATGGAAACCCGAGCTCCCTCGATGACCTAAGTCCGGGAAAGAAGGACGGACATTATGAGGATTAGTGAACCGCCCCATTAGAAATTTCGTAATGTAAGAAAACGACCCCTATGTCAGAATAGTACCACCCGAGGGACGGGTGCGATCGAAGTATAAAATTTGGGGCGATTACATCGGTAACGGTAACCCGATAGGCTAAATAGTCATACGAGAGGTATTCAGTATGTTGACTGGTTGGTTAGCCAGTCAAGGACCAAGTCAGAATGGGATAGTGAGAGACAGTGATTAATTTGTCAAGTAGACAAATTAATCAAGCACGATTAAAAATTAGATATCAAATTTCCCAAAGTAGAGCAGTTGGGTACCGATAGGCATCGGTACCGCACAACGATAAGTTTATTAGTTCCTAACGATAGAGTGACCTAAGAGCGATGTTAATTAATTTATTGGGTAAATAAATTAATTAACAATGATTAGAAAATCAAATTCTTAAGAGAAGGGCAATTAGTACCGATAAGGATCGGTATCACTAATGATAGAGTTTTTATTAGTCACTAATGACCACAGTGACCTAAGAGTAAATGTTAACGAATTGCATTATGATTACAGGGAGGTACCTGTATTGTGACGAAGGCGAGAGTATAAACTGTCTGCTGACAGGTAAGTACAACTCCGCCTACAGCATGGATAAAATGAATTTAAAATGATGCTTTTCCAGTATTTTAAGTATGTATCTTGCACACGATGCTGCACAGCATACATAAGAGCATATAGCTTCACAATCGAGTAGATTGATGAAAGAACAAGATAGAAGCCATAGATCCCTACCGTGTAGGATTGGGGACAGCTTAGAGAAGCGTATGGCTAGAACAGTTAAACAAGATGGAAATAAATAGGTGTGTCGTACCGGCTCCTTCAGTCGAAGGGGTTTCCAGTTAAAGAAAGTTCAGGCCACAAGTTGAGCATCAGTTGATGGCTCTTCGGCATTAGTTGACCTCGGGCGTTACCGTTGGTCTGCGCGCACACGGTACTGACACATGGGCCCTAAATAGACAAGAAAAGAAAAGAGAAGTTTGAAGCATAAATGAACATAACCGGATCATGCATTAGTTATAGTTCGCTATGCTTTCTTTTTCAGTAGAGTGCATACAGTACACGATGCTTCTGTCATGCATAAAGTATGTGAAGTTTTATATTCAGTATTATGACATGTTATGTGATGACATGATATGTGAGCTGATATGTGATATGCTTATATGATATGTGATTTATTAAGTGATATATGTCATGCCTATGATTTTACGTATGTGCTATGTTTTAAACATGTTTTGCGGTTAACATGTTGTACTTATTGAGCGTAAAGCTCACGGAGTGTGTTCATGCTGTAGGTAAGCATCCTATAACGTAAACATCAAGGGACGATGATGATGGCGGAGGTGGATGTGAGGATGAGGTTATGGATACACCGCGAGTATTCTTCCGCACAGTATGAGTAAATAATATTTTGAATGGTGACAGTTAAATAGTATTTTGAATAGTAAAGGTTAAATGGTATTTTGGAACAGTAAACAGTATATGTACGAGTAGTATATTTAAATAGTATCTGGTGAATAGTAATCAGATAAACATGTATATAATTATGTATGTATAATTGAAATCCTTATGTTTTTCAAATTCCGCATTTTAATAGTATGCGTACGTGAATAGTAAATACGTACGTGTATAAAAAAAAAAAAATCCCTCTAAATTTATAGTATTAAATTCAGCAAGTTTAAGTATCGTTTTTAAAGAAGCAAGTAATAGAGTTTACAGTGACGGTCCGGGCCGCTGAGGGCACGGGGCGTCACAGTAGTGTCTCTATTGCTTAAAAAAAAAGTTCAGAATGAATAAAAAATGAAAAATAGAGAGAAAAGGATAGAACTCCCTGGGACCAAGGCAGGATGCCTTGGTAGTTACTCTTCATCTGATGAGTTAGGGGTCTATTTGCTGAGAAGATCTACAAGGAAGGTAGGGAAGGGGCATGGCAGTTGGGAGGAACTCTGCTGTAGGATCTGGTAAAGAATAGTATCCCTCTGCTGTGCATAGCTCCAGTATTGCTGTTGCTGCTTCTGCATTTGCTGCAGCATTGCCATCATCTCATATTGTTGAATCTCCTGTAGGCTCATTCTTTTTTCTAGCATCTGGAGACCTTGAGCCATTGCTGGAGGAATCTCTATCTTGCTACTTGATGCTGTAGCCTCACCAGTGCCTGAGGGTCATGAGGACGGGTCAGCTTCTTCCTCATCATCAGCTACGGTGTATCTTGTTTGTCTTGAGCCTTCTTATGCAATCCTTGCTACTACAGTGGGGGTGATGATCCTTATCACTTTTAGCCTCTCTTCGTCATCACTGTAGATGACTCCATTGGTTTCGCATAAACCTGAGATCAATGACGGTAATCAGAGATGGCCTGATGAACGCTGTGCACAGCTACACAACTCCTCATATATAACTCTTCCCACATTGATTTGTCTTTGTGTCATGATACAGTAGAGGAGAAGTGCTCGGTCCCTTGACACCATCTGGACATGCATGGAGGGCATTAATCTTGATTTCAGGAAATGGTACCATACTCGTGCTTTGGTCTTCAAATTATTTCGGGGAAATGTATATGCTCTGTGAGTCGATATTTTCCACTTCGTCCCCTCTATGCAGAGTGTGGATAATACCTCTTGTAGCAGTTCATCTGTCAAGTTTCCTACCAACTCTAAGTAGCTATCTATAGTTTCTTCTAATGCATAAAATGCACTAATATCGCTTGGCCTCATTTTTACTGGAACCCCTCTCACCACTATAGCCTCTGGGTGCTCCTCCAGGAAGTTCGCATAAAACTCCCTCACCAAGGGTATAAGTGCCTCCTCAGGCTGCATACAGAACTTTTACCAATTAAATGCCTGTATGACTGAGTACACAGCCTCAGAATGTCCCATGGTAGTGGTCATTTTTAGCACAACCTTTTTCTATAACTAGGGTCTTTTTTAACACCCAGTTTTCATACCTCTACTCTGCTTCTTCAGATATAAATTTTTGAATAAGAGAAGCTTCTTTGCAACTTTCTTGATCCCCATTTATCTAACTCTTATGTTTTCTCTTTTTAGTATTCACTTCAGATGAATCCCTAAATACCCCCGTGTATTCTCAAATAATTCCAACAACCCCCAAACTTGACTTGAATATTATTCCCCCTTTTCTAAATATCCAAATCCTTGGACCAACATAATCAATCAATCACAGTCAATCAAACCTTTACACTGTTCCAGTCACAGCAATCACAATCAGGAAATAATTGTGTGTGAGAGAGAAAGAAAATTTCTTACCCTCGGCCTCCTCTCTTTATGGATCAGTTTTTGCTTCTGTACCCCTAAACTCTTGCCCTTTTCCTTTTTTCGTCTTTCGACCCTCACCCGTGCTTCCCTCAATGATGGTTACTGGCGGTGTGCTTAAGTGGAATGGCAATGATGGCCTACCGGAGTTGTGGTTTTGTCGTGAAAATTAGACTGAGGGTTGGTGAAAACGGTGGTGGCCAAGAAGTTTAGTGAATCGACAGAGAAAGAAAGAAAAAAATCAAAAAAAAGAAAAGGTAAAAGTCAAGAGATTTCGATGGAGGCCATTAGAGGAATGGAGTGGGCGGATTCGAAACTTGTGTAGAATGTTGAGAAGGTCGGGACCGATTGATTTAGGTGCGGTTAAAGATTGTGGAGGGCAGTTATGAAAAGTGGGAGGGGAGAGGTGAGTGCAGCCGAAATGGTGGGTTGATGGAAAATGATGTAGGGTTTTGTGGGGTTCTACCAAATGGCGTCCCCCCCCTCCTCTCTCTTTTTTTTTTTTCAAAAACTAGTGCGACTTGTATTTTTTGGTGTCCAGTTTGTTGCAACAAAGGTTATAACGTTGCTATATCAAACTGGAACTTTTTCTAAAGTGAAAAATCTTCTCCCTTTCACCAGCATCTACTCTCTTCCTATTTCACCAGAGATCTTCATTCTTTTCCTCCCTGTCATCAAACGCCAGATATTCATTTATTAACAATTTAAATCAAATGCACACCTTAATCAAACAAAATAAATTTCAAATAAAAAAAAACTATAGAACAACCAGAATAGAAATAAATCAGGAAAACTAAACAACTATGGGTTACCTCCTACAAGCGCTTATTTTACAGTCGACAGCCCGACTACTTCCCTTTTGTTTATTGCACTGAATCTCTTAAGGAGATGGAAGTCTTCTCCTTGTCAAACGATCCTCCCCAATAATGCTTGAGCCGCTATCCATTTACTTTAAACTTTCTTCTTGAGTTTTCTTCTATGAGCTCCACTGCACCATGAGGAAACACTTCTGTAATCCTAAAAGGACCTGACCATCTTGATTTCAATTTCCATGGAAACAGTTTCAGCCATGAATTGAAGAGGAGGACCAACTGCCCTTCTTCAAATGTCTGTGGGAGAATCTTGTTGTCGTGCCATCTCTTAATTTTCTCTTTGTAAATCCTTGCATTCTCATAGGCCAACATGCGAAATTCCTCTAGCTCATTAAGCATAAGCATTATCTTTTCTCCTGTAGCCTAAGCATCAAGTTTAAGTTTGGCGATTGCCCAATGCGCCTTGTGCTCCAATTCCACCAGCAAGTGGCATGCTTTGCCAAACACCAATTTGTACGGGGATGCTCCTAAAGAGGTTTTGTAGGCTGTTATGTATGCCCACAAACTGTCATCTAATCTAGCCGACCAATCTTTTCTTGAGGGGTTGACCACTTTCTCAAGGATCCTCTTCACCTCCCTATTAGAGACCTCTGCTTGTCCACTAGTCTGGGGGTGGTATGCTGTAGCAACCTTATGCTTCACTCCATACTTGGCCAGGGTGGTCTCAAACTGTTTGGTACAAAAGTGAGTCCCTTCATCGTTTATGATTGCTCTAAGAGTTCCAAAGTGTGTAAATATGTTCTTATGCAAGAATTTCACCACCACTTTGTAATCATTGGTAGGAGACACCAAGGCTTCCACCCATTTGGACACATAGTCAACTGCCACCAAGATGTACTAGTTGTTGAAGGATGAGGGGAATGGTCCCATGAAATCTATATCCCAGACATTAAATATCTCAACTTCCAGAATATTGTTGAGGGGCATTTTGTGTCTTTGTGAAATGTTCCTCACCCTTTGACATCGATCACACATTTTGGCGAACTTATGAGCATCTTTAAATAGAGAAGGCCAGTAGAACCCTAATTGTAGGACTTTTGTAGCTGTCCTAAATCCCCCATAATGTCCACCATAAGGGGATGAATGGTAATGCTGAAGTACACTTGTAACCTCTTCATTAGGAACACACCTTCTTAAAATCTGATTAGCACACTGTTTAAATAGATAAGGTTCGTCCCAGTAGTAGAATCTGGTGTCATGAAGGAATTTCTTCTTCTAGTGACTAGTTAGATCAAATGGAAACAGGTTACTTACCAAGTAATTGACTATATCTACATACCAAGGTGTGGTCAACTGCCTAACTTCCAAGAGCTTCTCATCAGGGAAGGTTTCCTCGATTGGTTCCTCATCTCTCCCTATCATTCTCGTCTCCAGTCTAGACAAGTGGTTGGCTACTTGATTCTCTGTGCCCTTTCTATCTTTGATCTCTACATCGAATTCTTGAAGCAATAAGACCCATCTAATCAACCTTGGCTTTGCATCTTTCTTAGCAATGAGGTACTTTATAGTTGAATGATCTATGTAGACTACAACTTTAGTGCCTACCAAATATGCTCTAAACTTATCGAATGCAAATACCACTGCCAAGAGCTCTTTCTCAGTTGTAGTGTAGTTGAGGTGAGCATCTGTTAAAGTTCCACTAGCATAGTAGATGGAGTGAAATATCCTCTCCTTCCTGTGCCCTAAGACTACTCCTATAGCATAATCGCTAGCATCACACATCAACTCAAATGGAAGAGACCAATCAGGTGCCACAATGATAGGTGCTGACACAAGCTTCTTCTTCAATTCTGTAAATGCCTGGTGGCACTCCTCATTAAATGTGAAAGGCTTATTCTGCTCCAACAAAGCACAGAGGGGCTTAGAGATTTTTGAAAAATTTTTGATGAATCTTTTGTAGAAACTTGCATGCCCCAAGAAGTTTCTTATTCCCTTGACTGATGTAGGAGGTGGCAACTTGTTAATGATCTCAATCTTTACTTTGTCCACCTTAATGCCTTTCTTTGATACTTTATGCCTTAGCACAATCCCCTCAGTCACCATAAAGTGGCATTTTTCCTAATTCAGCACAAGGTTGGTTTCCTCACACCTCTTTAAAACTTGTTCCAAATTCGCCAAACAACCATCGAAAGACTCTCCCACCACTGAGAAATCATCCATGAAGACCTCTAAAAACTGCTCCACCATATCTGATAAGATAGCCATCATATAGTGTTGAAAAGTTACTGGTGCATTACATAACCTGAATGGCATTTTCCTAAAAGCGAACGTCCCATATGGGCAAGTGAAAGTGGTCTTTTCCTAATCCTCAGGTGCTACAACAATCTGGTTATAACCTAAATAACCATCTAGAAAGCAATAATACTCCTTACCAGCCAATCTATCTAGCATCTGATCAATGAAGGGTAGTAGGAAATGATCTTTCCTGGTAGCCTTGTTCAGCTTTCGATAGTCCATACAAACTCTCCATCCTGTGACTGTACGAGTAGGAATCAATTCATTGTTGTCATTAGTCATTACTATCATTCCTCTTTTCTTAGGCACACATTGTACCGGGCTAACCTATGCATTGTCTAAAGTAGGATAGATTATTCCTATATTCAGCTACTTGATCACTTCCTTCTTCATAACTTCTTTCATGATGGCATTTAACCTTCACTGTTGCTCCACAAAGTTGCTATAGCAGTCCTCTAATAGGATTTATGCATACAAATTAAGGGACTGATTCCCTTGATATCTACAATTGTCCACCCTAGTGCCTTTTTAAACTTCCATAGCATAGTAAGTAACTTTTGCTCTTGCTCCTCATTTAACAAGGCTGAAACTGTCACTGGAAATGTTTCTAACTCTCCCAAGTAAGCATAACAGAGATGCGAGGGAAGAGGCTTCAATTCTAAAACTGGTGGCTCTTCAATGAATGGTCTTGGCTTCTTGGCTTCACATTCTGTAAATCCCAATGGTTTGAAGCTTATCTCCCTATATACCCTAGCAGATCTTGCATCCACCCAAGCTGTCTGGGCACCTACTTCCTCGTCCACTTTCTTTACTTTTGTTAACAATGAGGGCTCCAAATGATCTTTGTAGTATCCCTGCTCCATTTCCTCTGACGCAACATAATTAATCACATCCACCATTGAGCATTCTTCCACTTCATCTGGGAACCTCATTGCCTTGAGCACATTAAAAGTAACTTGCTCCTCATTGACTCTGATCGTTAGCTCTCCTTTTTGCACATCAATCAGTGTCCTCCCTATTGCTAGAAATGGCCTTCCCAAAATGATAGGCACTTCTCTATCTACTTCAAAGTTGAGGACAATAAAGTCAGTAGGAAAAATGAATTTATTTACCCTTACCAAAACATCTTCAATTTTTCCTTCTGGGTGGGTAATTGATCGATCCGCCAACTACAAAGTTACTGTGGTTGGCCTAGCTTCTCTAATTCCTAGCTTTCTAAAGACTAACATTGGCATGAGATTAATGCTAGCACAAAGATCACAAAGAGCCTTCCCAAAGTAGTTATTGCCAATAGCACAAGGAATGGTGAAACTCCCCGAATCCTTTAATTTCAGAGGGAGTTTATTCTATAAAATGACATTACATTCTTCAGTCATAGCTACTATCTCAAACTCCCCAAGTCTTCCCTTCTTTGAAAGTATGTCTTTCATGAACTTGGCATAGCTCGGCATTTGCTCAAGTGCTTCCACAAGTGGGACATTGATGTGCAACTGTTTCAAGACGTCCAAAAACCTCTTAAACTGTTTATCCTGTTGCTGCTTGTGGAATCGCTGAGGAAAAGGTGGTAGGGGTCTGTCAATCTGTTTTTCTAAACACCTTTGCTATAGCGATGCTGTAGCATTGCGGTCTGCAGCAAAATTTTGTTTTCTTGCCCCCTCCACTTCATTTCCTTTCTCCTTTTCTTCTTGGATTGAAGATGGCTCCATCTGATGTATAGGCTTCTCCCTAGCTAATTCTAGCTCCTTTCCACTTCTCAATGTAATTACTTTACAATGTTCCTTGCATTCTTGCCTAGGATTCTCCATGTCACTTGGCAAGGAAACTTGAGCTCGGTTGTTCAAGGCATTAGCTAGCTGACCTAGTTGATTCCCCAAATTCCTCAATAAAGCTGCTTGACTTTGAATCATGGCTGATTGGTTTTGGATGATGGCATCATTCTTTGCCATGTACTCCTTCAATAAGTTCTCCATCAATGAAGAATGATCCACAGCTTGAGTTCTTGCTTGTGGTGGAAATCCTAGGGGATGTTGTGGATGGCTTGGGATCGAACAAGAACCTGCATTCTGCCCTTGAGAATTTCAAGAAAAATTCGAATGCTGCCTCCACCTTGGATTATAATTGTTTGAGTATGGATTGTGATTCTGGTTGAAATTTCCAACATAACAAGCCGATTCTGGATTGGATGGGCATTGATCAAAGAGATGCCCTTTACCACAGTAAGTGCAAGGGCTGCTGTAGGTTGCTGCGACTGTACACCCAAAGCCAAGTTCATTGACTTCAACACACTAGTCAGTGATGAAACTTGAGCTGTCAAAGTAGTCATTGCATCCAATTCATGAACCCTGGCTACTCTCCTAGTTGAGGCTGCTCTCTCAGATGGCCATTGATAATTGTTGCTGGCTATTCTCTCTAGAATCTCGTAGGCTTCATTGTAGGATTTTGCCAAAATAGATCCATTGGCAGAAGCATCCACTATAGTCCAGGTTTGCCCATTTGAACCATTGTAAAAAGTTTCCATTTGAATCTAGTGAGGAACCCATGGTGAGAACATTTGCGCAAAAGCTCCTTGAATCGTTCCCATACCTCATATAAAGACTCACCATCTAACTGCTGAAAACTAATAATGTCATTCCTGAGCTTGGCATTCTTCGTTGGAGGGAAGTACTTCATCAAGAATCTCTCTACCAAGTCATTCAAAGCAGCCACTAAATTCTAGGATAGAGAATTCAACCATGTTCTTGCTCAGTCCCTCATAGAGTAAGGGAACAACTTCAACCTTAGAGCATCTTCTTGTTAGGAAATGCCCTAAGTATTAGAGACCTTTTGATGTATTTATTTTGAACTGGATAATAAAATTATATATAGAGGTTATTCATTACATTGCTATCTGTCCTCGTTTTATTTACATGTTAAAGTAAATGTAAGCAAATATGGCACCCTGACTGCTTGTGTTAAACTGTTAAAACGTTGCATACAATGGACTTTTGTATGTGAGAAGACAATGTTCTAAAGTTAGCGGTCTAAACTATGGTCTATAGTCTATGGGGTTAGACCGAGCATCTAACTCATGTTAAGACTATTATGTTGTCTAAAGCCTTGGAGGGGACGGTTTGTCTTGACTTCTTGAGCATAGACTCCCATGTAGAGACATAGATATGTTGCTTGGTGGTGACATATTAGACCGAGACTAAAGCGTGATTGATCTACGAAGTCTGCTTTGAGTGGATCGATCTGCTTTTGACATCCATTGTGCAGTAACCTTAATCCTGAGTCAATGGACAGCTTCATGTATATGACTTGTGTCTTTGATATTCCAATGGCTAAAGCGTCTCAGAGGTAGTAAGCTTATAGACCGGTTCATTGGGTGCATGACTTGTATACGATGAAAGGTTCGTTTACAGATATCGGAATCATAGCTCTAATGAGGAGTTAAGGGTATCCTCTTAAAGGCATTATACTGAATGTGAAAATAGACAAGGCCTTGGGTCGTCTGCTAGGCGGATGACTTCTTATTCACATATGGTGAATAATCATTTTCTTTATTCGGTAGTATAATGAAACTATAAGATAGCCTAATCAGTACGATTAAACGAACTTTGACCTAAAGCTGATCATGGATATCATATGAGGGTTCTGCATACATGACAAGGTCATTGGACGATAGCTTGTCACAACCCTACGTAATACGGTATATAATTGGGAGTTCAGTTTCAGGTTTATAGTGGTGTGACTCTGAAATTAGCGATCATATGATTGAGTTATTCGGTAAAGAATGATGATCATATGGATTTGTGGGAGCCCAATTATATATGTCCAATTAGTCCCTCTACTAGCTCCACATAATTCCTTAACGTTTGACAAAATTGATTTATGTATGCTATTGTCTAGTTTATTATGAATGGATGGTGTTGACATAGGATTAAGATAGTAGACAAGATTCTCTCCGGTTGGATTCAGATTTTGTTTTGGATAATAGAGTACACAATTATTCGAACTCCAAATAAAGTTGCTATGATTTTATTTGAGATTGGATTGGAGTTGTAGAAAATTATCCATGAGAACAAGAGTTTGAAATACAACTATTTTGTGGATTTTGAAATTTGAAATTTGAATTTTGAATTTTGAATTTTGAATTTTGAATTTGAAATTTGAATTTGAAATTCGAATTTGAAATTTAAATTTGAAATTTAAAATTTAAAATTTGAAATTTGAATTTGAAATTCGAATTTGAAATTTGAAATTCAAATTTTGAATCACAGTCCAAGTGGGATTCGAATTTATTGTGCTAAATCCACAAGGAATGAAATTCGAATTTGAGTTGGATATAGAGAGGAAAATCTTGTTAGAATCCTACTTGAATTTTGAATCCAAATCCTAACCAAATATGGACGAAAATTTTGAGGATTATCCTCAATGAATTTTCAGATTTTTATGGACAAGGTTGAAGGAAAAATTCAAGTTTCAATCCCAGTTGAATTTGGATTCTCTCCTCCCTGATAATGGTCGAATTTTTGAAGTAAATCTCCTAGGAGATTCTCGGTTATTTTGGATAAGGATGAGATAAGATTCAAGTTTGAAAATCCTAGTGGAATTTTGATTCTTCCTTATCCAAAAGTGGCCGAAATCTTGGTGGAGATTTCTCCTTTGAATTTTCAGATTTTTTGGTTGAATAAGGGAGATAAAATTCTAGTTAAAATCTTATTTAGATTTGGATTGGAATTATCCTAAGGTGGCTGAATTTATTATTGGGATTTTCCCCTTGGAAAATTCAGATTTTATGGTTGTGGATAAGGGAGAATATCTTCTCCTAATCCAATTCGAATTCAGAGAATCACCTCATGCAGGGATTTTATGGTTGTGGATAAGGGAGAATATCTTCTCCTGCCACTCCAGTTCTCTCAGACCACAGACTCTCAGGTGAGCAGGCTTATTGTTGCACAACTCACCGTGATAATAAGTTCTTTAGAGATCTGGGTGGTCGAAAGAAGACTAGCAGTGCTAGCATATCGATCGAGGTTCAGAGTGCCCACACACTTAGCCATTTTTTGGAGAATAGTAGAGAAGGCTAGTTGGTTGAAGCTCTCCGGTCATTCTCTTCCTGCAGATTGGTGTCCTTGAGGTATGAGTTTTAATTATTGTTGGTTTATTGTATATGGCATCATGAGATATTTAACGTTCTTGAAAAATTTTTATTATTCCACTGCGCCACTCTGATACGTTTTTACCGATTTATTTTCCTACAATTGGTATCAGAGCCATCTCATGACTATACCATGTACATAAATTAGACAATTACTTAGTCTTTTTTATTTATATATGGATTTGATATTTAGAGAATGGCATTCTAGGTTTTCTTTATGTTGTTATTATGTATAAAGTATGTGGATATTTTAATTTTTTGAATTATTATAAGCATGCTTGTTTTTGCTGGTTATGGTTCCTTAGAATTTAGAAAAATTGTATCTAAGAATTTTTTATGTAACCATGGGAGCAGTTTATTAGCATTGTAATTTTCCATGGATTTTAATTTTTGTCTCTTAGAATTATTATGGTTAGAATTTTTGTACACCAGAAATGGTTTAAGAAATTTTATGTAATTATTCTTGGAGAAGATTGAAGATTGAAGACCGTAATTTATTTTTCCCAAAAGTTAAATTTGATTTAAAGGTTGAAATTTTGAATGTGTGGAAACTTTCAATTTAATTGGGATTCAAATGAATTTTTGGAGATCCTAATGGGTAAATTGGAATATGACACGAAAATCGAGACACGACCCCTCGGGATAGGCCGTCGGGCCTTGGTGGGGCTGCAGCCTTTGCCCTAGGGCAGGATGGGCTGCAGTAGGCCCTATGCAGGACATAACCACCCACGGCCACAGGCTTGACCTGCAGCCGAGGGTGGCCATGGCCTCCCCAAGGCTAGCCGCAGCCTGGCACTGCAGGCTTGGCCTGCAGCCCTACAGGGCTGCACGTGGGCGGCCGTGGGCTGCCAGCACCCCTCCCCCCCCCCCGGGGGCTGGAGGCTACCCACGGCGGCTGCCGCCTCCGGGGGTGGTGGTGCAACAATTCAAAAATTGAAAAATTTTGATTTTTAAATTTGAGATTTAATTTTAAATCATGTTTAAAATATGTAATTGAAAATTTGAAATTTTTGAAATTACATATTATTATACATGATGTTTAAAATTGTTTAAAAATTTGAATTTGAAATTTAAATTTGAAATTCGAATTTGGAATTTGAATTTGAAATTTAAATTTTTTGGAATTTAAATTTTAAATGATTCGTGGGATGAGAAATAAATGGAGAGACTACATAAAGATGGATACAAGAAGACGGAACAAAATTCAAGACCCAAAGAATGTTTTGAATGGAATTTTGTAATCTTTATTTTCTTTGTTCTAGGATGGAACCATGGCTTGGTTATTCTGTCAATTATTTTTTCTGTGATATATCATGGATGTATAAATATGTATTGATGTATGTTTTATATGTATATTTGATAATATGTCATATAGGATAGGTGAGTGCTGCTCATACTATATTGATCATACATAATTTGTCAAAACTTGCATGTTTTTCAAAATATTGAGTGGGAGAGGGTTTCAAACAAAACCCACGGCCTCCATTGTTGATCCATATGTGAAAGCATGGTAGCGCCTCGTGTCAGTTCTGTCCTGACCACATCCCTCGGTAGGTGTTTACTGCCGCCAGTATACTAGATTGGATATCCTATGTGGAAAACATGTTCGAGTACGATCCTATTCATGATCACCCCTCGATGGCTTGGTAGGATGTGGATCGAGCTACGTAGACAATGGTTATACACTCAAGACTCGTTTAGTTATTAACCTTCCCTAGAAGCTCTGTTAACTAAACTGGTGGCCAAATAAGCGGTTATTAATGTATGTCTTAACCTTGGAGGATTTAAGGCAATATATATTAATTGGACGGGGTCCATATTTCGACTATTTGTTTCCTGACCACCCCTCAGTGGCTTGGGGTAATAGGTGCTGAGAATTACCATTGCAATGCTACATGTTTTTCAAGTTTCATATTGGAACACACTTGTATGTTTTATTTGCTAAATTATCTGTATTTTTGCTTGGGCTTTGTAATGATGTCTAGTATAATTTTATTTCAGTTCAAAATGTTACCGACACCCCCCATTTCAATACTTACTAAGAATAAACTGAATGGCGATAATGATAAAGATTGGAAAAGAAATCTGTTGATATTTCTCAGCTGCGAGAGACATAAGTATGTACTGGACGAGACATGCCCACAGGGCCCAAACCTGACACACTGCTTGAGGAGGTCCCGGTTGCCTATACTCGTTAGAGAGAATCCAATGATATAACTCGATGCTACATGCATGCTAGCATGACGAGTGCTTTACAAAAGCAGCATGAGACTTATCAAGTTGCTGGGGAGATCATGAAAAATCTGGAGGATATGTTCGGAGGCCAAGAAAAATTGGCTCGACAGTCCGCTATCATCAGCATTATGAACTCTAAGCAAAAGGCAGGCACTCCGGTGAAGGACCATATGATCACTCTAATGGGATTCTTCACTGAGGCTACCGAGAACGGTGCTGAGTTGGACTACAACACCCAGATCGAAATGGTGTTCAAAACTCTGTCTAAAGATTTTGTGGGGTTTAAGGCCGCATACAATCTGTCGACAAGGGAATTAGGACTAACCAAACTCATGAAGCAACTCCAAGTTTATGAGCGGATGATCAGGGATGGGGATGCGGTCCAACCCAAAGAAGAGGCCAATTTAATGGAATTTTCCAAACTCTCATGGAAGAGGAAGAGGCCAAATCAGAAGCAAGCGGCTTCCAGTTCTTCTAATCCTCCTGTCTCAGATGGGAAGAATAAGAAGAAGAATAAGAAGCCCAAGGACCCTAAAAAATCCAAATACTTTCGTTGTGAGAAGGTAGGTCACTTCAAGAAGTCTTGCCGGGAAATCCTAACCGATAAGGGCCAGGAAGGTAAGAAACTTCACTACTTGGAAGCGTGTTTGGCAGAAGAATCGAAAGACACTTGGGTCATTGATTCGGGCGCCACAAATCATGTTTGTGTTTCTATGTAGGGGTTCGTGGAAATGAGAAGTCTACATGATAGGAGCCTCTCATTGCAGACTGGAGACGGTAGGTTGGTGGTGGCTGAGGCAGTGGGAGATATTTATCTTTACTTTGATGAATTTAGGTTTATTTTATTGAAAGACTGTTTTTATGTTCCTAATTTTAGGAGAAACCTTATATCGGTAGCTTGTTTAATAAAGGATTCTTATTCAGTTCTTTTAGTAAAAGAGTTGATATTTGTAGAAATAAGTCTTTTATCTGTCTTGGATGGATGGATGGAAATCTATAATTGATCAAACCAAAGATGTACTCACTGCTTGACACTGAATTAATAGATAACTCTAAAAGGTTGAAAGTTTCTCACTCTAACAAGGTGTATCATTGGCATTTAAGACTTGGTCATATTAATCAGGATAGGATTCAAAGATTGGTGAAAGACGGTCCTCTGGAATTTCTGGAGGATGTACGTCTTCCCCAATGTGAGTCTTGTCTAGAGAGAAAAATGACTAAGAGGTCTTTTGGAGCTAAGGGTACAAGAGCTCAAGAGCTCTTAGAAATTATGCACACTGATGTATGTGGCCCCATGAATGTCACAGCACGAGGAGGGTTCGAGTATTATGTCTCCTTTATAGATGATTACTCGAGGTATAGATATGTGTATCTGATACACTACAAGAGTGAAACCTTTGACAAGTTCAAAGAGTATCATGCGGAAGTGGAAAAGCAATTGAATAAATCCATAAAGACACTTCGATCTGATCGAGGTGGCGAATACCTCTCCGATGAATTTCTAGGACATCTTGTAGAGAACGAGATATTATCCCAATTGACTACACTTGGTACTCCACAATAGAATGGTGTAGCTAAAAGGAGAAACAGGACCTTGTTGAATATGGTATGGTTCATGATGAGTTATTCAATGCTGCCATTATCATTTTGGGGATATGCTTTACAAACGGCATGCTATATTCTAAACTAGGTTCCAAGCAAATCAATTCCCAGAATTCCGTATGAATTGTGGCGTGGCAGGAAGCCTTCTCTTGGACATATGAGAATATGGGGCTACCTGGCACATGTACTGGATGGGGATGTGAAGAAATTGGAACCAAGATCAGAATTGTGCATGTTTGTAGGGTATCCAAAGGGAACTAAAGGAGGTCTGTTCTATAACCTGAAGGAATAAAAAGTCATTGTCTCAACCCATGCGACATTCTTGGAGGAAAGTCACATGAATGACTTTAAGCCTCGAAGCAAAGTAGTGCTAGAGGAGTTATCGGGTGAAAGAACTGCTCCACAGATTTCGGTCGTGGATGCAAGTTCGAGTTTCGGTGAAAGACCTGCAGATGATCAACAATTTAGGGTGCCTCGTCGTAGTAGGAGGGTTTCGAAGAAACCTAATTTCTTCATGTATGATGCTGAGGTATACCAGGCCGAGGCTCAGGAGCATGAGGATGATCCGGTCACCTATGATGAAGCTATAAATGATGTTGATTCTAAGTCTTAGAAACAGGCTATGAATAATGAGATGGATTCTATGAAATCCAACTATGTTTGGGAACTTGTAGATGTGCCGGATGGGATAAAACCCATTGGATGCAAATGGGTCTACAAAAGAAAGAAGGATGCGGAAAGGAGAGTGGAAACTTTCAAAGCTAGACTGGTTAAAAAGGGGTACACGCAAAAGGATGGAATCGATTACGATGAAACCTTTTCGCCTGTTGCTATGCTGAAGTCTATTCGTATTCTTCTGTCCATTGCTGCAGTTCTCGATTACGAGAACTGGCAAATGGATGTCAAGACGGTATTCTTGAATGGCCATCTTGAAGAGTGTATCTATATGATACAGCCCGAAGGGTTCGTAGCGAAAGGCCAAGAAAGGAAAGTCTGCAAGTTGCTTAGATCCATTTATGGATTAAAGCAAGCATCCCACTCATGGAACCGAGGTTTGATTAAGCGATCAAGACATTTGGTTTTGAGTAGAACGTTGATGAACCCTGTGTTTATAAACGTATTAAGGATGGAAAAGTGATCTTTTTGATACTCTATGTCGATGATATACTACTCATTGGGAATGATGTAGAGAACTTATCATCGGTCAAGCTTTGGTTACACCAACAGTTTGACATGAAGGAGTTGGGAGAAGCTAATTATGTTCTAGGTATTCGTCTCTTTAGAGATCGAAAGAACAAAATGATAGCGTTATCCTAAGCTTCATACATAGATAAAATAATTGACAAATATGTAATGCAAGAGGCAAAGAAAGGTACACAACCTTCTATTGCCGGTCTAACTCTTTCATTGGATGATTGTCCCAAGACATCGGAAGAAAGAGAGCGTATGAGTAAGGTCCCTTATGCATCCGCTATGGGTAGCCTTATGTATGCTATGCTTTGCACTCGCCCGGATATATGTTTGCAGTAGGTATGGTGAGTCGATATCAAGCGAATCCTGGAGCCAAGCACTGGCAAGCAGTAAAGCATATACTCAAGTATCTTAAGAGAACGAGGAATTCTATACTGGTGTATTATGGAGGGGACCTAACACCCGTAGGATACACGGACTGAGTCTTCTAGACTTGCAAGGATTTGACGAAGTCGACAATAGAGGGCATATAGAGACAGGATAAGTAGATGTATGTAAGATCGCGTCCGTGGACAACATTGCCGATCCCTTTACTAAGACTTTGGTGGCTAGAAGCTTTGAGAGGCACGTAGAGGCGATGGGGATGCATAACATGGCACATCTGCTGGCTTAGGGCAAGTGGGAGATTGTTAGGAAAGGCCCTAAGTATTAGAGACATTTTGATGTATTTATTTTGAACTGGATAACAAAATTATATATATAGAGGTTATTCATTACATTACTATCTGTTCTCATTTTATTTATATATTATAGTAAATGTAAGCAAATATGGCTCCCTGACTACTTGTGTTAAACTATTAGAATGTTGCATGCAATGGACTTTTGTATGCGAGAAGACAATGTTCTATAGTAAGCGATCTAAACTATGGTCTGTAGTCTATGGGGTTAGACCGAGCATCTAACTCATGTTAAGACTATTACGTTGTCTAAAGCCTTAGAGAGGACGGTTTGTCTTGACTGTCTGGAACTGGACTCCCAAGAAGAGACATAGATATGTTGCTTGGTGGTGACATATTAGACCGAGACTAAAGCGTGATTGATCTACGAAGTCCGCTTTGAGTGGATCGATCTGCTTTTGATGTTCATTGTGCAGTAACCTTAATCCTGAGTAGATGGACAGCTTTATGTATATGACTTGTGTACTTTGATGTTCCAATGGCTAAAGTGTCTCAGAGATAGTAAGCTTATAGACCGGTTCGTTGGGTGCATGACTTGTATATGATGAAGGGTTCGTTTACAGATATCGGAATCATAGCTCTAATGAGGAGTTAAGGGTATCCTCTTAAAGGCATTATATTGAATGTGAAAATAGACAAGGCCTTGGGTCGTCTGCTAGGCGGATGACTTCTTATTCACATATGGTGAATAATCATTTTCTTTATTCGGTAGTATAATGGAACTATAAGATAGCCTGATCAGTACGGTTAAATGGACTTTGGCCTAAAGCTGATCATGGATATCATATAAGGGTTCTGCATACATGACAAGGTCATTGGACGATAGCTTCTCACAGGCTTACGTAATGCGGTATATAGTTAGGAGTTCAGTTTCAGGTTTATAGTGGTGTGATTCTGAAATTAGTGATCATATGATTGAGTTGTTAGGTAAAGAATGATGATCATATGGATTTACGAGAGCCCGATTATATATGTCCAATTAGTCCCTCTACTAGCTCCACATAATTCCTTAACGTTTGGAAAAATTGATTTGTGTATGCTATTGGCTAGTTTATTATGCATGGATGGTGTTGACGTAGGATTAGGATGGTCAATAGGATTCTTTTCGGTTGGATTCAGATTTTGTTTTGGATAATAGAGTATACAATTATTCGAACTCTAAATAAAGTTGCCATGATTTTATTTGAGATTGGATTGGAGTTGTAGAAAATTATCCATGAGAACAAAAATTTGAAATACAACTGTTTTGCGGATTTTGAAATTTGAATTTTGAATTTTGAATTTTGAATTTTGAATTTAAAATTTGAATTTGAAATTTGAATTTGAAATTTGAATTTGAAATTCAAATTTGAAATTTGAAATTTGAAATTTGAAATTTGAAATTTGAATTTGAAATTTGAAATTCAAATTTTGAATCACAGTCCAAGTGAGATTCGAATTTCTTGTGGTAAATCCACAAGGAATGAAATTCAAATTTGAGTTAGATTTGGAGGGGAAAATCTTGTTAGAATCCTACTTGAATTTTGAATCCAAATCCTAACAATAATGGACGAAAATTTTGAGGATTATCCTTATGGAATTTTCAGATTTTTTGTGGATAAGGTTCAAGAAAAAATTCAAGCTTTAATCCCTGTTGAATTTGGATTCTCTCCTCCCTGATTATGGCCGAAATTATTGAGTGAATCTCATAAAGGATTTTTGGTTATTTTAGATAAGGATGAGATAAGATTCAAGCTTGAAAATCCTAGTGGAATTTTGATTCTTCCCTTATCCTAAAGTGGCCGAAATTTTGTTGGGATTTTCCCCTTGGATTTTCGGATTTTTTGGTTGAAAAAGGGAGATAAAATTCATGTTAAAATCTTGTTTGAATTTTGAATGGAAAAATCCTAAAGTGGCCGAATTTTCTTGTTGGGATTTGGCCTTGATAAATTCAGAATTTTTATTTGTAGATAAGGGAGAATATCTTCTCCTAATCCAATTCGAATTCAGAGAATCACCTCATGCAAGTCTATAAATGGAGGTCCTGCCACTACAGTTATCTTAGACCACAGACTCTCAGGTGAGCAGGCTTATTATTGCATAACTCATCGTGACAATAAGTTCTTTAGAGATCTGAGTGGTCAGAAGAAGACTAGCAGTGCTAGCATACCGATCGAGGTTCAGAGTGCCCACACACTTAGCCATTCAAGAATTGGAGAATAGTAGAGAAGGCTAGTTGGTTAAAGCCCTCCGGTCATTCTCCTCTTGTAAGATTGGCATCCTTGAGGTATGAGTTTAAATTGTTGTTGGTTTATTGTATATGGCATCATGAGATATTTAACGTTCTTGATAAATTTTTATTGTTCCGCTATGCCACTCTGATACGTTTTTACCAATTTAATCCCTATAACTTCCAGCTACCCTTTCCGGAAATGGCCCTAAATTCACCTCTAATGCCTGTGTACTCTTTTTCTTTTGGTCTGTCCCTTTTTTTTATTATTTTTCATTTCTTCTTTTCCTGAATCTCCTGCTACTTGTCTGCTGTCACTCTCCCCTTTCTTTTAGAAAACACAGGTTTCCTTTTATATGCTAGGGCAAATGAACGATGGCCATGTGTGAGCAATTTAATGGTTGAGCAATTTCTGATGTCCTAACAATGAGACGGCTCACAGTTTTGTCTTTTTCTACCCAGTCCAGCAAATAAAAATAGCTGCCAGCTGTGTTATGACCTGTCCATGTAACACAATAGTTTCTGCCCTGTTTGCTATAGCAATGCTGCAACAACACCTTAAACAACTCATCCTTGCCATTTTTCTCAACTTTTGTAATTTCCATCCAATAGGAGCATGATTTGCTGTCCAAGCAGCCCTTTATTATTTAAGGTTTACAAAACACTAACAAATTACTAGGAAAATAAAATTCAACACTCGAAAATAAAATTCCACATAATGAAGCAAACATGCATTTTTGAACTAAAAACTTACTAAAAACTCATTGGACAAAACACATTTTCATATCCAAAATGGCTCTAATAACTCTCTTCCCTAGAGTTATCATCTGTGGAATGGTCGACTGCAGCAAGAAAAGGAAGAGGAAGAAGAGTTGAGTTTTGGGTGCAAAAGTAAGAAAGTGGCACCCTTAGGTCATGCATGCCTTTTATAGGCAAATCTAACCCATCTTACTTAGACTTAGGCTCACTTAATTAAGTCACAAATTTGCCTAATTAGGGAATAAAAATCTGCCCATTTCAGCCTCACAACAGCCAAGGGTTGCGTGCATGGGGAAGGGGCCAACAAACAAAAATTTTTGTTGGCCATGTGAGGAAATTCTAGCATTGTTTAATTAAAAGGCGGCCAACACATCCCTAACTTTAGGGAAAACTTTTTCCACTTTTTAGAGCTATGTTTGGGACTGTCTTAGCTACTTGCACAAGGTTTTCTAGGGGAAAATTTGATCTGCAAAGTCTTCTCTTTGTAGTCTAATTTCTACTGTTCGATATCCTACCCTTTTTCAGCAGTGTTCTAGTTTTCACCTAGAATTGGATTTTCTGAATCTGATTTTTGTATTGATGATCTCTAGTTGGGTTGTATTGCCTATGAGCCCATTTTGTACTTGTTTACTATTTATTTTCTATACTGTTGTTGTGTCTACGCTATGTTGTCCTTACGTACGCATAACGAGGCGTTCCCATGCTAAATTTCAGACACAGTCTCGCCTGACTAATTTGGATGTGTTGATTTCAAATTTATCAGTTTTACATCCATCTAAGGTCGTCTGGACCAGTTTTTAGGATCTATGTGACCCCACCTCCAAAAACATGTCAGGTGCTCGATTGACTAATTTGGCATTCTGAGTCTAAATATATCAGTTTCGGGGTGAGAAAATGTCATCTTGACCCTCTTCCCAATACTGTGTATCTCTTAATCAAAATTTTACATTTTGTGCTTAATTGACTAGATTGAGCTTGCTGACTATTAATATATCAGTTTTAGGTCAAATTAAGGTCGTTTTGGCCATTAATCGGACACTACGTTTTTCACTATTCACTACCCACTGTTTTCTGCTTAACTGACTACTCTGAGTATTTTGACTCAGATTTTGTTAGTTTCTGGGCGAGAAGAGGTCATCTAGACCACTGTTCTTGATACTATACCTCCGCTAGGATATTTATCACTATTGTGCTCAGACGATTTGTCTGAGCATTCTGATGATCTGTTCACCAGTCTTGTGTTAGGGAACGGTCATCTGGACCAGTTTCCTGATACTGCATATCTTAAACACTTGTACACAAAATAAGGCGGATCGATTTCACTATCGGTCGCCCCTTTTACTACATGAATAGTAAATAAACTTTACTGTTCCTGTTTGATTAATTTAATTGGAAAATATACTGTATTTATCAACTTAATTACTCATTATATAGAAATTAGGTTTCATAAATCATGGTAGTCTTTACAGCTGCACTCTGCTCAAAACACGGCCTTCTACATGGGCTCTTACACGGGCATGTACATGGCAACACAGGCGTGTACTGGTTGAATTTTCTCAACACGGCCGCGTCCTGGGACATGACCTTCTACATGTTTATCAACCTGAGCAATACACGGCCACTTACATGGCCGTGTGTCTGATCGTGTTACCCTATACGGCCATGTTCACTCACATGGCTTCTAACATTGCAACAGTCCGAACGGTACACGGCTATTTACATGGCTATATACCTGACCGTGTTCTTCAAATTTGCATAAAAAAGCATCAAATTATTCTTCAATTTCTCATTACATTGAAATTACGTTACATGAACGGGGCGGTCCTTACACTCCAGCCCATAGTTAACTACTAGCACGTGACGTATTTAGTAATTAGACAACAAAACTTCTCCTGAGGGAAGAGCAGTTCAAAAAGTTTGTCCCATTCTTTCTAGGTTCTTGTCTATCCTCCTAGCAAACTTTGATGATGCAAATGAATGCGTGGCTCTAGAATCAAATAAAACTAGTGTAGCGGAGTTGGCGACAGAAAGCTGACCTGTCACCACTGTCGAAGTCCCAGCTTCTGCGTCCTCTTTGGTGAAGGTATAGATTCTTCCCTAAGCGTCTGGTGCTTCCAATCTACCCTGAATGATTGAAGGACCTTCAATCCTAGTCTGGGTAGCGTGCAGTTGACGGCTAGTGGCGCTAGCATGCCTTTGTTGATTCTGCGGATTGGAACGGCAGTTCTTGGCATAGTGGCCTTCCTTGCCACATATGTAGCAGCCACTGGTTCTTTGTTTACACTCTCCTAGATGATTTCTTCCACACTTTGGGCATGATGAGTGTTGATTGCCATTTCCCCCCAGTTGTTCTTTTTCTAGGGAAAATTCCTCTGCAGACCTTGGTTGCTTGGACTCACTTTCCTCTTGTTATTGTTATGGGAATGCCTGCTATGCTGGTTGGTCCCCACGTTCTGCCCCTTATGCTGAGATTTAGGGTTCTGCCTTCCCTTAGTCTGCTTGGCCTATGTCTTCTCCTCCCTTCTAGCCTTGAAGATCTCAGCCTTTCGTTCCTTGTCCAAAGCCAACCAGCATTCAGCTTGGATGGCTCTACTAATGCATTCTACCACTGTTGCAGGCCTATGGCTACCGCTACAGACTTAGGTGGTGATATCCGTCCTGAACATCTTTAGCATCTGTCTGACTCTCTCCTTCTCGGTGGGCACTAGGTCAGGGCAGAGTCGGGCTAACTGATCGAATTTCCTGACTGCCTCCATCACGGTCATACTGTCTTGACGTAGGTTATTGAACCCATCTTGCTGGGCTGCTAGGGCTTCATTGTTGAAATACATTTCCTTGAACTCTTTTATAAACTCTGACTAGCTCATCATACTGACATCCCTCTTGATCACAACTGTCGTCCACCATTGCCGTGCCCTTTTGCATAAGGCAAGGGATGCACACAATACTTTCTCTCTCTCAGTCAATCTCATAAGGTCCAAGATCACTTGGATGTCTGTTAGCCAGTCGTCGGCCTTAATAGGATTTATGGTTCCTTTGAATTCTGGCACTTTCATGCTCCATAATTTCTCATACAAATCACCATCCCTAGGGGTTGGCCCAGAACATTGGTCGTTACAGGAGCAGCCACGACTGAGGGTGCTGTTGTCGTCTAAACTAGAGGCGCCGCTTGCTCTCTGAGAGTGTCGGGGGCTACTAGAGCCTCTTGGATTGGCACTTCTGCTGGTTGTGGTGCCTGGGGTTGCCGGTCCAGTCGTTCCCTAAGTTGGGTAAGTTCCTGTTGTTGGTTTAGCATTTTTCTCCCATAGTTGTGAGTTGTGCCGTTAGTTCGTCTTCTTTGGCAGCTTGGTTTGACTAAGCTCTCATTCTTGCCATGTTTTCCTTTGTAACCCTATCACATAGCGGGCAAAGAGGATATAAGTCTTCTAATCCCATACTTGGAAATCATATCACATGTTACTTGTTTTCTTACTCAATAATCATAGATATAAGTGTACATATAATATCTTTCTTTCCCTTATACTGTGATGTTCAATACAATTGTCGCATTGTATTGGAACATCATCTGAGTATCAGGATTTATCTTGCACTTTTTGTCACACAATGATCATATCTGGGCATTTAGGTGAAACTGTACTGCTTTTCATAATATATTTCACAAAACATATATATGTACTCAAAAAATATGTACAAGCTTCTAGTTCGGTGGGAGTGATGCACACTTCCCAATACACAATCCCAATAGGGTATGTTAAACTATGTTTGATGGGGAAAGCTACTACTTCCCTCTATACATTTATATAACCAAAATTCCCATGGAAAGGGTTACTACTACACGGAGAACTATCCTAATTCTACATCAGACATTTCCTCATCATTACTGTCGCTGAAAGGAAAATCCTTTGGATCCTCTTCTTCGTCCCCCACAGACGAAACTGCCTTCGTCATCACTGACTATGATGACTCAGGGCTCATACATTCCTATCTATTCGTCGTCACTAAAGTGATCAGAGATCTCCTCTCCCATATCGCTGCGATGGGCATTGGGAAGAGCCTCATCATCATCCTCTTCCACATGGTGTTCGGGAGACAGAGGGGCTAGTTCGGGGTTCTCCATTGGTTCCCCATTGCCCTCAGGTGCCTCAGGCTGGTGTTTTGGCCATGAACTCTCCGTCGGTCAGTTGGGGTGCAGGGTCTACCGGGTTGCCTTCCATGTTAGCTGCTACTGCAATGTCTTGGGCTGTTACAGGGTTTCCAGGGTTGAGTGCTTCTCTCTCTGCATCCACTATTTCCCAGACAAAGCACCTCAGGTCTTCATGTTGTAGAGGGTAGTGGACGAGATCCCTCACGTACCACAGAGTCACTTTCCATGATAGGTCGGCTATCTTTGCAAATGGTCTATCTAAGGGGATATGAGGTAACATGGCGTCCATAAACTTTTGACAGTAATGTGCTGTGGCCTCCCCTTTGTAGACATCCCAAATATCGAAAAGGACCTGGTATTGCTTCTCGTACATGTCATCCCAGATGTCTGCATCTCTAGCTAGTCCATCGGAATTGCAGAGGTCTTGGTAGAACTCGGCCCATTACATCATCGGATCCTCGATCCTATGTCATTCATTCCACCATTCCAACACTGGTCCCTTCAGCCGGCTACTGACCAAAACCACCTGTAGGTGAGGTGGGATATGGCATGCTTGGAAAATAACCTCCATATGGTGGATCCAAAACAGAAGTTCACATGGGTGACGACCATCATATAGGTCTGGTCACATGGTGGTGAAAGCCAGGCTCGCTTGTCGATCTTCTTGTACTTGATGGGGGTCAATCCGTGCAGCCATACTACCTATTATAACTTAAACGTCAACTTATATACTAACGCTGAAGGAAAAATGAAGCTAACTTACTTGGACAGATGAGGTAGGCATGCAGCAATGTGAGGTAGGGTGGTAGGATATTGCTCTGATACCAACTGTGATGTCCCTTGCCCTGAGTGGCCTAGACAGTCACTTAAAACTGCTGATACTTAACTTGCTTAAAAACTATTATTTGAACTTACTTAACTTGATGCCATAGTTTTAGGGGATTTTTTTTTTCTGCGTACGTATTCACTATACATGTACATATACTTTAAAATACAGAGTCTAAATCATAAGGGGTTCAGCCGTACATACGTACTTTTAAACTAGTTTAACTAATTACTAATCAAAATATACTATTCAAATTATACTGTTACTTGATACTGTGCAGAAGTTAAACTCGTGGTGATATCCAAAATCTTATCCTCACATCTGTCTCTGCCGCTATCATCGTCCATTGAGGTTTAAGCCATAGGACACTTACCTATAACATGAACACACACTGTGAGCTTTATGCACAGTAAGTACAACATGTCGTCCATAAAACATGTTTAAATCATAATACATACTTAAAATCATATAAGCATGTCATATACCAACACATACCAGAACATCACATATCACTGAATGCAAAACATCATATACTGTATGTATAATAGAAAACATCGTGTAATGAATGCATATATACTATAACTGGAAGCATAGTGAACTATGATTAATGCATATTGTGAACAATGCATGATTCGATTATGCTCATATTATGCTTCAATATTCTTTTTCTTTCGTAAGTCTAGCTGAGGGCCAGTGTGTCAGTACCGAGTACGTGTAGATCCTTGGAAACATCCATGATCACAAACTTAAGAGCCGTCAACAGAGCCTTATCTTACTTAAACTTGAAAACCCTCTTCAACGGAAAAGGCCGGTACGACACACTTATTAATTTCCCAAATGTTTAACTGATCTGGCGATATGCTTCTACTAGGCTATCCCTAAGCTTACGCGATAGGGATGTATGGCATCTAACTCATGCTTTCATCAATCTACGCAATTGTGAAACTATATGTTTTCTTAACATGCGATGCAACATCAGTGCATGGTTTGCAAATACTTAACATACTGTGAAAATCAACACTTTAAATTCATTTGGCTCATGCTGTAGGCAGAGTTGTACTTACCTAATTTGCAAAGCAACCTTGTACTCTCGCCCTTATCACGTTACAGGTATCTACCTGTCATCATAATGTATCCCATCAATAATTGTCGCTGAGTCACTAATACCATTAGTAACTAAAGCAGATACTAATGAATGGTATCGATTACCGTCGGTACTAACTTGCTCTCTCTCCAGAGTTTGATTCTCCAGGCATGGTTAATTAATTTATTACCCAATAAATTAACATCATTCTTAAGTCACTATTACCGTTAGTGACTGTAACTTGTATTGTGGTATGGTACCGAGGCCCATCGGTACCCTACTACTCTACTTTAGGAATTTGGTATTTAACGTCTATTCGTGCTTGATTAATTTGCCTACTTAACAGATTAATTACCGTTCCTCACCATTTTGTTCAAACTCGGTCCTTGACTAGTTGATTGACCAGCCAACTGACTGGTTACCTTACGCATCTTTAACTAGGTAGCCTACCGAGTTACTTTACTTATTTGGGTGTGGCAGCCCACCGAGCTACCTCTACTGTTTTGTTTATTTTAGAAATTGTTTTGGATGACTTATAAAATTTGGGAAAATTTATATTATTTGAAACCGTCTCCATATCACCCTGTTGGAAGGTGGGGGCGTTTTATCCAAATCATGTTTCCATTTTAAAGAGCATAGAACACATTTTGGTGTTCGTATTTTAAATAGGGTTTTTGAACCATTTACCGAACTGTTTTAAAACTTCTTTGAAACCACTTAGTTTGCAAATTTGGCAAACATAAAACTTTTCACCCTCGATGAGATGAACAATTCTTGTGTTCATCTCGGAGCTCAAATCAAACTCTAACGGGTCCAAAACTAACTAAACCCATGGCTAATCCGTGTCTAGTTTTTAAAAAAATCCCAGCTTTACGCTTATTTAAAAACAGCTCTGTTTGAGGTCCGAAACGGATAAATTTTTAAAACACACACAAGTCATCTTAAAGATTTCAATGAGATCTAAATTTTTAAAACAAACACAAGTTATCTTAAATTTTTAAATCACGTTAGGGGCAAAATGGAAATTTTGCCAAAAGTTCAGGCCATAAAAGTCATTTTTCCAAAAGTTAGTAGAAAAGTGACAGATGGGTTCAATTAAGATTTTAAAGTCAAGTTCAAGATTTTAAAAGAAGGAAAGTACTTAAATGAACGTATGGTCATTAGTCAAAGTTACTATTTATCGTAAATTTTGACAGAAGTTTATGGAAAAATTATAAATGGGATATTAGACCCCTAATTCATGATTGGGAAGTGAAATGTAGAATTCTTACGTTTTATTGAGCTTTATGTATGATTTAAATAATAAAAAAAACCATGATTATTTCGGTTATAAGAATCTGATATAGACGAGATGAAGGGACGTCTGCGGACCAAGAAAGCAAGAAAAGAGATACGAGCTAAAGTATATGTAAGTTCAAACATTTAATTGACTGCAACATGAGTAGACTATTATGTCTAAGTGTCATATGTGGTAAGTTTTAAATATTTCTATGTCTACAACATGTATGGACTTTTATGTGTTATATGTTGCAAGTTCAAGCATTTAGTTGATTACAACATAAATTGACATGTTATGTCTATGTTTACATGTTATATGAAAGTTATATGTGTGAGTGCTATATGCACCAAAGTGTAGCTAACAACTGCTATGTTATGAACTATGTGTCATGCCCAAGTCGAATGTAAATTGACTTGACACGTATATGTCTAGGTGTTATATGTAGTAAGTTCAGACATTCTATTGTATGTTACACAAAATTACGTAATATGTTTATATGTTATGTATGAAATGTAAAGTATATATGTGAGGTGTTATATGCACAAAGGTGTATTTAATAAAATACACACAATGAAAGAAAGACATGAGAAGAGTTCCAGACCATGGAGGTGATGATAATGCCCCTGGTTGGAACCATACGAAGGACAATAAGGAAAGACAAGAATCAGCAAAATAATAAGACTGAAGCTTTAAACATTGGATGTTTATGTGTTAAGCCTAAGTCAAACATGAATTGACTTTTATGTTTAAGTGTTATTTATAATAAGTGCGGGCATTTAATTGTCTGCAATATGAACTGACTTGACATGTTTATGTGTTATGTGTTCTATATGCAGCATGTAAGTTTAAATATTTCCATGTCTGCAACATAAATGGACTGATCATATTTATGTGTTTTATGTGCAGTTTTAGTGCCAAGATATTATGATTTGAATATTACAAAAGTCATGTTATGAACTATGCGTTATCTCTAAGTCAAATGTAAATTGACTTAACATGTTTATGTTTATGTGTTATATTTTGTAAGTTCAGACATTTATTTGTCTACAGCATGAATTTACTCAGTATGCTATGTGATATAGATGATAGAAATTTAGTAGTCAGGTGCGGTAGGCACACTGACATAAGATATAAAATCTTAAGAAAACTACAGAATAAATTACAGAGTAAATTACATAGAGTTCCAGACCCAGGAGGTAGCATAATTGCCACCGATCAAGAACTACCAGAAACTCAGTAATTAGATCAGTATTGGCGTACCGGCCTCCCACACAGGTGGAGGTTTCTCAGATTCAATTATGATAGGACTCCAAACCGATGGTGGTACATCCCGGGTTTGGAAGTCTGATGTATTCAAACTGTAGAGGATTGGCCAGTGGGTCACTCCCCAGAGTCCCTCTCAGTTATGCACGTATTACGGTACGACCAATTCAGGGGCCTAATAGTAGAATTCAGTATCAGATAAAGAAATAAGATTTTAGAATTGCCATAATTGAGCATAAGACATACTAATACTAGGAATACCGATGCAGTCAAAGTCACTATTCATGATCAACGATACTGTTCATAGTCGATGGTACTGTTCATGGTCAGAGTTAATAATTACAGTGAATAGTAATACAAAAACAATGCTTGTTATTTATTATGTCAGTGATCCATGTAATGTTTGATGTTAAGGATATTTAAATATACGTAAGTGTATTTACGATGCTTAAGTATATTTACAAAGTTTTATGTACTTAAGTATGATAAGTATATTCATGATGTTAAATGTGAAAGTATATTCACAATAGCAAGTGTGTCAAGTGTGTTATATTCACGATGTTAAACATATGTTAAATATGCTATGTTTAAATTATGATATGTTTACAATGATAAGCATGAAATTCAATTCAGTTATTATAGGGCTCCCCAAACCGATGGTGGTACATCCCGGGTTTGGAAGTCTAATGTTATGTAAATTGTAGAAGATAGCACGAAAGTATGTTCAAGATATTAAGTATGTTTAAAGCATGTTAAGAATGCAAGTACGTTCAGGATATTAAGTATGTTAAAAGCATATTAAGTATGAAAGTGTACTCACGATGTGCAATATGTCAAGTATGGTTATGATGAAAAGTATGTATAAGTATGTTTTAAATATTATATACGTTCAGTATGAAATCTAAAGTAATGTATGATATATATTGTATTAATATTCTGATGTCATAATTGGCATCAGATATGTTTTGTCCAGTATGATATGAATGATGATAAATACGTTTAAGTATGAGCGTTAAGCAAGCATAATGTTATAAAGTTACTATTCATAGTAAATAGTACTATTCATGGTAATAAGCAAGCATAACATGACTAACATTCGTGTTATTCATAAGATATGTGACGCCCCGTGCCCTCAGCGGCCCGGACCGTCACTGAAAACTCTATTACTTAACTTACTTCTTTAGCTTTTACTTATACTTTCTCTTTAAAACCGATACTTAAACTTGCTGAATTTAATACCATAAATTTAGAGGGATTTTTTTTTTATATATACGCGTACATATTTACTATTCACGTACGTATACTATTAAAATGCGGAATTTGAAAAACATAAGGATTTAAATTATACATACACAATTATATACTTATTTATCTGATTACTATTCACCAGATACTATTTAAATATACTACTCATACATATACTGTTTACTGTTCTAAAATACCGCTTAACCTTTACTATTCAAAATACTATTTAACTGTCACCATTCAAAATATTATTTACTCATACTGTGCGTAAGAATACTCGCGGTGTATCCATAACCTCATCCTCACATCCACCTCCGCCACCATCATCGTCCCTTGATGTTTACGCTATAGGATGCTTACCTACAGCATGAACACACTCCGTGAGCTTTACGCCCAGTAAGTACAACATGTTAACCGCAAAACATGTTTACAACATAGCACATACGTAAAATCATAGGCATGACATATATCACTTAATAAATCACATACCATATAAGCATATCACATATCAGCTCACATATCATGTCATCACATAACATGTCATAACAGTGAATATAAAACTTCACATACTTTATGCATGACAGAAGCATCGTGTACTGTATGTACTCTACTGAAAAAGAAAGCATAGCGAACTATAACTAATGCATGGTCCGGTTATGTTCATTTATGCTTCAAACTTCTCTTTTCTTTTCTTGTCTATTTAGGGCCCATGTGTCAATACCGTGTGCGCACAGACCAACGGTAACACCCAAGGTCAACTAATGCCGAAGAGTCATCAACTGATACTCAACTTTTGGCCTTAACTTTCTTTAACTGGAAACCCCTTCGACTGAAGGAGCCGGTACAACACACCTATTTATTTCCATCTTGTTTAACTGTTCTAGCCATACGCTTCTCTAAGTTGTCCCCAATCCTACGCGGTAGGGATCTATGGCTTCTATCTTGTTCTTTCATCAATCTACTCGATTGTGAAACTATATGCTCTTATGTATGCTGTGCAGCATCGTGTGCAAGATACATACTTAAAATACTGGAAAAGCATCATTTTAAATTCATTTTATCCATGCTGTAGGCGGAGTTGTACTTACCTGTCAGCAGACAGTTTATACTCTCGCCTTCGTCACAATACAGGTACCTCCCTGTAATCATAATGCATTACATTAACATTCACTCTTAGGTCACCGTGGTCATTAGTGACTAATAAAAATTCTTGTTATGTGGTACCAATTCTTATCGGTACTAATTGCCCTCTTCTTAAGAATTTGATTTTCTAATCATTGTTAATTAATTTATTTACCCAATAAATTAATTAACATCGCTCTTAGGTCACTCTATCGTTAGGAACTAATAAACTTATCGTTGTGTGGTACCGATGCCTACCGGTACCCAACTGCTCTACTTTGGGAAATTTGATATCTAATTTTTAATCGTGCTTGATTAATTTGTCTGCTTGACAAATTAATCACTGTCTCTCACTATCCCATTCCGACTTGGTCCTTGAATGGCTAACCGACCAGTCAACTGACTGGTACCTCCCGTATGACCATTTAGCTTGTCGGATTACCGTTACCGATGTAATCGCCCCAAATTTTATACTTCGATCGCACCCGTCCCTCGGGTGGTACTATTCTGACATAGAGGTCGTTTTCTTACATTACGAAATTTCTAATTGGGCGGTTCACTAATCCTGTAAACGTCCGTCCTTCTTTCCTGGAACTAGGTCATCGAGGGGGCTCGGGTTTCCATCCCGATCACATTTTCACCCCTCGTTTCCTCAAATACCCCTTTGTGCCGTTTTAGAAATTTTGACAGCATTTCCGCTTAATTTTTGGGTTTCCGGCGTTTAGGAAACGCCTCAAAACCATCTAACATATTCTAACCTGCCACGTACTAAACCAGAGGCCTAATTTTTTACGTAAAAGCTCCGCTTTTTACGTAAAAATATTCACATTTTCTCACATTTTCTTTTTCGACATTTCATCCCTTTTTCTTACAATTCCTCAAGTCAATAAACCATAATTAATACATAATTATTTCCAATAATAAATTGAGGAATCAAAGGATCAAAACCACTACCAAAATCGTTCCCGTCGGCGGTCGGACGAACCGTTCGGTCTCGACCGCGCAATCTTTGAATCATCGTTCTTCACTTTTGAAACTCCGGTTTGCCAATCCGATGCCGCGGATGTGTCCGGAACGTCGAAAATAGGCCAACGGGCCATTCTTCAATTTTCGGTCTCCGGGTCGCCATTGACCGGCGTTGACCGGCGTTGACCACGGCGGCGATGGGAGTGGCGACCACCATCTTGAAGAGCTCGACGAGAGGAACCCATTGGTGGTGTCAATTTCACCAATCGAGGCTCCTATCACCGGAAATCGGCCCTCGAAAAGTCGGCGACGGCGGCGGTGTTAGATCTTCATTTTCCGGC
The DNA here is from genome assembly GCA_035233585.1 of Antiaris toxicaria. NCBI lineage: Eukaryota > Viridiplantae > Streptophyta > Magnoliopsida > Rosales > Moraceae > Antiaris > Antiaris toxicaria. The sequence goes on from CP141155.1 coordinate 88,159,247, forward strand.
GTTGTTGCCCAAAATTGATTTGGGGCTTTTGATCTACGTGTTGTTCTGAGCATTTTGATACCGACCTTGCAACTCAACTCCGCCGGAATAGTGAGATTCGACGGCGGCGATGGCGACGGCGACGGCGAATCTTGGGCGGCGCGATCCGGTGGCTGTTGACGTGAAATGAAGCCTGGGTTTTGTTCTACTCTTCACCACGAATCCATTGAGACCAGAATCGTGGCATTTGGACGTCGGACGGCGGAGAAATCACGGTTTGAAAAATTCGGCCACCGGCGGCTTTAGGCGGCGCGTGCGGCGTTCTCCGACATCGGTTCCGTCGACTCGGCACACCATTGGACTCAGCTCGTCGAGAGCTTTCCAATGGTGCCGGCGGTGTCGAAAACGGAGGCCGGATTCGATGGTTAGTCACTGTTCATCTTCGTGTGGTGTAGGAGGGAGAAAATGTGATTTGGAAAAATATGGGGGCTATTTTTCTAGAATCCCCAAAATTTCGTCCTTTATACCAATTTTTTGAAAAATTTTAAGATAGGCTATACTGACTAATTTGGGCGTACTGAACCCAAATATATCAGTTTTATCTTCATCTGAGGTCGTCTCGACCAGTTTCCCGATACTGTATGATTCCCGATCAAAAATTACTTTTTGTGCTCAAATGACTAATTTGAGCATTCTGATTCCAAATATATCAGTTTTATATCAAGAAGAGGTCACCTTGACCAATTTCTTGATACTATGGTTAGGCCTACACTGTGTTGACACTGTGCACGCATAACGAGGTATTTTTGCGTGAAATTTCATACGCAGTCTCTCTTGACTAATTTGGACGTGCTGATTTCAAATTTATCAGTTTTACGTCCATCTGAGGTCTTCTGGACCAGTTTTCGGGATCTGCATGACCCCGTCTCGAAAAACGTGTCAGGTGCCCGATTGACTAATTTGGGCGTCCTGAGTCTAAATATATCAGTTTCGGGGCGAGAAAAGGTCGTCTTGACCCTCATCCCAATACTGCGTATCCCTTAAACAAAATCTACATTTTGTGCTCAATTGACCAGATTGAGCCTGCTGACTATTAATATATCAGTTTTATGTCAGATTAAGGCCGTCTTGACCACTAACCTGACACTACGTATCACACTGTTCACTAATCACTATTCACTATCTGACTGACTAATCTGAGCGTTCTGATTCCGATTTTGTCAGTCTCTGGGCTAGAAGAGGTCATCTAGACCACTTTTCTCCATACTGTACATCTATTAGGGCAATTATCACTGCTGTGCTCAGATGACCAGTCTGAGCGTACTGATGACTAGCTCATCAGTTCTGTATCATGAAATGGTCGTCTAGACCGGTTTCTTGATATTGCGTGTCTCAACGCATACTCACATAATAGGGTGGACCGATTTCACTGTCGATTACCCCTTTCACTGCATGAATCGTAATTAAACGTTACTATTCCTGTTTAATTCATTCAACTGAAAAGCACACTGTGCTTATTAACTTAATTACATCATTACATAGTAATTAAGTTTCATAATTCATGAGAGTCATTACAGTGGCTCTCGGATCATTACACAGCCTTCTACACGGACTCTTACACGTGCGTGTGCAACGTAACACGGGCGTGTACATTTCAGACACGGGCATGTACTAGTTGAGACTACTCAACACGGCCATGTCTTTGAAATACATTCATCTATCTGAGCGGTACACAGCCTCTTACACGATCGTGTACTTGACCGTGTTACACTACACGACTATGTACACTCACACGGCTATTAATAGATACACAGTCCGAATGGCACACTGTCACTCACACGGTTGTGTACCTGATCGTGTTACTTAAATAGTACTAAAATACATTAAATTATGTCCATTTTATTCCTTAATGACTTATTACATGGTAAGTAGGTGTCATGAAAATGGCGGTCATTACAAGATATGTCGTAACTATTATGCATATCAATTATTACGCATAAGTTGATATGCATAAGTCAATCATACTATGTTAAGTATGCTCTATATGATGCTAAATATGTATGTTATGTTTAAATACAGATGCTTAAGTAATGAATGATATGTGTATATAATGTTATTTAAGTATGAAAGTATGTTATAAGGTTAAGGATATTTTAAGTATACATAAGTATGTATTGTTTATGATGCTTAGTATAATAAGTATCTTTATTACGTTAAATGTGAAAATAATTTCACGATATTAAGTATGATAAATATGTTATGTTTACGATGTGTAAATATACGTTTAAGTATGTAATGGTTCCAATATGTTATGTTTACGAAGTTTCGCATAAGTTAAGTATGCTATGTTTACGAGGTTCAAGTATACATAAGTATGACTATGATGGTTCAAGTATGTTAAATATGAAAGTATGTTCCCGAGATTCAAGTATGAAAGCATGTTCAGGAGATTAAAGCATGATAAGTACAAAAGTATGTCCATGATGTTAAGTATGCATGAAATACATTAAGTATGTTTATGATCCTAAGTATGGAAGTGGGATTATGAAGTAAAGTATGTTCAGATATGTATAAGTATGTTGAGCAGATTATGTACGATAAGTATGATTGCTAAGTAATGTACGATATGTATTATGAAATGTTCCGAGGCTACAGTCGGTATCAGAATTACGCTGTACTATATAGTATGAATCATTATATGTCATAAATGTATGTTTGAACTTACTGAGCTTGTCGCTCACAAGTTTATTTATGTTGCAGGTAAGTCCCTGTATGAAGATAAGACAAGTGATGGATGATGAACGAGATCTGCATGTGCCAAGGGACTAGGCGAAGGTTATGGTACTGCTACGAGTCTTCCGCTGAGCTGTTAAAAGAGTATTAAAATGATGTTTTATGATGTATATCAAGTTATGAGAAAGTAAATTTTTACTATAGTAAATGGTTTACAATGATATAATTTCCAAGTAAAGTTTAAAAAAAAAATTTTATTCCCTATTTTCATATTTATACGGGAAGTTAAAGTAAGCATATTAAAGGAAGTAGGAACAAATTAAGATACCAGCCATCACAGGTGGTATCAGAATAAGTTAAAAGCAAGTTAAAAGTAAGTTGCCAATATCCCAAGTGGTTACAGTCTATCGCAGTTGGCAATAGTAGCTGACTGTAATAGTACTATTTAACCCTACGTAGGGTGGGACGTTATATGTGGTATCAGAGCAGTTTGACCATATCCCTCCTGGCACGATGCACATCCAATTCGCCATCCAAGTAAGTTAGTTTTATTTTGAATTAGTAAATGTTTATTTATTGAACATGAACATTTTGTAAGGATAAGATGACGGGATGATAAGATCACAGTATATGCATTAAACCCCTGTATGAGTTCTAAGTATGAACAAGATCAATTGTTAGGCTGTATTTGTCCTGACGCTTGACATTATGTATTCCAACCAATAGAATCTAGCCAACAGTAGTCCATCAGAATGCAGGATTGGTTTCATGCCATTAAGATGGTTCTCCGGCTGTGCTCCATGGATTAGGATAACTGGGTTTTGTTTGGCTGTTAGCACTCTCAGGGAAATGCTCTCATGTATATTGGGATTCTTGTGACCAGGATTAGCGCTTAACTAGACCGAGATTCGCCATACCATGATATAGTGATTCTCTTGGAGGAGTCCAATATCAGCCCCAATTTCCTCATGGGCAAGCGGGGTGTCATTTTCAAGCAGCGTGTACAGTGAAACACGACCGTGTAAAATAAAACTGAGTGGTACACGATTAGGGATATGGGCGTGTTACAGACCATGTACCATATAATTAATTCATATGCTTTATAAAAATTTATCACAAAGTAAATATATTTAAAGTGCTAATTAATAGAGAATATTAACAGACAATATTATGTCTGTAGGAAGTCAAATTAGAGATAGAACTGTGGAGGAGTTCCGGAAGTGGACATTAGTGCAGTATTGGTAAGTTCAAACATTTTCATGTCTACAACATGAAATACTGTGTTATTTTATTATGTACTAGATGTGCACTAGATATAAAGTCCTAAGGACATTTGGGGATTAGTTAGTATAACATATCCCATATAATGAGAAAAGAGAACAAGTAAGGCCTACGGGCGATGGAGGATAGTGATCTTGAGATGACAATTAATTTCACCTAGTCAAAACTATAATTGAAAGATGGTAATAAAAACCATTAAGGTGTACCATCCCTCCAACATATTGATGGAGGTCTCTCAGGTCCTACGGGGATATAAGGGCTGTGGAGGCCGAAGCTCTAGGGTCGCTCCCTAGGCCCACCCAGTCAGCACGCAAGATTAATAATGATATTGTCATAAAAAGAGCTCTATACTAGAAAGTATATAGAGGATGAACCATCAATAATATAATGAAAACCATAATTAAGCATAACCGAAGAATATACTAAGTGTAGTGATTTTGGTTAAGATGTGTGAATAGTATCCGATTAAAGTAATGTGAATAGTAATCAGTTATAATAACAGTTACTATTCATCGATCAAAGGTCAAAGTCACTATTTATGATAAATAGTACTATTCATGATAAATAGTACTATTGATAGAAGATTGAGTTTCAATGTTTTTGAATCTGTGTGATTCTTACTAAGTATGTTTGAACTTACTGAGCCTGTTAGCTCACTAGTTTATTCATGTTACAGGTGAGAAACCCGTCTAGTAGACATATGGATGGCGACAGGATGTGTGCGTGTCAAGGGATAGGGAATTTACCGTGGACTTAGTCCTGCCATAAGTTTTCTGCTAAGCTTTTAAAGTTAGTGAATTGAAAAGATTGTGAAAAAAAAATATGCAATATAAATATTTTGTATATTACACATTATGTTGTACTCAAAAAGGACAACTAGAAGTTAGTGTTGTATTTTACCTGGTTTTTATATTTAGCTTTCTTTTGAAGAAAGTATATATTAAAAAAAATTATGGGCAAAATTTTTGGCCGCTGAAAAATGAAAGTATTAGAAAAAGAGTTTTAAACTGACGACCCAGATTCGACACACAAGCTGTCTTGATCGGTAATAGAGTCGGTTCATGACAGTTGCGGGTGATCAAAATTGGGGGTGTCACACCAGGACTGTGACAACCGGGAAATTCAGGCAATTCTCGGACGAAAATGTACAATTGTATGTATATAACAATTTGTACTGTTTAAAGAGTGAAATAAATGTATTTATATTGTTCAGAATATGTGAAAATGTTCTAACAATACTGACGAGTAAGAATTCAGTGTTGGCAAAATTCACTGAGTTGAAACGGGTGAAACGGTGCCAAAATCGGCATTAAAAACCCTAACCGGAGCAATAAAAGACGGTAAACTTCCGGGATTGATTTTGATCAAACGGAAGCAGATTAAATTGATCCGACTGCACAGGAGACCTTAGGAACACGCCGGGACGATTTCAGGAAAATTTCGGCTCGAACCGGTATCGGTCAAAAAGTAGTCGAATTAATGTGAATAGTAAAAGTCAAAGTCAACTTTCACTTTTGCATTTATGACATCATAAATCAAGTTTATTAAATGGAATAAATAAGGTGGTTGGTGGCATTAATGGCTAGGATTTAATCACCTTTTGATCTAAAGGCCAAGATTTGGCCAAAAATTACCATTTTTAATTTTTGAAAAATGGGGAAAGAAATGGCTTGAAAGATGTCTAATTCTCATTGGTGGAAGGCTAAATTAATTGGTCTTTTTGGTGGCTTAAGTCGGCAAGTTTTGGAGCAAAAAGCCGAAGTCCATTTTCATGCAAAACCAAAGAACAAAAAAATTTTCTAAGTTTTTCTCTTGGTGGGTACGTGAGCAACCAAAGAAGAACCACTTGATTTCTTCAAAATTTCTTCACAAAAAGTGTGTCAAAACACTCCTTGAAGACAAAGGAAGCAATTGATTAAGGTAACTCCCTTTTTCACTCAATTTTTCATGGTTTTTCTTCACTAAATCCGTGGGTGAATAGTGATAGAAAGATGGAAAATTTTTGGTTGTTTTCCATTGAATTGATGTTGGGTTTTGTTAAGGATGAAATAAGGAAGAAAACCATGCAAATTGTGTAAAGAAAAACCAAATTTTGGTTGGTTTTTCAAAGGTAAATCCGTGGGTTACCTTGGGTAACCAATGAGAAAAAAGTTTTGGTTAATTGGTAATATGCTTTCCAAGTTTAAATTTGTGAAGAATAAAGCTTGTATTTCATTATGAAAAGCTTGGAAAAAATTTCTTGTGTGGAATACATAAAGTGGCCGTGGGTTGTTAATGGTTTGGAAGAAAAATTTGCATGCTTTTATGTGGTATTTGGTTGATTGGAATTATGCATTTTAATATGCAAGTGATGGAATTGTGAATGAAAGAATGAAACAAAATTTTTTGGCATGTTTTCATTCAATGGCCGTGGGGTATAAATGTGTAAAAACCCTAGGAAATTTGGTTGAAAATGCCAAGAAAATGGACTTGAAAATGTGTTAAAAATGTGACATTTGAATGGCCTAAAATGTGGTGAAAGTTTGACAAAATTTGGTTCGGTTTTGTTGTGAAAACCAAAACCAAATTAAGGGTAAATTTGTGAAAAAATGTTGTAATGTGGGTGATAATGTGAAATTGGAAAATTGTGGGCTTTTATGTAAAAGTTTGGAAAACTTTTACATAAAATAGGCTTGTGGTATAGTACGTGGCAGGTACTTATGGTTCGAGGCGTACCTAACGCCGGAAGCCTTAAATTTACGCCGAAATGCTGCCGAAATTTCGAAAACGGCATTCGGGGTAAAATAGGGATTTAAAATAAAAGTTAGGGCCGGGACGGAAACCCGAGTCCCTAACGGAAAAAGTGAATAAGGGTAATTTAAGGGGTGGGTCGTGAATAGTAACCCGTCCCCTTAAAAATGAAAAAACGCGTGTGAGATTGAAAAACCGACCCCGAGGGGGGGCGTTTTTGGAAATGAAATAAAGGTCCGAGTCGGGAACGGAAAACCCGAGCCTCGAAGACCTAGGTCGGGAAAGTCTAGATGAACGTTTTAAATACTAGTGAAACGTCCATTTGAGGCTCCGAAACGTTAGAAAATCGCTAAACCGACGTGAGGGTCGGAATAGTGCTTCCCAAGGGCCGGGAAAGCAAAAAGTGGAAATAAAATAGAAACGAACCCGGTAATGATTAGAAAAGAATCAGAAAAGTTCCTGAGAGCCAAAAATGCAGTCTGGATCAATAAAATTCCGTCAGGGGTAAAACAGTAATTTTGCCAAAATATTGGGGCAAAATCGTAATTTTGCAAAAGTTGGGGGAAAATGGTGAAAATAATAAATAAAACCTAAAAAGTTATAAATAGGTTTTATTTAAGCTTTTTAATGAAAAATAAAAGCTATAAATAGGAATGAAATTAACAGACATAGTTTTGTCTGTAGGATCCCAAAATCGGCCTACAAGGAAGGCGATTCAAGATCCAAGAGAGAGAAAGAGAACAATCTGATAAGGTAAGTTCAGACATTTACCTGTCTGCAACATATAGCAATATTGTGCTAACTTTAATGTACTAACTATAAGTTAGGTACATATGTGCTACGGGCACTATGATAGAATAGAGAGAGAGACGAAATGTGCTACGGGCACTATAAGAATGGGACACATGGTTAATTGTGCTTCGGGCACTAGAGCGAGGTTAATGAAACTCACTCACCTAAAATTAAAATGTGAACCATTCCTAACCACGGGACAATGTGAAGTCACCGGGTTAGAATGTTAAAAAGTCGATAATGAAACCACTTTCTGGCGTACCAGCCTTCCGTATAGGGAGGTACTTTTGCCTTCGGGGCTATGAGATAAGGCTGTGGAGGTCAGCACTGATGTACCGCTCCCAGTCAATGTACTATTTTGCCTTCGGGGCTATGAGATTAAGGCTATGGAGGTCAACACTAATGTACCGCTCCCAGTCATGCGCACTTAAATGGTACTGCCAACCGAGCTCAAAACCAGAACGTAATTAAAGATAATGACCTAAAACTGAAACTGTGCCATAATTGAGCATAAGACAGTTTAGTGAGAGCACTAACATCGCGGTAGATGTACTAGTGTGAGACAGTGTTGTGGTCAAACTTATTATTCACGAATGAATAGTGGTCAAACTTACTATTCATGTATGAATAGTAGTCAAAGGTACTATTCATGATGAATAGTACTATTCATAGAAATTTTATTTCTTGCATGTTTGAACTTACTGAGCCTGTAGCTCACCATTTTTGCTAATGTTACAGGTAAGCGACCAGCTCAGTAGCTTGTTTGACTGGATGCGGACGGGATGGCGCGTGTCAAATGGGATAACTGGGCGAGGGATATGGTACTGCCAGAGTCTTGCCGCTGAGCGTTAAAGTGAAGAAAAAAAAAAGGGGGAAACAGTTCTTTTGTAATTATATATATTTTACAAAAGCACTGTATTATTTATATTACTTTGTACCTATCAACAAAGTAAATAGTGGAAAAAGATTTTATATGATGTTTAAAGAAAAAAAATTTTTCCCAAAAACGTCATGATTTAAATAGAGGAGAGAGATAAGCCGGCGACCCATGAGAGTACAATCTATCGCAGTTAGCGATAAAGCTCAACTGTAATAGTATTGTATGATCTCCACAAGGGGCGGGCCGCCACAGTTGGTATCAGAGCCTGGTTTTCGAGTGGCTAAGTTTTGAATACCAATTGCCGTCACAGTTGGTATATCAGAGCAGTGTGACCATATCCCGATTTGACACTTTGCGCATCCTGCACCGCTATCCAAGTAAGTAGTTTACTTAAGTTAGTTAATTATTTTCTTATCTGAAAATAATTATGTTATAGGTAGCACGATGACCAGACCTCCATATGGGAGACCACCGCTACCACGACCAAGAGGGGTATTACGGGTATGGACGAGACCTATTGTGAGGCCGCCCATTTCCCAAAGGCCGGTAGTCAGACCCCCGGTACCCGAGAGACCTCCGGTACCAGTACCAGCACCAGTGCCAGCGCCAGTAGAGATAGTACAGCCACGACCGATAGTTCATGTGGCGGCCCGCCCCTCGTAGAGATCATACAATACTATTACAGTTGAGCTTTATCGCTAACTGCGATAGATTGTACTCTCATGGGTCGCCGGCTTATCTCTCTCTCTCTTTTAAAATCATGTCGTTTTAGGGGAAATTTTTTTTTTTTTTTAAACATCATATAAAGACCTTTTTTCCACTATTTACTTTGTTGACAAGTACAAAGTAATATAAATAATACAGTACTTTCGTAAAATTATATATAATTACAAAAGACTGTTTCCCCCTTTTTCCCTTCACTTTACGCTCAGCGGCAAGACTCTGGCAGTACCATATCCCTCGCCCAGTTATCCCATTTGACACGCGCCATCCCGTCCGCCCTCCAGTCAAACAAGCTACTGAGCTGGTCGCTTACCTGCAACATTAGCAAAAATGGTGAGCTACAGGCTCAGTAAGTTCAAACATGCAAGAAATAAAATTTCTATGAATAGTACTATTCATCATAAATAGTACTATTTCCAAACACGCCCCCCCCTCGGGGTCGGTTTTTCAATCTCACACGCGTTTTTCATTTTCAAGGGGACGGGTTACTATTCACGACCCACCCCTTAAATTACCCTTATTCACTTTTTCCGTTAGGGACTCGGGTTTCCGTCCCGGCCCTAACTTTTATTTTAAATCCCTATTTTACCCCGAATGCCGTTTTTCGAAATTTCGGCAGCATTTCGGCGTAAATTTAAGGCTTCCCGCGTTAGGTACGCCTCGAACCGTATGTACCTGCCACGTACTATACCACAAGCCTATTTTATGTAAAAGTTTTCCAAACTTTTACATAAAAGCCCACAAATTTTCAATTTCACATTATCACCCACATTACAAAATTTTTTTCACACTTTTACCCTTAATTTGGTTTCGGTTTTCACAACCAAACCAAACCAAATTTTGTCAAATTTTCACCACACTTTAGGCCATTCAAATGTCACATTTTTAACACATTTTCAAGCCCATTTTCTTGGCATTTTCAACCAAATTTCATAGGGTTTTCACACATTTATACCCCACGGCCATTGAATGAAAACATGCCAAAAAATTTTGTTTCATTCTTTCATTCACATTGCCACCATTTACACATTAATTTGCATGATTTCAATCAACCAAATATCACATAAACCAATGAAAATTTTTCTTCCAAACCATTAACAACCCACGGCCACTTTATGAAATGCATACCAAGAATTTTTTTCAAGCTTTCCACAATGAAATACAAGCTTTATTCTTCACAAATTTAAACTTAGAAAGCATGTTAACCATTAACCAAAACTTTTTCTCATTGGTCACTCAAGGTAACCCACGGATTTACCTTTGAAAAACCAACCAAAATTTGGTTTTTCTTTAATGAATTTGCATGGTTTTCTTCCTTAATACATCCTTTACAAAACCCAACATCAAATCCATGAAAAACAACCAAAAATTTTCCATCTTCCAATCACTATTCACCCACGGATTTTAAGAAGAAAAACCATGAAAAAATCGAGTGTAAGGGAAGATACCTTAATCAATTGCTTCCTTTGTCTTCTAGGAGTGTTTTGACACACTTTTTGTGAAGAAATGTTGAAGATAAAACTTGGTTTCCCTTGGTCCCTCACGTAGCCACCATGGAAGGAAGTTAGAAAAATTTTCTTATGGCTTTTGGCTTGAAATTTTGGTTTCGGCCACTTTGTAAATGTTTTGCCGACTTATGCAAACCAAAAGCCAATTAATTTGGCTCTAAACCAATGACAATTTGACATCTTTCAAGCCATTTCTTTCCCCATTTTTCAAAAATTAAAAATGGTAATTTTTGGCCAAATCTTGGCCTTTAGATCAAAAGGTGATTAAATCCTAGCCATTAATGCCACCAACCACCTTATTTATTCCATTTAATAAACTTGATTTATGATGTCATAAATGCAAAAGTGAAAGTTGACTTTGACTTTCACTATTCACATTAATTCGACTACTTTTTGACCGATGCCGGTTCGAGCCGAAATTTTCCTGAAATCGTCCCGGCGTGTTCCTGAGGTCTTCTGTGCAGTCGGATCAATTTAATCTGCTTCCGTTTGATCAAAATCAATCCCGGAAGTTTACCGTCTTTTATTGCTCCGGTTAGGGTTTTTAATGCCGATTTTGGCACCGTTTCACCCGTTTCAACTCAGTGAATTTTTCCAACACTGAATTCTTACTCGTCAGTATTGTTAGAACATTTTCACATATTCTGAACAATATAAATACATTTATTTCACTCTTTAAACAGTACAAATTGTTATATACATACAATTGTACATTTCCGTCCGAGAATTGCCTGAATTTCCCTGTTGTCACATTCACCCCTCCTTATAAAATTTTCGTCCTCGAAAATTAGAACAAATGGGGGTATAAACTCCTCATCTCGTCTTCTCGTTCCCACGTAGCTTCTTCAATATTATGATTTTTCCACAAAATCTTCACTAGTGGCATTACCTTATTCCTCAGTACTTTCTCTTCACGAGCTAGTACTTGAATAGGCTGTTCCTCATATGTCAAATCCTCGTGGATTTGAATAGGCTCATGCTTCAATACATGGGACGGATCTGGTATATACTTTCTCAGCATCGACACATGAAATACGTTATGCACTGCCGACAATTCTGGAGGTAGCGCTAATCTGTAAGCGACCTTTCCAATGCGTTCGATAATTTCATAAGGTCCAATGTATCTTGGACTCAGTTTCCCCTTCTTACCGAAACGCATAATCCCCTTCATAGGCGATACCTTGAGAAACACGAAGTCTCCTTCATCGAACTCCAAGGATCTCCGCCTCTTATCCGCATAACTCTTTTGCCGGCTTTGCGCAATTTTCATTTGACGCTGAATTCTAGCAACTGCATCGGAAGTCTCTTGCATGAAATCCGTATTATGCAGCTGCTTTTCTCGCAAATCATACCAGTGTAATGGTGATCTGCACTTCCGTCCATACAAAGCCTCGTAAGGTGCCATGCCTATCGAAGCTTGGTAACTATCATTGTACGAGAATTCAATCAATGGTAACTTCTCGTTCCAATTTCCCGCAAAATCCATAACGCAAGCTCGAAGCATGTCCTCTAACGTCTGAATTGTCCGCTCTGACTGCCCGTCTGTTTGCGGATGAAAAGCCGTACTGAGTCTCAATTCAGTACCCATGGCCTCTTGCACACACTTCCAGAAATTTGAAGTGAATCGTGCATCTCGATCTGATACAATGGATTTCGGTACTCCATGTAGTCTGACGACATGAGTTATGTACAGCTGAGCAAACTTTTCCAACGAAAAAGTCATCTTGACAGCTATGAACCTTGCCGTCTTGGTCAGTCTGTCCACAATAACCCAAATGGCGTCATAACCTTCTCGGGTTTTCGGGAGTCCCACTACAAAATCCATCGTAATGTGTTCCCATTTCCATTCAGGAATCTCCAACGGTTCCAATCTTCCCGCTGGATGTTTATGTTCCGCTTTGATTCTCTGACAGGTCATGCATCTGCTCACGAATTTCGCTATATCGTTCTTCATCCCTTTCCACCAGAACTGTAACTTCAAGTCCTGATACATTTTGCTCGCTCCGGGATGAACCGAATAGGGTGTCTCATGAGCTTCTGACATGATCCGTCTTCTAAGTTCCTCATCAGCTGGAACATTTATCCTTCCTTGATAAAGGATTATTCCATCCTTGGAAATTCCTTCTTGAGCACTTACCATCATTGGATCTCGCCTTTGAGCTTCCTTTATTTCCTCAAATAGCGATGATTCCACTTGGAGTGCAGCTAATCTGCCAGATATCATCTCCAAGTTCAAAGAATTTATCTCTTGCTGCAATGGCTTCGGAAGCCTGTTTATTGGTAGCTGGTGCGATACAGTAGACTTCCTACTTAGAGCATCCGCTACACGGTTGGCCTTTCCTGGATGGTAGAGGATTTCACAATCATAATCCTTCACCAGTTCCAACCATCGTCTTTGCCGCATATTGAGCTCTTTTTGCGTGAAGAAATACTTCAGGCTTTGGTGGTCAGTGAAAATCTGACATTGAGCTCCATAGAGATAGTGTCGCCAAATTTTGAGTGCGAACACTACTGCAGCAAGTTCAAGGTCATGCGTAGGATAATTCCTTTCATGCTCCTTTAATTGACGGGAAGCATAGGCAATCACCTTGCCGTCTTGCATCAGGACTGCTCCCAATCCTATTTTCGATGCATCACTGTAGATCACGAACTTCTCCCCTTCAATGGGAAGCGTAAGGATTGGTGCGCTAGTCAGTCGCCTCTTTAACTCCGGGAAGCTTCTTTCGCATTCCGTAGTCCACTCGTACTTTCTTTCTTTGCGTGTAAGAGCGGTAAGAGGTGCAGCTAATCGCGCGAATCCCTCTACAAATCGTCGATAATAACCAGCTAATCCCAAGAAACTGCGTATTTCTGTCACACTCTTGGGTGCAGGCCACTGGTTAATTGCTTCTACCTTTGTCGGATCTACTGCAATACCTTCCTGGGACACAACATGTCCGAGGAAATGTACTCTGTCCAGCCAAAATTCACATTTTGAGAATTTGGCATACAGTTGATGCTTCCGTATCGTATTCAGCACTATCCTCAGATGCTCCTTGTGCTCCTCATGATTCTTCGAGTATATAAGAATGTCATCAATGAATACAATGACAAACTTATCCAAATACTCTTTAAAAATTCTGTTCATCAAATCCATGAACGCTGCCGGCGCATTTGTCAATCCGAATGGCATCACAAGGAACTCGTAGTGACCATAACGAGTCCTAAACACCGTCTTAGGAATATCACTCTCTTTAATTCTCAGCTGGTGATATCCTGACCGTAAGTCGATTTTGGAAAATACCGCTGCGCCTTTTAACTGGTCGAATAGGTCATCAATTCTAGGTAACGGATACCTATTTGTGATCGTAACCTTATTCAACTCCCGGTAATCAATGCACAGTCGGAATGTTCCATCCTTTTTCTTGACGAATAACACAGGTGCACCCCATGGAGAAAAACTTGGCCTGATGAATCCCTTATCCAAAAGCTCCTTTAATTGTACCTGCAGCTCCTTCAACTCCACTGGAGCCATACGGTATGGTGCTTTGGAAATGGGTGCTGTTCCAGGCATCAACTCAATTTCAAACGAGATTTCTCTCTCTGGCGGTATCCCTGGTAACTCTTCTGGAAATACGTCAAGAAACTCATTAACCACAGGAACCTCTTCAGCTTGAAGCTTCTGTTCCTCTACAGTATCCACCACATATGCCAGATATCCCATGCAACCACTGGCTATCAGCTTGCTGGCTCTCAGTGAACTGATGATCATCTTCCCGGGTCTTCGAGAAGTATCAACATACTCGAAACTCTCTTCTTCCTCGGGTTGGAAGACTATCTTTCGATTTCGGCAGTCGATCGTAGCTTGGTATTTCCCTAGGAAATCCATGCCTAAAATCACATCGTAATCCATGATCTCCATTACGATCAACTCAGCATATAGTTCCCTATTTGCCACATATACTGGTACATAAGGTAACCAGTAACTGGACAACAATACTTCCCCAGAAGGTAAAGCTATCTTAAATACCCTTCCCATATTATCCTTAGGAAGTCCTATCTTGTTAGCAAATGCATAGGAAACAAATGAATGCGTAGCACCGGAATCGAATAGTACAGAGGCTACATGACTAGCGACAGGAAGCTGACCTGTCACCACGTTTGATGTTCCTGCCTCTGCGTCTTCCTTGCTGTAGGCCATCACACGAGCATCAGCACGTTGCATACGCTCCTGGCGTTGCGGCCTCACTGGTGACTCTTCCACTCTGGCTTGAAGGGAATGAGCTTGTGGGCGTGTCTGGTGCGGTTGGGAAGTGCCTTGTCCACCCTGCCTATTTGGACAGTTCCTGGCGTAATGGCCCTCCTTTCCACATTCGTAGCACACAAGTGGCCCAAATCTGCATTGCCCAGAATGTCTCTTCCCGCATGTAGGGCAGTTTTGCACATTAGACTCTGTATTACCAGCTGTTCTCCGCTGCTGGTTTCGATTATTTCCCTGGCGATTCCCAGAAAAATTCCCTTTCCTCTTATTTTGCTGGGATCCTTGATTGTTGCCCTGGCTTGGTTTCGCATTCTGACTAGGCTTGCTCGATTGACCAATTTGCGTAGACTTCGCCAAAGCCCTCTCCTTCTTTTTAGCCTCCCAGTGTTTCTCTCTTTCCTCTTTCTGTCGAGCTACATGGAACTCAGCCCTAATGGCCCGACTCACACAATCGGCTACAGAAGTAGGTGGCACTAGTCCAGTATCTACTAACGCAGCAATTTCTGGCCTGAACATCCCGATCATTTTCTGTATCTTTTCCCTCTCAGCAGGGACTACATAAGGGCACAAACGGGATAGTTGATCGAACTTTCGGTAGACTTCGCTTACCGACATGTTCCCTTGTGTCAACTCTGAGAATTCTTTCTGTTGCTGTCTCAGAGATGCAGGGTCGTAATATTTCTGGTTAAATTCTTCCAGAAATTCTGCCCAACTCATGGTAGACACGTCTCTCCTCATTCGCACAGTGTCCCACCAAAAACGAGCATCTTTTCTCAGCACAAAAGACACACATGCAACCTTCTCCCGGTTGGTTAGGTTCATGAACTCCATGATCACTTGTAATGATGACAACCAGTCTTCAGCCTCTAGCGGATTTGTAGACCCTTCAAATTCTGGCGGTCTCATACGCCTGAATCTTTCATAGAGGGGTGCCAAATTCAATACTGGTTGTGGTTCAGGAGCTCTCTCATGCACTGCAGCTGGAGGAATAACTGGATCTACCTCAGCTTGTTGTTCTACTTGGGTATCCTCAGAGCCTTGTCTCTGTTCTAGCTCCTCTACCCGTCGCCTCAGATTCGCATTTTCTTGCATCTGAGCTTCTAACAAAGCTTGTATCTGATCCAGTCTCTCCATGACATCAGGACGTCGCTCTCGTCCTTCTGGTCGATTACGCAAATCCACCATCTTGCCTATTGTCCTATTATGGCACAATAATTCACCGTTAGCTCTTCCATAACCGCATTCGTAAAATTATATCAATTTACGAAATTTAGGGTAATGTAAAGCCACATTATCGTAACACATCATCGTACAACAAATAATCATTTTGGAATTTCATTCATAGCAAAACATTTATATGTCATACATAATCACCACCAGTCATATATACATTGGCCGTTTATACAAAATGGCCACAAGTCTATACAAAAGAGCTTTTCTCTCTAAGCTACTTATGTACATATACACATCTACTGATCACTCGTTCCCTACATCTGGGACTAGAGGATATTCTTCTGGATCCTCATCGTCATTGGTATCATCTGAGTCGTCACCACCCCTAGGTAATGTTCCCTGTCCCGAGTCATCACCTCGTGGTCTAGACGGTCCGGCCTCATGATCATTCATCATTCTTCTCGGCCCGAATATGCGTGCAAACATCTCATCTTGACCCAGCGTCTCTCGTCGACTCTGCGTCAGATGCTCGATCAGAATCTCTCTCTCGATCGCCCTGATCGTTACCACGAACTCTTGGAGCGTCGGAGGAAACGGCTTGATCACCCTCGGTCTCAGCTCCAAGGATAAACCTTTCCAAAACAGCTCACAGCAGTTTGCTTCCGTGAGGTTAGGCAACGGACATCTCCTCCGAATGGTCTCCTCAAATCGCGCTGCGTAAGACATCACTGTCTCACCAGACAGCATGACCATCCTCTCGGTCTGGAAAATGTAGTCCCTGACCTCATCGAATCCAGGGTACGCAGGTGTGTCAGCTTCTCGTCTCTCTGGAGATGCTGGAGCAGGTGCTGGATCCCTAGGTTGAAACTGATCAGCCAACCGCTGACAGAATTCGGCCCAACTGAATCCCAATAAAATCTCCTGGTCGCAATATTGCCAGAACACTCGAGCGTCTCCCTGAAACATACTGACAGCCAACTGGATCCACATATCTCGATCAATGTCGCAAATCACCATGATCCTCTCAATGGCATGGAGCCAGTCCTTGGTCTCCATCGACTGTCGTCCACCGTCGAACATAGGAGGACTGCTGGCCCTAAATGCCTGTACTGCCCGTGCCGACACTCTCACCCCAATATGTTGGCGTCCACCAACAACTGGAATGTCCACTACCACCGGTGGATGAACTATCGGTCGTGGCTGTACTATCTCTACTGGCGCTGGCACTGGTGCTGGTACTGGTACCGGAGGTCTCTCGGGTACCGGGGGTCTGACTACCGGCCTTTGGGAAATGGGCGGCCTCACAATAGGTCTCGTCCATACCCGTAATACCCCTCTTGGTCGTGGTAGCTGGGGTCTCACATATGGAGGTCGGGTCATCGTGCTACCTATAAGATAATTATTTTCACATCAGAAAATAATTAGCTAAACTTAAGTAACTACTTACTTGGATAGCGGTGCAGGATGCGCGAAGTGTCAAATCGGGATATGGTCACACTGCTCTGATACCAACTGTGGCGGCCCGCCCCTCGTAGAGATCATACAATACTATTACAGTTGAGCTTTATCGCTAACTGCGATAGATTGTACTCTCATGGGTCGCCGGCTTATCTCTCTCTCTCTTTTAAAATCATGTCGTTTTAGGGGAAATTTTTTTTTTTTTTTAAACATCATATAAAGACCTTTTTTCCACTATTTACTTTGTTGACAAGTACAAAGTAATATAAATAATACAGTACTTTCGTAAAATTATATATAATTACAAAAGACTGTTTCCCCCTTTTTCCCTTCACTTTACGCTCAGCGGCAAGACTCTGGCAGTACCATATCCCTCGCCCAGTTATCCCATTTGACACGCGCCATCCCGTCCGCCCTCCAGTCAAACAAGCTACTGAGCTGGTCGCTTACCTGCAACATTAGCAAAAATGGTGAGCTACAGGCTCAGTAAGTTCAAACATGCAAGAAATAAAATTTCTATGAATAGTACTATTCATCATGAATAGTACCATTGACTACTATTCATCCGTGAATAGTACTTTGACCACTATTCATACGTGAATAGTAATGTTGACCACAACACTGTATCACACTAGTACATCTACCGCGATGTTAGTGCTCTCACTAAACTGTCTTATGCTCAATTATGGCACAGTTTCAGTTTTAGGTCATTATCTTTCATTATGTTCTGGTTTTGAGCTCAGATTGGCAGTACCATTTAAGTGCGCATGACTGGGAGCGGTACATTAGTGCTGACCTCCACAGCCTTAATCTCATAGCCCCGAAGGCAAAATAGTACATGACTGGGAGCGGTACATCAGTGCTGACCTCCACAGCCTTATCTCATAGCCCCGAAGGCAAAAATACCTCCCTATACGGAAGGCTGGTACGCCAGAAAGTGGGTTCATTACCGACTTTTTACACATCTAACCCGGTGACTTCATATTGCCCCGTGGTTAGGAATGGGTCACATTTTAATTTTAGGGGAGTGAGTTTCATTAACCTCGCTCTAGTGCCCGAAGCATAATTAACAATGTGTCCATTCTCAATAGTGCCCGTAGCACATTACGTCTCTCTCTCTACTCTATAATAGTGCCCGTAGCACATATGTACCTAACTTATAGTTAGTACATCAAAGTTAGCACAATATTGCTATATGTTGCAGACAGGTAAATGTCTGAACTTACCTTATCAGACTGTTCTCTTTCTCTCTCTTGGATCTTGAATCGCCTTCCTTGTAGGCCGATTTTGGGATCCTACAGACAAAACTATGTCTGTTAATTTCTTTCCCATTTATAGCTTTTATTTTTCATTAAAAAGCTTAAATAAAACCTATTTATAACTTTTTAGGTTTTATTTATTATTTTCACCATTTTCCCCTAACTTTTGCAAAATTACGATTTCGCCCCAATATTTTGGCAAAATTACAGTTTTGCCCCTGACGGAATTTTATTGATCCAGACTGCATTTTTGGCTCTCAGGAACTTTTCTGATTCTTTTCTAATCATTACCGGGTTCGTTTCTATTTTATTTCCACTTTTTTGCTTTCCCGGCCCTCGGGAAGCACTATTCCGACCCTCACGTCGGTTTAGCGATTTTCTATCGTTTCGGAGCCTCAAATGGACGTTTCACTAGTATTTAAAACGTTCATCTAGACTTTCCCGACCTAGGTCTCCGAGGCTCGGGTTTTCCGTTCCCGACTCGGACCTTTATTTTATTTCCAAACACGCCCCCCCCTCGGGGTCGGTTTTTCAATCTCACACGCGTTTTTCATTTTCAAGGGGACGGGTTACTATTCACGACCCACCCCTTAAATTACCCTTATTCACTTTTTCCGTTAGGGACTCGGGTTTCCGTCCCGGCCCTAACTTTTATTTTAAATCCCTATTTTACCCCGAATGCCGTTTTTCGAAATTTCGGCAGCATTTCGGCGTAAATTTAAGGCTTCCCGCGTTAGGTACGCCTCGAACCGTATGTACCTGCCACGTACTATACCACAAGCCTATTTTATGTAAAAGTTTTCCAAACTTTTACATAAAAGCCCACAAATTTCCAATTTCACATTATCACCCACATTACAAAATTTTTTTCACACTTTTACCCTTAATTTGGTTTCGGTTTTCACAACCAAACCAAACCAAATTTTGTCAAATTTTCACCACACTTTAGGCCATTCAAATGTCACATTTTTAACACATTTTCAAGCCCATTTTCTTGGCATTTTCAACCAAATTTCATAGGGTTTTCACACATTTATACCCCACGGCCATTGAATGAAAACATGCCAAAAAATTTTGTTTCATTCTTTCATTCACATTGCCACCATTTACACATTAATTTGCATGATTTCAATCAACCAAATATCACATAAACCAATGAAAATTTTTCTTCCAAACCATTAACAACCCACGGCCACTTTATGAAATGCATACCAAGAATTTTTTTCAAGCTTTCCACAATGAAATACAAGCTTTATTCTTCACAAATTTAAACTTAGAAAGCATGTTAACCATTAACCAAAACTTTTTCTCATTGGTCACTCAAGGTAACCCACGGATTTACCTTTGAAAAACCAACCAAAATTTGGTTTTTCTTTAATGAATTTGCATGGTTTTCTTCCTTAATACATCCTTTACAAAACCCAACATCAAATCCATGAAAAACAACCAAAAATTTTCCATCTTCCAATCACTATTCACCCACGGATTTTAAGAAGAAAAACCATGAAAAAATCAAGTGTAAGGGAAGATACCTTAATCAATTGCTTCCTTTGTCTTCTAGGAGTGTTTTGACACACTTTTTGTGAAGAAATGTTGAAGATAAAACTTGGTTTCCCTTGGTCCCTCACGTAGCCACCATGGAAGGAAGTTAGAAAAATTTTCTTATGGCTTTTGGCTTGAAATTTTGGTTTCGGCCACTTTGTAAATGTTTTGCCGACTTATGCAAACCAAAAGCCAATTAATTTGGCTCTAAACCAATGACAATTTGACATCTTTCAAGCCATTTCTTTCCCCATATTTCAAAAATTAAAAATGGTAATTTTTGGCCAAATCTTGGCCTTTAGATCAAAAGGTGATTAAATCCTAGCCATTAATGCCACCAACCACCTTATTTATTCCATTTAATAAACTTGATTTATGATGTCATAAATGCAAAAGTGAAAGTTGACTTTGACTTTTACTATTCACATTAATTCGACTACTTTTTGACCAATGCCGGTTCGAGCCGAAATTTTCCTGAAATCGTCCCGGCGTGTTCATGAGGTCTTCTGTGCAGTCGGATCAATTTAATCTGCTTCCGTTTGATCAAAATCAATCCCGGAAGTTTACCGTCTTTTATTGCTCCGGTTAGGGTTTTTAATGCCGATTTTGGCACCGTTTCACCCGTTTCAACTCAGTGAATTTTTCCAACACTGAATTCTTACTCGTCAGTATTGTTAGAGCATTTTCACATATTCTGAACAATATAAATACATTTATTTTACTCTTTAAATAGTACAAATTGTTATATACATACAATTGTACATTTCCGTCCGAGAATTACCTGAATTTCCCGGTTGTCACAGTTCATCCACCGGTGGTAGTGGACATTCCAGTTGTTGGTGGACGCCAACATATTGGGGTGAGAGTGTCGGCACGGGCAGTACAGGCATTTAGGGCCAGCAGTCCTCCGATGTTTGATGGTGGACGACAGTAGATGGAGACCAAGGACTGGCTCCATGCCATTGAGAGGATCATGGTGATTTGCGACATTGATCGAGATATGTGGATCCAGTTGGCTGTCAGTATGTTTCAGGGAGACGCTCGAGTGTTCTGGCAATATTGCGACCAGGAGATTTTATTGGGATTCAGTTGGGCTGAGTTCTGCCAGCGGTTGGCTGATCAGTTTCAACCTAGGGATCCAACACCTGCTCCAGCATCTCCAGAGAGACGAGAAGCTGATACACCTACGTACCCTGGATTCGATGAGGTCAGGGACTACATTCTCCAGACCGAGAGGATGGTCATGCTGTCTGGTGAGACAGTGATGTCTTACGCAGCGCGGTTTGAGGAGACCATTCGGAGGAGATGTCCGTTGCCTAACCTCACGGAAGCAAACTGCTGTGAGCTGTTTTGGAAAGGTTTATCCTTGGAGCTGAGACCGAGGGTGATCAAGCCGTTTCCTCCGATGCTCCAAGAGTTCGTGGTAACGATCAGGGCGATCGAGAGAGAGATTCTGATCGAGCATCTAACGCAGAGCCGACGAGAGACGCTGGGTCAAGATGAGATGTTTGCACGCATATTCGGGCCGAGAAGAATGATGAATGACCATGAGGCCGGACCGTCTAGACCACGAGGTGATGACTCAGGACAGGGAGCATTACCTAGGGGTGGTGACGACTCAGATGATACCAATGACGATGAGGATCCAGAAGAATATCCTCTAGTCCCAGATGTAGGGAACGAGTGATCAGTAGATGTGTATATGTACATAAGTAGCTTAGAGAGAAAAGCTCTTTTGTATAGACTTGTGGCCATTTTGTATAAACGGCCGATGTATATATGACTGGTGATGCCTATGTATGACATATAAATGTTTTGCTATGAATGAAATACCAAAATGATTATATGTTGTACGATAAAGTGTTACGATGATGTGGCTTTACATTACCCTAAATTTCGTAAATTGATATGATTTTACGAATGTGGTTATGGAAAAGCTAACGGTGAATTGTTGTGTCATAATAGGACAATAGCCAAGATGGTAGAATTGCGAAATCGACCAGAGGGACGAGAGCGACGTCCTAATGTTATGGAGAGACTGGATCAAATACAAGCTCTGTTGGAAGCTCAGATGCAAGAAAACGCGAATCTGAGGCGACGGGTAGAAGAGCTAGAACAGAGACAAGGCTCTGAGGGTACCCAAGTAGAACAACAAGCTGAGGTAGATCCAGTTATTCCTCCAGCTGCAGTACATGAGAGAGCTCCTGAACCACAACCAGTATTGAATTTGGAACCCCTCTATGAAAGATTCAGGCGTATGAGACCGCCAGAATTTGAAGGGTCTACAAATCCGCTAGAGGCTGAAGACTGGTTGTCATCATTACAAGTGATCATGGAGTTCATGAACCTAACCGACCGGGAGAAGGTTGCATGTGCGTCTTTTGTGCTGAGAAAAGATGCTCGTTTTTGGTGGGACATTGTGCGAATGAGGAGAGACGTGTCTACCATGAGTTGGGCAGAATTTCTGGAAGAATTTAACCAGAAATATTACGACCCTGCATCTCTGAGACAGCAACAGAAAGGATTCTCAGAGCTGACACAAGGGAACATGTCGGTAAGCGAAGTCTGCCGAAAGTTCGACCAGTTATCCCGTCTATGTCCCTACGTAGTCCCTACTGAGAGGGAGAAGATACAGAAAATGATCGGGATGTTCAGGCCAGAAATTGCTGCGTTAGTAGACACTGGACTAGTACCACCTACTTCTGTAGCAGACTGTGTGAGTCGGGCCATTAGAGCTGAGTTCCATGTAGCTCGACAGAAAGAGGAAAGAGAGAAACACTGGGAGGCTAAAAAGAAGGAGAGGGCTTTGGCGAAGTCTACGCAAGTTGGTCAATCGAGCAAGCCTAGTCAGAATGCGAAACCAAGCCAAGGCAACAATCAAGGATCCCAGCAAAATAAGAGAAAAGGGAATTTTTCTGGGAATCACCAGGGAAATAATCGAAACCAGCAGCGGAGAACAGCTGGTAATGCAGAGTCTAATGTGCAAAACTGCCCTACATGCGGGAAGAGACATTCTGGGCAATGCAGATTTGGGCCACTTGTGTGCTACGAATGTGGAAAGGAGGGCCATTACGCCAGGAACTGTCCAAATAGGCAGGGTAGACAAGGCACTTCCCAACCGCACCAGACACGCCCACAAGCTCATTCCCTTCAAGCTAGAGTGGAAGAGTCACCAGTGAGGCCGCAACGCCAGGAGCGTATGCAACGTGCTGATGCTCGTGTGATGGCCTACAGCAAGGAAGATGCAGAGGCAGGAACATCAAACGTGGTGACAGGTCAGCTTCCTGTCGCTAGTCATGTAGTCTCTGTACTATTCGATTCCGGTGCTACGCATTCATTTGTTTCCTATGCATTTGCTGACAAGATAGGACTTCCTAAGGATAATATGGGAAGGGTATTTAAGACAGCTTTACCTTCTGGGGAAGTATTGTTGTCCAGTTACTGGTTACCTTATGTACCAGTATATGTGGCAAATAGGGAACTATATGCTGAGTTAATCGTAATGGAGATCATGGATTACGACGTGATTCTAGGCATGGATTTCCTAGGAAAATACCGAGCTACGATCGACTGTCGAAATCGCAAGATAGTCTTCCAACCCGAGGAAGAAGAGAGTTTCGAGTATGTTGATACTTCTCGAAGACCCGGGAAGATGATGATCAGTTCGCTGAGAGCAAGCAAGCTGATAGCCAGTGGTTGCATGGGATATCTGGCATATGTGGTGGATACTACAGAGGAACAGAAGCTTCAAGCTGAAGATGTTCCGGTGGTTAATGAGTTTCTTGACGTATTTCCAGAAGAGTTACCAGGGATACCGCCAGAGAGAGAAATCTCGTTTGAAATTGAGTTGATGCCTGGAACAGCACCTATTTCCAAAGCACCATACCGTATGGCTCCAGTGGAGTTAAAGGAGCTGCAGGTACAATTAAAGGAGCTTTTGGATAAAGGATTCATCAGGCCGAGTTTTTCTCCATGGGGTGCACCTGTGTTATTCGTCCAGAAAAAGGATGGAACATTCCGACTGTGCATTGATTACCGGGAGTTGAATAAGGTTACGATCAAAAATAGGTATCCGTTACCTAGAATTGATGACCTATTCGACCAGTTAAAAGGCGTAGCAGTATTTTCCAAGATCGACTTACGGTCAGGATATCACCAGCTGAGAATCAAAGAGAGTGATATTCCTAAGACGGCGTTTAGGACTCGTTATGGGCACTACGAGTTCCTTGTGATGCCATTTGGATTGACGAATGCGCCGGCAGCATTCATGGATTTAATGAATAGAATTTTTAAAGAGTATCTGGATAAGTTTGTCATTTTATTCATTGATGACATTCTTATATACTCGAAGACTCAGGAGGAGCATAAAGAGCATCTGAGGATCGTGCTGAATACGATAAGGAAGCATCAACTGTATGCCAAATTCTCAAAATGCGAGTTTTGGCTGGACAGAGTACATTTCCTCGGACATGTTGTATCCCAGGAAGGTATTGCGGTAGATCCGACAAAGGTAGAGGCAATTAACCAGTGGCCTGCACCCAAGAATGTGACGGAAATACGCAGTTTCTTGGGGTTAGCTGGTTATTATCGGCGATTTGTAGAGGGATTCGCGCGACTAGCTGCACCTCTTACCGCTCTTACATGCAAAGAAAGGAAGTACGAGTGGACTATGGAATGCGAAAGAAGCTTCCAGGAGTTAAAGAGGCGACTGACAAGCGCACCAATCCTTACGCTTCCCACTGAAGGGGAGAAGTTTGTGATCTACAGTGATGCATCGAAAATAGGATTGGGAGCAGTCCTGATGCAAGACGGCAAGGTGATTGCCTATGCTTCCCGTCAGTTAAAGGAGCATGAAAGGAATTATCCTACGCATGACCTTGAACTTGCTGCAGTAGTGTTCACACTTAAAATTTGGCGACACTATCTCTATGGAGCTCAATGTCAGATTTTCACTGATCACCAAAGCTTAAAGTATTTCTTCACGCAAAAAGAGCTCAATATGCGACAGAGACGATGGTTGGAATTGGTGAAGGATTATGATTGTGAAATCCTCTACCATCCAGGAAAGGCCAACCGTGTAGCGGATGCTCTAAGTAGGACGTCTACTGTATCGTACCAGCTACCAATAAACAGGCTTCCGAAGCCATTGCAGCAAGAGATAAATTCTTTGAACTTGGAGCTGATATCTGGAAGACTAGCTGCACTCCAAGTGGAATCATCGCTATTTGAGGATATAAAGGAAGCTCAGAGGCGAGATCCAATGATGAAAAGTTCTCAAGAAGGAATTTCCAAGGATGGAATGATCCTTTATCAAGGAAGAATAAATGTTCCAGCTGATGAGGAACTTAGAAGACGGATCATGTCAGAAGCCCACGAGACACCCTATTCGGTTCATCCTGGAGCGAGCAAGATGTATCAGGACTTGAAGTTACAGTTCTGGTGGAAAGGGATGAAGAACGATATAGCTAAATTCGTGAGTAGATGCATGACCTGTCAGAGAATCAAAGCGGAACATAAACATCCAGCAGGAAGATTGGAACCGTTGGAGATTCCTGAATGGAAATGGGAACACATTACGATGGATTTTGTAGTGGGACTCCCAAAAACCCGAGAAGGTTATGACGCCATTTGGGTTATTGTGGACAGACTGACCAAGACAGCACGGTTTATAGCTGTCAAGATGACTTTTTCGCTAGAAAAGTTTGCTCAGCTATACATAACTCATGTCGTCAGACTACATGGAGTACCAAAATCCATTGTATCAGATCGAGATGCACGATTCACCTCGAATTTCTGGAAGTGTGTACAAGAGGCCATGGGTACTAAATTGAGACTCAGTACGGCTTTTCATTCGCAAACAGACGGGCAGTCAGAGCGGACAATTCAGACGTTAGAGGACATGCTTCGAGCTTGCGTTATGGATTTTGTGGGAAATTGGAACGAGAAGCTACCATTGATTGAATTCTCGTACAATAATAGTTACCAAGCTTCGATAGGCATGGCACCTTACGAGGCTTTGTATGGACGAAAGTGCAGATCACCATTACATTGGTACGATTTGCGAGAAAAGCAGTTGCATAAGACGGATTTCATGCAAGAGACTTCCGATGCAGTTGCTAGAATTCAGCGTCAAATGAAAATTGCGCAAAGCCGGCAAAAGAGTTATGCGGATAAGAGGCGGAGATCTTTGGAGTTCGATGAAGGAGACTTCGTGTTTCTCAAGGTATCGCCTATGAAGGGGATTATGCGTTTCGGTAAGAAGGGGAAACTGAGTCCAAGATACATTGGACCTTATGAAGTTATCGAACGCATTGGAAAGGTCGCTTACAGATTAGCGCTACCTCCAGAATTGTCGGCAGTGCATAACGTATTTCATGTGTCGATGCTGAGAAAGTATATACCAGATCCGTCCCATGTGTTGAAGCATGAGCCTATTCAAATCCACGAGGATTTGACATATGAGGAACAGCCTATTCAAGTACTAGCTCGTGAAGAGAAAGTACTGAGGAATAAGGTAATCCCACTAGTGAAAATTTTGTGGAAAAATCTCAATATTGAAGAAGCTACGTGGGAACGAGAAGACCCCATTTGTTCTAATTTTTGAGGACGAAAATTTTATAAGGAGGGGTGAATGTGACAACCGGGAAATTCAGGCAATTCTCGGACGAAAATGTACAATTGTATGTATATAACAATTTGTACTGTTTAAAGAGTGAAATAAATGTATTTATATTGTTCAGAATATGTGAAAATGTTCTAACAATACTGACGAGTAAGAATTCAGTGTTGGAAAAATTCACTGAGTTGAAACGGGTGAAACGGTGCCAAAATCGGCATTAAAAACCCTAACCGGAGCAATAAAAGACGGTAAACTTCCGGGATTGATTTTGATCAAACGGAAGCAGATTAAATTGATCCGACTGCACAGGAGACCTTAGGAACACGCCGGGACGATTTCAGGAAAATTTCGGCTCGAACCGGTATCGGTAAAAAAGTAGTCGAATTAATGTGAATAGTAAAAGTCAAAGTCAACTTTCACTTTTGCATTTATGACATCATAAATCAAGTTTATTAAATGGAATAAATAAGGTGGTTGGTGGCATTAATGGCTAGGATTTAATCACCTTTTGATCTAAAGGCCAAGATTTGGCCAAAAATTACCATTTTTAATTTTTGAAAAATGGGGAAAGAAATGGCTTGAAAGATGTCTAATTCTCATTGGTGGAAGGCTAAATTAATTGGTCTTTTTGGTGGCTTAAGTCGGCAAGTTTTGGAGCAAAAAGCCGAAGTCCATTTTCATGCAAAACCAAAGAACAAAAAAATTTTCTAAGTTTTTCTCTTGGTGGGTACGTGAGCAACCAAAGAAGAACCACTTGATTTCTTCAAAATTTCTTCACAAAAAGTGTGTCAAAACACTCCTTGAAGACAAAGGAAGCAATTGATTAAGGTAACTCCCTTTTTCACTCAATTTTTCATGGTTTTTCTTCACTAAATCCGTGGGTGAATAGTGATAGAAAGATGGAAAATTTTTGGTTGTTTTCCATTGAATTGATGTTGGGTTTTGTTAAGGATGAAATAAGGAAGAAAACCATGCAAATTGTGTAAAGAAAAACCAAATTTTGGTTGGTTTTTCAAAGGTAAATCCGTGGGTTACCTTGGGTAACCAATGAGAAAAAAGTTTTGGTTAATTGGTAATATGCTTTCCAAGTTTAAATTTGTGAAGAATAAAGCTTGTATTTCATTATGAAAAGCTTGGAAAAAATTTCTTGTGTGGAATACATAAAGTGGCCGTGGGTTGTTAATGGTTTGGAAGAAAAATTTGCATGCTTTTATGTGGTATTTGGTTGATTGGAATTATGCATTTTAATATGCAAGTGATGGAATTGTGAATGAAAGAATGAAACAAAATTTTTTGGCATGTTTTCATTCAATGGCCGTGGGGTATAAATGTGTAAAAACCCTAGGAAATTTGGTTGAAAATGCCAAGAAAATGGGCTTGAAAATGTGTTAAAAATGTGACATTTGAATGGCCTAAAATGTGGTGAAAGTTTGACAAAATTTGGTTCGGTTTTGTTGTGAAAACCGAAACCAAATTAAGGGTAAATTTGTGAAAAAATGTTGTAATGTGGGTGATAATGTGAAATTGGAAAATTGTGGGCTTTTATGTAAAAGTTTGGAAAACTTTTACATAAAATAGGCTTGTGGTATAGTACGTGGCAGGTACTTATGGTTCGAGGCGTACCTAACGCCGGAAGCCTTAAATTTACGCCGAAATGCTACCGAAATTTCGAAAACGGCATTTGGGGTAAAATAGGGATTTAAAATAAAAGT
The DNA here is from genome assembly GCA_035233585.1 of Antiaris toxicaria. Classification (NCBI taxonomy): domain Eukaryota; kingdom Viridiplantae; phylum Streptophyta; class Magnoliopsida; order Rosales; family Moraceae; genus Antiaris; species Antiaris toxicaria. Next base: position 88,187,876 of record CP141155.1, read on the forward strand.
TAGGGCCGGGACGGAAACTCGAGTCCCTAACGGAAAAAGTGAATAAGGGTAATTTAAGGGGTGGGTCGTGAATAGTAACCCGTCCCCTTAAAAATGAAAAAATGCGTGAGATTGAAAAACCGACCCTGAGGGGGGCGTTTTTGGAAATGAAATAAAGGTCCGAGTCGGGAACGGAAAACCCGAGCCTCGAAGACCTAGGTCGGGAAAGTCTAGATGAACGTTTTAAATACTAGTGAAACGTCCATTTGAGGCTCCGAAACGTTAGAAAATCGCTAAACCGACGTGAGGGTCGGAATAGTGCTTCCCGAGGGCCGGGAAAGCAAAAAGTGGAAATAAAATAGAAACGAACCCGGTAATGATTAGAAAAGAGTCAGAAAAGTTCCTGAGAGCCAAAAATGCAGTCTGGATCAATAAAATTCCGTCAGGGGTAAAACTGCAATTTTGCCAAAATATTGGGGCAAAATCGTAATTTTGCAAAAGTTAGGGGAAAATAGTGAAAATAATAAATAAAACCTAAAAAGTTATAAATAGGTTTTATTTAAGCTTTTTAATGAAAAATAAAAGCTATAAATAGGAAAGAAATTAACAGACATAGTTTTGTCTGTAGGATCCCAAAATCGGCCTACAAGGAAGGCGATTCAAGATCCAAGAGAGAGAAAGAGAACAATCTGATAAGGTAAGTTCAGACATTTACCTGTCTGCAACATATAGCAATATTGTGCTAACTTTAATGTACTAACTATAAGTTAGGTACATATGTGCTACGGGCACTATGATAGAATAGAGAGAGAGACGAAATGTGCTACGGGCACTATAAGAATGGGACACATGGTTAATTGTGCTTCGGGCACTAGAGCGAGGTTAATGAAACTCACTCACCAAAAATTAAAATGTGAACCATTCCTAACCACGGGACAATGTGAAGTCACCGGGTTAGAATGTTAAAAAGTCGATAATGAAACCACTTTCTGGCGTACCAGCCTTCCGTATAGGGAGGTACTTTTGCCTTCGGGGCTATGAGATAAGGCTGTGGAGGTCAGCACTGATGTACCGCTCCCAGTCAATGTACTATTTTGCCTTCGGGGCTATGAGATTAAGGCTGTGGAGGTCAGCACTAATGTACCGCTCCCAGTCATGCGCACTTAAATGGTACTGCCAACCGAGCTCAAAACCAGAACGTAATTAAAGATAATGACCTAAAACTGAAACTGTGCCATAATTGAGCATAAGACAGTTTAGTGAGAGCACTAACATCGCGATAGATGTACTAGTGTGAGACAGTGTTGTGGTCAAACTTACTATTCACGTAGTATGAATAGTAGTCAAACTTACTATTCACGTATGAATAGTGGTCAAAGGTACTATTCATGATGAATAGTACTATTCATAGAAATTTCATTTCTTGCATGTTTGAACTTACTGAGCCTGTAGCTCACCATTTTTGCTAATGTTGCAGGTAAGCGACCAGCTCAGTAGCTTGTTTGACAGGATGCGGACGGGATGGCGCGTGTCAAATGGGATAACTGGGCGAGGGATATGGTACTGCCAGAGTCTTGCCGCTGAGCGTTAAAGTGAAGAAAAAAAAAAGGGGGAAACAGTTCTTTTGTAATTATATATATTTTACAAAAGCACTGTATTATTTATATTACTTTGTACCTATCAACAAAGTAAATAGTGGAAAAAGATTTTATATGATGTTTAAAGAAAAAAAAAATTTCCCAAAAACGTCATGATTTAAATAGAGGAGAGAGATAAGCCGGCGACCCATGAGAGTACAATCTATCGCAGTTAGCGATAAAGCTCAACTGTAATAGTATTGTATGATCTCCACAAGGGGCGGGCCGCCACAAGGACAAACTTAATTTGACATAAAACTGATATATTTAGACTCAGTACGCTCAAATTAGTCAATTGAGTGCAAAACATGTTTTTCGAGACGAGAACATACAGTGTCTGAAAACAGGTCCAGATGACCTCAGATGGATGTAAAGTTGATAAATTTGAAATCAGCACGCCCAAATTAGTCAATATAGAATGTGTTTGAAATTTTACACGTAAAAATCTCGTTATGCGTGTGCAGTGTCAACAGTGTAAGACACAACTATAGTACCATAAATGAACAGTAAATAGACACAAAATGTGACGGCCCGCCCTACGTAGGGTTAAACAGTACTATTACAGTCAGCCACTGTTGCCAATTGCAATAGACTGTAACCACTTGGGTCGTCGGCAACTTACTTTTAACTTGTTTCTAACTTATTCTGATACCATCTGTAATAGCTGGTATCTTACTTTTAATATACTTTCTTTAACATGCTTACTCTACTTCCCATTTGAACATAAAAATATGGAATAAATTAAATTTTTTTTTCTTTTCTTAAACTTTACATGGAAACTGTATCGTCGTAAAACATTTATTATAATAAACATTTTACATTGCCTTAACTTCATTTACATTATAAAACATCATTTTAATACTCTTTTAAACAGCTCAGCGGAAGACTCATAGTAGTACCATAACCCTCACCCAGTCCCTTGGCACATGCAGATTCCATCCGTCGTCCATCACTTGTCTTATCTTCGTGCAGGATGCTTACCTGCAACATAAACAAACTTGTGAGCGACAGGCTCAATAAGTTCAAACATACATTCATGACAAAATACTAACTCATACCTTTTGGACAGAACATGTCTGATGCCAACTGTGGTATCAGAACATGAACATACATTATACTTTACTTTCAACTTCATATATAACATATTCTAACATTGAGAGAAACAATCTCAACGTTTTCTTAGCATAAAATAATTTAAACATAACATATAGAATGTATGCTTAACATCTTAAGCATAACATACTCAACATTATACAAAATATTGTATACACATATCAACTTAAACACAGCATACTTAATGTATGCTTAAACATCACAGATACACTTAAAATTGTATAACTGACTTATGCATATCAATTTATGTATAGCATAGCATATGCACACATGTTAGTCACATTATGCTTGTTTACTTTCATTCTTTCTTTCATGTCATACTTTTCTTCTTCTTTTCTTTTTTTGCTAAGCATATGCACACATATTAGTGGCATTATGCTTGTTTACTTTCATTCTTCCTTTCATGTCATACTTTTCTTCTTCTTTTCTTTTCTTGCTAAGCATATGCACACATATTAGTGGCATTATGCTTGTTTACTTTCATTCTTTCTTTCATGTCATACTTTTCTTCTTCTTTTCCTTTCTTGCTAAGCATATGCACACATATTAGTGGCATTATGCTTGTTTACTTTCATTCTTTCTTCTTCTAGCTTTTCTTAGCTTTTCTTTACTAAGCTTTACTTTCTCTTCTTTTCTTTTCTCTTCTTAGCTTTACTTTCTATTCTTAGCTTTTCTTTGCTAAGCTTTACTTTATCTGCTTAATCTTTCACTTGTGGGCCCGTGGTTGGACGTACCTAGTGCGCGCAGACCAATAGAGGATCAGGGAAGCGACCCACCGATCAACCCTAAGGTCATCTCTGGACTACTGACCTTATAGGTAGTAAGTCATGCCATAAACTACCTCATTATTAACGAGGCAGCGCCACACTTCTGGGGTGGAGGCAGGAAATTAAGCCATAAACTACCTCATTATTAACGAGGCAGCGCCACACTTCTGGGGTGGAGGCTATCTGGGAACCTCACAACTGGGGAGGCCGGTACGCCAACCTTAACTTTTAAGTCTTATTATCTGACTTATCTTATTCCTCTTTTCTATTTCTGATCTTGCTTACTATTCTCGTGAACATGTTAGTATCATGTCACAAACTGAATAGCTTAAATGTATATATATATAACACAACTCTATGGTAAGTCCATTCGTGAGTAGACAATTAAATGTCTGTACTTACCACATATCATACTTAGACATAATAGTCTATTCATATTGCAGTCAATTAAGTATTCGAACTTACTACATAGAACACATAACACATAACATGTCCAGTTCATTTATGTTGCAGTCAATTAAATGTTTGAACTTACAAATACTTGCTAGCATCTCTTTTCTCGCTTCCTTGGTCCGCAGACGTCTCTTCATATCGTCTGGCGCGGATCCCTATAACCGAAATAATAACGGTTATTTTCCATGCTTCTTTCATATATAAAACTTAATAAAACGTAAAAATTCTACGTTTCATTTCTCGATCATAAATTTAAGGATTTAATATCCAATTTATAACTTTTCTGCTAACTTTTGGTAAAATTACTATTTTACCCTGAACTTTTGGTAAAATTACCGTTTTGCCCCTAATGGGATTTTTCTCATTATAGCCTTACTTTTCTTTGATTCGCAACTTAGCTTTGGCTCTTATTTACCATAATTTCTTGGTTTACTATTTACCGACCCTCGGGTGGTACTATTCTGACCCTCGAGCGTTAATGCTCTTTCTCGGGTCTAGGTCACCGAAAGGGCTCGGGTTTCCATCCCGACCACGTTTTTACCCTTCGGTTCTTAAAATACTCTTTTGTGCCGTTTTCAAAATTTCGGCAGCATTTCCGCTTAATTTTTGGATTCCCGGCGTTTAGGAAACGCCTAGAAACCATCTAACCTCGTTCTATTCTACCACGTACTATACCAGAGCCTATATTTTTACGTAAAAACTCAACTTTTTACGTAAAAATCTTTACATTTTTCACTTTTTCTCATTTGACTATCTTTCATACACATAGTCCAAATTTTCTTACAATTTCACATTCCAGAATACATAATTCATATATTCTCATTCCAAAAACATTAATTTCAGGAATGGAGGGACCGAAGTCACTACCGGAATCGTTCCACTGGCGATCGAACGAACTGTTCGGTTTCGCGCGGATAAACTTTAATTCTCCGTTCTTTGCCTTTGAGACTCCGTCTTGCAATTCTGACGTCGCGGATGTGTCCGGAACATCAAAAATAGGCCAACGGGCCATTCTTAGATTTTTGGTCTCCGGTCGCCGTTGACCGGCGTTGACCGGCATTGACCGCCGTTGACCAGCGGTTGACGGCGGCGACGGTGGCAAATGAGTAGCCCATCTTGAAGAACTCGACGAGAGGAATCCATTGGTGGCCTCAATTTCATGTTTGGAGACCCCTATCGCCGGAAAATTCCCTCGAAAACCACGGTCACGGCGGCGACGGTGGAACTCCGCCGTGCCGGACCTTTTTCCCAAAATTGGTTGAGGGCTTTTGCTCCCCTCAGCCCTGCGGTCATTTCTGCACCAACGGCGCACTTCAACTCGGCCAGAATCGGGCGTTTCGACGGCGGCTCCACGGCGGCGTTTCACCGAATTTTTCGAAGCTTGGCCGGCTCGATTCCGCTGGTGTTGAGGCAATCGGTGGCATGGGTTTTGCTCCTCTCTTCACCACGAAACTTTTGGGACTGGTTTCGTGGCAAACGGTGGCCGGACGGAGGAGATATCGGCGATCGAATTTCTCGGCTCCGACGGCATTCGAGCGGCGCGTGCGGCGGCTGTTCCGTCGAGTCGACCCACCGTTGGACTCAGCTCGGTGAGAGCTTTCCGATGACACCGGCGGTGTCGAAAACGGACACCGTTTCCGATGGTCGGTTACTGTTCATTTTCGGGTAAGGGGTGGAAAGAGAAAATAAGAGAAAGTTATGGGCTTATTTCTTAAATTTCTGATTTTTCGCCCTTTATATACTTCTTCGCCCAAAATTTCAACATGGGCTATCCTGACTAATTTGGACGTCCTGAATCCAAATATATCAGTTTTATTTTCATCTGAGGTCATCTTGACCAGTTTCCGGTACTGTGAATTCTCGATCAAAAATTACCTTTGTGCTCAATTAGCTAATTTGAGCATACAAATAGGCTATACTGACTAATTTGGACGTGCTGAATCCAAATTTATCAGTTTCAACTTCATTCGAGGTCATTTCGATCAGTTTTCAGGATCTGTGTGATCCCGTCTCGAAAAACGTGTCAGGTGCCTGATTGACTAATTTGGGCATCCTGAGTCTAAATATATCAGTTTCATATCAAGAAAATGTCATTTTAACCAATTTCTTGATACTGCATATTTCCTGATCATCACACAAAATTGGCTCATAAGTACTACAACCCAACCAAGAATGAACAGAATAAGAAACAGATCAAGAAAATCCAATCTTCAGCTAAGGTTTAGAACACCGTCGAAAAAAGATCGAACACCATCGGAGGAAATTAGACTGTGAAGAGAAGACAACACAAATGAATTTTTCCCCATTAAAAACCATGTGCAACAGCTGGAAAGTTTCCATAAAATATTGAAATAGGCTTGTAAGCTTTTGGAATAAAAAAAATGCAAAAGTACATGACACACACATGTAAATTTTGGCAACCATTTAATGCAAAATTTGGCCGCAAAACCCAACAGTAGCCCCTCAGTTTTTGAAGGCAGCTAGCAGCCAAGATTTGTCCCCTAGGTTAGCAAAATTTTGGCTTAATTAAGTGGGCTTAAGGTTGATTAATTTTGCTTAGGTTTTTCCTAAAAATAGATGTACTTGCCCTTAGGTTTCATTTTCTTCTTTTGCACACCTAAAATCACCAACATTTTTTCCCTTTTCTTTCAGCGAAATTGACACCCCCTTGTAGCCAAAAACTCAGCCAAAACAAACCAAAATCCCTACAAAAATTAGCCACATTCAAGCTTGTGTTGGAGTCTTTCACCCAAGCCATTTCAAGACCTTATCAAGGTAAGTTGCTAGGACATTCTTGGTGGTTTTAGCTGGTTTTTTTTAGCTTGATAATAAGAGGAGATTTTTTTTATTCCCTTTCTAGTCCAAGGCCGACCCTTCTTACCTAGAGCTACACGGATTTTTGGTCGCCCACCCCTTGGTCTGGTTGTGCTTTGTTCATAACACACAAAGGTAAAAACCAAAAACCCCTCTTTTGTGGTTTAGTTCTTTTGAAGTATCGAGATCAAGGAAATTTATGGTGCATTTCAAGTAATGGGTTATAATAAGTTTATTTTGAGCCCCTAGCATCTTATTTTTTAAGTTTATGTGGTTATGTGGTTATAATTTAAGTTTTTGTGGATGGATGTTTTTATGGACGTTTAGGGTTTGGCTGGAAACCAAACCTTTCTCGATATTTAGTCACGGTTTTTCAGATTTTTGAGCATGAAATAGATAGATTTTGAGATTTTGTAAAGCATAAAATTTTAGGAAATTTTGTTATGGTTGTTTTTGTGTCAAATAGCCTTTGGCTAAAAATAACAGCATGATAGGTTTTCAGAGCAGTTATAACCAGAGGTCAAAAACTAGGACTGATTCCTAAGAGCAAGTAATAGTCTCAGATTTTTACAAAAATAGCAACTTAGAGTTTGAAACAGATTTCAAACTCAACATGAAATTTTAGATCTCATCGAAACCTTAAACATGACTTGGGTCGGTTTTAAAAATTTGGCCGTTTAGAGCTCCAAACAGAGCCATTTTTCTAAAAGCATAAAACTAGTAATTTTCTAAAAGCAGGATTAGTTTAGCCACGGGTTTACAAAGTTTAGGACCCGTTAGATCTTGAATCGAGCTCTGAGATGAACACGGAAGTTGGTTATCTCATCGAGCACTAAAAATATCGTGTTCGCCAAGTTCACTAATTCGATCATTTCAGACAAGTTCTAAACAGTTTTTGGAAAATGGTTCAAAACTTAAGTTTGTGCTCAAAACAAGAAAATGGTTTAAACAAGAAAATGTGTTCTTTTTACACAAACTCGATCATTTTAAGCAAGTATTACACAGTTTTTTGAAAAAGGGTTAAAAAACCGCCTTATCAAATGAACACCAAAATGTGTTCTCTTTAAACAAGGAAATGGTTTTAAGAATACACCCTCACCTTCCAACGGGGTGCAAAAAGGGATTTTTGTTTAAATTCTAAAGAAAGGAATTTCACAAAAACAAAGGATGTTTTTCAGTTATAAGTTTAAATCAGTAGAGGTAGCCCAGTAGGCTACATAGTCCATATACAAGGTAACCAACTAGACAACTAGCATGACTAGTTAGATAGCTCATACGCAAGGTAACCGATTAGTTGACTAGTCAGTTAACTAGTCAAAAAGAGTGGATGAGAGAGAGACATTGATAAATTTGTCAAGTAGACAAATTTATCAATCACGATTAGAAGTTAGATACCGAACTCTCAAAGGAGAGCAGTTTGGTACTAATAAGTATCGATACCAAACAATAATAGATTTATTAGTCACTAACAACTATAGTGACCTAAGAATGGAATTTAACAGAAAATACATTATGATTACAGGAAGAGACCTGTAAATTAACAAGGGTGAAAGTATAAACTATATGCTGACAGGTAAGTATGATTCCGCCTACAGCATGAATGAAATGAGTTAAAACTATTATTTCACTCTATGTTAAGTATGCAAATTGTATGACGGTTACATAACATAGCATGTTTCATTATCACGATAGATTAATGAACAGTATAAGTTGGATGCCATTACATCCCTATCGCGTAAGATTAGTAGATAGCCTAGTAAAGCTCATGGCATATCAGACATGATTCCAGAATTGGGTAATGAAATTAAGGTATCGGTATAACGGGCACAAGGCCCTCAGTTTATATCAGGCGCAAGGCCCATAGCTTATACCAAGTGCAAGAAGGCCTACAGTATTTATATATATAACGGGCGCGAGGCCCACAAGTGCAAGGCTCACTATGATCACAAGAGTTCCTGATGATCCACATGCAGTTTGGTACCGACACCAGAGCCCTTCAGATAAGAAAAGATAATGCATAATAAAGTATAAATGGAGCATAAATGGTTCGTGCATTGTTCACGTTATGCCCTAGATACTGTTATAGCATGTTTTTCAGTTACATGATATTATATGTTCACATGATATGCATTCTAAGTTATGTTACATGATACATTTCTATGTTCTATGTGAATGTGTGACATGAATAACAATTTTGAATATGCCTTATAGTATGGCTTATATTTTGACCATGTTTTGCAGATGATATGTTATACTTGCTGAGTGTAAAGCTCACAGTGTGTGTTCATGCTGTAGGTAAGCGACCTATGGCCTAGACTCCGATGGATAGTGACTACGGCAGAGGCAGATGTGAGGGTGAGGTTGTGGATACCACCACCAGTGTTAACTTCCGCACTATTTTGAAACCAACCTCATGTTTTAAGTAGTTTAATATTTTTTAAGTATGTACGTATCTTGACCCTAGTTGTATTCAGACTTTTGCAAGTTTGTAAGTATATATATGTACGTGTATAGTAAAATGTACTATTCAAAAGAAATATCCCCATTTTTACAGTATTAAGTAACAATAGTTTTAAGTGATGTTCTAAGACCACCAGGGTCTCGGGGTGCCACAGTTGGTATCAGAGCATTTCCTGTCACCCTACCTCACATCGCTGTATGCCAGCCTCATCTGTCTAAGTAAGTTAGTTTTTATTTTACGGTGTGAGTATCTAAGTTAATGCTTTAAGTTATAATATGTAGTATGGCTGCACCGGTAGAACCAGCTCCGGAAGACCCCTGCCAAATACACAAAGATCGCCAGGTAGGTTTGGCTTTCACTGTTATGCAACCAGATCGATACGATGGTTGCCGCCGACCCTACGAGTATAAGATGGATTCACGATATGGAAGTTATATTCCATACCTACCATATCCCACCTCACCTACAAGTGGTTTTGGCAAGTAGTAGGCTGGATGGCCCAGCAAGAGCTTGGTGGGTGGATCGACGTCGGGGAGAAGACCCTATAGTGGATCGGGTAAACTTTTGCCAAGAGCTTTGCATCACATTTGCACCACCTCCATTCGATGGGATCCACAGGCTAGAGCGTGATGTGGAGATTTGGGTAGACATGCACAAGAGATGGTGCGACGTCCTCTCTGGTATATGGGATGTCTACGAGGGGGAGGCCGTGATGCATTATTGTCAGAGGTTCTGGATGCAATGCTACCCCACATCCCCTTACATAGACCTTTCAAGGAGGTAGCCGAACTCTTATGGAAAGGAGTTCCATGGTACATGAGGGATCTCATCTGCTACCCTGTGCATCACGAGAACTTGAGGCGCTTTATCCGGGAAATAGTAGACGTCGAAGTGGAGGTGATTAATCCCAGGAACCCCATACCAGCCCATGATGTCGCAGTGGCTACCAATGTTGAGTGCAACTTGGGAGACCTAGCTAACCAACCAGCTGGGGAGGACCCCGTGGCCGAGCATTAGCCAGAGGCTCTTAAGGACACCAAGGAACCCATGGAAGAACCTGAACCAGCTCCTCCGTCTCACGAAAACCTCCTAAAGGTGGAGGATGGCGACGATGATGATGAAGAACTCCCAGATGCCCCTCCTAAGGATATGGAGATGGGTGATGATGAAGGGTATGAGATCCCCAACCCTTTCAGTGACGACGAATGGATGGAGCATGAGCCTGAGCCTCAAGTCATTATAGCCAGCAATAACGAGGTCAGTTTCGACTGGGGAGACAAAGAGGACCCAAAGGAATTTCCCTTCGATGAGAGTGACGATGAGGAGATTTTCAATGCAAAGTTAGGATTATCCTCAGAGTAGTAGTGGCCCATTTAGCATGCCCTTTTGAGACTATATATTGGGAAGTGTGTGTCACTCCCGCCAGACTAGAGTTTTATATATATTTTTATGAAAATTTTATTTATGAAAAGTAGTACAGTATTGCCCAAGGGCCTAGATATGATATCTCACACATGACCATAGTGTGACAGAAAGTGTAGGATAAGTCCTGGCACTCAGACGATGTTTCAATGTGATATGAGAAATTGTATTGAACATCATAGCATGAGAAAAAGAAAGTTATGTTGCATAAATGTACACTTGTATTAGTAAGTAAGTGAGTTTTATGCAAACATGATTTCCTGGTATGGAAATGAAAGACTTATAATTTCTTTTTTTGCTATATGATAGGGTCTCAAAGGACATCATGGTTAGAACACGCACACAAACAACCCAAGCATCCCGAGAGGATGAGTTGATGGCATAGCTCGTAGCTATGTAAGAACTAATGGAGAATCAATAGTGCGACCTAGACCAGCTCAAGTAGCAGCTAGGTTAATAGAACCAGGCACCACAGACAGCAGGGGTGCCAGCTCAAGAGGCTCCACCAGCCTCAGAGACTTCAAGGGAGCGAGCAACTTCCCAAATCTAGGGAGTTTTGCGAGGGTAGGAATTTCCTGCACCACTACCAACACCCCAGGTAATGGCTGCTCTAGCAACAATAAATGTTCTTATGCCAACCTATAGGGAAGGCGAACTATACGAGAGGTTCCAGCATATGAAGGCGCCAGAATTCGAGGGAACCACAAATCCCTTAGAGGTAGATGATTGGCTAACAGACATCCAAGTAATCTTGGAGTTTAGAGGACTGACAGAAAGAGAAAAGGTGATGTGCGCATCCTTTGCTCGAAGAAAGTAGGCACGTCAATGATAGAAGACCGTAGCTATCAGGAAGAACATCAACGAGATAAGTTGGACGGAATTCATTGATGAGTTCAAGGAGATGTACTTCAACGATGAAGCACTATCAGTGCAACAAGATGAATTCAACAACCTGCACCAAGGTAGCATGACTGTCATGGAAGCAGTTAGGAAGTTTGAGCAACTGGCTCGACTCTATTCAGACTTGGTACCTATAGAAAAAGAGAGAGTCCGAAGGACGTTGAAGATGTTTAGAACAGACATCACAGTCCAGGTTTACACCGAAAGCCACTAACCAGCGACTGTGGTAGAAAGTGTTAGTAGGGCTATCCAAGCCGAGTACTAGTTGGCTCAAAATAAGGAGCGAAAGGCTCAGATTTATAAGGCATGGAAGGAGGAAAAGACGCAAGCTAAGCAAGCTAAGGGAAAGCAGAACCCCGAGTCACAGCACAGAGGGCAGAACGTGGGGACCAGCCAGAACAGTAGGCAATCCCATAACAACAATAAAAGGATGGGGAATCAGGGTAACCAAGGTTCGCAAAAGAATTCCCCCCAGAAGAAGAACAACAGGGGAAGGAACGGAAACCAACAACTAATGTGCCCGAAATGCGGAAAGAGGTACCCAAGAGAGTGTAGACAGGGAACAAGTGGCTGTTTCATTTGTGGTAAAGAAGGCCACTACGCCAAACATTACTATTCCAACCCACAGAATCAACCCTGTACTACAAATAATAAACTCCACATTACCCAGACCAGGATCAAAAGCCTTTCAATCGCATAAGGCAGACCAAAAGCTTAAGACAAATAGGGGAGAATCTACACCTACACAAGGGATGATGTTGAGGCTTGAACTTCCGCAGTGCTGACAAGTCAGCTTTCTATCACCAACACAAATGCATTAGTATTATTTGATTCTGAAGCCACCCATTCATTTCCATCATCAGATTTCGCTAGAAAGCTAAATAGGAGCTTAGATTGGATAGAACAGATTTTCAAAACTACACTTCCCTCAGGGGAGGTTTTATTTTCTAATTACTAGATATGTTATGTGCTAATAATTATCTGTAGATGAGAATTAAGCGTTGACCTGATCGTCATCGACATGTATGACTATGATGTAATCATGGAGATGGACTTCCTTGCAAAGTACAATGCCGTCATAAACTGTTAAAGGCAGAAAGTCACTTTTGGACCAATCGGGTGTGAAAAGTTCATCTACAAGGGTTTGACACTAAAGCAACCCAAGAAGATGATCTTAGTAATGAAGGCTCACAAGCTGATATCTAGCAGATGCATAGGCTTCCTAGCACACATAGTAGACAAGACTTAAGAAGTAGAGATAGGGCCTGAGAGCATACCAATAGTTAGGGAATTTATGGAAGTGTTTCCAGAAGATCTTGCAGGATTTTGGCCAGAGCGTGAGATCTCATTCGAGAATGAACGTCTACTAGGATCAGCCCTTATTTCGAAGGCCCCACATCCAATGGCCCTTGTAGAGCTAAAGGAGCTCCAAGCCCAACTGAAGGACCTGATGGACAAGGGATTCATTCGACAAAGCTGTTCACCTTGGGGAGCACTCGTATTATTCATGAAGAA